>OX388227.1:4157080-4785054 GCA_947578815.1 Epinotia ramella | reverse complement strand
ACACGCGATCTTAGCTTCGAGGTCGACCCGGCTAGGTAAGTCTATCAGCTATAGCTATATCTTCCAGGCCTATTTCATAGCTGAAGGTAAAGAGCAGGACACAGCTATAGCGGTGAAAAGGACAGTAATATGCGTGATATGGCAGACACGGATCTTAGCTTCGATGTAGACCCGGCTAGGTAAGTCTATCAGCTATAGCTATATCTTCCAGGCCTATTTCATAGCTGAAGGTAAAGAGCAGGACACGGATACAGCGGTGAAAAGGACAGTAATATGCGTGATATGGCAGACACGGATCTTAGCTTCGATGTAGACCCTGCTAGGTAAGTCTATCAGCTATAGCTATATCTTCCAGGCCTATTTCATAGCTGAAGGTAAAGAGCAGGGCACAGCTATAGCGGTGAAAAGGACAGTAATATGCATGATATGGCAGACACGATCTTTGCTTTTTTTTTGTACTGATAATTAAAGCAATTCTTGCAAAATTATTCCCTAACCATTCCAAAATATCAAAAATGCACAACGTTAATATTCAAGTTTTCACTTCTGCCGGCACTCCCGGAGTACAACCCGGTCTTTTTTGAAGTGAAATCTTCTTTAGCGGCGCTGAACACTTTTTGGGATGGGCAAAAATTGTTAAATACGCGACAGAGTTTTGGGACGTCAGATGTGAAGGAGGTCACTTTTTGCTGCTAGCCGATTCGACTTCATTCAAAACTGAACGCTATTCATAAGAGTATAAAGCCGTTAAACACTTTTTGCAATAGCATATTCTGCGAATAAATTTGTAATAATACCAACGCGTCCTTCACCGTTTGGCTATTGAGAAAATTCGAATAGTTCGAATTTGGTCGTTATTCCTAAAGAGATAAAGCTTAGAAAAATATTTACGAACGGCAAAAACAAATTGATATTTTGGTCGCCACCGTGCACTGCCATCTGCTGTTCTTGCAAATTCGAATAGTTCGAATTTAGACGTTATTCCTAAAGAGATAAAGCTATGAAAAATATTTGGCAATGGCAAAAACAAATTGGTATTGTGTTTGCCGCCGCCCGTCGGCGCGCCGGACCCCGGCACCGTTGCGCCGCGGCGGCGCGTTGGGCCCGTCGCACCCAACGCGCCCGCGGCCCGTCCGCCTAAATAATTGATAATTGTTTATAAATTTGCGTCAAATTCATTTTTAGGGGACACCGTAAGATGTCACGTGACCTGATCGAAAAACTGTTACAATGTTATTGAGTTTTCTCTTCTGCCGGCACTCCCGAGCAAGGGAGTGCAACCCGGTCTTTTTTTTTATCTGATACCTTTCACTAGCAATGGTTTAGACTTCACAGGCCCCTTTACCCTAATAAAGGCAGATTTGGACGAAAATAAATAAATTTGTAGTAGTAAGAGCGCGAAATTATAGTTGGTGGTGGCGTTTATATCATTATATCATGTAGTTCTCGTATAATTATACGTTTTAGCTTTGACTTTCACAGGGCCGTTGTTGTACCTTTCAACATTAGTGGTATAGACTATGCAGGCCCGTTTATTCTTCTTAAAGCAGATCTACACCATACGGGGAAGCAACTAATAGTGACACGCAGACAGACGGACAGACAGCGGAGGCTTAGTAATTAGACTCCGTTTGGTATCTTTTGGTAACTCGACACCAAAAATTTAGTTGAATTCCCTGACCCCAAATATGTATATTTAGATACCAAATTTGTGATTGTAAGTGATTTAGAACTCGAGATATTCATAATATAAGCTTACCTATAATTCAAAATGACCACCATAAAAAGAAGATGGCCGACGGAGGAGTTGGTTCCTATCAAAAACTGAAACTATCTCTCCGATTTTAATCTAAATCAGTTGAGCCGTTTTTGCGTGATTGACTAAAAATCGTCGATATTTTCACATTCTTTAAATTGAAATGAATGAAAGTATTGACAAAAACACGTTATATACAGATAGACTTCAATGCACGTAAAAAGAACGCTGGTTGCCATACACTTTATATGGCATCCAGCGTTCTTTTTACATGACGCGACCTGTACAAGTCGTTGGGTCCAGAGCTAGCATTCCCTGTGTTACAGGTACAGGTACAGTAAATTATTTATTTATTTATGATGTTGTTTCAGACTGGATCCGGCCCAAGACATAGAAGTGAACCGCTCTAACCTGATAGACTTGACCAAAGAAGTGTTCAACCGGATCATCAACTCCGCTGACAAGTTCCCACCACAGCTGAGGAGCATGTGCCATTGCCTCTACCAGGTAAGTCTTATTCATCATCGTAGTCTGAAGTCATCATCATCATGTCAGCTGATAGACGTCCTCTGCTGGACATAGGCCTCCCCCAAAGAGTGCCACAATGACCGGTCCTGCGCCACCCGCATCCAGCGGACTCCCGCCACTACCTCTACCAGGTCAGTCTTACACATCATCGTAGTCTGAAGTCATCATCATCATGTCAGCTGATAGACGTCCTCTGCTGGACATAGGCCTCCCCCAAAGAGTGCCACAATGACCGGTCCTGCGCCACCCGCATCCAGCGGACTCCCGCCACTACCTCTACCAGGTAAGTCTTATTCATCATCGTAGTCTGAAGTCATCATCATCATGTCAGCTGATAGACGTCCTCTGCTGGACATAGGCCTCCCCCAAAGAGTGCCACAATGACCGGTCCTGCGCCACCCGCATCTAGCGGACTCCGGCCACCTTTACCAGGTCATCAGGCACCCAGATATGGGCTAAAGTCATTGCGATGGCACTATATTTGGTATTTTGGTGACAGGTGCTGAGCAAGCGATACGCACACATACCGCAGACCAGCGTCGGCGCCGTCGGCACTGTCCTCTTCCTGAGATTCATCAATCCGGCTATAGGTGAGAACCATTTCTATCCCGTACTGACCCACTGCTGGGCAAAGGCCCATCTTCCACGCCGATCTGTTTGGTGGGATCCAGTCGGTAGTTAAATAAGTTTCTGTCAAAAAATTCATTGCCGACTGTACTTTTCTGTATACCATCATCAACTACTCATTGAGACGATTCTAACGAGCCCAAACTCAACGGGGTTACGTCGGTTAAGTACTGAATTCCCATGGCCACCTTCTGTCTCCATCGTCAGATCAGCTCGATGGTACCATTATATTGAATTGTCATCCAAATTATACTTATACCCAAAATTTCCCTTTGGTACCGTTTAGTAGCCAAGTTACGTAACTGGCTACGAACAGGGATTTTCGGATTCCCATTTTGTAGCTGGCTACCGGATGGGCCTGCGTAGTACCGTTTGGTAGCCATGTTTTGTAACTGGCTACAAAATGGGAATCCGAAATTCCCTGTCTATAGCCAGTTACGTAATGGGTCTGCGTAGTTCCGTTTGGTAACCAAGTTTTGTAACTGGCTACGAACAGAGAATTTCTGATTCCCATTTTGTAGCTGGCTACCGGATGGGCCTGCATAGTTCCGTTTTGTAGCCAAGTTTTGTAACTGGCAACAGAAAGGGAATTTAAAGGGAATTTAAAAATTCCCTGTATTGTAACCAGTTACAATACGGGTTTTTTTTCCTCTTTCGAAGCTGGTTCGTAACCGCGGTTACGAATCGGTAATAGAAAAGTAATGTTTTGAAGCCAGTTACCGAATGGGATTTTCTTCCCGTTTCGAAGCTGGTTTGTAACTGCGGTTATGAATCGGTAATTTAAAATTCCTGTATTGTAACCAGTTACAATACGGGTTTTTTTTTCCTCTTTCGAAGCTGGTTCGTAACCGCGGTTACGAATCGATAATAGAAAAGTCCCGTTTTGAAGCCAGTTACCGAATGGGATTTTTTTCCCGTTTCGAAGTAGGTTACGAACTTTTAGTTACCAAACGGTACCAAAGGAAAATTTCAGCTCAATCGGTCACCGGGAAGTGCGTCAAATTTAACTTGCAAGATTTGTCCCATACATACTAACTGCCCCCCTCAGTCACTAGGTTTTATGTCCGACATAAAGCATTTGTCCCTCTTGCACTCGCATATTGGCCAGAATGGGACGAATGCTTTATGTTATGTCCGACATAAAACTTAGCGTACTAGCCCCACAGGGCAAGTTAATATAAAGCTTGTAAAAATATCAGTTTTCATTCAATCGAAGAAATGAGAATTTGTTTAGGACTAAAAATCGTACTTTTTACAAAGCTACAATCTCATAGACTCTTTCGGCCGTATTCATAAACGTTCTACAAGCCGAAATGAAATGCCTTTAAAGTTCTTTTGTCCTTACCTGTCACTTTGACTTTTGTGTTCGTAAGAAAGGGACAAAGCACATTTTATTTGAAAATGAACCCAGTAATTATCGGCCGATTTCTCTACTGGGATCCCTCTCAAAGCTTCTGGAACGCATCGTTAATAAAAGACTGGTGAACTATCTCGAATCCAACTCTCTTCTGACGAAACGTCAGTTTGGCTTCCGTAAGGGGATATCAACAGAAGATGCAGTGACTCTACTTACAAAAACGATTACAACTCATTTGGATGAGGGGCGGGCCTGTGTCGGAGTGTTTCTGGATTTAGCGAAGGCCTTCGACACAGTCTCCATCCCTATTCTGCTGAAAAAACTAGAATCTTATGGCATTAGAGGCACAACGCTCAGATGGCTCACCAGCTATCTGACGGATAGAAGCCAATGCGTTAAAATTGGTGATCATCTCAGTGACATGAGAGCTGTGTCTTTTGGCGTGCCACAAGGCAGCATTCTAGGCCCTACACTCTTTCTATTATATATAAATGACATAACATTTATCCCACTACAGAATGCCGAAGTCTTGTGTTACGCAGATGATACAGCTATAGTTTTCCATGGGCAATCCTGGGATAATGCATATGACCATGTTGAACATGGTATTGCGCTGGTGTCTCGGTGGCTGAGGCAGAATCTCTTAACTCTTAACACTACAAAAACTAGATATCTCTGTTTCCATAAGACTTCCGCTTCGGCTCCGAGACTCGAGCGGACTCTTAAAGTTCATAGTCGTAACTGCACTGAAACCTCATTCCGGAATTGCCTGTGTGACAACATGACAAGAGCCAGTACAATCAAGTACCTTGGAATTGTCATGGATGAAAAGTTAAGTTTCAGACAGCATGTGGCTGTTGTCTCTGGTCGTGTACGAAAACTGATACACACTATGAAAATGCTTCGTGAGTCAGCCCATCATAGTACATTAAAAACTATTTATTTAGCCCTTGGGCAATCGATAATAAACTATTGTATTCTTGCCTGGGGAGGAATAGTCACCGCCACACTTTTGAAATTAGAAAGAGCGCAAAGAGCGGTCCTGAAGGTAGCTCTGTGGAAACCATTTAGATACCCTACTAACGATTTGTACCGTGACGCAAAGGTGCTCAGCGTTCGGAAACTATACATAATTAGGGTGGCAGCACATGTACACAAAACAGTTCTAAACTCTCCCGACTACAAAACTTTACTAAAAAGCCGTACATTCAAAATTCCCGTCACCTCTGCTAAAACTTCATTTGCTCGTCGCTTCGCTGTTTTTATATACCCAAGAATTTACAACCGCCTAGTCAGGCTATACAAATTTCAAGAACACTCCGTCATCGAGGTAAAGAAGCTGCTGACAAAGCACATGATGCATTTATCTTTTGTAGACACAGAAAACTTTGTAAAGATACAGTACTGACATACATACATACACACACACACTCTCACACACACACGCACACACACACACTTTTTTCTTAGAATAGGTTTAATTTGAATTAAATAACATTCTGTTTGTTTGTTTAGAGTCTAATGTTTTTGTTATTATGAAGATTACAGATATCTATTTGTTTTTAAAATAAGGCCAATAGCTTATATCATTATATCTACTTCAAATTATTAGTTTAAGTAATTTTTTACTGGTGCCAGTAGCCGTTAAATGTTGTTCGTCAACTGTAGTACGTATATCTCCCCCACGGGACAGGCAATGCCTAGTGTGGGGGTCAGTATTATTGTAATAGATTAAGTATGTTTTGAGAAATAAACTATTTGTATTTTTTTATTTTTTGATTTTTATTTAGCAGAGGTTTTTTAAGTTTTAAGAATAAGGTGTCAAAAGCCTCTTTAAAATATAAGATTAAAAAAAAAAAGAATAAGGTGTTTTTTTAACCCCCCACGCAAAGAGAGGGGTGTTATAAGTTTAACGTGTCTGTGTATCTGTCTGTCGTATCGTAGCTCCCAAACAGATGGACCGATTTGAATGTGGTTTTTTTTATTCGAAAGCTCATGTGATCCCGATTGTTCTTAGCTATGTTTCATGAAAATCTGTTTAGCCGTTTTTGAGATATTGGACTTTGAAATGAAAATGTCGGGGGTTTTTCAACTTTTCTAAGTTGTAGTTATATTTATAATATTAGTATAGCATTCTCTCCTAATAAGCGATCATGCAACTAATGTGGATAATCCATATATTTGTGGTCTGCGCCAAATCAAATGTTTTCTAGTTTGAATGATTTGTTTTTTAATTTTTGATCCGTCTTCCAGTGTCACCGCAAGAGATGGGTATAGTCAGCCGTCCCGTTCCCGCGCAGACAAAGCGCGGCCTGATGCTGATGTCGAAGATATTGCAGAACATAGCCAACCACGTGGAATTCTCGAAGGAACAACATATGTTACCTTTTAACGACTTTTTGAGAGCCCACTTCGAGTTAGGACGCAAGTAAGTATAATATATGTGAAAAACTTCCCTCCGTGAGCCCTCCGAATCGCTAAACTTAAGTGGCAGTGGGCAGGGCACATTAGCACGTAGAACCGATAGCCGTTGGGGCGGAAAGGTTCTCGAGTGGCGACCACGTACCGGAAGGCGCGGCTTGCGTAGGCCCCCCACAAGGTGGACTGATGACCTGGTAAAGGTTGCGGGAGTCCGCTGGATGCGGGTGGCGCGGGACCGGTGACTTTGGC
This sequence comes from Epinotia ramella, assembly GCA_947578815.1. Taxonomy (NCBI): domain Eukaryota; kingdom Metazoa; phylum Arthropoda; class Insecta; order Lepidoptera; family Tortricidae; genus Epinotia; species Epinotia ramella. The sequence goes on along the minus strand of OX388227.1, from coordinate 4,778,116 downwards.
ACTCTTTGGGGGAGGCCTATGTCCAGCAGTGGACGTCTTTCGGCTGATATGATGAAGTGAAAAACTTAGGCTTCTTGCATGTTGTGAAGTGTTCGATAAGACATTAGCTTACCCCTTGACCGATTTGGCTCAAATTCACTTAAAAAATCTTTTTACAGCTATTGTTCAGTATTTCCCTGTTTATTAGCTATTTAACTTCAATTTTCCTCATAGGTGTGAAGAGCAGTATGTGCCACTTGATAGCAAAATTATTACCATAAACACTTGAATCCCTTGTTACGCTCAAGATTTAATGCACCTCCGTAAATTTTGCTCCCTTTAGACACAATCTACTACATAATCTTATTAATCCGTCTACCACATTCCAAGACGTTTCGATGAACGATGCACGATTCTCAAGTTATTGGCGAACAAACAAATACATACAAACATTGATTATTCCAGATAATTCGGAGAACTTCTTTCTTGTAATAATAATACTTATTCCTCAGGTTCTTCATACAAATAGCTTCAGACTGTGAGAGCGTAGACCAGACCTCCCATAACCTCTCCTTCATCAGCGACGCCAACGTGGTAGCCTTACATCGGCTTCTGTGGAACCACCAGGAACGCATAGGCGACTATCTGTCTTGCAGCCGCGACCATAAGGCGGTTGGACGGCGGCCTTTTGACAAGGTAAATTAAACCTTACAACACTGTTATTAAAGCAAAAATAAGGATATCATTATTATCAAAAATTTAAGACTACGGCGACGCTTACGAGGTAATTATCAACGCTATTGCAATGAGAATAACGATGCTATGTACATATTGATGATAGTAATAGTGTTGATGTTGTGGAGATACCAGGAGTGCATAGATAACTAGCTGTTCTAGTTGCGACTGCGAAGAAATGTTTCTTTTAGCAAATTGATTATGGAAACACCAGGAGCGCATAGGTGAACAGCTGTAACGCAGTAGCGCGTGTAAGGTTGAGGTGCGCCGGTCGGTCGTAAAGGTAAATGGAACCTTAAGCTAACAGCTTAGAGCAGAAATTGTAGATCTTCACCTTGCCCTCTTCAGTGACGCCAACGTCATAACATCGGCTGCTGTGGAACCACCAGGAACGCATAGTCGCATCTGTCTTGCAGCCGCGACCTTAAGGCGGTTGGACGGCGGTAAATTGAACGTAACGGCCCTGAGATTAGAGTAGTTTTTATACAACACTCGACCTTTCTTTCATGAAGTTGGAAGGAACCTTTTGATAAATTGCAGCCGGAAAAAGCCTACTAAAAGGCGTACTCCTCATTAAAGTCATTAATGAGAATAGAGTTGCATTTGTTTCATTCGATTTTGATGCATAATAAACTCGACTCTACGAGTATTTCGTATTGTGGATGATTCAAATTGCGTTGCCAATTTTAATGTTGGTGGACTTAGATGCTATGGTAACATAGACATTAAAGACTTGAGCTTAACGCTTTCGCAACCGGACTAAAAATGGAACAATACACCAGAAACCGACAGAACTCGCTAGGCGTCTAAGTTCATACTACTGCCCGCCTAGCGGGCAGAGCCGGCATCTGAGCAAACATTACGAGTGCCTACCAGGCGGGTTCTTGGTTGCGAACGTGTTAAAGTTGATTTAATATTATTGAGATACTCGAGGATGCGTTGTGTTGAGAGCGAGGGAATTTGTTCCTTCAGCTGTCAACACAGCGAATCCTTAAACATATAAAGGGTCGGCAACGCCCATGTTACTCCTTGGGAGTTGCATGTGTCTATAGGGCCGTACGCTTGTTTGCCACCGTCGTTGTATAAAAAAAAAAATATATTATTGAAATCAAAAAACTTAGATTAAAACGCGATATTTAATTGTTTTAGATGGCCACATTACTCGCGTATTTGGGGCCTCCAGAACATAAGCCGGTGGAATCGTAAGTATTCAAAAGTCTATACAAAATATATGTAGCAGATCATAATTTTGTGTTCTTTGGGAAAATGTTAATACCAGCTCTTTCCTGTAAGTTCGTTCGCGTTGACTCTTTTGTTGGACTCTTACTGGGAATAAAAATATGTTCGAGCATTATTAAATACTAGCTGATGCCCGCGGCTTCGCCCGCGTGGTTATAGGAAAATGTAACATATTGAATTTTCCAGATGTTTTCCCGCTGGAAAAAGTAGCCTATGTCACTCTCCAGCTTCTAAACTATCTCCATACAAAAAATCAGATAAATGCGACGCTCCGTTGCGGCGTGAAAGAAGGACAAACATACAAACACACACACTTTCGCATTTATAATATTAGTAAGGATTCTAAATGTTAATCCAGGCTTCACTATTTGTATACTAAAATGTATCTTAATTAGTGTCCGACCGAAACATGTTTTTTTGCCGAAACCGAAACCGAAGGTTAAGTTTGATTATAGTTTTGGCCGAAATCGAAACCGAACCTTTTATACCCGCTAGCGCAACCGCTAGCAACTACTATGGTAAAAGAACGCGCAGCTATATCACACCGCGAATATTTAAGGCGCAGGTTCAGCGAAGTTAAGCGAACAGAGTTTTTGAAACAATATAATGCGTCTGTTTATAATAATACTAGCTTTTGCCCGCGACTTCGTCCGCGTAGAATTCGTTTCACTACACAAATTGTTGTTATTTTACCCCCTCTAGAGATTATTTTCTTTTTCACGCTATTCATAATTAAAACTAAAAAAAATACTTTGCTTACCTAGTATATTGTCAGACAATAAAGCACCTAAGAGAAAAGCTTACAAAAATACTGAAACAAAAAAATAAGTTGGCCGCTTCGCCGCTGCTACTTATTCCAATATACTTCTATAAACTATATTGTAAGATTTATTTCGTTCTGCTAAAACATGTAGATTTTTAGATTTAGACACACGTGAGCAAGCTACATACAACTGCCCGTGGGAAAAACATGGCGTGCCTAAATGTAATCCCGCTACTTTTAAGGTTTGACCCTGCGATTTGTTAATTGTCATTGAAAACGCTACTTTTAAAGGGAACTGTAGTCGTTTAAAGTTAAATGGCAAGTTATTAGGTATAATTGGAATACGGGGTATGAGTACATCTTCTCCTTTCGCTTCACCAGTTAAGATTGTGCCCTTTACTATGTATTTTCCCAATTCAGTGACCCGTAATCTTGTTCCATTGCACAATTTTGGTGCATCTAAGTTGCGCATTAACATTACGGGTACGCCTACTTTTAATTCGAGTTTGTGGGAAGGTACCCCGGATAGCTCCAGAGAGTTTAAGAACTCAACCGGGTAACTGGTGCTGTCGTCGGATGTCATTACTGTATCTATGGAGTTGTACACTGTTGTTTCGGTTGATATTTTTTCCAAGATTTTTTATTTATTTTTGATACCTTCTCATTTTTTGGTGCCAGTATGGTTCTTTCACACAACCAATTTTCATCCAGAATATTTTGTTGCAGATTCGGAAAAACTTGAGCAATAAGCTCGTCTTCCGAATCCACAACATGACAAAATTGGTTGGTTGGTTGGTTGGTTGGATCATACCTTCAACATCAGTTTTTAATCGACCGTCGCCTATCTCGAGTAATTTTTGAGCATACGCACCCGACTCTACATCATCAAACAGCTGGACTCGCATGTTTGTCGTGAGATGGAACTTTTCCACCTTGGTCCACACGCGTGATGCTTTCAGACATGCGTTTATTTCGTCTGCTGGAGTGCCTCGCTCGATAACAGGCAATGTCTGCCTGAAATCACCAGCCAGTAACACAACCACACCACCCATTAACGTTCGATTGCTATGCATATCTTGCAGACAACGATCGAGCGCCTCAATAGCTCGCTTATGAGACATCGTACATTCGTCCCATACAATCAGTTTGCACTGTTGCAATAGGGCGCCGCGGGCGCTACTCTTGCTAATACTGCAAGTTGGATTTTCTTCGCTTGCTAAATTAAGAGGTAACTTGAAAACTGAGTGTGCTGTTCGGCCACCACTTAATAATGTTGCAGCGATTCCAGAGGAAACCACAGTTAATGCAACATGTTTGTCTTTGCGAATTTTTGCGAGGAGCAAATTAAGCAAAAAACTCTTGCCTGTGCCGCCCGGCGCATCAAGAAACAAAATACCACTTTTCCCACTTACAACTCGTTGTAAAACTTTATGATATATCTCCTTTTGCTCGGGTAGTAGACGTGACTCAGTTTCTCTTACGTAAGTGTCCAATATATTAGTATCGTAGCTGAGCTCTCTAATCAAATCATTTGACAACCCTTCTCTACGCTCTGGCGTGGGCATACCAAAGTCGGAAAGTTTCTTTCCGGATATTGATAATATTTTGTCTTCTATTAGGCGCAGCGCTTCATTTAAACAGAGATCATTGTTGATCTGACCCATTCTTTCGAATCTGTGCAAAATATCCTCTGATTCTAGTGATAGTAAACAGTACATTTTTATTTTAAAAACACTGATATTGTAATTATAAGTACAGTTTTATTTTAAAAACACTGTTATTGTAATTATAAAAATCATTAAAAGATAATGTAACCTTCAGAAACTACTTGCCTATAATATATGTAGTCTAATAGCGATGAACACTTCGCAACAATCACCAAAGTTAAGCAACGTCGAGAGAAGTCAATATTTGGATGGGTGACCGTTTTTTTTTCATACAAATTCTCAAACGTCTTTAGACCCCCTTAGGGAATGAATTTTCAAAAACGCAGAAATTAGTTTTCTAATATTTTGATATAAAAACAAACTACGAAGTTTCAAGTTTCTATTTAAAAATAAAAATTAAGTCCCATACAATCTTTGGTTCCTTTTTCCACCCTCTGAAGTAATTATATCTCAAAAAAACGGCACGCTATATCCTACTCTGGGGTATAAACAACAATATTGGAAAGTTTCAATAAAATTGGTTCGCATATTTTTGTTTAATTTGTCCTCAACGCCACTATACCAAAGACTACAATATACATACTGAGATAGACAGGCAACTCAGCCAAATTGAGAAGGCATTTTATGCTTGCGTACAAGCGCCATCTTTGCTTTGGCGGATAAAACTTTTCAAACGATAAAAAAAAAGAAGGAACTTCTCAATTCGGTCGTATTTTATTAATCAGTATTTTAAATGTTTGTAATAACTGTTGTGAAATGAAACGTAAAAATGAGGAATACACAGATTTATTTAAGTTATTAACAATACATTAGTAACTTCATGCATGGAAAGGAGCATATTATTAATATAAAGCAAGAAACATTAAAACGACACGCTCATCCAAAACCAAGGTCACTCGGTACTACATTTTCCTAGATATTTCTCAACAGACCGCCGCGCTCGGTCGACTAGCGGTGTATAGCCCTTCCAGGTCCTCCAGTAATAGATAAATGCACAAATCACAAACAAACTTCGTTGAATATTAGAATTTTAATTGGATTTATTGACGCAAATTATGTCAACATATTTCACGCAAAACGACATTATACTTATGTCAAGCAGACACAATGTTGTGTTACCATTATACAATATACTGTTCTCCTTGACGTGATATGATCTATTTGCAACCTCCTTCCTTGCCAACCTCTAATTTTACTCCTGCCTGCCATGTCATTGTCATTCAATATTTCTTCGTGTATTATTTCAAATAATGTACAATTTTATGTTTATTAAAACCTGAATACTACAGGTTTTCTCATTATTTAACTCCTCATATTCATTTACGTAGCACGTATCAATCTCCCTACATCAAATAAAATATTTGAATGTAACAACACTGATATTTTAGTTCGCTACAGCAACAGCTACCTAGAAATTTGGCGAGTAGGTGGCATCACCGTTTTCAATCAAAATCTGGATTTGCAATAGGTTCTAAGTTTCCATAGCATGCACTATACCACATTAGAGAAGAATCCATGTTTCTACTGATTACCAAAAGATGGCGCTGGTGATGTGTTCTTAAATCGTTCTTTCTCGAACTCTGTCTACGATACCTAAACTCCATCAAACTCTTTTTTATACGTTCTCATATGGTTTGGCAGAGTTTAAACGCATAGAAAAATCGGAAGAATTACCTACTACGGCTAGAATATGCCTGGAAATGTGTGAAGCTCTGTATCGCACTATTGAAGTTTTTAACGTTAGTTCTATAAATACAATTTACTTCGTTGTTACTTTATTATGTATCTTTGACCACATGGATTTCCATATGGACACTGTTTCACATTTATAATATTAGTGTGATGGTTTCAAAAAAATACGAATAGTAATCTTGAGGCTTTTCTGCAGGGAAATCAGTGCTTTCGAAACATGATTAAGCAAATTTCGCTCGATAGAAAAAAATCACGAACCATAGGTCTAAAATACACTTAAAATATTCGTAACAAATTATGCACAAAAGCTATAAATATTAAAATTGCTTCTAAAAATCGGCAATATTATGTTTGAGAGAAATCAGTGTTTACATTTTTATTTATTTTAACGGCCAAAAAATTAAAATTAAAAAACATGATATCCGCGCTTCGCAGGGAAATCAGTGCTTTCGAAACATGATTAAGCAAATTTCGCTCGATAGAAAAAAATCACGAACCATAGGTCTAAAATACACTTAAAATATTCGTAACAAATTATGCACAAAAGCTATAAATATTAAAATTGCTTCTAAAAATCGGCAATATTATGTTTGAGAGAAATCAGTGTTTACATTTTTATTTATTTTAACGGCCAAAAAATTAAAATTAAAAAACATGATATCCGCGCTTCCGAGCACGCACTTCCATCTCGCTCACGATTATGGTCAGTGAGAGGGAGAGAAGACCATGAACCTACGGCGCCTTAAAAATTTATTAATAGAAGACGAATGTGGTAGTAAAAACATCTTTAAATCAAAAATTAAGAAGTTGCTATTGGGTACATGCATGACTGAATAAGTAGGTTGGGTAAATATTATACACACATATAATCGTACAACTTATACTGTGTTAATATGATATAATTGTAATTATGTATTAACCTTAGTAATATTATAAGTTAATCATGTAATTTAGATCAAGGTACTAACGTTGAAAATGAGTGCCTCATTTCGCCGTTAAACGTAAGTTTGGCGAACCTAATTTAAGCCTAAAATGTACCATACTTTTTTTTTGACAAAAAAAAAAGAAAAAAAAGTGATTAATACGTTGAATAAAAATGTCAGTGAGCCGTTCTTTCCCGATATTTGATTGATGAACAATCTCGCCCACCTAATGTTACAGGTTTCTACGTTCAACTTTTATCGAATTGAAATTTTAACATTGTTATAGTGACACTGGGTCAAAATTGAACTACCCTAAAAAGTGAAAATTTTAAAATGTTACATGAACTGTAATACTGACGCAGCGAATTGTTAATTGTAGATTGTATAAAACAAAACAAGTTTATTAGTAAAATATGATAAGATTGATAAGATAAAAAAAAAAAAAAGAAAAGTCAACACTTTAAAAATACCTACTATACATTACAATGTTAATACAAATATAGACAGTGTCGTTGTTCATTAAATATTCATCTACTGAGTAGAAACATTTATTTAATAGAAATGTTCTTAATTGGTTTTTAAACAAGTTGGCATATTGTCATTCAAACTACTACCCGTACTCGCTAAGTTTGCCGTTGGCGATATGACGTCACTCGAAGAATAGCGGCACTTGGCCATAAATAAAATAAAATAGCCTTTATTTCCATGACTTGAAAAGTTCACATTATGTACATGACAGTAAATATATAATATTCAAGACATGGCCCCTTCTCGGGTATAGGCCTTCTCCAACTGTCTCCAGCCTTTCCTGTCTTTTGTTTGTATCCACTCTGTGCCAGCAGTTTTTTTAATGTCGTCTATCCAGCAATCTTTTGGTTTTGCACTTGGCCATAGCCATAGGACGCGCATTCCACGGACCGGCAAACTTAGCGCGAACGGGTTGTATCTAGACACGCGGCAGCGTGTCAAGCCAAGTTCAGTTAGTATTACTCGTATCAGTAGGATCTTCGCGGCCTAGTGCACCAACGCGAAGCGCTCATAGCCTAGCGGCGCCTGCGAGTCGGAAACGATAACGCAGGTTAAGCAAAGATGGCAGCGGTCAGTGTTTGGATGGGTGACCGCCTGATGTTTGAGTGGTTAATATAAATGAGCGCTTCCGTGCTTTGGAGGCAGGCTAAGCAGTTGATCCCGGCTGCTGTCTATGACAGTAGTCGTTAAGCCGAGTTAGAGGCCTTCGGGCGGCTTAAGAACTTCTAACAGTCGAGTTGCCCACTCACTTGTCAAAGGGGGGACAACTGTCACTCGCGTCCGCAGGAGCTACTTACCACAACCCTGCACGTGTCCCGTGGGTGGTACTAAAGAGTGACAAACTTTAATGATGTATGCCATACGATTAAATAAATAGTGCACCATCAACTTATCTCCCCCAGCACCTCGAGCCTCCTTTTCTCCTCGTACGCCCGCTGGTCGTCCATCGACATGTCCTCCACGAACTTCGAGGAGTTCATCGTGAAACACAACATGCATGAGAAGGAGGAATTCAAGAGCATAAAGAGCTTGAACATATTCTACCAGGCTGGGACCAGCAAAATTGGCAATCCGGTGTTCTACTTCATATCTAGGAGATACAAGTAAGTGTTTACTCCAGGCAAAATACGGTCTTGATAAACATTAATTTATAATAGCGCTTTTTTTTGTTGATTTCATTTTAAAATGTTATTCTAAGATGCTGTATTCAAGAATCCGACAAACTTTCCACCCGGAAGTAATTATGTAGATTTAAATGAAGCATGCATTGTCTTTTGTTGTATGACTTAACTTGAATATTATAAAGCAAATGTAAATGAACCAGAATAAAGACAAAAATATTTATTAATATTTTTTCTCGCTTTTTAGAAGCTAGTTAATTTATCATTTTTTTGATGTCTGAAATTTTGTCGGATTCTGTCGCTGGGTAACTATTTAATTGATAATACTTATATCAGTTACACAGAAAAGATAAGCTATTATAAATTATATCCAAAATTGATTTTTTTTCCATACAAGTTGTCAGTTCATTGACTGGACTAGGTTTGGCCGACTAGTAGGCCGATCGTGGACTTCCCTAAGTTCTGTTGCAATTGGGAAACTTCGTTTCGCTTTGCCGTCGCGCTGTCTGCATGCGTTCAAAGTACCAAATGTGATAATAAATCTGTATTTGAGTTAAATATAACTAATGGTAAAAAATGGCAGTTTACTTATTCTATGTCTCGGTTTCCTGTGATCCATAAAGTGCCGACTAATCGGCACATTTAGCCGACTAGTCGCCGACTACAAATGAGGCCGGATAGTCGGCTTTCCCGACTAGTCGGTACATCTCTATTGTTTAGGTTATTTTTTGTAATTTTTAACCCCTAACGAAAAAATAGGGGTGTCTGTGTGTCTGAATGATCCGCTATGGTTTTCTCGGTGTAATTTAATACATAATAAGTGACGACCGCTGTAGCCTAGTTGGTTGTGACCCTGCCTACGAAGCAAGAGGTCCTGGGTTCGAATCCCGGTAAGGGCATTTACTCGTGTGATGAGCACAAATATTTGTTCCCGGGTCATGGATGTTTTCTATGTATTTAAGTATTTATTTATCTATATAAGTATGTTTATCGGCGTCTAGTACCCATAGTACAAGCTTTGCTTAGTTTGGGACTAGGTCGATTTGTGTAAGATTGTCCCCTAATATTTATTTATTTTATTATTTATTTATTTGTGTTTTAATTTATTTGCAACTATTAATAATGCTGATGTATCTTCTCTACTGTACTGTATATACAGGGTGGCTCATTCAGAGCGGTCAGTATGGGAAAGTCTGAAACTATAAGATATACGAAGATCTGTTCTTAGGAACCATGTCATCGATTTTAGTAACAAGAAAAACTGCATTCATACATTTTAAATAACTTGTACTCAGCTCGCCTGTCATGCCATGCCTTTTATTCATTTTAAGTGCGTAATATTTTCTGATGAAACGCAATTTTCCAACAACGGAATGTACAATCGTAAAAATCATCACTATTGGAGTCGAGAAAATCCCTTAAGAATGCACGAAGGACGCCGTCAAGTTAGATTCTCATTTAACTGCTGGGTCGCCGTACTTTATAATAAGGTACTCATGTTTAAAATTTATGATAGACATTTGGATAGATTCAAGTACCTTGCAATCTTAGAAGATCTTTTAGAGGCCCTAGGAGAAATGTCAGCAGAAGTAAGAAAACAACTTTATTTTCAACAGGATGGAGCACCGGCTCACAATAGTCGCATAGCTAGAGACTTTTTAACTGAGCACTTTTCCCAGAAATGGATTGGTACGAACGGCCCTATCAAATGGCCCGCGAGGTCGCCCGATTTAACGCCTCTAGACTATTTCTTGTGGGGTTATGTTAAGGATGAAGTGTACAAAACAAGCTATGACACCGTTGAAGACCTAAAAGCAGCCATAGAGTCAATTTTAACGCAAATTCACCACATGAAGATACAAAATGCAATAGTAAGATCGTTACCTAAACGTGTTGAATATTGTATTGAAAAAAACGGTGGTCACTTCGAACACCTACTAAAATAAATTAAAGTATGTGAAAACAATGCCTTTTATTCATTTTAGACATCATGTTCCATAGAAACATTTACTGCTTAAGACCTACACAATCGATATCTAAATAGAAATAGTGTTCGTTTTTTTTTTCAAAACGACCGGGTTCGATTCCCGAGCTGAGTACAAGTTTTTTTTTAATGTATGAATGCAGTTTTTCTTGTTACTAAAATCGATGACATGGTTCCTAAGAACAGATCTTCGTATATCTTATAGTTTCAGACTTTCCCATACTGACCGCTCTGAATGAGCCACCCTGTATATTGACTAGTATGTTTCCGGAATTGTCATAAAAGAAAGTACCAATTTTTTTGTCTGAAAGCTGTCGTGATCGAAATGGTTCTTAGCTACGTTTCAACAAAATCGGTTCAGCCGGTTTTGAGATGTTAAAGTTTGAAATGAAAATGCCGGGTGTTTTTAAAAAAAACCAAGTTGTTATTACTAGTTAATTAAAGGGTTAAATCCGTGATTCACGAACGCGCTATTATCCGCGACTACTACCACTACTGGCTTACTAGCCATAAATACAGAACTTAATAAGTAATAGACTTATTGGGTTTAGACCGGTTTCATCACGATGTTTTCCTTCACTGAAAAGCTAACGGTAAATATTCCGTACACAGAAAAACTCATTGGTACGAGCGGGGATTCGAACCCACGACCGCCGCTTGGCAGGCGCATGCCTGGCCCACTAGGCTACCGTAGCTTTTTTAACATGGGAAAACCTCATCATCATCATCATATCAGCCGAAAGACGTCCACTGCTGGACATAGGCCTCCCCCAAAGAGTGCCAAAGTGACCGGTCCTGTGGCACCCGCATCCAGCGGACTCCCGCAACCTTTACCAGGTCATCAGTCCACCTTGTGGGGGGCCTACCCACGCCGCGCCTTCCGGTACGAACCTTTCCGCCCCAGCGGCCATCGGTTCTACGTGCTATGTGCCCCGCCCACTGCCACTTACGCCGATTATCATGGAAAAACTTATTCATTATACAACGTGTTTTTTAACCGTCTTAGAGCCGAAGCCCAATTAATGTATAAAAGGTTTGTTTTTTGTTTTTTTGATGTATTAATATTGTTTTTTTTTGTATTAATATTAATTTTAAACATCCAGCCGAGTGACTGCAGTGACCGCTAGCCGCCATCTTTTGTAGATAGGTACGGACTCTAACCGGGTGAATGAACTTCGCACCGCGCGCCATACAGGATTTTTCAAACTTTTATTACTAAAAGCTTAACTGTTTTTTTTTCCCCACGAATGATTAGTACGTTTTGGATACTTTAAGTGAGCTTCGGCTCTAAGACGGTTAAAAAAACACGTTGTATATTCCTGTTTTTGTTATTCGCAGGATAGGCGAGGTGAATGCAGACCTGCTGATATACCACGTCATCTTGACCCTGAAGCCGTTCTGCCAGCAACCCTTCGAGCTGATAGTCGACTTCACGCACACTAACTCAGATAATCGGTTCAGGTAACCCTAAACAATATTTTAACCGACTTTGTCGAAATATTTTGCGCGAAAACGCGTGGACCGATTTGGTTTTTTTTTTTGTTTGAAAGGGTATCTTTTCCAGGTGGTCCCAAGGTCATCAGGTCAGGGTCTGATGATGGACTCCTGGGGAAATCGAAGGAAACTTGAAGCAATTATGGTACTGATTTGCAGTCGGTTAAAACTTAGCTTTTAACCCCTGACGCAAAGAGAGGGGTGTTATAAGTTTAACGTGTTGTGTCTGTGTATCTGTCTGTGGTATCGTAGCTCCCAAACGGATGGACCGATTTGAATGCGGTTTTTTTATTCGAAAGCTGATGTGAACGAGATGGTTCTTAGCTACGATTCAACCAAATCGGTTCAGCCGTTTTTGAGATATTGGTCTTTGTAATGAAAATGTCGGGGGCTTTTCAACTTTTCTAAGTTGTAGTCATTAGAGTTCCGTACCTAAAGGGTAAAACGGGACCCTATTACTAAAGACTCCGCTGTCCGCCCGTCTGTCTGTCTGTCTGTCTGTCTGTGCGTCTGTCACCAGGCGGTATCTCATGAACCGTGATAGTTAGACAGTTTTAATTTTCACATATGATGTATTTCTGTTGCCGCTATAACAAATTATTTAAGAGCTAAGCTCTTGTCGGTGTAGCTCAAAGTAGGCCCTCCATCTACTCCGATCCCAGGCAACCTCTTTTACATCTCGATACGATAACATCAACTATATCTTTCCTTCAATAGGCATGATGCCTCATGTTCAAATTGATAACGTAGTGATGCTAAATGGATAGTAAACCATCAAATTATCGTAATAAACTATAAATTATAAAATATAATTAAAATCATAAAAAGATATGAACCTTGAAAGTTTAGAAAAAATATGCATTTTTTTTTATTGTCCAAGAGTAAATTAAAAGCTACCAATAGGATCCTTACGCTTTTCTAGAAACAAAATTGTATAACAACTATGTACTTAAACGCAGTATTTCGCGACCAAAACAACAATTTACCTGATTTTCCATACTACGATTAGTACAAATGTGACGTCACACTTGTATAGACACACATTATGAAGCATTTCGCGCTGCCGCCAGCGAGGTCAATCTTTATCTCAAATATTTAGGTATTTATGTTCTTTAATTGTAGTTGCTATCATACAAACATTTGTTCCTCTCCAAAAACTGGTTCGAATGACGTCACAAAAAAATGTTAGTCATCATGCCTATTATATTGAGTGTGAGCTTGTCATGTCGTATGAGGTGCCCTATCATGTTCCCTTTTCCTTTTTTCTTAGTTTCTCACTAACTGCCTGGGTTACGCCGTTTGGGACTCTTAAATTAGGCATTTATCACTTTATGAACACAATAATTTTGTTCTCAGAACGGATTTCCTCCAGAAATGGTTCACGGTGCTTCCCGACGTGGCTTACATCAACATACACGCCTGCTATATATACAACTGCAACAGCTGGGTCAGAGAGTACACTAAGTTCCACGAGGCAATACTGGCGCCGCTGCGGGTAAGTCATTACATTGCGCGTCACGTCGGCTGGCTGATATAACGTGATCACATTACAGTACAGATTTTTGTAAGGTTATGAGTTTAAATTTGGAACAGCTGTCAAAACTCAAGTGGGTCTCTATTCTAGTATCCATAGATATTAAAACAGTTATCGATGCGAAACGTCAATTCAGTATGTTTTTTAATATAAACCGCACGACATTTGATCAAGAGTGACATGAGAATAGGGACTTCATTCGTTTGTCTATGATTTAAAAAAAACATTCGCCTTGACGTAGGATTGAATTGCCACCATTACTGTTGTCATTTCTTTGTTGGTTTTTGCTGTTACGAAAGTAGAATTGTGAAAAGTTGTTTGTAATTCACATTTTAGTTGAAAATATGAGTAGTAGTGACTCCGAGAACGATATGCACACTCCGCCGGATATCGTAAATGCAGCCACGATTGCAACAAAGATATTTTACAGGTAGCACTATAGTAGCAATGTAGGTCATTTTCCTACGGCTTCTGAACCCATCTTAGAGTACTTATGATATGTGTGTAGATAAAGTAGTGTATGCAACTGTACATAATTTAGCCTTAAAACACTCGTGTGATCCTATTATGAAACTCGCTCACGCTCGTTTCATAAAACCACACTCTTATTTTAAGGCCTCTGATTATGTATCAGTTGCATAAACTACTATTATAATTTTATCAATAAATATCTCAATCTCAATCGCTGTAAGACCGGGCGAAGCGTGGGTCGAACCCACAAGGTGGACTGATGACCTGGTAAAGGTCGCGGGAGTCCGCTGGATGCGTGGCGCAGGACCGGTCATTGCGGCACTCTTTGGGGGAGGCCTATGTCCAGCAGTGGACGTCTTTCGGCTGATATGATGATGATGATGATGCATACACGCCTGCTACATATACATATACCGCTGGGTTAGAGAGCAAGCAAGTTCCATGAGGCCATACTGGCGCCATTGCGCGTTATGTAAGCAGGATAATATAACGTGCCCTCAATAAACAAGCAATGGATTTGTGGCGCGGTATCTTCTCATTTCCATTCCGGATGAGCAAGTGTTGGAACCCCGGTCGCCAGTTGCGTTCATTTTCATGTAAAATACATCGTAATTTTATCGTCATATTCTACTTTCTTATTGTTTGAGAACCTGACGCGCGCTGTGTCTACCCTTTCACGCTTAAACCGCTGAACCGACACAGATGAAATTTTGTATGGGGATAGTTTGAGACCCTGGGAAGGACATAGTATGGTTTTCATCCCGGAAATCATCCCTTGAAGAGACAAAAAAATATCGAAGAGTCATTTGTCCGAAACCATCATTATTCCGAGATTTCAAAATTCCGAACGCCATTTTCGGTTAAACGTAAAGGACGCAGACGATTGAATGGAATATATAAATAAGTTAGATTAGTACCATAACCTAAAAAATCTAAAATTCCTTCAGCGGATCATGGTTTTCGGAATTATGGAATTCGTAAAAAATATAGTTTCGAACAAATGACTCTTCGGAATTATGTAGTGTATCCGAAAAAGTGAGGGGAAGTTTCTATTAAACTTTGTGTAGGCGCAGTATTTATTGTCGGGTTACATAATTAATAAGTAACTTAAAAGTTAAATATCTCAAAACCGGCTGAAACGATTATGTTAAAACTTAACTAAGAACCATCTCAATCTAGTCAGCTTTCGGACAAAACCGCATTTAAATCGGTCCATTCGATTAGGAGCTAAGCCTCGTTTTGCGTCGGGGTTAATAACTACAAAACTACAACTTAGAATAGTTGAAAAACCCCCGACATTTTCATTGAAGAACACTCAGAATAATATTATCTATGACACAAAAAAAACCGCATTCAAATCGGTCCATTCGTTTGGGAGCTACGATACCACAGACAGATACACAGATACACACATACACAGACACGTTAAACTTATAACACCCATCTCTTTGCGTCGGGGGTTAAAAAGGAGAACATGTGACACTGCAGTAATAGGTTGCTAGCCCATCGCCCACAACACTTATCTCAATTTTTCCTCAGGGCAACCGCAAGCTGATATTCATAGACAACCATATCCGGCTCAGCGACTGCGTGGAGCCCGAGCAACAGAAGTTGCCGGGGGCCACGCTGGCGCTAGAGGAAGACCTGAAGGTGTTCAGTAACGCGCTCAAGCTATCGCACAAGGACACTAAAGTCGCTATAAAGGTGAGTCTCCTTCACGTCTGTCGCCGGGGGAGGGGTAGGCAGTGGTCGGGCGACTGCGTGGAGCCCGAGCAACAGAAGTTGCCGGGGGCCACGCTGGCGCTAGAGGAAGACCTGAAGGTGTTCAGCAACGCGCTCAAGCTGTCGCACAAGGACACTAAAGTCGCTATAAAGGTGAGCCTTCCTTCACGCCTGTCACCGGGGGAGGGGTAGGCAGTGGTAGGGCGACTGCGTGGAGCCTAAGCAACAGAAGTTGCCGGGGGCCACGCTGGCGCTAGAGGAAAACCTGAAGGTGTTCAGCAACGCGCTCAAGCTGCCCCACAAGGACACTAAAGTCGCTATAAAGGTGAGCCTTCCTTCACGCCTGTCACCGGGGGAGGGGTAGGCAGTGGTCGGGCGACTGCGCGGAGCCCGAGCAACAGAAGTTGCCGGGGGCCACGCTGGCGCTAGAGGAAAACCTGAAGGTGTTCAGCAACGCGCTGAAGCTGTCGCACAAGGACACTAAAGTCGCTATAAAGGTGAGCCTTCCTTCACGCCTGTCACCGGGGGAAGGGTAGGCAGTGGTCGGGCGACTGCGTGGAGCCCGAGCAACAGAAGTTGCCGGGGGCCACGCTGGCGCTAGAGGAAAACCTGAAGGTGTTCAGCAACGCGCTGAAGCTGTCGCACAAGGACACTAAAGTCGCTATAAAGGTGAGCCTTCCTTCACGCCTGTCACCGGGGGAAGGGTAGGCAGTGGTCGGGCGACTGCGTGGAGCCCGAGCAACAGAAGTTGCCGGGGGCCACGCTGGCGCTAGAGGAAAACCTGAAGGTGTTCAGCAACGCGCTGAAGCTGTCGCACAAGGACACTAAAGTCGCTATAAAGGTGAGCCTTCCTTCACGCCTGTCACCGGGGGAAGGGTAGGCAGTGGTCGGGCGACTGCGTGGAGCCCGAGCAACAGAAGTTGCCGGGGGCCACGCTGGCGCTAGAGGAAAACCTGAAGGTGTTCAGCAACGCGCTGAAGCTGTCGCACAAGGACACTAAAGTCGCTATAAAGGTGAGCCTTCCTTCACGCCTGTCACCGGGGGAAGGGTAGGCAGTGGTCGGGCGACTGCGTGGAGCCCGAGCAACAGAAGTTGCCGGGGGCCACGCTGGCGCTAGAGGAAAACCTGAAGGTGTTCAGCAACGCGCTGAAGCTGTCGCACAAGGACACTAAAGTCGCTATAAAGGTGAGCCTTCCTTCACGCCTGTCACCGGGGGAAGGGTAGGCAGTGGTCGGGCGACTGCGCGGAGCCCGAGCAACAGAAGTTGCCGGGGGCCACGCTGGCGCTAGAGGAAAACCTGAAGCTGTTCAGCAACGCGCTGAAGCTGTCGCACAAGGACACTAAAGTCGCTATAAAGGTGAGCCTTCCTTCACGCCTGTCACCGGGGGAAGGGTAGGCAGTGGTCGGGCGACTGCGTGGAGCCCGTGCAAGAGAAGTTGCCGGGGGCCACGCTGGCGCTAGAGGAAAACTTCAAGGTGTTCAGCAACGCGCTGAAGCTGTCGCACAAGGACACTAAAGTCGCTATAAAGGTGAGCCTTCCTTCACGCCTGTCACCGGGCGAGGGATAGGGAGAGTCGAGTGTGTGCGTGGAGCGTGATATTTTTTTAAATCTATTTTCTAACTAATTTATAAAATAGCCGCATTGAAAAAAAAAATTACATCTTAATCTTACTTTGGGGGAGGCCTAGCAGTGGATGTCTTTCAGCTGATATTATGATGATGATGGTGATGATAAATCAAGAGTGATATGTTGCTAGCCATCGCCTCTTCCTAACTGACATAATATGTATAATTCATATCTGCAGGTGGGACCCACGGCCCTGCAAATAACTTCGGTGGAGAAAACTAAAGTGCTCGGGCTGCCGGTGCTATTGAACGACGTGTACTACGCTTCGGAAATCGACGAGGTATGTGTTACACATACATACATTAACTAAGGCTGTGTGGTGTTGACAGCGTCTTAAGTCCCGTTTAGTTAAACATTATAATGATCCTTCTTGCCCTCAGGTCTGCCTGGTGGACGACAACCAGTTCTCGCTGTCGATAGTGAACGAGCCGACCCCGCTCAGCTTCATACACAACGACTGCGACAACATCGTGCAGTCCATCATACACATCCGGAACCGGTGGGAGCTCAGCCAGCCGGTATGTACCTACTCATGCTCATTCTACATACACACGTGACATGTTTCGGGCTCACCGGGAATTTATAAAAATAGATGTGGTTGCCGCGGCACGCGAAGAAATACTGCAGGTTTTTTTTATTCAGTCTGGCATTGGTGACATGTTTCCGGCTCATCGGCGCTTTATTAGAATTTGTGTTGTTTTGGCGGCCCTGGAATGAGTAGTGCAGAAAATTTAAATTACGTCTGGTATTGGTGTCATGTTTCGGACTCATTGGAACTTCTTAGAATAAGATTTAGTCTGGCATTGGTGACATGGTTCAAACTCATCGGCACTTTATAAGATTGAGTGTTGTTACCGTTGCCCGCGAAGGAATACTGCACAGTTTTTAAATTTATTCTGGTATTGGTGACATGTTTCGGGCTCATCCGCACTTTATAAGAATGATTGTTGTTGCCGCGGCCCGTAAAAAAATACTACAGGATGTACTTATCTATATTAAAGGTTCGCTTTTACAATAGCGATGTTGACTCAAATTTCAATATAACTCCAAAAGAAAAAACCAAAAACCATGTCTTGAAACGAAAATCCCATTCGAATAGGTATCTCAAAAAAAAATGATTACGTAGTTACAACCGTTTTCATGTTGCTCGCTAGAGAGAGAAAACACTCGTCCGTGCCGCTCGGGCGCACCAAGCTGTTGCGCGAGGCGCCGATGACGCGCGCGATGCGCACCCTGAACCTCATAGCCACGCATGTAGACCTATTATCTTGTACGATGAGTGAATTCACAAAAGTAGCATTAGTAACTCTTTGTTATATTGAATAGTTCGTTATTTTATTATAATAGATAATTTTTTTTTGCTACATTATCGCATTGGGTTCAGCCTGTAATGATAGTTGTATGTGTGGAAATAAAAATAAATAAATAAATAAATAAATATTTATTTGCGGATTATCTTACCCAAATTGACCTAGTCCCAAACTAAGCAAAGCTTGTGCTATGGACTTGGACTTAATAAATACTTAAATATCATACATAGAAAACGTCCATGGCTCAGGGACAAATATTCGTGCTCATTACACAAATAAATGCCCTAACCGGGATTCCAACCTGGGACCTCTAGCTTCATACTTTTTATAGGTCACTACCAAATAGACTGAACCGGTCGTCGAGTTTCATATTAAATTGCGTTTTGCGGATATAAAAAAATTAGACCCTTATGTCTACACTAATATTATAAAGAGGAAAGATTTGATTGTTTGTTTGTTTGTATTGAATAGGCTCCGAAACTACTGGACCGATTTGAAATTCTTTTACCATTAGAAGCCGACATTATCCCTGATGAACATAGGCTACTTTTTACCCCGGGAAAATGCTTCATTCCTACGGAAAAACGGGTAATCCGTGCGAAGCCGGGCCGGCAGCTAGTATTAGTTAAAATTCAACATTATTGATTGATTTGGCGTCCACATCCCTATTCAATATGTCCCAATTTCTGATACTCAGGATTCGGTGACGGTCCATCAGAAAATACGACCGAAAGACGTCCCAGGAACGCTGCTCAACATGGCGCTGCTGAACCTCGGGTCGTGCGACCCGAACCTGCGCACCGCGGCGTACAACCAGCTGTGCGCACTGACGGCCACCTTCCATCTCAAGATCGAAGGCCAGTTGTTGGAGACGTCAGGTAACATTCATAACAGCTGATCATTTTTAGGGTACCACGGGTAGCGGTCGAATTGCGTGGTTCGAGAGTAGCCTGGGGAAAAACCGGGAAGGTTAAACACTGGAATACTCTACGGGTTTGCGCTGCGAGTGAGATTGGTTGAACGGTATCAAGCGAATCTGGGGTGTGAGTGGTGTCGAACTACTGGGAGTTTTATCGCTGGTTCGCTAAAACATAGCCTAGCTGAGTAGAGTCCAGCAAGAAACTCAGCTAGGCCCGACTTGGGTCGGACTGAGGGTACTACGGATACTCGTAGTCGACAAGGAACCCTTATAGTTACGTCACGTCCGCGAGTCGGTCCGTCAGCGGCTTTGCTCAATTCGGCATGGGTCCAAGAGGCAACCGGATGGCTCGCGGTATTTGAGCTCCCGAAGTGTTGTGGAACCGCCCTGTGCAACACGAACTGAGCCAACTTGGACTGGGGCGGGAATAATAGAACTATTTTTTTGCCAATCTTGCAGTTTTCTTCTGAACTAGCTATGGGTAAACAGGACACAAATTTTGAAATGCAACTTTCATTATATGAAATGAAATGAAATGATTTATTATGAAAAACATACACAGGTGTTATAAATGTACATGTCAGTAGAATTAATTTACATGAGGGCATTTTCCGCCATAGTTTGGCATGCAAAATATAAATTCTAATTTAAAACGTCATAATACTAATCTAATTACACCAATAATCTATTTATACAAATTATCAAAATATTCTAATATGACATGTTGTTGCGTGTGTGACCTCAACTTTATTATATATTTTTTATATGGGTCGACCTTAATGTTTGAATTAAGACTTCTTACACCAAACTATAATTACATACTTTTTACTATGGAGCTCCCAACTCAACTTTTTACAGCTGTCTAGACAACTAAAATGAATTCGACCAATCACGTGGCGCCTTTACTGAACTATAATGAATTTGACCAGTAGAACGTCGTCTTGGCTACAGAGGAAAACACATCAACGAATACTAAGCCGTTGACTGCGCTTTGTTTCAGCAGGGCTTAGATTCTCAATAGATACCAAGTTTGTTTTATTAGTTCAGTTGACCCGTAAAAAGTAAAAACGTGATACTGACTGAAAAAGCATACATTATATAACGATGAATAAAATACTATTTTATTCCGGGTTGCGTATCGATTTTTTTCCGCGCCACTGATACCTATACTTTTGAATAGGCCGCCTCGCGACGGGGTACCCTTTGTGTGGCATAATATTGACTGGCCTAAATTATTTTTGCCGTCTTTGGCATAACGTTGAAAGGCATACCCGATATATCGCGTTATAATTTTTTTGACTGAGATCTCGGCGACTATTATACACAAACATTTTTAGGCTTATCGTTACTAGGCGTAGTTATTATGCGACTAGAAAATAGAAAGATTAAAATTATGCCATCCGTCGCCTACAACCAACATGTGCCCCTAATAGTTTTCGCAGAAACAGTGAACTTTTCAGGATTGACATAAAACAAACCTAACCTATACCTCTTACTAAATAACATTAGATTTTGAACGGAAATATTTGTCTGCGTTTCTTCGTTTATCTAGGATATGAAAGGGAAATATTGTACTAATTTTACTTATTTCGATCATATAGGGTAAATCGCCAATAACTGGCCTGCGTTCAATAACTAACACCAAAATGAACTTTATTTCGTTTTTAGTATAAGGTGGTAGTTACTGGCCACCCTTCAATAACTGGCCACGTTATACTAAAATGAATTCTGTTTGTAGGGGAACAGAGTTCATTTTTAGTATGAGGGGGCCAGTTATTGAAGGGTGGCTGGCCATTTACCCTAAATAGTGCTTTTTACACATTAATATATTTTTCTAATCTTATATGGAAGCTACGGTAGCCTAGCGGTTCAGGCATGCGGCTGTCAAGCGGCGGTCGTGGGTTCGAATCCCGGCTCGTACCAATGAGTTTTTCGGAACTTATGTACGGAATATC
Source organism: Epinotia ramella (assembly GCA_947578815.1). Lineage (NCBI taxonomy): Eukaryota > Metazoa > Arthropoda > Insecta > Lepidoptera > Tortricidae > Epinotia > Epinotia ramella. The sequence continues at coordinate 4,756,453 of OX388227.1, read as the reverse complement.
ATTTGATATTTACCGTTAGCTTTTCGGTGAAGGAAAAACATCGTGAGGAAACCTGCATACATCCACGAAGAACTTCAAAGGTGTATGTGAAGTCCCCAACCCGCACTGGGCAAGCGTGGGGACCACTGCCCGTTCCCTCTCATCCGTGAGAGGAGGCCTGTGCCCAGCAGTGGGACGTATATAGGCTGATTTATTATATTTTATTATTTATTAGGGTCTAAGGCTCTATAAAAAAGTTCATTTAATTATCCTGAAAATGTTACAGTTTCAGACATCAACATTAACAAATTCAGTGCCAAAGATTTCGTAGTGCTACGCTCGTAGCCGATAACATGGGGAACTCCGTATGTAGAGAAAAGCGCCTAGGAGCGGATCACCCACCTAGCGGGCTCCTGGCACTGAAGTAGGTTTATAACCCTAATAGTACCTATGCAAAAATACAAGGAAAATATAAATAAAAAAAAATTTATTATCTCACAAATTGTTTTAGTATACAAAAAGCACTAATAATCTATGTTAGCCCTAACATTTTTTTAAGGATTAATAATTGAAAAAAACTACAAAAAAAAAGAACTTAAAAACGAAATCAAATATTTTGCATTTTTTCCAGAAACATCGAAAATAAAACTAAAATCAACAGAAACGATTTATGCAGATGGGAACCAACCCACACAATGATAGTTTTGAGAAAAAGCTGTTTTTGTTAAAAAAGTGTATATATAAAATGTTTACAATTTTTTTACAAAGTTGGATTGCCAAGCGTATAATACGATACCATGTTGTAACATGGTATCGTATATATTTTTTTCCTAAAAAATGCAAATAAAATGTAGTATAAAAAGGCAATAGTTCCTTTTAACAAAAATATTTAAGTGAGGGTCGGTAACTTGTTTATTTAATAGGGAATATAAACATTATGATACCGAATAGTAGTAGTAGTAAGTTATGGCCTATTTACGTGTGGAAGGGCCTGGCGTATCCATACAAAATTCGTCAAATTATAAAACTAGTTGTTATTTAACACTAAACACTACAAAAAAAAAGAACTTAAAAATTAAATCAGATATTTTGCATTTTTTCCAGAAACATCGAAAATGAAACTAAAATCAACAGAAAAGATGAATGGCTGTATTCATAAAATACAATGATTATAATAAATAAATATTATAAATAAATAAATAAACGTTAAACAGACTTATTTTAGCTAATATGCCGTTAAAATACGTTTATCTTTAAAAGTCACTTTAAATTTTGTGTTCTTAAGAAAGACACAAAACACATTTTATTTAACAGAGTAAGTATTTCAAAATATGAATAAGTTGTAGGTATAACTATTAACTTTTCATTACAATCAATTATTCTAAACTATGCCTACTAATATTAAACCAACTAAAAATTATAAAATAAAAATCGAATTGAATAACCAAATAAATCGACTTCAAAACCACTAACTCATAAGTTGATTTCATTCTGAAGTAGAATTTGTTTTAATTCCTACTTTTCTTTCCTCTTTTTTACATGAGTACCACACAGAGAATAAATCATTAATGACATTGAGGGCCCTCATGCAGCATGATGCCGACAAACCTGCTATTCAGAGGATCTACCTTAAGAGTCCGCAGTAAGCTCGGCCGAATTTCACCTTCCCATACAAACGGAGTTTCGTTCTCATTTTACAACTACGTGTTGGATTGTGACGAAACTTTGCATATACAATGACATGAGGTATATCTATGTCTGTTGTTTTGTATGAAAAACTTATTTTCGCTGTATTTTTTTTACTATGGTATCTGAAGCTACATAAACTAATTACAGACCTGGATATACCTCATGTCATTATATATGCAAAGTTTACAATCCAACACGTAGTTTTAAAATAAGAGCGAAACTACGTTTGTAAGGAGAATCGAGCTTACTGCGGACTCTTAAAACTAGGAGGAAAGGCAACATAGACGCTTTCAAAAAAATACCAGTAATAGAGAAAAATAATGAAAATACAAACAGAAACAAGATGAAAACGTAATTAAAGAATATTATTATCGTCAATACATGTAAAAATTAAAAGATAATATTTTAATTATGTTATCTTTAATTTTTAACACAAAAAATAAAATTAAGAATATTTAAGTAACTAATTTGAACAAAACGCACTGCGGGCAAATTACCAAACAGACGGCCGATCGCTTTGGACGCTTTTGTAATACATCGTCACGTATTAAAAAGTGAGAAAACTGTAAGTGTCTATGTATTTTGTTTTTTATAAACATACAGGCAGGCTTATTGAATTATTACCTACAGTTATTTGGCTTTCCAAAAAGGTACAATAATAACCAGTTCACTGCGTATTTTATGAAAAAAAAAATATCCTACATCCACATCGCCGATCAGATACACAATAGACACATTTTTTTTTAGATCAAGGGTTTTTCAGAGCACACACTTTAATCACTACGGCGTTCACAGCCTCCTAAAGATTGCTCTTGAGTTTCTTGATCGCATCAAGTTTTCGATTCATGGACTGGATTTTTCTGTGTAACGCTGATGCTGTACTCCCAACACTTCTTTTGAATTCTTTAACTTTATATTCACCGACGTATTTATTAACAATCCATTCTGGTTTCTCATAGCACTTGGGGTCAACCGCATCCGTGGCCACCTGAGAGTCGGCGTGGAATGTTATAGTAGCGGGGTCCGACCAGTACTCGGGTTTTTGAGGAGCGGTCGTTGATTTGACATATATTTTGATTTCGTGAAGTTCTCCGGGACACGGCAGTTTTAACTCTATTTTACAATCACTGCCTTCGCAGTTTTCTTGTGACGATGCCTTCAGCGCCTGCATCCATTCCATCCCTGGTAGCTGGTATGTTATTTTAAATTCCACCGGATACCGTTCCTCATAAATCCATTGAAGAACTGCCCTGTGGGAATCGGTTTTCACAACTTCTAAGCCGACAGGAGATGCGCTTTTCATAATAGAGGGACGGTCGATATTATACGTCCGGTTCACGCAGTACAGGTATTCATTACTACAGATTTGCAATACTAAATTTATATCATTCTGGTACTCTAAACCTTGTTGTATAACATTTTCGAGATTCCAATCAGATCGCCAGGTGTCCTGCTCGATCTTATGTGCGTTGAGACGTATTGTGTTTCCGTATTTATCCATGTAAAACAACGTGAAATACACAACATCCTGAAACGGAACATCCAACGTGAAATACGCAACATCCTGATCCCAAGTGCAATTTATTTGCAACTCAATCTCAATGCAAAGGATCCCAGGGACAGCCGATAGAGTTAGATAAGCCTCATTATACCCTTGCTCATTCTGACTGCACTTATATAACTCTGAATAGCAATTTTCTTTTATTGACATCTTGATTGACTTGGCCGTGGTCTCATTTACGCTCAGGGTCTGTATGATCTTATCTCCGTACGCCTGAATACTAAGACTCGGATTACCAGAACACACTACTTCATACTCCTCACCAACGGGTACTTGATAAGTTTTATCATCGCTTAAATATGCATTCGGTGAAACTATGGTGATAACTGGATACACGTTCACATGAAACTGCACCGCACGGGTTTTTGCTGCATCTGTGCAAGTATATATGTAGCGCTCTATCGCAGGATTTACCACAATCAGCTTAATTGTTGTCATGTTAACAATTTCCGTGTCTTTTATAACGCTGTCAGTTACATCAGATGATTCTGTACGAAGGGCCATATGAAGGTTATTAGCGTTCGATCCTGTGCAGAAGATGGTGATGTTAACTCCGTAGTCGACATAAAAGGCTCGATCTTCGTCAGAGGAATGCTGCCTGCCTCCAGCAACTGCCATGACGTGAACGCTCGATTCTTCTAACTCTTCATGGGTGCTGCGTTGAAGGCACAGGGCCAACACGCCCGTCAACAGTACCGATACTAGAACACGCATGTTGCTCCAATCGCAGCAATGACTGAGTATTCAATTGGTTTCAACTTTATACAGATCACATATGTTCCCTATACGATGAGGAAATTCGTCGAAATACTCCAACAAACAAACGTTTTATGGCTAAGTTTCCTGTGTAGGTAAGTTGCACATGGATGAACAGTCATCATAAACATGTTTACACTTGGTGGCTCTAGGACCTTATCGCTTAGAGATAAGGCCCTAGAATAGAACCACCAAAAGTGTGTACTGACTGTACACGGCAAAAGGCAGTTCTAATGCTTAGCATGGTTTTCGTCGAGGTCGGTCAACAACAACAAGTCACAGGCTTGGTCGATTATACAAAAGCACGAATGACAGATATTAATACGTCGCCTACTCCACTTTTTTAAACTGCGATTTATAATGGGTTTAAATTAGTGTCCGACCAAAACATGTTTTTTTGCCGCAACCGAAGGTTCTGTTTTGTTTTTATAGTTTCGGCCGAAACCGAACCTTGAATAGACGTGAGTAAATCGTTGAATGAAATGTCAGTGGGCCGTTCCTTCCAGATATACGAGTATGTATAATGAACCATCCGATTTGACGACCGCTTTAGCCTAGTTGGTAGTGACCCTGCCTACGAAGCAAGAGGTCCTGGGTTCGAATCCCGGTAAAGGGCATTTATTTGTCTGATGAGCACGAACATTTGTTCCTGAGTCATGGATGTCTATGTATTTTAAGTATTTATTTATCTATATAAGTATGTTTATTGTCGTCTAGTTCCCATAGTACAAGCTTTGCTTAGTTTGGGACTACGTCGATTTGTGTAAGATTACCCCCTAATATTTATCCCACCAAAAACATTACATGTAAAGTGATGCCAAGACTCCATAGCTCATACAGCTTTCAGCGTGAAAAAGATATCAGATCGCAATTAGCGCCAAGCTTCCTACTCCACACGGCGTAACTCTAGCACTACCAGCCACGCTCTACAAATTCTACATCTTGGCTAAAAAGTAATGTTTTTGGTGGGATCTCATTCCTTTTTGTAAGGTAATTTCTAAAGAAGTGAATGGGAAAACCCATATAAACTTCCATCCCCTAATTTAAAGAGTGGGGGGTGATTTACTAAAAATCCTGAAATACATATCTTATTATTTATAACAAGGATAACAAGGACCCCCTATATCAATTTTCAGACCTCTAGCATCAAAATTTGCGGAAGTCTCATACAAACTTTCACCCCCTAGTTTAAGGGATTGGGGGGGTAAAAGTATCAAGTTTTAAGATTTTTTCGTTGTTTGTATACTATTACTAGCTTACATACCAAATTTCAGCTTTCTAGGACTTCAGGATGAATCTTAAGAATATTGATGAACATCAGTGAGTCAGTGACGAAATCGGGGTATTTTAGATATCAATGCAATTGAAACTTTATAGTTTTAATAAGTCAACCACTGACATCATATCCCGAATATTTTGTTTATCTGGTATAATCCGAACCCAAGTTACCAACCTTCCAAAACCTTCTTAGTTCAAAAATACGACGAAGCGCTTCGAGAAAAGTTAGGTAGTGCCCTTGCGCTTCTCTTGGCTCGCCTTAAAGGGGGCACTCCCGTGCCTCCAGATTTATTTTATTTATGTCACTGGCCTAATATTACAGGGTTCTAAGTTTCACTTTGATCGAATTGAAATTTCAACATTGTCATAGTGACACTGGGTCTAAATTAAACTACCCTAGAAATTGTAAAATGTAACATCAACTGTTAGGGCCCCCCCCACACTACCGGCGTCTTGTGAACGTTCTCATGCACAATTTTGTATGAGAACGTTCACAAGACGCCGGTAGTGTGGGGGGGGGGGGGGCTAATACTGAGGCAGCGACCTGTTAATTTTAAATGGTATAAAATAAAGCAAGTTTATTTTTGTTCTATATGACACGTGCTCGGTTTGTTTTTTAGGTTCATGGCTACCCAGTGAAAACGCCTTCACAGATAGATTTTGATATATCAGCTATGTTCTTCTCAAACAATTGTCAAATCGGATTTCTTTCTTTTTATGTCATTTCTTACCTAAAACAATAATAAATTTAAATGAAAGGAAAAATTAAAAAAATGTTTTTAATTATTCATTCACCCATCATTTTATTACGGAGGTATTATTAGTTATTAATTACATACGCAACGAAAAGGAATCCTAAAGTCGTTTAGTGAAATAAGTAAACTTCCGCACTTAACCTGAATAACCGCTATGGCCGAAACCGTCCGAAACCGAAACTTAGATCGGACACTAGTTTAAATCCACGAATATCGGGTTTTCTTGTCATGTAACCCCTTACTTCTAAGCATTATTTTAAAGAATGTCAGATTGTCTCCTTACTAACGGGGCATAATAACAACAAGAAATACTTTACTGACCTAATTATAATATAACTTTGAAACTGAAACTTACCTTCTCGAATCGCTCTACAGGTAAATCCAGTATGTTGTTTGTGCACGATATTCCGCAAAAACAATTGCAGGTAACCGCAAAGTGTGACGCCTTTATACATAATTTAATTAATGAATACATTGTTATATTATACCCTAATATGGTTCTGTGTACAAAATTACATGAAAACAATAACGACCCGCAAACAGTGACGTGATATCTGTTATTGTAACAGCGTGATAACAGCTAATTTTATCACATTAGTAGCAGTAAGTTTGTTTGTTTGTATGTAATGGATACCCTCCGGATCCACATTACCCGATTTCAAAAACTCTTTCACCTGTGTATTACCCTACCAGGATTAATGCGTCAATGGGGTAAATGCGTCTTTTGAAGATATCCTCGAAACGCAACATTTTGGAACTATTACATGCAGTCCTCGATATTCAAAGTATGGTTACCAAACTTTCAATTTAGACTATTGCAATAGTTCGATTATAATGTTCGGTTTCGGAGATATCATCAAGAGACGCATTTACCCCATCGACGCATTTGCCCCGGTTGACCTGTCTGATATGTGTATCTTGATTAAATATTTTGTTTTAAATAGAAACCACACGAATGCTAGTTTTCCCTATAGAAACAAACTTAAAACTGGATAATACTTATTTATTTTCCATCTTCAACTCATCATCCTTCTAGCGTTATTCCCGGTTGTGCCCTAAAGGAGCCCGGGGTCCGCTTTGACACCTAATCCCAAGACTTGGCATAGGCACTAGTTTAACGAAAGCGACTGCCATCTGACCTTCCAAACCAGAGGGAAAACTAGACCTTATTGGGATTGGACCGGTTTCCTCACGATGTTTTCCTTCACCGAAAAGCTAACGGTAAATATTCCGTACATAAGTTCCGAAAAACTCATTGGTACGAGCCGGGATTCGAACCCACGACCGCCGCTTGACAGCCGCATGCCTGAACCACTAGGCTACCGTAGCTATTTTCGTTTTCTCTCTCTAACAAGCTATATTAAAACGATTGTATCTTCGTAATTCTTTGAGATATCTGAATGGGATTTTCGTCATTAGGCATATTTTTTTGCCGTCCCGTACCCGTATTCCATCAAATCCATACTAATCCATATCCATACTAATCCATACTAATATTATAAATGCGAAAGTGTGTCTGTCTGTCTGTTACCTCTTCACGTTTAAACCGCTGAATCGATTTGGATGATATTTGGCATATAGATAGTTTGAGTCCTGGGGAAGGACATGGGATAGTTTTTATACCGGAAATCATCCCCCAAGGGGATGAAGTGGGGGTGAAAGTTTGTATGGAGCTACGATATACACGAGTTTCACGCGGACGGAGTCGCGGGCAGAAGCTAGTATGAAATATAATCATCAGAATCGATGTAAGACTGATCGGAAATACTATATAATATATAGATATTTATATATTTCATTTGTTTATAATAATTTGAATATAGTTATTCACGAATTACGATACTAGTGCCGAAAATAGGAAATTCGCAACGAGTGGTGATAAATTAAAACACGACCGAAGGGAGTGTTTTAAATCGACACGAGTTGCGAATGAAAAGTTGGGGGATCCCAAGGTCCCAAGGGGATGAAGTGGGGGGTGAAAATTTTGTATGGAGCTACGATATAAACGAGTTTCACGCGGATGGAGTCGCGGGCTGAAGCTAGTATGAAATATAATCATCAGAATCGATGTAAGACTGATCGGAAATACTATATAATATATAGATATTTATATATTTCATTTGTTTATAATCATTTGAATATAGTTATTTACGAATTACGATACTAGTGCCGAAAATAGGAAATTTGCAACGAGTGGTGATAAATTAAAACACGACCGAAGGGAGTGTTTTAAATCGACACGAGTTGTGAATTACCTATTCGCACGTGTATCGTACAACATTTTACTGTACATATGGCTCTTTAAAGTTTCGACATATGCACGGAAAGTGCTCTTTCCGCACTAGTGCGGGAAAGTAGCACCATATGTACTGTAATAGTTATTTACGATACAAGTGCCGAAAATAGGAAATCCGCAACGATTGGCGATAAATTAAAACACGACCGAAGGGAGTGTTTTAAATCGACACGAGTTGCGAATTACCTATTCGCACGTGTATCGTACAACGTTTTACTGTACATATGGCTCTTTAAAGTTTCGACATATGCACGAAAAGTGTTCTTTTCCGCACTAGTGCGGGAAAGTAGCAACATATGTACTGTAAAATAGATTTACTAAATAATTGTGAATACATTTTTCATCCGCTCCACATGGATATAAGATACCGAAAAAGAAGTGAGGAGTAAAAATGGCAGCTTTTCTGCATCATTTGAAGAAGATGAGAGTCAAACGTCTACAATAATACAGTATCTTTTTTCTAACCCTAGTTAGATCGCCACTATTCCGATCTCTGCTGCTTTCTAATGCAGGCCGTATATCTGTTTGCCACCGTCGCATAAAAATGTCGTCGTTTATATTAATATGTATGTTAGTCTGTAAGTGTAAATATGGGCCTTTGTTGCCTGAGTAAAAAAAAAATATATCTCAATTTAATTTGATGTAATTGTTGACAGGACTATGCATTCCGTCTAACAACACGATCTTCATCAAATCCGTGAGTGAGAAACTGGCCCATAACGAGCCGCATCTCACGCTAGAGTTCCTTGAGGAGTGTATTCAGGTGAGTAATAATAGTACATTACTTGCCAAGGTATTTGTGACCCGAGCCGCAGGCTAGGGTTGTAAATATGCGATAGAGGGCTTCCTTTTTTACTGCCCATGGTGAGTACACAATTTTACATCATCCTGGTCACAATGCGATTTTTACAGTACGCGCAGCGTGGCGTAAACCCCACATTATGGTTTCCAGTCGATGAACTGACAACCTGTACTAAAAAAATGACCATTTCGGAAATAATTTATAATAGCTGATTATTTCTAAGTAACGGGTATATTATCAATAAAATAGTTGCCTAGACACAGAATCTCACGAAATTTCTGATTTCAAAAAAAAATATACTTAAAGTCATTTTTTTTAATCTTTATTTTGGTTCATTTACATTTGCTCTATAATATTCAAGATGAATCATACAAAAAAATGACAATCCATGCTTCATTTAAATCTATTAGTCCACGCAATGAACTGACAACTTGTATGGAAAAAATGACAATTTTGGAAATAATTTATTGTAGCTTATTTTTTATGTGTAACGGATATATTATCAATTAAATAGTTACCCAGCGACAAAATCCGACAAAATTTCAGACATCGAAAAAATGATAAGTTAACTGGCTTCTGAAAAGTCAGTAAAAATATGAATAAATGTTTTTGTCTTTATTTTGGTTCATTTACATTTGCTCTATAATATTCAAGATAAATCGTACAAAAAAAGATAATGCATGCTTCATTTAAATCTACATAATTACTTCCGGGTGGAAAGTTTGTCGGATTCTTGACTAAATCATCTTAGAATAACATTTTCAAATGAAATCAACAAAAAAAACGCTATTATAAATTAATGTTTTTCAAAACCGTATTTTGCCTGGAGTATATATAATTACTACCGGGTGGAAACTTTGTTGGATTCTTGAATAAAGCATCTTACAATAACGTTTTAAAATGAAATACCCAAAAGAAACGCTATTATAAATTCATGTTTTTCAATCCTGTATTTTCCCTGGAGTATCAAACATTTCGTTTAGGGCTGATTTTTCAATTATCAGATAAAACTATCTGTCAGATAAATGTTAGCTCTGTGCTTTTCTTTCATATGACTTAAGAAAAAAATGGTGATAATTATTACTGACGGATAATTTTATCTAGATTGAAAAATTGGCCCTTAGCCTATTTGGCGAATCAGACTGCCACCGGACAAACAGAACGACAAATGACTGACTCACGATTGATTTTCACCAACGAATACTTGATTTATTACTGACTCACGATTGATTTTAACCAACGATTAATTGATTTATTACTGACTCACGATTGATTTTCACCAACGATTAATTGATTTATTACTGACTCACGATTGATTGTTTGAACCATGACAGACTGATGATCGCCGGACTGACCCGAGTTGACGCTCCGTTCTCCAATATCTATACAGACAACCTTTCAAAAGTATGTACACTAGTGTGAAAAAACTGTGTATAGATATTTTGGAAAGGTTGCCTGTATCGATACTGGGTAACTCGACTGAACTAAAAATGCTTTTTTATATTAACACTTTCTTTGTGCTTTTCTTGTGTCAAAGTTTTGGTGAAAAACGATCTGTATTTAAGAGTCCCCAGGACGCTCGACTCTTCATACAAACGTAGTTTTTTTCTCATTTTAAAACGGCGTTTTGGAACTAGTGCGGAAAAGAGCACTTTTCGTGCATATGTCGATACTTTAAAGAGTTATATGTACAGTAAAACGTTGTACGATACACGTGCGAATAGGTAATTCGCAACTCATGTTGATTTAAAACACTCCCTTCGGTCGTCTTTTAATTTATCACCACTCGTTGCGAATTTCCTATTTTCGGCACTTGTATCGTAAATAACTATTGTATACAGAAAGGGATCCGCCATCTAGGACGGAGACTAGTTTCTGGTTCATTTTATTACAGCAGGCCGTTTTAAAATGAGAGCCCAAATACGTTTGCATGGGAAGCGGACTTGAGTCGAGCGTGCTGGTGTGGTTGATATTATTTACTGTGGCCGACTTTTTATAAAACTGTCATTTGAATTGGAATCTTTTACCTCGGACGGTAGAGTTGCTTTCTGAATGGTTTTGATGCAATTCGGCCGACTCAAATAATCTTAAGTAAGTATAAAGTAGGGCACCTTTGTACAGTCAGCGTCATATAGTTAGTAGCAGCCAAGGTAGCCAAATATTTCGGTACACGTCTTTATTACTGTAAGAGTAAGGGTGTGTTACGAACTATTTGGCTACTCTGGCTGCTACTAACTATATGACGCTGACTGTTGTTTGATGTATAGAGTGACATGTATATTCTTAACCTGCTATTGTGTACAATAAAGTGCTTACATACGTACATAACTCTTAATGATGATGTAATATTTTAGGGTTTCCGCGGCTCTTCTATCGAGCTCAAGCATTTGTGTCTTGAGTACATGACTCCGTGGCTTGCTAACCTTGTCAGGTATGTTATATTCCATGAAAACAGGAAGTAAAACTACTGATGCGCCTGGTGGCCATCGTTACTGACGATTTCTCAGTATAATTTGAGATGTTGGTGCCGTTAGAAGCCTAAGTCTTCTGGTAGATGTCGTCACACCCTCCCTAAGGCGTTGGAAGAAGGAACTGATTGAAGGATTTAGTGGCTGAGAGCGATTGTTCCGATAGCTCAGTTAGTTAGTAGCAACGGGCCATGAATGCCTGTGGTCGCCGGTTTCAATCCGGCTAGGGCCATAACATTTTTATTTTTTTCCTTTAATTGAAATTTATAATTTCGATAACAGCTTTAGATAGATAGATAGATTTATTTATTGGTACTGATCACACACTGTCAACATTTGTTTAGAATTACAATTATGCTCAATCAATAAATTGTACTGCTTAATACAAAAACAATTATAGACGTCCACCGAAATACAGTTAATGGAAAAAGAACGGAAACACAGAGTAATTTAAGAATCGAACTAATATTAAAATTAAAATATGTGTGTGTGTGTGCGTGTGCGTGTGTGTGTGTGTGTGTGTGTGTGTGTGTTTGTGTGTTTGTTTGTTGATGCATGGGCAAATTCTTTGCCAGCTTTGCTCGCTCAATTAAATAATCTATGACAGTTTTCCGTTGTGACACGAAAATGATCCATACCATTCTATGGATAATTTTTTACCTTTTATTACCAAAAGCTTAACTAATACATTTTTTTTTTCACGAATGATTAACACGTTTTAGATACTTTAAGTGGGCTTCGGCTCTAAGACGGTTAAAAAAACACGTTTATACAAAACTCCGCCACTGCTACCTTTAGATAACTACAACTATTTTCCAGATTCTGCAAGCCATCCGACGAGTCCCGCCGCCAGAAGCAGGTGGCTCAAATCCTGGAGAAGCTGATCACCCTGACCATCGAGGAGACGGAGATGTACCCCTCGGTGCAGGCCAAGATTTGGGGCTCCATCGGGCACGTGCCCGAGCTCATAGACATGGTGCTGGACAGCTTCATACAGCGGAGCGTCAACTCGGGTCAGTACGGCGCGAATCAGTCGTGAATCATTCAATGATTCGTTAGTCATCAATCAATGAAACGTTAGTCAGTCATCCATCAAGTATTCGTTAGCTATCAATCAATCAAACTTCGGTCATTCATCAATCAATTATTCGTTAGTCAATAACCAATCAAACGTCAGTCGGTCATCAATACATTTTTCGTTAGCCATCAATCAATCAACAGTCAGTTATAGATCAATTATTCGTTAGCCATCAATCAATCAATCAATCAAACGTCAGTCAGTCATCAAACAATTATTCGTTAGTCATCAACAGGGCCCGTACTTTTCGTGCCGATGACGTCGAACCACACATAGAATGATTTTAAATAGTTTTTTCGTAAGCAGTTACGACGTATCAACCTCTTCAATCAAACGATATTGGCACTTAAAATGGTCTTTGACTGATATTGTCATTCAGATGAACAATAAGTTGACGTTGTAATTATTTAGTTATTGTATTTTCACAATTCAATGTAGTATTCATTTTTACTAGTGTATAAAAAACTGGCTACACAATGTCATCTTTACAAAACCTTATCAAAACTTTATCGTTACGATTTTCCGTAACAAGCTTCATTAAGTTTATTTTATTTATCACAACATCTTGTGCGCAAAATACGTTATTTATAGGTCATCGGCACGAAAAATACGAGCCCTGGTCATCAATCAATCAATCAATAGTCAGTCAGACATAGATCAATTATTCGTTACTCATCAATCATCAGTTAGTCATTCGGTCATCAATCAATCGTCAGTCATGTTTATTAATGAAGCATCAGTCAGTGATCAATCGATTACAACTCAATGCTCAGTTAAACATGCAACTATTAACAGTCAAAACATGTACGGAATATCTTTGGATATTCAACGGTAGCTTTCCGAGTTTTTGGGTCGGAAAGAAAAATATTTTGAATGATTCGGATTCGGGAATAAAAAACGCCTAATATTTGAAATTAATTTTGTTACCTGATTGGTCGATTTTAATATATAGCTGTATTCTGATTAGTTGATAACAAATACAAATGGTTTTTTGAATAGTTGTCAAATTAAAATGTTTTGAAATCATAAATATGTTTACATATTTTCCATAGAGGCTAATACTACTTTAGCCCCGCCTAATATGACACTTCGAGCATGAGAAGTGAAGAACAAGTTTGCTTCAGGTCTCGGCTCGCCGATGATAGAAATCATGGCGGACACGGCCGTCGCGCTGGCGTCGGCGAACGTGCAGCTCGTGTCCAAGAAGGTTATCGGCCGTATGTGCAGGGTAAGTCACAATAGCACACCTATTAATACGAGAAAAAAAAATACGAGTAGTATTGCGTTCACTGTAAGAAATCCCCTTTTAAAAGTTGCATTGACAAGCGAATGACGTCTGATAACATATTATTTTAAGTTTTTCCCACCTGTTACGACCAATTTTGTTATCAGCGGTAACAGCTGGGATCTTTTCCCCCATCTTTTACCAGTGGAAACGAATGGGAATTGATGGTCACGACAGGGGGTTTTTTTTCAGTAGTTACCACCGAGTACTTTAGTGGTAAAAGATGAGGGGAACAAATTGGTGGTAACAGGTGGGAATACGAGGGCTGCCTTTTAAGTTGTGTCGTTTGGAAAAACTAAAGACAATTTAAGTGTTAAATGGTATTTATTGTTTTTCAAAGTAATCACCGTGATATGTAATACACTTTTTCATTCGATCGAACCAGTTTTCGAAACACTTATTCCAGTCCGAAGTCGGGGTCTCCAAAATGGCCGTTTTGTATGCCTCAACCGCATCTTCAGGCGTCTGGTACCGTTGACCACGAAGTCGTTGCTTGATTTTTGGAAAAGTAAAAAAATCGTTAGGGCTTAAGTCTGGACTGTACGGCGGGTGTTCCAGAATTTCGACGTTTTGCTCTTTTAAAAACGCAATAGTTTGCCGGGCGGTGTGCGAGCTCGCATTATCGTGGTGCAGTCTTATACGACGTCTTGGGTTATTTTTTCGAAACTCGCCGATGACTTCTGGTAAACAAACAGTGGTATACCAGTCAGCATTAACCGTTTTACGATCCTCGAGCACGATGGTGGCAACGTGGCCACTTTTCGCCACAAACGTGGCGACCATTTTTTTCGAAGTGCTCCGTGAGCGTATTACTTTGGTCGGTTTTGGCTCATCTTGGAACACCCAAACAGTCGACTGCTGTTTAGAATCGGGATCGTAGGCATATATCCAAGATTCGTCACCACTGATAATGTCGTAAACATGTTTCGAGTTTCCTCGGTTGAATTGCCGCAGAGTTTTGCGACACCATAGAACGAGAGCCGTTTTTTGGTCTTCACTGAGTAAATGTGGTATCCAGCGTGAGATCAACTTTTTTACGCCTAAGTGATCATGCAAAATACTGTGAACACTGGTCCCTGAAATACTTAAGGAAGCTTCTATCTCACGGTATGTCGCATGGCGATCTTCGATGATCAGTTGCCGTACAGCATCAATGTTCTCCTGGGTTACGGCTGTTTTTGGTCGACCTTCACGATGTCTATCACCAAGACTAGAGCAACCACGTTGAAATTCTAAATACCAGCGTTCCACAGTCCGAAGGCATGGTGCTTTATCATTGAAAACCGTAGTCAACTCTTCGAAGCACTGAAGTCGCGTTAAGCCCCTTTTGAAGTTGTAAAAAATTATCGCACGTAAATTTTCCTTCGAAATTTCCATTTTCACAACTGACTTGTCAACTTTGAACGAACGCTGTACTAAAACGGTTGGGCCGATTTCGAGTCATTCTTTTGTTTTCGAATTCTAAATTCAAATATTTTAACGTGACACTAGTTCTTTTTTATGCAATCACGGGAGGTTTGCAAACGACAGAACTTAAAAGGCAGCCCTCGTAACCCATTATTTTGACACATAAACTGGCGCCTGTTTTCCCAAGATGGGTAAGTAGAACACATACAAAGAATTGTTCAGTGCTTGTTCTAGGAACTGTAGGTTTAAACATGAGATAAACGAGTATTTTCATCATTATATATAGCGAGTATTATTCAGCGATTATTTGCGAGGATTTGCAAAAAGTTCTTGCAAGTATTTGCAAAAAGTTTTAGCGAGTATTTGCAAATATACTTTGCGAGTATGTGCAAGTATATTTTGCGAGTATTTGCAAGTATTTTTACAAGATTTAGAGACATTTGAGTATTAAACGGGTTTTTCCTGCAGGCGCTATCGAAACTGCCAAATAATGCCCTGGGCCCCGTTACCCCGGCCACTGTGAGTTGGTTTTATTTTAATTTTATTTGCTTTATATTTTTTATTTTTATTAAAATCTTCTTATCTAACTACCTTAACTACTAACTAAATACTACTAATGGGTTGGTCATAGTACTACTTTAATAAATGCTTTATCATTGTTTGGTCTCAAAATTTTTGATTGTATGTTACATTTGACCCAAATATTTTTTCTTATAAATTATTATTTATTGCTATACTTTCCCGATAGCCGGGAGACAACATGTCATTTTATAGACAAATCGGCGCTTTCTCAACGGTAAAATAATAATAAAATATATTTAAATAACTATCTCATTAAATATCTGATTTTATTGTTTTATAGGACACATGCTATTTTTTAAACTTGACTGTTTTTTCAATACAAAAAAATCGATAGAGAACTCAAATGTTTAAGCTGCGGAGTGGAGCGTGCTAAAGAAATAACCGTCCTTTGCCGCAATCGGGTAAAAAGTGGACATTTGATCAAAAGTTTTTTCAGACCAAACAATACAACCCACTAAACTATTACAAACAATTTTTTTTATATTAAAGCATCTCAATTGAAACTCGAAAACAATATAAAAAAAAATGTAGAAACATTTTAAATAATATTGTTTGATAATTCCAAAATAAATCCAAAATGTTGCTTAACATTAGCATTTTAATTGACAGATATTTCTGCTGGATTTTATCTTAATAATATTTTTTTTGCTTTTTACTCTAGGCTTTTATTTAGTTTATATATTTTTTCTTTTGGGGAATTGGCATTGACTATAATAAAGTCGAAACGATCTAAATTATAGGATGTTTACTCACATAGCAGCTTCCGACACTTAGATTAAAATTAAAACTAAAACTAAACATTAAGATTAATCATACATTTATACAAGTATAGTTGTAATAATTTAAGATGAACATTTGTGACCAGAAAATACGGTAAAAACTAGTAAGTACCGTATAAAAAAAATACCGGTATTCAGTATCGGTATCCCGCTTATTGTTCAGTATTTTTGTATTAATAATCCTACTAATTTTATAAATGCGAAACTTTATATGTTTGGATGTTTGTTACTCAATCACGCTTTTTAAAAGGCTCAACCGATTTGGATGAAATTTCGAACGAAGATAGTTTATAGCCTAGATAAAAATATCGGATAGTTCTTATCCCGGGTCCACGCAGAAAAAGACGCGGGCGGAAGCTAGTAACATTATAAAGAGGAAAAGTCTGTCAGATTGCAAATTTGTATGTTTTGGGTAATTCCCGGAACCGCTAATCCAATTTCAAAAATTCTTTTAACTGCGTGTAGAATGGGCGTTCTGGATGGTTACGTTTCCCCCATACGCGGGCGAAGCCAATGTAATTTTAGAATAGTGATAAAATAACGCAAATTGAGGAAGATATTTCATTTATTATTTACTAGCTTCCGCCCGCGACTTCGTCTGCGTGGACCCGGGACAAAAACTATCCTATATTTTAATCCAGGCTATAAACTATCTTCGTGCAAAATTTCATCCAAATCGGTTGAGCCGTTTAAGCGTGATTGAGTAACAAACATCCAAACATCCAAACTTTCGCATTTAGTAGGATACCGGTATTAGTTCCTGGTTCAAATATCAACTTTACGTTCTAAGCTAGAAGGTTCTTATTACAATGACATCTTGGTTTTCGTTCATGTTGAATTATTACAAGTAAATATTGAATAGTCTCATTATAATATAAGCAGGGACTTAATCCAGTATTTTGGTAAATTGTTGATGAATTCATCTACAATTTAGTTCATTTCTTTATGTAACGAAATTTCGTCACATAAATTGTTTCAACTTTCCACGCGGCACACATCACTGATGCACCGCCTAGTCCGCCGAAGTCCGCTTAAGTCTATTGTAGTGACACGTGTCTGAGTTAGTGCGTTAAATAAGACATTTGTACGTTCTTTTAAAGATTAAGGAGCCTACCATGGTCGACTTAAGTCAACTCTCCATACAAAACTAGTTTGGTTCTCATTTTAAAATGGTATACTGGAATAACATGACACCTTTTTAACACAATGGTTTCCGCCATATCTAGGTCGGAAAATAGTTTCCTAATCCTAGTACCTACATATTATGAAGGCAAAAGTTTGGATGTAGATCTTTGGATATTTGTTACTCATCACGCTTAAACGGCACAACCGATTTGGATGAAATTTTGCACGAAGATAGTTTAAAGCCTGGATTAAAATATAAGATAGTTTTTATCCCGGGTCCGCGCAGACGAAGTCGCGGGCGGAAGCTAGTTGTTTAATATGTGTGTCCGCTGTGTTTGAGATACGCGTCATACTCGCGAACGGGTGCTGTTTGTCCAGTCAGTTCATGTTTGCAAGAACGACAAGCATAACTTCATTCCACTGTTGTGCGGAATTGATATGAGAGATTTCACTCTGTCTTCAGTTGATTGCTATTTTATTACTTAGTTTTTGACACGTAGATACCTTATGCATCTCTGTGGGTACCTATGAGATTTAAATATAATTATTTTAATTTTGACACTTGGAGACCTTATACATCTCTAAGAAATAAGATTGTATTTTAAAAGTGAAAACTTCTTTAGCGGCGCTGAGCACTTTTTGGGATGGGGAAAAATTGTTAAATACGCGACAGAGTTTTGTGACGTCAGATGTGACGGAGGTCACTTTTTGCTGCTAGCCGATTCGACTTCATTCAAAACTGAACGCTATTCGTAAGAGTATAAAGCCGTTAAACACTTTTTTGCAATAGCATATTCTGCAAATAAATTTGTAATAATACCAACGCTTCCTTCACCGTTTTGCTATTGAGAAAATTCGAATAGTTCGAATTTGGGCGTTATCCCTAAAGAGATAAAGCTTCGAAAAATATTTACCAACGGCAAAAACAAATTGATATTTTGGTCGCCTGCTGGTCTGCGTCGGTCTGCTGTTCTTGCAAATTCGAATAGTTCGAATTTAGACGTTATTCCTAAAGAGATAAAGCTTTGAAAAATATTTGGCAATGGCAAAAACAAATTGGTATCGTGTTTGCCGCCGCCCGTCGGCGTGCCGACGGGCCCGTCCGCCTAATTTTTTTCTCGTATTGTATTTGACATGCCAAACTCTGATGTAGTTAATTCTATTATGTATATGTACTCATACTATTTTGAGTCTATAGATAGACATTTTGACTTGCAAAAGTGCCCTTGTGGCCTATTTGCTGAATAAATATTTTGAATTTTGAGAATATTTTTTTCTTTCTTTCTTTCATGTCGTTTTAAAATGAGAACAAAACTACGTTTGTATGGAGAGTCCAGCGTTCTGGAGACCCTTAAGCTGTATATCTACTCTAGCACTATGAAGATAGCGACAGTATTTCCAGAAAAAAGTCGGTCACCCTAATGCCAAACTTAACTTACTTATATTCTGAATGTGTTCCTGAATTTGACAGGTAGTGGATAAGACCTGTCATTCGCCCACACCCGTTCTGGAGATGCATATGATGTGGGGTGACATTGCTATATTGGCCAGATACTTGGTAAGTATACGTGAACTACATAAATAATCTTGAATTACAGTATTATTTCTAGAAAAGTTTGTATAATGCGAATCTTTTTTCTAGAATGAATTCACTTCTCTTTATACTAAGCCCAAAGGGAAGACAAAACCATTGTCTTTCATTGTTAAGTGTCACCGCTAATTGTTTACGTTGGACTACGTGTGTTGCAACTACCAATAAAAAGTTGTTAATATTGATATACGTTTCGTTTAATTGGAACCTTGCTGCTTTAACAATGGAGTCACTATCGGAGTAAAGTATTTATTAAATACGTTTGTGGCACGTGGCTAAACAAAGGCTTTGTTGGACCTATGAGTCTTAAGATAAGATTCGTTCTAGTAAAATGGTTCTCACTTTACCAATCAACTTCGTTCATTGAGGCCTACTTTCAACTTTCCTCTTTTGTTACAATTTTTTTAGTAATTCATAATGCAATGTTTTGAGATTCTTTAGAATTCCTCATGATATCTTTGTTCGGGTACATTTAATTGTATGTATTTGTGTAAGTATAAGTAAGTTTATATTGTGTGCATTATATATGTATGTATATTAATTAAATTAATTGATTTTTGTTTCCATTCGAGTCTCTGTACTTAGGATCCTGCACCACTAAAGTTTCTGTTTAGCCCAATGGTTGACTGGTAGAGAATGCCTTAAGTCCGCCAATTGTACTTCTATTTTTATATTTGTGCAATAAAGTTTAAATAAATAAATAAATTAGGAAAGCATAAGTGTAACAGAAGCTTAAATATCAAAAATAGCAATAAAGTTGACATGAACGTGGTAACTATCGTGGAAAATGACAAGGAAATCTGACATAATGAATTAGTACAATTTTCAATGCTTCATTACGCAATACCGTCTGCAAATTAAATTATAAATTTGACAACGAAGGGTTTTTTTTAATTAATTGATCGGATTTCTGATACGAATCAGAGACCTTCTGGAATACCGGACCGAGAAAGGAGCCAGAAAGAGAAGATAGAGGAAGTTAAATAATACGATGGATGAATGGAAGATGAGAGCAAGGAGATAATACGTATATTGAGATTGGTGAGAGATGAAAGGTTAAGGCGAAGGGAAGAGTACAGAGTAGCGAAGGGAGGGAGCCAAATAGAACGGGGAGAGGGAAAGTCGTCGTTAAGGACTCTGCCTTTTGTACTATAAGTTCTTCTTTTATTATTCATAAAAGTTAACAAACCTCTATCAACTCAAATGTACACCCTTTCCCATAAATGGGTCATTGTCAGATTTAGGTTGGCGTCTCTTCGGTGGACATTGTCGAAGTTAAGGGCTATAAAGTCTAATTTTTGGTTGAACTCTGAATCCGCATAAACGCTGTCGCCTCTTCTATAATTTTATGCTATTTATTTAAATCAGGCAACAAGGCCCATATTACAAATACCTTAAAGACTAACATACATATCTATATAAACTTATTAATAACTACAAAACACAAAATTACTGCGATGTGTTGCGCAATTTCGTGGTGTCGGGTAACCGACCGCGAAAACGTCGGAACTTGACTCCCTTCGGCCAAAATTCTTCCTTAGTGAAGGTCACGACAGATGGTCTGTTGGAACTCGGACCACAAAGGAATTAAAATTCACATCATGGCGAGACTCCAACCTCACGACCCTCAGAATGAATCCGATCTTCACGCGCACATACTCCACTACTTCCTCTGCCTTCGTAGTGTAGTGCACCTGGGACACGTACAGCTGCGTCGAAGGTGTAGCAGGACGCAGCAGGTGATTTGGTCCAGTCGGTGCGGTACCGCACAGATTCCGACAAGTAGGCTTCTTCTTTTCCTCCACCTTGTCGCGTCGCGACTTCTTTTGAGTCGTATGTGGCAGATCCTTGCGAATGTCATCACACGGCTTCTGCACCCCTTTTTTCGACCGCTGCTTAGGTTTTGCAGTCATCGGTAAAGCGGCAGTATCGGCGTAAGTAAGTTGAGGGCTCCACGTACTTTCACATGACGTGCGCGTCTCCAGCAGCGAAGACGGGCGGGCGGCGGGGCGCGGGGCCGCGGCTGCTTGCTCAGCAAACATGTTGCTATGAAAACATGTTATATATAAACATAAGCCCTTAAATATTGACCACTGGAAAGACGATTTTGGTTTTAATGACTGACAATGACCCAAATACTAAAGTCGAAGAGACAGACTAAGACAAACAATTTTGACGGCGTTTTACTAAAATAGCTTTGTTGAAAGTTTATGAATACGGCCAGTAATAAATAAAAAAAGTCAAATCGCAACCGTAACTACATATTTTGTTCCAGCTAATGTTGTCGTTCAACAACTGCCTCGACGTGACCCGTCACCTGCCATACCTGTTCCACACGGTCACATTCCTGGTGTGCTCCGGGACGGTGTCCATGCGCGCCGCCACACACGGGCTCGTTATCAACATCATACACTCGCTATGCACTTGCAACACGCCCAGTTTCTCGGGTCAGTTACCTCTTTAGCTCTATAGGTACCTCTACAACTACCGGGATACGAGCAGAGCTCGTCATCGACATCATACACTCGCTGTGAGTAGCAATATATAGTCACTCCTAGCTCACTTTAAAAAAAAAGTGAAAAGTGAGTTGGTAGCGCCTTGTATGAAAGTCGCTACTAGATCAGGTGTATTGTATGGAAAGCGCTCCCATGTCCATGCGCGCCGTCACACACAGGCATACACTCTTTGTGCACATGCAACACGCCCAGTTTCTCGGCTCAGCTACCTGTTTACCACTAAAAGTACCTCTATAATTATAAAATAGGCAGGTTTCCACTTGAAACACTAATTACCTCTATACCTATTAAGCCACCTCTTTAATTATTTCCGGATGTCAGATGAATTTCCAGTTATAAGAACCTCTATATATACCTCTTACATCGGAAGCCACCTATTTAATTCCAATATATTCATATTTCTAGTTAAAAGTATAGTTACCTTTTTACCTCTAGTGCTTTCTCTTTGATTGTAAACTGTAGTATTTTCAGCTATTAGTAAGTACCTCTCTACCTAAAAAGGGACTTATTTAAGCCTCAAACGTATATCAGGAATCTAAACATGCCCAGTCACTTATTTTTTGAAATCGAGATTTCAATTTCTAATATACTTCATTGAGATATCAACATTTCGATTTTTCAAAATTTACAGATCAAAATCTCTTGTATTTTATTTTATTTTAAAAGTTTATTTCGTAATATTTTGTACAGATAGAGTAAAAGATGGTTCTGTCGATCATGAAGGACAGCATGTCACGTTTTGAGCTGTCCTTAAAACGTAACATATGGCGCTCACCGGTCGCTTAGCGTGAGATAATAGACGCGTGAGTGAGCGTGAGATTCACTCTAGTCTGCACGGCTATTATGCGACGGCGCGCGAGCTCTCAATTTTTCTCGCACCCGTCTCTTTCTTATTAGAACACTTAGAGCAAGAGATATAGTGCGAAAAAACTCGAGAGTATGTCGCGGCGGTCGCATGATAGACGTGCTGAGTGAATCTCGCTGCGCAGGCAACGCTGTAACCCAGGGTTTCTTAAAGTGTGGTCCATGGACCCATTAGGGGTCCGTGACATGATTGCTAGGGGTCCGCGGCAACTTCGTTAAGTCTTAGTGTAGGCAGATACACACATGTATACACATGAAACATAAGATATTTTTTCAACATTTCCTTCAACATGGGTCCGCGGTATTTTTGAAATTCTGAAAGTGGTCCATGCCTAACAAAAGTTTAAGAGCCACTGTGTAACCTAACAATAATCGAAGAATTTAATCCGTCCAGAGGAAACCCAGCGAGTGCTTATGCTGTCGCTCGACGAGTTCGCTCTGCCGAAGTTCTACCAGATGTTCGGCATCTCGAAAGTGAAGTCGGCGGCGGTCACGGCTTTCAGGAGCCCTCACAACAGAAACCCGGATAAGGAGTGGTTCGTACCTAAATAGGCCTTTCTAGTTTTTGTTGATTAATTTTCCATTGCAAAAATACATATTTAACTAGTATACAGGGCGTCCCAAAACTATGCGACATGAAGGGAAAGTACCTTAAATATCGTAGATAGGATATTTTGCTGAAATAAGACTTCATATTAAAATGTTTTATTAAGCAGAAACGTCCGCTAACGAAATTCCAAATTTCGATCATAGTGGAAAATTGAAAAATTTCAGATGTAATAACTTCGCGGTAGATGTCGCTACGAGCCTCCCTAAGGTGTAAATGCAATAGTGGAAGGGATTGAAAAATTCGTCGCCATTAGCGGGACCCACGGTAGCTCAATTGGCAGAGCGATGGACGGATTCTAAAGGTTGTGGGTTCAAATACCGCTCGTGGCGAATAATTTTTAAATTTTCCACTCTGATCGAAATTTAGAAGACTATGTTATTTTTAAATGTTAGTAATGCGGTCACTGGTTAAACCAGGGCCGTACGATCATTTGTCACCAACGTGGTCTAAAATATACATAAATACATGCATTCACGCCTTCATTCCCAGAAGGGATAGGCAGAGCACATGAAACTTATGGTCCAGTGCCACTTGTAACACACATGTGGGTATAAAAGATTAACAAAATGCTATATCGTAAAAAAAATACATCACTGTTAAATCTCTCAAAGCGGTCCAGACTCAATTTTGAATATTATTTAAAACGATATACATCTCCTTAGGTACTCGGAGCACTCATACACAGCGTGCACCGAGTCGGGCACGTCGTCCAGCAGCGGAGCCCTGCCGCCGCCGGCGCCTCCGCACTCGGACCGCGAGCGGCTCCCGCTCCAGTCACTCGAGACCATCACGGACGCGCTGCTCGAGATCATGGAGGCCTGCATGAGGGACATCCCGCACTGCGACTGGCTGCAGACCTGGTCAGTGTCCTCCATCAATCTATCAGCCATTCACTTCAACGCCCTACTCTTTAATGCATCGACACATAATTTGTGCTATGAGCGCACATGTAGTGAGTGCCTTTAGCGACCCGCAGTCGGGCTGTGGGCGGCTGCCCCTACAGTCGCTGGAGACCATCACGGACGCTTGCGGCCTGCATGCGGGACTTCCCGCACTGCGACTGGCTGCAGACCTGGTCAGTGTCATGCATCAATCTATCAGCCATTCACTTCAACGCCTCACTCTACTCACAGCTATTTATCAGAGCGTCGGCAAATAACTCAAATTCAATATAAATCAGCTACCGATAACTCCAATTTAAGTGTCAACTCTGCCTCACGAATTAACCACAGTGGAGTACCACAGGGCAGCATTTTAGGGCCACTTCTGTTCCTGCTCTATGTAAACGATCTTCCATCATGTATAAGGCATCATTGCCTTTTATTTGCCGATGACACAACGATAATTATTAAAGGCAAAACCCACGAGATTACAGAGAACATAAATACTACCTTAACGGACGTGTCAAATTGGTTGCAAAAGAATGGTTTATGCATGAATGCTTCCAAAACAAAACTGGTTCGATTTGCGACAAGGAATAGTAAAATAGCACCATTAAATATAAAAATGGGTAACGAGCAAATTGAAGAAGTAACGAGTACCATGTTTCTAGGCCATGCCATATGGCCATAGATACGTATTTAAATTGGAAACAACAAGTAGATGTAGTTTCCACTAGAATTAATAAATTTAATTTTGCCATAAAAAAACTGAAAGCTATTACTTCTGACAAAACCGCGCTACTAGTTTATCATAGCTATGTTGCTTCGGCATTGCGCTATGGAATAGTATTGTGGGGAAATGCCACAAACATTAAACAAGTCTTCGTAGCGCAAAAAAAATGTGTGAGAGCTATAGCCGGCGTAAAGTGGTCTGAGTCATGCCAATCGTTATTTAAAAAATATGGGATCCTGACCGTTCCAGGCTTATATATTTATGAAATGTGTAAATTCGTTAAATATAATTTGGAATTATTCGTTCAGAAATGCAACAAAGGCAAACGAACATTAACGCATTTGGCTCTGGTAGTTCCAAAAGTCAGACTATGCGTAAATAAGAAAAACTGCTATCAAATGGCTGTCCGCATTTATAACTCACTTCCTATCTCATGGACACAACTTCCAAGCCGACGATTTTTGTATAAACTGAGAACCTTCTTGTTGGATGAATGTTTTTATACTCTGGAAGATTTCTTTCAAAAAACAAATGTTATTAAATAGATAATAGATAGTTACTAAGTACTTTAAACTGTTTACTATTAGGTCCTAAGCTTATATTGTATGCCGAAATACGGTTGATTGTGACACACTCCTAACTCTATTGTAACACCTGTACTATGTATATGCACAATCTGACAATAAATAATTTCTGATTCTGATTCTGATTCTGATCGACACCCAATGCGTGCTATGAGCGCACATGTAGTGAGTGCCTTTAGCGACCAGCATTCGGACTGTGAGTGGCTGCCTCTACAGTCGCTCGAGACCATCACGGACGCTTGCGGCCTGCATGCGGGACTTCCCGCACTGCGACTGGCTGCAGACCTGGTCAGTATCAGGCATCAATCTATCCATCTCTCGTTTATCATGCATCCACCAATCACTCACCTCAGCGATCCACTTTCTAGACACCCAGGGCGTGCTAGTGCACATACAGCGGGGCGCCCTTTACTCGGGCTGTGAGTGACGCGCTGCTGGAGATCATGGAGGCCTGCATGCGGGTCATCCCGCTCTGCGACTGGCTGCAGACCTGGTCAGTGTCACTTCAACGCCCTACTCTCTACTCGCTTCTTCACCCAATTTGTACTTCGTGGGCACATACTCGTATAGTGGACCGTCCTCACTATCGAACTCAAAGCGCGCTTTGCGGGCTGTAGACCTGGGGCACGAGGTGGTCAGTCGTCGAATCCGACTCGGCTGGGCAGCGTTCGGGAAGCTACGGCACATCTTTTCGTCCAATATTCCGCAGTGTCTCAAGACGAGAGTCTTTGACCAGTGTGTGTTGCCAGTGATGACATATGGCACGGAAACGCGGTCGCTTACTAAAGGCCTCATAAGAAGGCTCAAAGTCACCCAAAGGGCAATGGAGAGGGCTATGCTGGGAGTTTCTCTGCGTGATCGCATTCGCAGTTCATGTCATGACACAGATGCTCACTGACTTCTGTTTGTTAACAGGACGTCCCTGGCTAAGAGTTTCGCCTTCTGCTTCAACCCAGCATTGCAGCCGAGAGCTCTCATCGTGTTCGGCTGTATCAGTAAGTACTTACAGATATTTTAGAATCAAGATAGATTTTATATGATACTAGCTTCTGCCCGCGACTCTGTCCGAGTGGAACTCGTTTATATCGTCTATACAAACTTTCATCCCCTATTTCACCTCCTTAGGGGATGATTTCCGTGATAAAAACTATCCTATGTCCTTCCCCAGGATTCAAACTATCTCCATACTAAATTTCATATCAATCAGTTCAGCGGTTTAAGCGTGAAGGAAGAGGTAACAGACAGCAAGACAGACACACTTTCGCGTTTATAATATTACTAGCTTCTGCCCGCGACTCCGTCCGCGTGGAACTCGTTTATATCGTTGCTCCGTACAAACTTTCACCCCCCACTTCATCCCCTTGGGGGATGATTTCCGGGATAAAAACTATCCTATGTCCTTCCCCAGGACTCAAACTATCTCCCTACCAATTTCATATCAATCGGTTCAGCGGTTTAAGCGTGAAGAGGTAACAGACAGACAGACATGGTATGGATGCGAGTAAAAACGACGAAGCGATCGAACGACGAAGTCTACAGTCAGCATCAAAAGTAGCTACGTAAAGGAAGACGTCAAAAGTCTTTACTAAAAGGGAATAAGAAGTTTTGTCTTCGATTGCGTATTTACTTTTGA
The DNA here is from genome assembly GCA_947578815.1 of Epinotia ramella. Lineage (NCBI taxonomy): Eukaryota > Metazoa > Arthropoda > Insecta > Lepidoptera > Tortricidae > Epinotia > Epinotia ramella. Next base: position 4,729,201 of record OX388227.1, on the reverse strand, counting down.
TGCTGACTGTACGGAGCATCAGTTGATGTTTAACAGTAGCCTTTCGGTAAACGAAATCATCGTGAGGAAACCCAGCTGATCCCAACGAGATCCAGTTTTCCCACTGGGTTGGAAGGTCAGATTGCAGTCGCTTTCGTAGAACTAGTGCCTACGCCAGATCTTGCGATAAGTTCCTGGAAGGAAGAACCGGGAAAGGACAGGATAATTAGTATATTACAATATTCTTTTCGCGGCGTGGGTAGGTGGACTGATGACCTGTACGTCTAGCACATCTTGCTGACAAGTCGCTTCGCGCGCAACTGAGCGTCTCTTCTCACTCGCACCGTGGTAATTCGAAAGAGGAGGGTAGATCTTTCTCGACTCGCGTCGCGGCGCGGCGTCAGTTGTGCTAGCCCCCCTGTTAATGGTTGTGGGAGTCCGCTGGATGCGGGTGGCGCAGGACCGGTCTCTTTGGCACTCTTTGGGGGAGGCCTGATGATGGATAATTTCTTGTTTAACAGGTAAAAACGTGACTGACGATGACATGAAACAGCTTCTCCGGATACTGGTGAAGGCTCTAGAGTCGTTCAACGACCTGGCTTTGTTGGAAGCTCTCATCATGTGCCTGACGAGGCTGCAGCCGCTACTGTACCCGGTATGTACCATGCTACCTGTTAAACCATGTTAACAGGTACTTACGCCATGTAAAATAGTCGGGGTTCTGCCTTTTTGGCGAAATATGTTTCGCAGAATTTCACATGGCCACCAACTTTTCGCAGAATTTTCATTTGGCAAACCAATTGTTGGCATAACTTAACTTCGCAGTTTTCTCATTTAGCAAAATTTTTATATTGCTAAATTTTACTTCGACAAACTTTTATGTGGCAAATTATTATGAAGCTAATGATTTGCTTAGGCAAATAACAAATCGTCAAATGACGTTTGGGCAACCAAAAACATGGCACCATTTAGAGCGCTTCAAAGGTCATAGAAATACTGAGGCGCGGAGCACTATTCTGGACGCGGATTATCAGGGCAGACTAAAATGGCTTGTCATAAGCGGACTGTCTTAGGTCGGTTAGGTTAGGGTTCACTTGTGTCCCTCAGACCAGAAATAGACAGCCCGCGCAGCGGGGTGGCGTCGACTCGCTGGAGATTATCAGTCCGCACAGATAAAACTATGGCACTCTAGTTCGTAGTTCGTTCGTTTGACGAATACATAAAAAAATCTTATAATATAATATAATAATCTTAAAAAAATCCCAGGTAATAATTTATCAAATCAATAGTTGCGAAATGATATCAGTGCTAAAGGTATGTTATGCCAATCAATACATTTGACGAATACATAAATGACGTATTAAAAAAATCCCAGGTAATAATTTGCCTAACAATAATTTATCAAATCATTCGTTGGGAAATGATATCAGTGCGAAACGTTGAGTTGGGAAATAAAACTTCGACCAAATAAAAATATGGGAAAATTAGTTTGGGAGTTAAACATTTGCCAAATAATTTTCGCCGAAACATTAGTAAACCAAAATAGTCTACTGACAATTAATTACGACACCGCTAAAAACCGTGAGTCCGCAGTAAGCTCGATTCTCCATACAAACGTAGTTACGCTCTCATTTTAAAACTACGTGTTGGATTGTAACGAAACTTTGCATATACAATGACATGAGGTTTATCCAGGTCTGTAATTCGTTTATGTAGCTTCAGACACCATAGTAAAAAAATACAGCGAATTTAAGTTTTTCATACAAAACTTGTATTTGCTGTATTTCGTTTGTTTTATGAACTGGAACCATATAAACTAATTACAGACATAGATATACCTCATTGTATATGCAAAGTTTCGTCACAATCCAACATGAAGTTTTAAAATGAGAACGAAACTCCGTTTGTATGGGAAGGTGAAATTCGGTGGAGCTTACTGCGGACTCTTAACGACCAACGCGTCCTATCACTACGCTTCGGGCGCCACGATGTGACAAAGCGCGCTACTTTGGAAACAGCCAATCGCGGTGCCGTTGCCGACCTCCCCGCAACCCGCACCTACCACCGTTTGTGGTGAATAGAACTAAATCGCTTATGGGCTCTATCTATTGGAGGTTATCTGTGACCTGAATTAAACCTGCACGTCTAACACAACTTACTGCTCAGTCGCTTCGCGCGCGACTGAGCGTCACCTGTCTCACTCGCACCGTGCAAATTAGAAAGAGGAGGGTAGATCTTTCTCGACTCGCGTCGCGGCGCGGCGTCAGTTGTGCTAGCCCCCCTGGACGACCACTTTGTCCTAGTTGGCAGTGAAGCCGAAGGTCCGGGGTTCGAATCCCGGAAGGTCCGGTTGATGATCGGCCGAATAATCCGCATCCACTATATCTCTTTCTCTTTTTAACCCATGCTTAAAGAAAGGGTGGGAGATATGTGGACGCCGTTTATCGTGCCGTACACTGGACCCATCCCGGATCGTAAAATATAATTTTATATCAATATCCTATCTACCATTCGCTTTTTTGTGTTGGAAATCATCATGAGGAAAATTGGTTACATCTGCGAAGAAATTTAAAAGTGTTAGTTAAGTCCCCAATCCGCTCCGGGCCACCGTGCTACTGCCCATTTCCTCTCATCCATGAGAGTACGCCTAGGCGCCCAAAGGCCTAAGAAAAGGTGTCCTCTTCAATGCAATGTCTACTATTCTAAATTACAACAGAGTTGCTTTTGTTTAATTACCAGACATAGGAATCCGCGGGGCATAATTGTTTACACACACACACACAGCACACACACAGTATACAGTCTCATAACGAAACCCCAGATGACGGGAGCAAAAATGCGTTGACAGCTTTATAGTGCGAGGACACACATTTTATATCATATAAATCGATGTCGATAAAAAGCACGATGTACCTACTGGACTACCGCTATGATATGCAGAAGTATTAATTATTGTTGAAAATAAAATTAAAACGAAATGTTTGTATTTTTTCAGTATTTTATATATTTTTCGTAATATACAATTATCATTTTTTCTAAATTTTCTGATTTTAAATTCCTTCGCCTTGGCGATAAAATCCATTTCATCCAACTAAAGGACCGCTCTAAATCTACTGTAGTAATCGGAGCAAAATTAAATAATTCATAGTAACTAAATAAATGATAGTAAATTAGTTCGTCTCAATGTAATTTCTAAGATTGACACCGATTGACTTGAGTCAATGTCAGATAGCGGTTGTTAATAATTGCGATATGCAAATATGATATGAAAGAGGTCTGTAAGTTATGTGAAAAGTATCTATTTATAACTGTCATTCACTTTATCTATTTTACGATCATTCCCGTGAGTATAATATAATTATAGTACCAATGTAATTAGTTGACTGAAATGGTATCTATACTTACCTGATGTACCTAATATTGTGTAACAACCTGACGTGTAAGATGATCGGTTCCGGGGCAACCTGCCGAATCCTACACCGGAGATGACGATGCAACGGGGCCACGCCGTTTCGTCTCCTAAATAGTATTATTTGTTGTTTTTAGTTTCGTGACGCATTGGTTTTTACTGTAATGTCACGTAAATGTATTTATCAATAAATAAATAAATAATAATAAGTTGGATCTATAAATTTCTGATTCAATAATTTGTTCGTATGGATGTCGATAGAATAGTCGATATTTAACTAAGCACTAGTGACAAGTGCATTTTTGCTCCCGTGGTCCGGGGTTTGCTCATAACAGACGAGCGCGGGAGAAGCATGCGATACACGGACTCTTCGGTCCAGGACATCCAGGTCAGTCTGAGTACCTGACCTTAGTATGCCAAAGGAGTAAATGAGCAAGGGCATCATTATTATTATTATAGCAATGATGTTATATAAAAAAGAGGTAGATAGGTTAGAAGCGCTCCAAAAGTGGCACACTAAAACTCGGCCAATTGTATGACCTTGCCTCAGTGTTGCGTCGTCAATGGACACGTATAAACGTGTCTCATCTGTCAGATTTGGTGGCCATTTTTAAACACGGAATTTCATACAGACAACGTATCTACCTCCTTTTTATATTACATCATTGGTTATAGTTGATTAAGCCAATTGCCAATTTTTCATGCTAGGATATAGGCTGATGATGATGATAATGTGTTCTCAGGAATCCCCAATACACACGGCCCTCTTCTGGGTGGGTCTGTCTGTGCTGCAGTTGGACGACCCCACGCTGTACGCCGCCGGGCTAGCTCTGATGGAACAGAACCTGCATACTCTGGACTCGCAGGGCCAGTTCGAGCATAAGGTAAGGCTGGAGTCATTACCTTTTGCAACATTATACTTTCTTAGCAGGAATATAGTTGAAAGATACGCGATTTCAGTCACTTTCCTCGCAGCTTAGTGGTTAAAGCACTCTAGCGTTATACCCTTTTCACGAAACAAATTATTGAATTAAATATTTTTGTTTCGTGTTATTTTTAACGAGGAAGTTACCCCGATCATTTTATAAACGATATGATACAGAGAAAGAATATAATGGAAAAATAAACCATCTTCGTCTGTCTGTAGTTTAATTAAATAATTTGTTTCGTGAAAAGGGTATAATGTACACCAGCGCCATCTCTCTCGCTAAGTCCGAAACTACCTGATGTGTCGATTAGAATGGAGCGAGCGCATAGCTCGCCCATTAGAGTGGTGCCAAGACTGTGAAACAAGTCTATAACTCGATACAGAGAGGGCGCTAGTCTTAGCGGGAATATAGTGGAAAAATATACAACTTGCGTCACTGTCCTCGTAGCTCAGTTGGTAGAGCAATCTAGCGTTGATAGAGACATCGCGGGTTCGTGTCGGGGGCTACAGACGAAGATGGTTTATTTTTCCATTATATTCTTTCTCTGTATCATATCGTTTATAAAATTTAAATGACATGAAAAACTTTCAAATTATATGTTTTTCAGACTTTAGAGCAAGTTATGATGGAGACAAGAGAGCCGTTGGAGTGGCACTTCAAGCAAATGGACCACGCTGTTGGATTGAGGTAAGATTTTATTTTTAGACCTTACTACCCGTGATAGGTTTTCGACTCGGAGTCGTTTACGAGACACTGCATATCACAATAGACACTAAAAAAAAAAAAAAAAAAAAAAACATATATTTCAGACTTTGATGGTTCGGTTTTGTTAGTAACAGTCAGCTTAAGGAACTATGTTAGTGTGGGATTGAATAAGATATTATACATTAAATTACATTTGTTCCATTAATTTTAATTCATTGAATTGAAACCTCTACCTACATGTTATTGTATTGTTTCTCTTTTTAACTGCTTTGTTTGTGTGAGGTGTGCAATAAAGAGTATTTGTATTGTATTGTATTGTAAAAATAAATAATTAATAATGATGTATTTTCTTGAAAAAGGTCTAATGTAGTCAAATCGAGAAAGCAGCAACGCAAGATGTTAAATAATCACAAAGTTATGTGTCCAAAGTTTTAAGAGGGGGTATGTTCTGTCCCTTTTCCGCAAAACGCACCTTCATATGAAACGACTGTCCGTAACCGAAATAGATAGAAAAAAAAGTATAATTTCCTCTGCTCATAAAAGTGGTATCCTCCCATTTTAATTACGTCAGTGTGAAATATTTTCGTGCATAATTGAACTATCATAACACTGGTGTTAAACAGTATTCAATTTTTATCCAAAAGATTATTTCCTTACAAATGGGATACCCTAAAAAAATGCTCTATCCAGACGAAAACTTATGCATCGGGGCTAGTACAAATCATCATCATCATCATATCAGCCGAAAGACGTCCACTGCTGGACATAGGCCCCCAAAGAGTGCCAAAGTGACCGGTCCCGCGCCACCTGAATCCAGCGGACTCTAGTACAGTCGAGTTCTCCAATATCTATACAGACAACCTTACAAACATATCTACACATGTGTCTTATGTCAGTAACAATAACGTCTCTGTATAGATATTTTTGAAAGGTTGTCTGTGGTAGATATTGGAGAACTGTACAAAAGAAGTAAGGTAATTATTTTCCCCTTTCAGTTTCCGCTCCAACTTCCACTTCGCCCTGGTCGGGCACCTGCTCAAGGGCTACCGGCACCCGCTGGCCAGCAGCGTGTCCCGCACGTGCCGCGTGCTGGCCGCGCTGCTGGCCATCACCGCCGAGCGCGACAAGTTCCATGTCACGAGCGGCACCGTGGCCTACCTCACCGGTACGTGTAGCGAGGCCACTGGCACCTGTGAACAACCAGTCCACCGCTGACTGAATTAAATCATTAATCATCAATCATCCTAAACCATCCATCTATGTATCCATTGTATCCAGCATCCTTTTTTATGGTTCCGTACTTCAAAAGGAAAAAACGGAACCCTTATAGGTTCCGTACTTCAAAGGAAATACTTAATAGTTTAAAAAACACTAGAAAAACACGCTTTTAACCTAATCGTGGTCAAAGTTCATTACAAGACTTTTCTAACAAATCCAAATACAGCTATGATACGATGTTCCATCATGAAGTTCCAGTTCATATCTTCCGGCTCCATCATCAGATCAGTTCGACAGTACCATATTATTGTATTGTCATCAGAACTACATACAGCTGCCAATTTTCATGACGCTACGATCCTTGGAAGATGGTTAAATTAGTTACCTTAGATTTAATTACATAGTTAGTTACATACAGGTCGACCTAATAAAAGCGTGTTAAAAACGGAACCCTTATAGGTTCCGTACTTCAAAAGGAAAAAAATGGAACCCTGGTTATAGCTTCACTTTGTTGTCCTTGTGTCTGTCTATCAAGACCCATTATCTCGGGAACGCGCGGAGGTATCGAGTTGAAATTAAAACCATATACTCAGGTCTACAGTCCCTTGAAGCTGTGAAAAAATCAAACAACTAAGTTAACGTAAAAAAAAGATACGGCCGTTTATGCCGCAAAAAAACGTATATTTCGGAACTCTTAGAGAATCAAAATGTATAGGGTACTTTCCGTAGACCTACAATTATGAAATTTGGCAAGTAATATCGTCTTATGGCCGGTTCCAATAATCAATCCACCGATAGTTTTCCTTACCGGCAGTTACATTTTGACAGATTACCATGTGTCAAAATGTAACTGCTGGTAAGGAAAACTGTCGGTGGATTGATTATTGGAACCGGCCATTATACTACAAGTACAGGGAAAAATCGGAGAACTATGCAATTGTAATTAAGTACGGAACCCTCGGTGGGCGAGTCCAACTCGCATTTGTCACAGTTGACAGCTTGAGACAAATGCACAACACAACGCTTCCTGGGGAGCTCGTCATCCATCCACCAATATCATCCATTCTTCAACATCTAATCATCTGTTGAATGACAAACACCAATCGTTCGTCGCAGCACAAAGTATTTATATTATGTTCCTGTTACAGCCCTCGTGTGTGTGAGCGAGGAGGTCCGTTCCCGGTGCCACGTGAAGCATTCTCTTCCAAAATGGCTGCCGGACAACTGTGACCACTACTGCCCTACCGTCGACTACCATCAGGTACTTTAAGGGCTCTATGCACTGTCAGTTTTATTGCGCAGTATTTGTACATATGTGGTAGAGCAAAGCCCTGTCCAGCTACCATTTGGAGACTCTTTTTCAAAATGATTTCCTGATCTTCTGTTCCGGGGGTATTTAGAGGCCCTATAAATAAACATGATCTTTTGAGTAACTTTCTGAGGCGTTTCTATCGCCTGTCAGATGAAATGTCAAATTTTCGAAACGCTGCATTGGTCATCATAATCGTTCCCATTCGTTCGTTCGTTCCTATTGGCAGAAGTTGTCTGTGTAAGTTCGCTTATTTTTTCGGTAACCTTTATAATACCGGTTTCGAACCGGTATTACAAAGGTATCGGTTACCTTTAAATCGAAAACGGCAACCGATATTTCAAAACGGTTACGGTACCGTAATGGAATACCGGTAAAACCGTGACCGAAATCACTCCCTGATTTGGACATAAAGTTTAAACAGGATGAACATGTTGTGTGTCATTGTTTCAGTCGTCCATGCTGATTCAGCCATCCACGTCGGGCGGGTGCCAGAGTCGGCGGCAGAAGTCGTGGGACGTCCTCGACCAGGTGGCCATATCGTCGGCGCACGGTGGTGAGTAGTCGGGACAGTCTCATTCAAGGGGGTGGCTATAGCTTTTATACAGGGTGTAACAAAAATGGGCTGAAAACAAAGATCGAAACACGGTAGTTTTTTTTTGCTCGAGTCCCTACTGAGTCTCAAGCTAGAGGGCCTGGAGATGGCGCTTTGTTTAGAGTCGGCGGCAGAAGTCGTGGGACGTCCTCGACCAGGTGGCCATATCGTCGGCGCACGGCGATGAGTGGTCGGGACAGTCTCATTCAAGGGGGTGGCTATAGCTTTTATACAGGTGTAACAAAAATGGGCTGAAAACAAAGATCGAAACACGGTAGTTTTTTTTTTGCTCGAGTCCCTACTGAGTCTCAAGCTGAAGGACCTGGAGATGGCGCTGTGTTTCGAACTTTGCTGCTCTTACGATGATATTAACGATTTACATTCTTAAGTGTTAAACTATAATATTAATAAATAAAATAAATCAGCCTATATAACGTCCCACTGCTGAGCCAGGCCTCCTCTCATAGATGAGAGGGAACGGGCAGCAGTCCCCACGCTGGCCCAGAGCGGGTTGGGGGTTAAACTATGTTTAAAAAAAAAAGACCGGGTTGCACTCCGGGAGTGCCGGCAGAAGTGAAAACTGAATAACATTGTCACAGTTTTTCGATCAGGTCACGTGACATTTTACGGTGTCACCCTAAAAATGAATTTGGCGCAAATTTATAAACAATTATCAATTATTTAGGCGGACGGGCCGCGGGCGCGTTGGGTGCGACGGGCCGGCGGCGAACAAAATACCAATTTGTTTTTGCCATTGCCAAATATTTTTCAAAGCTTTATCTCTTTAGGAATAACGTCCAAATTCGAACTATTCGAATTTGCAAGAACAGCAGACGGCGGCGGCGAACAAAATATCAATTTGTTTTTGCCGTTGGTAAATATTTTTCAAAGCTTTATCTCTTTAGGAATAACGTCCAAATTCGAACTATTCGAATTTGCTCAATAGCAAAACGGTGAAGGACGCGTTGGTATTATTACAAATTTATTTGCAGAATATGCTATTGCAAAAAGTGTTTAACGGCTTTATACTCTTACGAATAGCGTTCAGTTTTGAATGAAGTCGAATCGGCTAGCAGCAAAATATAAAAGTTTGTGACCTCCTTCACATCTGACGTCACAAAAATCTGTCGCGTATTTAACAATTTTTCCCCATCCCAAAAAGTGCTCAGCGCCGCTAAAGAAGTTTTCACTTCAAAAAAACAAATTGTAGGAAATATTGAAAAATTGAATGCCCCGAGCCGGATTCGAACCGGCCACCACAGGCATACATGGCCCGTCGCTACTAACCAACTTAGCACCAGACCTTCTGCATGTATTGGTAAGCGTGTTACTCCTTTGGAGTTGGATGCGTCTACAGCGTGTCTCTGACTTTGGGGCTATAAATGCAAATGTCAATTATGCTCCTTAAACGGAACTACTTTTGCTCTACAACTTTTCAAGAATACGTTCTTTTTATATTTTCATTATTCCATACAAATAAAATAAAATGTTCAATGTACATCATCCATTAGTTAGTTTTCATACTTGTCAGTGTCATGGATGTCAAATAATGAGGCCGTGTTTGCAATACATTGATGGTACAGTTAAAGTAGTTATTTTACAAAGTTGCGGAACAAAAGTGGTTCAGTTTCAGGACCGTAATGGACATTTGCATTTAAAGCCCCTAAGTCAGAGACACACTGTATAGGCTGCGGTGTCCGCTTACCATCAGGCGGGCCGTACGCTTGTTTGCCACCGTCGTTGTATAAAAAAAAAAAAAAAAAAAAGCGGTGTTCGTTCAAATCTGAATGTATGGAAAGTTTGATAAGTCTCTATGAAATGATAGCTGCCGGCGCCATTAGACTTCTATGGATTTTTCGTTCCCTGATTCGACCTAAATCCGCAGGTAAATCTCCGACAATGCAGCAGTCTGCCAGCGGCGGTCACAGTCCCCACTTCATCAATATGCCGCACCAGGTAACGGGTTTAAACATACAACACACACACACACATACATATGGTATCTACGAGTCAGTTCCAAGGGTGAAACGATGATTGAAGAAACAATGGATTTTTTGTTTTTATGATTAACTGATCGGAACTATACAATTCGTTGGTGAATTAAGAGTCCGCAGTAAGCTCGGCCGAATTTCACCTTCCCATACAAACGGAGTTTCGTTCTCATTTTAAAACTACGTGTTGGATTGTGACGAAACTTTGCGTAAACAATGACATGAGGTATATCTATGTCTGTAATTGTCTGCCTGAAAGAATTTTAAAAGTACATGTGATGCATGACATTAGAATTTAACAGTTTTACCATGGGTCCCCGCTAGGCATGTATCGCGGGAGACCAAGTGTAGCTTCATACAAACTTTCACCCCCTTCGGGAATGATTTCCGGGCTGTAACTATCCGATGTCCTTCCCCGGGGCTCAAACTATCTCTGAGTATACCAAATTTTATCTAAGTCGGTTGAGCCGTTTAAGCGTGATTGAGTAGCAAACATCCAAACTTTCGCATTTATAACATTTGTAGGGTAATCAAATCTTCTCACAAATACATCGTTTTCACCCTTGGAAGATTAATTAATCCAGGAAAGGAATGTCGGTGTTTAGTTAAAAGGAATGGCATCGAGTTATTTTTCATTTGGATACTAAATTTTAAGTCTACGTGGGAAAAGAAGAAATAGGCGCGGCACATCTTTGAATATTTAACATGTAAACTGACATTATTGAGAATGAGAGATTCGGATATATACCCATTGTAACTTACTATACAGAGTGTACCAAAAAAGTGGTGTGAACCGAAGAAGGGCATAACAGGTATCGTGTTCTGATAAGAAAAAACTAAAATAAAATAAAATTGACGCGATTTTATTTTACTTTTGTATGGAGCAGGTCGCCCCATACAAAAGACCAACGCTAAAAAAAAATCGCGTAATTTTTTTTATCGCTTGGCTTTTTCTTATCAGAACACGATACCCCCTGAACGGTTCACAGTGTTCACACCCCATTTTTGGTACACTCTGTATAATTGATGTTTAAAAATCATTACGTAAAATGGTTGTTATCCAGGATGTACCATTCAAATGGGGCCTCAGTGAGGGAAAATCTGAAACTACAAGAGATAAGGAGATTAGAAAAAAATCTCCATTCAAAGATTCTCTAAAAAGCCTCATACGCAGCCGGGAATCGAACCCGGTCAAATCTGTCTATAAATCGCAGATTGTTGTTTTGCGTAATTTGAATAGTGCTTTATGTAAGGAACAAATGTTGCTAAGGAACTCTGTATTGTCTCAGGAATAGGCCGTATTTCATAGTTTTAGTTACAGAAAGGGATCTCTCAATTCTAGGCCATGCCAGTTAGCATGGGCAGATGGGACGTCTGAAACTAGATGAAATACAGAGTGTACCAAAAATGGGGTGTGAATCGATCAAGGGTATAAAAGGAGCAGGTCGCTCCAGTCGGCCAACGCTCCAAACGAATGAAAAAAAAAATCGCGTCAAAAAAATTTTTTTTCCTTATCAGATCACAATTTGTCTGCTTTGCCCAAAGGTTGACTGGTAGAGAATGCTTACCTCATTAAGTCCGCCTTTTGTACGATAAGTTGTTCTTTTGTGCAATAAAGATTAAATAAATAAATAAATAAACACGATACCTGTTATGCCCATGATCGGTTCACTCCCCATTTTTGGTACACTCTGTATAGGTACGGTTTGTCCGTTAAAATTCTGACATGACGATGTTTATATGAATGCGATAATGTTATATCTTTCCCACGTAGACTTATAGTTACGTTACGTGTAGTTTCAGTGTCCTAGAGGCAGCCGGATGGCTCGCGGTATTTGAGTTCCCGAAGTGTTGTTCCCCCTGTGCAACCCGAACTGAGCCAACATGAACTGGGACGGAAATTGGAGGGGGGGTGAAAAAAAATTTGTCGCCAGCTCGATTGTAACAACATTTCATTATATAAACAGCGACCACGACAAAAAAAAAGACCAGGTTGCACTCCGGGAGTGCCGGCAGAAGTGAAAACTCAATAACATTGTAACAGTTTTTCGATCAGGTCACGTGACATCTTACGGTGTCACCCTAAAAATGAATTTTGTTTGAATGTTCGGCGCCAAGAACAGCGGACGGCGGCGGCGAGCAAAATACCAATTTGTTTTTGCCGTTGCCAAATATTTTTCAAAGCTTTATCTCTTTAGGAATAACGTCCAAATTCGAACTATTCGAATTTGCTCAATAGCAAAACGGTGAAGCACGCGTGGACAAAATTACAAATTCATTTGCAGAATATGCTATTGCAAAAAGTGATTAACGGCTTTATACACTTACGAATAGCGTTCAGTTTTGAATGAAGTCGAATCGGCTAGCAGCAAAATATAAAAGTGTGTGACCTCCTCCACACCTGACGTCACAAAAATCTGTCGCGTATTTAGCAATTTTTCTCCATCCCAAAAAGTGCTCAGCGCCGCTAAAGAAGTTTTCACTTGAAAAACATTATTTATTTCTATTTCCGCCCCAGTTCAAGTTGGCTCAGTTCGGGTTGCACAGGGCGGTTCCACATCACTTCGGGAGCTCAAATACCGCGAGCCATCCGGTTGTCTCTCGGACACTGAAACTACGCGACATTGCTCTGAATATTATAAAGCAAACGGCTTTTTAGCAAAACTTACTTTGACAGGACAGCTTGTGTGTTGATTTGACATGCCACTCGTGATGTTTGACATGTAATGACATATCTTCCGATCATTTGAGTGTAGAGTATATAGAACATGTATTATATTTATTGTTTTGTTGTTTTTCTATGGCAGATGGAAATCGGCACTTTGAAGTTGAATCTGTGAAACCTGTTACGAGTATATCATAATTATAAATTTATTGTGAACAAGTTCAATACGTGTTACCATTACTAATTTGACATATATCTTAAATGTACTCCTACAAAGTTGAGAATATGTTGTATGTTGGTGAGCGAAATGTCGTCCCGCTCGAATGTAGAGCAGCCCAACTGGGGAAGTACCTCCGCCTTGCAGAAGACCACAGCCATAATAACACTACTACTTGCTCTGTAGTAGTGTTGTGTTCCTGGAGGTGAGCAAGATCGCCAGAGCTCCCGAGGATGCGTTGTGTTGAGAGCGAGGGCATTTGTTCCTTCAGCTGTCAACACGGCGAATCCTCAAACATATCAAGGGTCGGCAACGCCCATGTTACTCCTTTGGAGTTGCATGCGTCTATACGCTGCGGTGTCCGGCTTACCATCAGGCGTACGCTTGTTTGCCACCGTCGTATTAAAAAAAAGTTATGATTTTATTTAATTCTCGATTTATTTGTATAGTCACCAGCAAAAGTAGCTATGCGGGTCAAGTGCTCAAAATGATCTACACGCGACTGTAATGTCAAGAGGATAAGGACTGTCTAGATCATTTTGAGCGTTATTTTGCGGAGCTACTTCTGCTGCTGACTACACTCACGATACTTTTTACTAAACGGCACGTGATCGCGTATAATTCAATTATTTATTTACCTCTAAGGTTTCCCGACGTTTCGAATCTGTCACAACATCCTTGGTGGCGGCACTATCCGATATACCGACTTACCTATCGAGGTCCCGCCTGAGTCAACCAATTATTCAATTAATTTACTTGTTTTGGAGTTGCGATGTCACACAAACAGGTACAGTCGACTTATAACGTGTTGAGGTGAAAAAGAGTCATTATTGAATTGAATTGAATTTGAATTGAATTGAATTATTATGTAGTCGACTGCACAGGCGTTAAACTACAACCGCCCGGTTGCTGTTTTTGTTAATATAAAATACTAGCGACCCGCCCCGGCCTCGCACGGGTACTATATTATACATATAAACCTTCATCTTGAATCACTCTCTGTCTATTAAAAAAAACCGCATCAAAATCCGTTGCGTAATTTTAAAGATCTAAGCATACATAGGGACAGACAGCGGGAAGCGACTTTGTTTTATGCTATGTAGTGATGACGCCATGTTAAAAAGATAAGATAAATGCAGATAACAGAACGCCTTCAATTTCCATCTGCCACCGTGTCTTAACTCTTTATCTTTTCAGTATAATAGGACACCTCTATTGATTCATACTACATCATAACGTGTTCTTTCATGCCACTGTTTCTTGGATTGGTTCAATTGTATCGTTTGTATGCATTGGAATTATCATTGTACCCGCTTGCGTTTATATTCGTTATCTTATCTTATCTTTTATTGTGTTACGTAACGAATATAACGTATGACCTGTGACTGTTTTTACGTCCGTTCTCGCAATATCTGTTGTTATATTTTATGTAACATATATGTCACATATCATAATGTGTTATATTATTATATCCTTCTATGTACATCATGTCATCTGAAACACTCCACGTTTAATAATTTTTATTATATGTTGTCGTTTAAAACACATGTCCATTTTCTATGTTATTTTATTGATTGATAACACATTTCCCGATATATGATCCTTATAAATACGTTACATAAACTTATGTTACGTGCAAAATTTATGTAACAACACGCGAACGTGTATATTCGTTACGTCTATACTTATCTTTTCTTATCTTTGGACGAATATGACGCATCTTGTACCAACGTGTTCGCTTTGCTTGTCTAGACTTCGGCTAGAATGCTTTTTAAGACGCAACGGTCCTTCTCTGTACCCACGTCAAAAGACACTATAGGGCCTCCAAGGGTATTGTATAATATATTGCTGCTGCCCGCGACTCCGCGCGGAACTCGTTTATAAATAGCTGTATACAAATTTCACCCCCATTTCACCCCCTTAAGGGATGATTTCCGGGATGGAAATTATTTCTGTACCAAATTTCATCTAAATCGGTTCAGCGGTTTAACATGAAAATTTAACAGACAGACATACAAACGCCAACACAGTTAACTGACCATTCTTTATTTATATTGAACCTAATAACAATGCACATAAAGTGCACGGATGGTCAGTTAGCTGTGTTGTCGATAGAACACACTTTCACATTTATAAATTTTATAATATTAGTATGAATAAAATACGACTTCAAAATTTATAACACTTTTAGTGCCAGGAACAAAATTAATGGTGATATCTAAAAAACAAGTATATATCCTGAACGGAATAGATATATTCAACTCTATGAGGCCTCTCACAAACTCGGGCGGCCGGCGGTGGCGGCCAATAGTAAACTTGACAGCTACTTTACCATTGACCGCCACCGCAGGCCAGTGTTTCAGGCTTTATGCTTTTTGAAGTTTTTTTTTTACATTGACAGATATTAGTATAAAGTGTGAAAAAATATGTTTGTTGTTTTTTCTAAAACTATTAACTCTGATCATGGAAATGTACATTTAGCAACGGTGAGTATATGTAATGGGTAGAGAATAAGAAACAAATTCAATATTGCTAAAGCAAAACAGCATCTACACGCAATACACAATAAATATACTATATACACACATTTGTAAATAAGCATCACGGTACACAATAGTTGGCACAACACGCTTTAACTTTAATGGATTTTCAATTATCGCATTTGAATAACAGGCATAAAAGTTCAAGAAACTACCCGACTACGGAAAACTAACTATAAAAACTGTACAAAATGTCATCCGGAGTATAAATAAATAAATAAATTAAAAAAGCCTTTTATTTCTTGCCAGTACTTGTACAATGACCTCAGTAAAGCTTCCGAGGGAGTTGGTCTAAGAATGAACATGGATAAGACGAAGATCATGTCAAATGCCCATGTAGTACCAACTCCCATTACAATCGGACACTTTACGCTCGAAGTTGTAGACGATTATGTATACCTAGGACAAACTATCCAGTTAGGTAGGTCCAACTTCGAGAAAGAGGTCAATCGTCGAATCCGACTCGGCTGGGCAGCGTTCGGGAAGCTACGGCACATGTTTTCGTCCAATATTCCGCAGTGTCTCAAGACGAGAGTCTTTGACCAGTGTGTGTTGCCAGTGATGACATATGGTACTGAAACGTGGTCGCATACTATGGGCCTCATAAGAAGGCTCAAAGTCACCCAAAGGGCTATGGAGAGGGCTATGTTGGGAGTTTCTCTGCGGGATCGCATCAGAAATGAGGCTATCCGCAGTAGAACCAAGGTAACAGATATAGCCCTCCGAATCGCTAAACTTAAGTGGCAGTGGGCGGGGCACATAGCACGTAGAACCGATGGCCGTTGGGGCGGAAAGGTTCTCGAGTGGCGACCACGTACCGGAAGGCGCAGCGTGGGTAGGCCCCCCGCAAGGTGGACTGATGACCTGGTAAAGGTTGCTGGAGTTCGCTGGATGCGGGTGGCGCAGGACCGGTCACTTTGGCACTCTTTGGGGGAGGCCTATGTCCAGCAGTGGACGTCTTTCGGCTGATATGATGATGATGATGATGATGATGATGACTTGTACAATGTCAATAATAATATGTAATGTCAGATGTGTTCGTTTATGTCATTGTTATTAATTATTAAACTATTTATTATTATTATTATTTATGTCGCAAGAACCCCTTCTCGGGTGAAGGCCTCCTCCAGAGTAAGTCATCCGGAGTATTATTACTTAATTACGAATCGATTGACACCTCATTCATCAAAATCGGTTCAGTATCTTAAACGGTGGAACACACGTCAATAAAACCATAGACGCCTAAAATCATTTCCCTTCCTTTCGATAATACCGTAGTCGGGCAAAAAGAAGCGTAGACTCCTTGAGTTGAATACAGTAGTACCACAAATATAAGTTACAACGATGTACATACCTGCACAGAAAGCATTTTATGAAAACATTTTAACCAATCATAAGGCAGCGCGTTTGCGCGGGTAAATTCTTCAGCGCCCATTGGCCGAAATTTGGCGCGCGTCGCCGGCAGCTCCGGCGCCCGCCATTTTGTCTGGCGCCATGAGTGGGAAAGCACGAGTTCACCTGTCATTGCATATTGTACCTTACGTCTGTATTGAAATGGTCATACGTTCGATTTCATTCGGTACTTGTCAGCACTCGTCGGCGTGGACGAAGATTGCCGATGTAACTTATATTTGTCTTACTACTGTACCTACCTAATCATTTTTAGGAGTAGGTACTAAGCAAAAAAAAATGCCATGTGGTAAAAATGATTACAACGCAATCAGTATTAGAATATTACTATAAAATTGTGATAACAACTGCAATTTGTAATTTAAGAAAACGCACAAAAAGCATAACCTACAAATACCAATATTAAGGTAATGTAAATTAGATATCTATTGACGGTCTTGGGTTTAAACCCGGTCAGGGCAACGATTCAGATTCATATAGTCAAAATATTTGTGTGATGATTGATTCTACGTCTTGGGTGTTTTTCTATGTATATAATATTTTATATCTATAAAATATATCGTCGTTTAGTACCTATAACACTAGCTTACTTATACGGCGCTAGTTCGATGTGTGCAAGATTGTACCCTAATTGAACAGACTTACTCGCGTGTTGTCCTCACAGAGCAGTATTTATTACTGGGTGCGTAACGATGCCTATAAAATGTTTTGAAATAATATTAGTCGCAATAACGCTCATTTGATATAATTATTGAGTGATATAACAACACTTGATATATTTACATTCGATATAATTATCATTTTATATAATGATCATTTAATGTAATAACATTTAATATAACATACTTTAAATATAATCCATATTTCCTATAATGAACAAATGATATAATGCTAATTTCTTCTAATGCACAGTTAGCACAATATTTTTTGGTAGACTAAGGCAGGTCGGTGTAGGTACGACGACGAGCGAAGCGAGGAGGAGTGTTAGGTTGAATTGCGACCCTACAGCGCGCGAGCCGAGCGAGCGTGCCGCGGTACCGGCCGGCGAAGCGCCAGAACCGAACACTTTTTACTACCTAATATATACTTACATAGCGCGGGACTTTTTTGATGGGGGTGGTGTCATTATGACACTTATTTTTTATGATGCTATCGTATAGAATACGCTAAAATAAGCATGTTTTGTATGGGCAACTTTTCTCTAATTTTGATAATTACCGAGATATTGGATACTAAATCAGTCATTTAAACGGTTCTGGGACTTAGAAAATTTCGGTATCGTGAACCGACTCGGATGGCGGATAGGTTAGTGGTTATTTTTTTTTATAAAAGATCGGAAAAACTTAATTGCGCCCCCTTTGCTTGCTCCAGGCAGAATACGGTTTTGAAAAAACATTAATTTATAATAGCGTTTTTTTTGTTGATTTCATTTGAAAATGTTATTCTAAGATGATTTAGTCAAGAATCCGACAAACTGTCCACCTGGAAGTAATTATGTAGATTTAAATGAAGCATGCATTATCTTTTTTTCTACGATTTATCTTGAATATTATAGAGCAAATGTAAATGAA
The DNA here is from genome assembly GCA_947578815.1 of Epinotia ramella. NCBI lineage: Eukaryota > Metazoa > Arthropoda > Insecta > Lepidoptera > Tortricidae > Epinotia > Epinotia ramella. The sequence continues at coordinate 4,710,663 of OX388227.1, read as the reverse complement.
CCATAATAAAGACAAAAAAATTTATTAATATTTTTACTGACTTTTTAGAAGCCAGTTAAATTATCATTTTTTCGATGTCTGAAATTTTGTCGGATTTGGTCGCTGGGTAACTATTTAATTGATAATATATCCGTTATACATAAAAATAAGCTATTATAAATTATTTCCAAAATTGTCATTTTTTCCATACAAGTTGTCAGTTCATTGCCTGGACTACAATTTGCAAGTTACTAATCTGTAATAATAAATAGAAATATTATTCTGAATGATACTTATGATATATAACTTGTATATATCATGAGCATTATACCATATAATGATTATACAAAATAAGTGTTATATCCGATGATAGTTATACAAAATAATCATATATTTTGAAATTATAACCAACATTTATTATATACAATGAGTAATTATATACGTTGAAAATATATCAAATGTTGTTATAGCGAATGAAATTATATTATTTATTTTTATACCCATCATTACACACCCTTTATTACTAGATAAAACACTTTTATGGTTTTTTTTTTATGGGCAGTCTTACACTAATCGACCTAGTCCCACAATAACCTCAGTAAGGCTTGTGTTATGGGTACTAGACGACGATATATATAATAGATATAAATACTTAAATACATAGAAAAACTTCCATGACTCAGAAACAAATATTCATGCTCATCACACAAATATTTGCCCTTACCGGGATTCGAACCCAGGACCTTCAGCTTCGTAGGCAGCGTCACTAACCACTAGGCTAACCGGTCGTCACCGGTTACCAACCGGTTTTTGCTTAACACAATGACTAGATGTATAAGTGCGTCCCTGGGTCTATGAAATGGCTAGGTACCTAACCAGGTGAAATTGTTTATTGCGACGACGTTTAAAGGTTGTTTCAACACACACAAACACACGAAGCTTTAGCATAGCTTAGACTGATTTTGGAACTTTGTAGATGTTTATAGCTTCCCCCAAACCTGCATCCTCGAACCACACAAAACTAACACAAGTATAGGCATTGACGCGTAATTTCAGTGTTCGAGAGGCAACCGGATGGCTCGTGGTATTTGAGCTCCCGAAGCGTTGTGGAACCCCCCTGCGCAACCCGAACTGAGCGAACTGGGGGTAAAAAAAAAAATCGCCCTGTATTCGATTTAGACCGCTTTCCGGCAACCGCTGTTTCAATCGGCTGCCTCACGACATAAAAAAAATCATACATTTTTGCTATTTCCGCCCCAGTCCATGTTGGCTCAGTTCGGGTTGCACAGGGCGGTTCCAACAACACTTTGGGAGCTCAAATACCGCGAGCCATCCGTGTATCTTGGACTCTGCAACGCGTCCTTGCTCTGAATATACTGGCAGGGCGCGTTTTATAAAGTTACACGATTAAAATACGAGGGTGAAAGATAAAATGTAGGGTGTAGTATTGACCTGAGCTGTTCTTTACACGCTCATACGCCGCACCCCACCCGTCACGCCCAACAAAACTAGACCTCTACCTACGCTTAATTACTACGAATCGCTGGCTCAAGATATTTGTGGGTGATCATTGAGGTGAGCTTAAAACAAGCTACAGAATAACCGGCTGACAGCGACGCGACATAACGTCACCACACAATTATAATATGGATATTTGTCGATTGCCATATTTACCGAACACAAACATAGTTATATACATATTACTCAATGACACAGTTGGTATGGTCGTACACAGATTGATTCCTTAGTTTCACTTGCGACATCGTAATATCTTATACCCTCCGTCCGATAAAATTTGTCGTCCTTTCGATATCGTTGCGATATATCGTCCTGCAAAGATATAAACTAAAAATAACGAAATAATTCATCAATTTTTGGCTCTAGTGAAAAGAGTAGGTACAGTCAGCGTTATATAGGTAGTAGCAGTCAGAGTAGCCAAATATTTCGTAACACACCCTTATTCCTACAGTAATAAAGACGTGTACCGAAATATTTGGCTACCTTGGCTGCTACTAACTATATGACGCTGACTGTACCATGGCCAACACAGTTAACTGACCATCCGTGCACTTTATGTGCATTGTAAAAAGGTTCAATATAAATAGAAGATGGCCAGTTAACTGTGTTAGCGTTTGTACCACAGGTCACAGAAATATAAAAAAACTAGCTAGTTGAAGGACGTTCGATAAGGTACCGACAAATTGGTGTCGAATCGGATTTTCGGGTAAAGTGATATGTAATTAAAAGTAGGATCATATTTCATGCTCCGATATCGCACCAGCTAATTAGTTTTCAATCTGTGTATGCTTCCAATACGGCTGTATAAACCTCCCCTAGCCTAGCGAAATAGTTTAAAACTAAAACGAGATTAAATCGAACATCCTTAGCTTTAAAATAGATGATTAAAACATAGCTTTTCGATATGTCTGTGACCCCTTACCCGAAGTTTGTTGTGACGTCATCTGTCTGTGTGATTCCGAATTAAATTGGATATTTATGTATAGTCAATGTTTATTTATGTAAATATGTAAATAACATTTAACGATGTGTCCAATTTTGGTATCTACCGATCCTAGATTTGCCAAAGTGTGTCCCTGTTGACGAAGCTTGTACCTATAGCTGCATTTTTTTATTAAATTCCAAAATGGCAACACAAGTTAAGGGTCCCCAGCACGGTCAACGTCCTAAAGAGCGACAGACTCGTGGTCACACCATTTTGTCATGTGACAACGAGTAATTACTTTTACTCGTGGTCACCCCACTTTAAAAAAGATAACACTTTAACAGGTCCGTGTAGTTACGACGACGAGCGAAGCGAGCAGGAGTGTTAGGTGTAATGGAGTAGGCCCGCGAGCCGAGCGAGCGAAGCGAGCGTGCCGCGGGAGCCGCTGGCGAAGCTCCAGAACCAAACAGTGTGGCTACGAGGAAAATAAATTCCCCGTGGTCACACCAGTGTGACAAAATGGTGTGACTACGACTCCGCCGTCGACTCTCCATGCAAACTTAGTTCGGTTCTCATTTTAAAACGGCACACTGGAATAACATGAAACGTTTGAACACAATGGGATATCTACAAATTATACCGACACGTTTCTATTTTATCCGCAGTTTTAATTCAGATTCGTGGATCGAGTCGAGCAATATTCGACCTTAATGTTTCGAGGGACCCGTTTCGAAACATAACTCGCGAAAACAGCCTAAATTAAATAACCTACATTCGGGATCACACCAACCCCGTCCTATGTGTTAATGTGTCCTGTGGCCCCCGAATCCACTAACCGTGTACTAAAGCGCTGCTACCCGCAGGACAGCGAAGGGCGCGCTCACAGCATGCAGCACGGGACTTCGGGAGAGGCTGCCAGGGCGGAGCAGGACGCAGACAGTGGATTAGACGTGAGTCACGTGATGATACGAGGATATGTTGCTGCTGCTACTCAAATTTGGTTTAATTCTATTTTCCCCACCCAAAGCTGGGCATTTGCGACCGCGCTAATAAGCCTAATGGAGCTGCGCCGCGCCAAAATCGGTCTTAAGGTGGTTTTCCACCGGATGAGCGCGGATTGAATTGATTTTTTATTTGCACGCTAAATTGAAACGTATTGCCGTACTATTAGAATGCACATTACACTGAAGAAATTTTCCCGCGATGTCAAGCGCTTGAAAATAATCTTCAGTGTGATTTGCACTCTAACAGTACAGCAGTACGGTTCAATTTAGCGTGCAAATAAAAAATCAATTCAATCCGCGCTCATCCGGTGGAAGACCACCTTTAGAATGATAAAACTGTAGCGTTTAAATATAAAAGGCGCGGTGCGTTGGATATCCAAACGGATGAAAAGCCATCGCAATGCGCCATAGCGCTATCTGAAGAACGGTCGTGAATGTCAAAATTCAACGTTGGAATCGTATTACATCAATCTATTCATCGAAGCTGAAGGTCCTGGGTTCGCATCCCGGTAAGGGCAAATATTTGTGTGATGAGCATGAATATTTGTTTCTGAGTCATGGATGTTTTCTATGTATTTAAGTATTTCTATCTATTAAATATATCGTCGTCTAGTACCCATAACACAAGCCTTATTGAGCTTACTATGGGACTAGGTCAATTTGTGTAAGATTGTCCCCTAATATTTATTTATTTTATTTATTTGTCGCAGAGACAAACGGCGCGTCTTGGCGTTTAGTTATGTCTAGCAAGTGCAGATAAAAATATAAGATAATATAAGATATTTTAAGCATTTTTCGTTTATGTAGCCGTAAACGTATTGTGTGGCTTCCCCAATGTTAAGATATTGGTAATTTGTAAAAATTTCCGATAGGGAATTTCCTAAAATTGTGAGGTTCCCGTCGAGTGTTACGTCAGTTAGAGAATGTAAAATAAAAGTAGGTTCGAATATTTTTAACAATCTAGGTATGTAGGAAGTAGTTTAAGGGGCTACCCGAGGTTTTCATCGATTTTTGACAAGTTTTGAATCGTATCTCCTTTTTTTACACTACAGATAGAATTATAAATAAATAAATAAAACAGCTATCGGTTCTTCAATCTTTTATCTCTATTTTGGTCCACCGGATTTTGAAACAAATGAATACATAATTTTGTATGATTTTTTTAAACATTGTCTAAAAAAACACTTATTTCGTATATCTCTATTGACGTGAAAGATCTAACATATACGAAATCTACATATTTGGGTTCGTCTGTGAAGTCTCTAAAAACTGGTCCAGGATTTTCATTTTAAACCAATTAACACAAAAGTTATGGCCAGAAAACCAGTTTTTTGGCCTAAAATTGTTCAACTTTGATGCCAAATATCTGGAAAACAATGAACTTTGATGTAAATATGGGATATTATATTGCTTAAAGCCGTTGTTGTTAATATAAAAGCTACAAAAAACATAAGAAAACCAAAGGATTCAGATCGAAGGTCATTGGCGTATGGGAGCCCCTTAAGGACGCGTGACTGGTTAAAGTCTTGTGAAAGCCTCCTGAAGTTACGGAATAATTTCTTATTTGTATTTTCTCAAACATGCAATGAAATGTCGTCGTTACGTGCGTCATAACAGGCTTCGAAGTATCACATTTCGGGCGCAACAATTCGAGAGAACTGTAAAGGAATTTCATACAAAATTGAAGGCCTAGGCCGGGAAGTAATTTTTATTTAATCTAAATATGGCGTCTGTGTTCATGAACATGCTAAACAGCTGAATAATATATATTTTTTTTCTAGTGGCTGAATGGTTATCGGACCAAAAATATCCGCGTTAATGCCTATTACACACGAACTGATATTAAGAATACAAATCTGTATGATTCAATGTGTTGATGAATAAATTTAAAATTTTGTCTATTCGTAAGTCACCAGAGACCATAGACAATATTTAAAATCATCTGCATTTATTTTATTTATTATAGAAATTAAGATTCTCATTATCAGTTTGTGCATAATGGCCCTAATAGGGTCTATTCGAACGGAGCAGGATACATACATACCTAGGCGGCACTATACATACCTCGGCGTGAAAAGGGGTTGCCAGCCTCATAGCTATCCGACGTCGCTACGCTCTCTATATGTACTCGGCCGGCAACCCCTTACTTCCCGGCCTCTGTAGTAATGTACTGTTACAACTTGCACATGAAATGGGCACCTGTTAACGAGTGTTTTCCTCACCCAGGTGGTGGAGGACGACGGGCGGGGCTCCCCCGGGAGCACCGACGAGGCCACGGAGCGCCCGTCCTCCACCAAGTCGGGGGACAGCGACTTCCCGGAGAAGGTTAGCATTGTTGGTCAACTTATAATGGGTCATAGGTTTGGGAGCGATTATTTATTTTATTTATTTATTTGCTTCACACAAGGCCCATATTTACCACGTTATCCACGTTAATCACCTGACCCCGATCACCCAGGGGGATTAGCGGCAATTATATTATATTCAACTAGGAAAAAATGATAATGTCGGTTATGGCGCTCCGCCGGACGCTACCGCGTCACGCTCGGCTCTCGCGCTATTGGGTCGCAGTTCACCTAACCGTTTTTTTTCCCCTGGGGGATCAGGCTAGAGGATTAACGCGGACAACAGCGTATTTACAAATACCTAGCAGACTAACATCATCATTCTCCTAGCGTTATTCCCGGTTGTGCCCCTAAAGGAGCCCGGGGTCCGCTTTCACACCTAATCCCAAGATTAGGCATAGGCACTAGTTTTACGAAAGCGACTGCCATCTGACCTTTCAACCCAGAGGGAAAACGAGACCTTATTGGGATTAGACCGGTTTCCTCACGATGTTTTCCTTCACCGAAAAGCTGACGGTAAATATTCCGAGGATTCCGTAGTTTATTACGAATGTATGGTTTTTCAGATTTTTCCCTGTACTTGTAGTATAAGATATATAGATATTATTTGCCAACGTTCATAGTTCTAGCTAGGTCAACGGAAAGTACCGTGTAAATCTTGATTCCCTTGAGAGTGCTATATGGCAAAAAACGGCCCTAATCTTTTATTTACGTTACCTTAGAAGTTTAATTCTTTCACAGTTTCGAGGGATTGTAGACTTAAGTATATGGTCTTAATTTCAACTTGATACCTCCACGCGTTCCCGAGATAAAGGATCTTGCCAGACAGACTGACAACAAAGTGATCCTATACTTCCGTTTTTTCTTGCTTTCACAAAAGCATTACTGAAAATTTCTAATTTGACAGATATGTCGAACATGACATGTATGTTTGACGACCGCTTTAGCCTAGTTGGTAGTGACCCTGCCTATGAAGCAAGAGGTCCTGGGTTCGAATCCCGGTAAGGGCATTTATTTGTGTGACGAGCACGAATATTTGTTCCTGAGTCATGGATGTTTTTCTATGTATTTAAGTATTTATATTATTCTCTATTTATTTAATTATTTATTTATCTATAAGTATGTTTATCGTCGTCTAGTGCCCATAGTACAAGCTTTGCTTAGTTTGGGACTAGGTCGATTTGTGTAAGATTGTCCGCAAATATTTATTTATTTATTAATATTAACAGCAAGCATCGACGGACAAGGACACAAGCAGCCCGGAGAGCAACAGCCTATTGGATCCGAGTGTACTCTCCGACTTCACCACACAGGCGCTAGTGCTGACTGTACTTGCCACTCTAGTCAAATATACAACAGGTGAGCACGTAGCACCGATGGCCGTTGGGCCGGAAAGGTTCTAGAATGCCGACCATTTACCGGAAGGCGCGGCGTGGGTAGGCAGACGGACAGATGGCCTGGTTAAGGTCGCGGGAGTCCGCTGGATGCGAGTGGTGCAGCACCGGTCACTGTGGCACTCTTTGGGGGAGGCCTATGTCCAGCAGTGGACGTCTTTCGGCTGATATGATGGTGATGATGATGAGTAATATACAACTTTCGATAACTAAAAGTTCAATAGTCGAATCCGACTCGGCTCGGCAGCGTTCGGGAAGCTACGGCACATCTTTTCGTCCAATATTCTTCTTCAAGACGAGAGTCTTTGACCAGTGTGTGTTGTCAGTGATAACACTGATACATATGGCACTGAAACGTGGTCGCTTTATGTTTACCCCGGTCATTTTTTATAAACGATATGATACAGAGAAAGAATATAATGGAAAAATAAACCATCTTCGTCTGTAGCCCCCGACAGGATTCGAACCTGCGACCTTTCTATTAACGCTAGACTGCTCTACCGCTCCTACTTCTTCGTTTAAACTTCCTCGTTAAAAATAACACGAAAACAAAGATTTAATTAAGTAATTTGTTTCGTGATAAGGGTATAATGTACACCAGCGCCATCTCTCTCGCTAGTCCGAAACTACCTGATGTGGTTCGATTAGAATGGAGCGGGCGCATAGCTCGCCCATTAGAGTGGTGCCAAGGCTGTGAAACAAGTCTATAACACGATACAGAGAGGGCGCTAGTCTTAGCGGAAATGTAATTGAAAAATATACAACTTCCGTCACTGTCCTCGCAGCTCAGTTGGTAGAGCAGTCTAGCGTTAATAGAAAGGTCGCAGGTTCGAATCCTGTCGGGGGCTACAGACGAATATGGTTTATTTTTCCATTATATTCTTTCTCTGTATCATATCGTTTACTTTATTTGCTGTTTGAAATAATTACACATTATTCATTTTTTTTTAATCTTTAGTGAATTTAGAAAATAAAACCATATAGGCCCTATATTATAGGGCTTCGTATGTGTTACAGTGAAATAATATTGAAGACCGGTTTGGGGGTCTCCTGTGTCCAGCAGTGGACGTCTTTTGGCTGATGATGATAACCGATTATTTGTTTCAGATGAAGACGAAATAAGAATACTGTATCAGTATTTAGCTGAAGGCTCTGTCGTGTTTCCCAAAGTGTTTCCGGTTATGTAAGTGTAACATTGTCTCGCAGTACAACATTTAAGTTTATAATAATGGCATTCTCAGACATGCAATGAAATATTGACGTTATGATCCTTGTATTAACTCCTTACCTATGAAATAGGCGTTTTTTTTTTCACAATATTGTTTTGTACGTAATTTATTCATTTCTTTTGCAACTTCCACATTATTTTTAATTTCAATATATTTTTTAATTTTATAGTCTACTATGTAAGGTTTTAAATACAAATAATAGGTTTAAATTTTTTATTTAGTGTTTCGAATTAAAACTTGATAATGTGCTGCCGGTTCAAGTGTTTCAATTACGTATAGTTTTATGATGCGAACTATTTTTAAGTAATTAAGATATTTGTAACGTAGCTTAAAAGTTTTCTATATTCCTACCAAAATTTTGTTTGGTTTGAATTTGACATTGCTGAATAAGTAATCCGCAAAATTAATTGTATGAAAATCACAGTTTTCATAAAATTCTCCATACAAAACGCCAAATTCATAGGAAAAGACCTAATATTAGGTCGCGGAGTGTCACGTTTCGGGCCTCTCTGCTTGGCCGAAAAACCCCACTTTTCCCGGCTCCTGCAGTAACGTACTATATTTCGATTGAGTTCACTCACCTTATTTTCATGCTTGTAATAATCACTAAAAAGGCTCTAGTAATTGGAACATGCTACCACGGATATTTTCTAAGCAAATCATTTATTATAGTCAATGTATATTTCAGCACTTGCTCATAAAAAGTGTCATAACCCGCAGGCATATAGAGCTACAAATAACTTTTTTTTTTAACCTTTTTTTTCCTTTTTTTGAAGTGAAAACTTCTTTAGCGGCGCTGAGTACTTTTTGGGATGGGGAAAAATTGTTAAATACGCGACAGAGTTTTGTGACGTCAGATGTGAAGGAGGTCACTTTTTGCTGCTAGCCGATTCGACTTCATTCAAAACTGAACGCTATTCGTAAGAGTATAAAGCCGTTAAACACTTTTTGCAATAGCATATTCTGCAAATAAATTTGTAATTTTGTCCAAGCGTCCTTCACCGTTTTGCTATTGAGAAAATTCGAATCCTAAAGAGATAAAGCTTAGAAAAATATTTACCAACGGCAAAAACAAATTGATATTTTGGTCGCCACCGTGCACCGCCATCCGCTGTTCTTGCCAATTCGATTAGTTGGAATTTAGACGTTATTCCTAAAGAGATAAAGCTTTGAAAAATATTTAGCAATGGCAAAACAAATTGGTATTGTGTTTGCCGCCGCCCGTCGGGCGGGCCGGCGGCCCCTCGCACCCAACGCGCCCGCGGCCCGTCCGCCTAAATAATTGATAATTAATTTTGTATTAAGCAGTTACGCTGCTAGCGAAATTATACATTTTTAAATAAAGGAAAAATTTAAAAATTTAATGCTCCGAGCCGGATTCGAGCCGGCGACCACAGGAATTCATGGCCCGTCGCTACTAACCAACTGAGCTATCGGAACAATCTGGTTCGGCCACCAAATTTCTCAATCAGTTCCTTCCTACAACGCTTTAGCGAGGCGTGTAGCGACATCTCTATCTTGTCACTTATCACGTGATAAGGCCGTCCATGATACGGGCTCTGCTGAGGGTCGGCCCTCTCTGACACCTGTCATGGCTGCCTGGCTTAACAACCTCAAAGCTTCACTCTTGATTGCCCTCTAATATTATGTTATACACTTAAGGGGGCTCCACGCGCTTTTTGGCTAGTTTTGACGAGTTTTGAGTTGATATTCCTCCGTCAAAACCATAGATATATTTATCGCACAAACACTTATACTTTCTTCAATCCTTTATCTACATTTGCACGAGATTTTTTTTTAAATAATTAACATTTATTTTTTTATGATTTATTCAAACATGGTCCAAAAAGCTCTGTTTTCGATATTAGTATGTTGTTTATGCATTTTTATATATGAAATCTACATATAACTTTTCCTTATTGACGTATCTAACAACCCACGAGAGATTATTATTTTTAACAAATTTTCACAAAAGTTACGCCAAAAAAACTGGTTTTTTGGCCTGAAATTGCCAAAGTTTGGTGCCATATATCTCGAAAACTGTGAGTTCGGAAGTAAATATGAAATACTATTTCGGTAAACCTCGTTGCTGTTAATACGCCATAAAAAACACGAAAAACCCGATAGTTACAGATCGAAGGTCATTGGGAGCTAGGAGCCCCAAAAAAAAATAAGTTCAGTCCGGCAAAACCTGTACCGAACGTTGGTCAAACCCGTATCCGGCGCATGTCCATTCATCACCGATGCAGCAATGTCAAACAAGTTCTCTCCACAGTCACAGCCTCCTCGACATGAAGATAAACCACGTCCTGATGCACTGCCACGACCAAGTCATCCTCAGCGCCGTACAGAGTATAATACAGAACATGATCGCCTCGGAAGACGCCAGTCAACAACAGCTGCACTATATGCAGAGCTGCGGGTTCGGCGGGCTGTGGCGATTCGCGGGGCCCTTTACTAAGGTACAACAAACATACGCGCACACACAACACTTTCTTGTAACTGCCACTCTAAGCGCAATACAGAGCATTATTCAGAACATAATCGCGTGTAGGGCGCTGCTGATCTTTAACGGCCGTATTCATAAACGTACTACAAGCCTGTTTTAACTAAAATGGCGTTCAAATTCGTTTGTCCTTATCTGTCACTTTGACATTTGTGTTCGTAAGACAGGGACAAAATACATTTTATTTAACAGAGGCATTTTAAGTTTTATGAATAAGGGGGTTAATCTTTTATACCGTTAACTTCGGCATATTGCAGAGTACATTCACATTTTTTTTCTTTTTTTCAAAATAATTTAATGTAGCATTAACGGTTATTGTTTTATTGTACCATCGAACCAACTGAATCATGACCCACCATAGAACCCTGTTACAATTAACGAACATACGTACGATCATATGACGTCAATATGTCAGTTAATTGTAACAAGGTTCCATGGTGGGTCAGGATTCAATTTTGTCCTACAAGGGTCTTGAAACACATGATATAAAAAATATGTACTTCCGAGTCAGTTCGTGCCTAATATCGAGCGAACTCACTTTGTAAACCCTCTTGTAGTGTATAGGAACTTTACAAAATTTGAAAAGCTGTTATGACGTCAAAGTTAAGAGCCATTTACACTGGTTAAATCTGCAAAACTGATTAAATTAAAATATTGAATATCTTGATAACAGTAAGAGTTAAGATACTATACTCTCTTGGAGAAATTAACTTTATTAGATCTAAACTATGCCTCCTTGCAATTAACGGAAATTGACAAAAACACGTAGTATAGGTAGGCCATCTTTTAAGCATGTTAAAGTCTATTTTTTTATTTCGTAGACTAAAATGACATTTCATGTATTGCTAGTTTTTTACGTCTTATAAATAGTGATGTGCTACAACCGGTACTAACCGAAAATAAACGATTGGGTGATACTTATATTTGTTGATGAAGCGTCTGTAACATAATGAATGGATAATCCGTGACGTGCTAAAAGGGGACTCTAGGAGAGGTATTAAAAAAAAAGATATAGTGTAGGTAAAAATGTCACCATTTTAATAATGTAACAAACGTAATAGAAAAATAACTAGTTAAATTCAACAAACGTAACAACAAAAACGAGAGAACACGCACTGAAAACATCCGATCACTATTTACGGAGTAACTAAGTATTAATCTGTGACTATACGAGTAAAATAACGAATGCCAAATACGTAAACCAAAATGGCGTCGCGTCAGGTCGTCGGCGATACATCAATGTCATTTTAAATGTTTGAGTACATTAGTAGTGAGTAAATTTTATTTATTGTTTATTTTAAATCTAAAATTAATTTAAGATTTTATTGGTTATTCACAAACCGATATCAAAGGTCAGCACTGTTTGTTTATAGCTGGTCACATTATTTCTACGTTTCACTCGGCGTTCGGTGCTCGCATAGATCGCACGCGCGTCTTGGTAACCATTCCGGTTTAGTGACGAAAGAACGAGTATAGTGATGGGACACCGCATCATCGATAAACTATCGACGACACAATGGAAAAATTTATAATGAAGTCTTCATCCACGGGAAACTTAAGCGCAAAGAGGCCAGCCGAGAACTCAGATTGGTCTATCCCAAAGCGAACAGCTCTTCCGAAAGATCAGGCGAAGTACGATGCAAACCGCCAAATCAGTGAAAATCGATTTTCCGCTCTACCCGCTGACAATGAAGGTGATAAATCCAACGAAAATTATCAAAAAGCTGCCACCACCGTGAAGAAATCCGGGCACGTACCACCATTAATCATGACCATAAAGGAAGACTACACACATGGGCAGATCAAGGCTCTAGTGGGAAAGTACACAAACCGATTCCACCTGCAGTACAAAGGTAACAATAAAGTTGCTATAATATGTTACTCACCTGAGGCACACCAAAATGTGAAAGTGGGACTGCGTACGGATAATGCTCCATTTCGCACCTACACAAGAAAAGACGAGAGGACCCCTAAAGTTGTCATCAAAGGTCTACCGGCGCAAGCTGTAAACGAGCTTTCCCAAGAACTAGAAAGTTTGGGCTTCCCGAGTGAGAAAATATCAAAATTGAGGTCATCAAAAACAGATAACCTGCCATACCCACCCTTCCTTGTACAGTTAACGGCAGGAGCGGACATACAAAAATTTCGTCAAATCAGGTATCTCTTCAATTGCGTTGTAGAAATCCAGAAGTTCAAACCGAACCGCTCTGTAACTCAGTGTTACAGATGTCAAGGATTTGGGCACTCATCAAGGAACTGCAACATGCCACCTCGGTGCGTCAAGTGCCCCGGGCCTCATGCATCTTCAGATTGTACTAAAAACAAAGATGATCCTCCTACCTGCTGTAACTGCAGGGAAGAACATCCGGCAAATTATCGTCAGTGTCGCGCTCGAATCGCTTACATGGAAAGGTTAGATAAAGCTAAAACGCCTGCCGTAAGATCACAAAAAGGCCCAATAAATACCGTACCTACGCAACCAGCTAAACCTGCTACTGCACGCACAGTACTATCTACCGGATCCTGGGCGGCTGTTGCTGCGAAGGAAGTGCCTGCTCCAGCTGCTTCTAACCAAGAAAATGTGTTACCAGTAGGGGCGGCCGATCCAGCTGTTGGGGAAATGCTTAGCATCCTCAAAATCATTCGAAACCTGAAGCAAGAATTCCTGACTTGCTCTTCTATGCTTGATAAAGTTATGCTTATTATGACTCACTTAGGACACTATGCATGATCATAATAAGATACAATTTATATCATGGAACGCTGATGGTGTGCGAAATAAGATACACGAACTACTGGATCTCGCGGTGAGTGCCCTATCTATCGATGTCATAGGCTTATGCGAAACTAGACTCTCTGATAAGGTTTCTTTGCTTACGCCAGGTTACCGCTGTTATCGGCAAGACAAACACCATTCCAAGAGGGGTCAGGGAGTTGCTATCCTCATCAAGGAAAACTTGCCTCACAATTTGCTTAAAATACCACTTACTAAACACATGGAAGTCATTGGTGTTAAAATTACCATGTCAAATGTAGACCATATCATCTTATCTGCCTACCAATCTCCAAATCTACCCTTAGTTAGCAGTGATTTAGATATTCTGCTTAGTCTTGGCAAACGTGTCCTCATAATGGGAGATTTTAACGCGAACCACCCTTATTGGCATAGCACCTATGTCAACACCCGCGGCAGGATTCTCTTTCATCAAATGCTAGAAAAAGATTTTGTAATCCACTATTCCACAACACCCACTCAATTGAACTATCGCCACGATCTAGCAGCCACAAATCCTGACTTAGTTCTTTGCAATAATATTCCTAATATTAGTGCGATTAAAGCCTTATCAGCATTATCTTCCAATCATCTACCACTTCTTTTTGAACTTCAGGGCTTTACTGAGCGTTGTGCAGTTCCTATTTATTACAAATACAGCTCAGCAAATTGGAGTGGATTCCGGTCAGCGCTAGATAAAGACATAAGCTTAAGTAGTAAAATTCTTAAAAATGAGATGGAAATTGATGAAGCAGTTATTCATCTACAAAACTCAATTATTAAAGCTAGAAATCTTAATGTTCCCACAGTAAAGTGTCAAACATCCAAGCCCAAGCTACCTAGACATATTAAAAAACTTATTCGGGAGAGAAACAAACTACGCCGCCAAGACCAAAAATTACATGGCGGCAGTGTCAAAAGAAATATCCGAGCACAAATTAATAAATTGCAACAAACCATTCATATGTTGACGCAGAAATTCCTCGATAAGACATGGGAGGATAAACTAGCAAAAGTTGACAACCCCTCAAACGATATTTGGCGTAAAAACTCTCAAATCTAACAGTAATAATATTCCCTCACTAAAGCGAGATAACGATACTTCGACTTCGACCACATTAGAGCAATGTGAAACTTTAGCCAAAACCTTTAAGGAAAATATGAGTCTAACATTGAATTGGAAGAGCCCGTCGGTTGAAGAAAAAGTATACGATTCTGTTTCAGAACTCAATAGCTGTAATATTCCAAGGCTTGTCAATCCCGTTCGACCTCATGAGATCCGCAAAGCCTTGCTTAAACTTAAACCTCGAAAGGCCCCTGGAGATGACGGCCTGCATAATACGCTATTGAAAAATTTCTCCCAAAAAGCTGTTGTTTATGTCACTAAAATATTTAATGGCTGTCTTCTTACTGGGTACTTTCCCAGGTCCTGGAAAAATGCAAAAGTAATTGCTCTTAAGAAACCAGGAAAAGACGAAAGTATACCTGTTAATTATCGCCCAATTAGTCTATTACCAGCTATGGGCAAGTTATTCGAGAAGATTATTGCCTCTCGGTTACTGTCTTATGCAAGTAACAAAATCATAGATGAGCAATTTGGGTTTCGGCCAGACCATTCAACAAGCCTCCAATTAGCGAGACTCTCCGAACATATAGCACATAACTTAAACTTAAACCAATCAACAGGCATGGTTTTGCTTGATATTGAAAAGGCTTTTGATTCGGTTTGGCATGAGGGCCTTATTCACAAGCTTTTGTTAATTGGCATACCTCCACATATAGTCAAAATCCTGCAGTCTTATCTAAGCAACCGAAGCTTTGCTGTCCACATCAGTGATACCAAGTCGTCCCCGCATGTTATACCTGCCGGGGTACCACAAGGATCGATTCTCGGACCCCTCTTGTTTGTGTTGTATGTAAATGACATTCCGATTCAGACCCGCACGAGCTTGGCATGTTTTGCGGACGACACAGCCTCGTACACTTCATCGAATGACGTAGATCTCATCGTCGGTAGATTGCAATTATCAATTGAGCTCTTGCATGATTTCTTTACTAAGTGGAAACTCAAAATCAACGAAAGCAAAACCGAAGCCATTCTCTTTACTCGAAAACACCAACAACCGCACAGACTTCTAAATATCGCTGGTCATTCAATATCTTGGAGTAAGTCTGTGCGGTACCTCGGAGTTACGCTGGATAGTAAAATTAACTGGTCTAAACACTTAGCCAATCTCAGAGTTAGAGGTGCTCAAATTTTAGGTGCCTTATATCCAGTAATGAACAAGAAAAGTAATCTTAGCCCTAAAACTAAATTAAAAATTTATACAACATTAGTTCGCCCTTGCTTAACCTATGCGTGTCCCGCTTGGAATAGCACGTGCGACAGTAACTACTACTTACTCCAAACTATTCAGAATAAAGCAGTTAAAATTGCTTATAATACGCCTCTACGTACCAATCTATATAAATTACATATGATTATAGGACTTCCTTCTATACGTACGTATATAATTAATCTTTCTTTGATTTTTTTCTCTAAACGTAAGCATAGAAATCATGTGAATAACCTAGTATCATGCATTGGTAAGTCGCGTATTGCCGATTTGACGTATATCGATAGATATGGCAGGTACCGCCTGCCCCATCACTATGTTCTTTTCCCGCCTGCTGACTGCACTGGTGTTATCGCACCGCATACTGCATCCAGATTACCAAGACCTCTGGCTGACCGATTGTCAGCCGTATAGACAGTACGCGTAACGCGCGGCCGCTCGGTAGCGTAGCGGAAGCCGGACGGCTCATGCACTTTTATTTGTCCACCGTCATTTTTATTTAGTTTAGTCATTTAGTTTGTAATTCTAATATTTAGCTGTATGCAGTAAATGAACTTACATCTAATAAGTTCATAAAAACTAGATAATTTAGATAACGTCGTTATAACAAAATAATATGTCGAACTAGCATACTTAAAATCTTTATGTACAATAAACTTTATAGGCGTTGCAGTCTGAGAAAGTAGCAAGCTAAGTTATGATCTGTGTTTAGCTGTTATAGTGTTACAGTTAAGTACCTTGTACACCTTAATTGTTATAGTTGAAATAAAGAATATTTAAAAAAAAAAAAAAAAAAAAAAAAGTCTACGGAATAAAATAATAGACTTTAGATGTCCATATTGTAACATTTTTTTCAAGAAACTCTGTGATTCCTGTCTAACGAGACAAAGTGAGAACAAGATAACGTTGACTGAATCATAAAGAAAAAGATAATTCGTCCGTCTTGTTTTTGAGATCGTTTATATTCATATTAGGATTCTCTTACAGATCCAATGCACAGCGGAAAGCAGCGAACTGTTCGTGAACTGTTTAGAGGCCATGGTAGAGACCTGTCTACCGGGCGCGGAGCACGCGCAGGCGCGGGCGCCGCCGCCAGACCCCGACCGGCAGGACACAGGTACACAGCGGGCGGCCAACTGTTCGCCAACTGTTTACAGGCCATGTTGACGTGTCTACCGGGCGAGAGTGCCTCCAGATGGAGTTAAAACGGATTTTTCATTTTCCATGTACTGTTTTCAGTTACCGTAGCTAGTAGTTCAGGCGTGTCTGTCAAGCGGAGGTCGTGGGTTCTAATTCCGGCTCGTGCCAATTAGTTTTTTGGTACGGAATATTTACCGTTAGCTTTTCGGTGAAGGAAAACATCGTGAGGAAACCGGTCTAATCCCAATTAAGGTGCCGATGACGATAATGACAGCTGCCGGCGCTATATTTAACGTTGATCAATCTGTAATCATACGTTGGTGCAACCTGCTCTTAATCGCGTATCACTAACTTATTTGTTTATCTCTTTGAGGCTACCCGACGTTTCGGAAGTGTCACAACATCCTCACACGGTCACGGGACAACTGTACAATAACAACATTTAATAGTAAAAACTAATATTTTAGAAATATTGCGATTGCTATGTACTAAAAGACTATATATCCTATTGTAAAAGGCAAACAACAATACATTTTTTACAGTTTCAAATGGAAATATTATACCTAAAAGATAGCTCTGACGCGTATTTTTGGAAAACGCTCCGACGAAAACCTGGTTGTTTTAAATAACCGTTTATAAAAATAGAATTATAGCAATGCTATGGTCTAGAATAAGAGTTTATCTATACGAAACAGAAGTTTACTAAAACAATGCAATCATTTGAACGAAAATATGGCCTTTTAAAAAACCTTACGTTAGCTAAAATACGAACTTTTTGTTTGTACGCTCGCTGCGCATTTGGTTTTTACTAACCGCCTGTACACTTCTTCTAATCCCAATAAGGTCTAGTTTTCCCTCTGGATTGGAAGGTCAGATGGCAGTTTCGTAAAACTAGTGCCTACGCCACATCTTGGGATTGGGTGTCAAAGCGGACCCCGGGCTCCTTTAGGGCACAACCGGGAATAACGCTAGGAGGATGATGATGATGTACTGTTTTCAGGCACAACCCACCGCGCGCCCCCATCGCTCTACTGTCCGGTACAGGACCCTTAGCAAAACGAACTAGTAAGTTATTATTATTAAATTATAATGTATGTACAGTAGTACCACAAATATAAGTTACAACGATGTACCTGCGCAGAAAGCATTTGACCAATCGTAAGGCAGCGCGTTTGTGCGGGTAAAATCTTCAACGCCCATTGGCCGAAAATTTGCGCGCGACGCCGGCAGCTCCGGCGCCCGCCATTTTGTCTGGCGCCATGAGCGGGAAAGCACGAGTTCACCTGTCATTGCATATTGTACCTTACGTATAGTGCAACAAGGTCTTTATTGAAATGGTCATACGTTCGATTTCATTCGGTACTTGTCTGAACTCGTCGGCGTGGACGAAGATTGCCGATGTAACTTATATTTTTGGTACTACTGTAACTATGTTTGTTCGGGTGGAATCTTGCAACTCAATTTTGAAGCAGATATCTTCAACCGACTGAGCTGAAATTTTGGGTATAAGTATAGTTTGGATGACAATTCAATATCATGGTAACCCCTTTGAGTTTGGGCTCTTTAGAATCTCAACAAGTAGTAGACGACGGTATACAGAGGAGTACAGTTGGCAATAAAAGCTTGAATTCAATTACTTATTAGATACTTGATGAAATTTATGTCAGAAACGTATTGAACCGATTAATTTTCGGGACTTGCGGTTTAACCCCGCAAGTCCCGAAAATGTATTCCAAAGGTTATTCCTAAATTGAAGAATAAATAACTTTGACTTTTAACGCTGCTTCAATTAAATTCAGAGACTTGCTGCTTAATTGGTCACAGAAATTTCGACAAAATAGTGTCGAACTCCTAGAAAACTCTAGTAGAGACCTGCTTCATACAAAACCCTAGCTATTACCATGTCTAACATAAGAACATAACACATATTTTTGTTACAGTTTAGCGTTGAGACGACGGTGTTATAACCAGCACACATTGTGTCTTAGTTCACACAATTGTGGGTATGGTAAGGTATACGCTGTAAGAGAACAAGAATCCCTTAAGTCCAATATCCCTTAAGGGCACGATAGTGGAGAATGTACATACAAATGAACAAAGTTTTTAGTTGTTATTGAGATAGTATGAGAGTTTTAATACGTGCCGGTAACCCGCTAGGCGAGCGGGAAAATTTCTGCGCAAAAAAATGTGTTTACATGTTTGAAATCATATTTAAAGATTATCTTTAAATCTAAATGTAAGGAAAGTTTGACAAGTTTCTATGGGATGACAGCTTCGTCATATTTAAGATCGATCTGTAATCGTACGTTGGTGCAACCCGCTCTTAATCGCGTATAATTAAGTTGTTTGTTTACTCTTTGAGGCTTCCCGACGTTTCGGAAGTGTCACAACATCCTTAGTCACGGGACAACTGGCTTAAGCGGGTATCAACATCTAGCGGCGCATTTTTCGCCCGCACTTGGTTTTTATTAGCCGCATGTACACTTTCTAATCCCAATAAGGTCTAGTTTTCCCTCTGGGTTGGAAGGTCAGATGGCAGACGCTTTTGTTAAACTAGTGCCTATGCCAAATCTTGGGATTAGGTGTCAAAGCGGACCCCGGGCTCCGGGAACCTCTATGGGGCGCTATAACGCTAGGAGGATGATGGCACTATGGGTTTAGTCAAAATGTTGTTTGAGAATCGTCTAAATATTTTGGTTTACGAAAGTAATCTAAATAGGGTCAATATGCACAAAGTAATACGGAAAATAGTGATCTCAACCTATCCTACCTATTATGATCTTAAGAATCTTAATGGAATGAAAGATCTTTGTCGGATGAACAAAAAGGCGTAGCCTATTTCGCAGAATGTGTACATAGTGATTTTTTGTAGTATTTTCAGAACCACGAGTACTATTTGATTTAGAAAAGAAAATGTTCTCATATTTATTATGTGCCTGTTTTCATATTTCTATAAGAAATTGAGAAAACTATTTTTTTCGTATTCCGAAGAATAAAATCACTTTCTTTTGAACGAAATAAATATTGAAATGTTTGTATAAGCATGTCGATTCTAAAGTCTATTCATTCTTATGTGTAGAAACATGACATCAAATATAATCACAGGCAATAACTACTGACTAGTGATTGGAAATGACGATGAAATATACATGAAGTGTGATTTATAGACAATCTCGACATCGTTATGTCAGATATTTTGAGGGCATTCGTTCGATACTTCGATTTTTGAAGAAAATCTTAGTATGAATTATATTTTTCAGTGGTTACTTGGTTGATTTCAATACTTTGTGAGTTTCTTTAAGTATGCAACACCATTTTAAGTGATGATTATTGTGTAATCCCAGAGAAAAGTGTGATAATGTCTTCAAGAAGTGTTTGTTTTCATGATGGGACACGTGAGGATGAATAGATTTTATAGCTTAGCGCTATAAGCATAGCGTGGGGACGAATGGGTTACACGCTTTCACGGTATGCTATGACAGATGTTTTCGTTGTCTGCTAGATATAGCGGGAACAAAATAGATTGTGTCTCAAGGGAGCAAAATTATATATTTACGGCAAGCGCGGTTTATTTCATTCAGAGTGAAGCGAGAAATTCTACATTAGAATTTGAGCGTAACGAGGGATTCAAGGCAATAAGTCCAAGGCGGAAATAGTCTTGCTACCGAGTGACACACTGCTTTTCACACTTTCTGTGAGGAAAAATTAAATCCCCCATTAAGGGCAACAATTGTTATTTTCAAACTTTATCCCCAATTTGAGCCATTTAGCAGGTGTGTATAACAGACTTTTCTTCCTACTAATATTAGCTATAAAGGCAAAAGTTTGGATGTTTGTTACTCAATCACGCTTAAACGGCTCAACCTATTTGGGTGAAATTTTGCACGAAGATAGTTTATAGCCTGGATGAAAATTTAGGATAGTTTCATGCGCGGTCGACGCAGACGAAGTCGCGGGCGGAAGCTAGTGGTCCATATGGGTCTAATTCGCTCTCTATTATGTTGTCTAATAATATAAATGTCGTCATCTATTAGTCTAGTAACGTCTATAGTAGGCACGTAACTGCCGTGTCATGACAAAACACTGTAACTTAAAAAATGCAATTTTTCAGAAATCGCAAAAAACATTTTTTTTTGTTATTTGGCCATAAAACTGGGAATATTTATCCGATTTTGATGAAATTTGGACAATATATTGATAATGTTGCTCTTATAATATACAAATCACAATAAATCGAAATTTTAAATGATTTCATTTATTTGAAGATTAAAACGTGTTTTGTCGTGACATAAGTTGGTGAAACTTATATTAATCGTGGTGTCAAAACACTGTAACTATCATGTTACAGTGTTTTGTCAATACAATGTACCGTTTTTGTACCTACGTTTACGACAAAACACTGTAACTATCATGTTACAGTGTTTTTTCGGATACTCATAAGTACGAAAACTCTACTTTTTAATTTTTGTTGTTGTGTAATATTAAACCATCAATTCTTCTTAGACCAGATTTGACCGGTCTTAGTATTTGAAAGGGACGAAAGGAATACATTTTACAAATCCGTAATAATTAAAAATCAATATCTCGTTCCGTTGCCAAATGATCATCATCAGATACAACTAATTCTTCACAAAATTGTCTTCTCGACTGTGGCCTAAACTGACATAATTTCAGAAGTTCTGTGTTCTTTTCTTTGCAAATTCCTCTCGGGATTTTCTTGTTTTTTAATCTTGTCTAACAAACTTTTTTTATCATCCATTAACATTTTTAATGCAGTTTTCGCAGGCTTTATCAAAAAATATATTTTCCTGTAACTCGTATCATCATACTTAGTTCGTTTTTACAAATAAGGACAGACAGCCTCTTCTTAGTACGGTACGATTTGAAATCTATCGATATTAAAACCATCAAGATATTTAACTTTATTCTCATTATGGAATGTATATTTTTATTCCATATAAATACTCGTATGTAAGAAACGTTAAACGTGGAATTGCCTTCCTGGTTTAAACTGTTGTTTGGCACAAGTCGATCGCTGCTTTTATCTACGATGCTAAACAGTTGGGCGTGATCAGGCGAAGGCGAAGGTAAGCGCTGGTTAAAAAATTGTGTAATCGACATCCATACTTGCTTAATCAGTCGAGCTGTTTGTGTCAGGAAAATCCGATACAACACTAAGAACAGGTGGTTGGAGAAGATGCACTGGTTTTGGTAACTAAATGACTGTTCATTTTGGAAAAAATTCAGTGACATGTAAGCAACACTCTTTCTTCCCACCTTTGGAAAGGGTTAAAATCATTATATTCCGTTCTTTGCTCATTTTCTAATACTTTAATCGCGGACAAGCTAAAAACGCATGAACTAACGATGAGTTCCTGTGATCTTCTAAGTAATGTTTACAAACACTCGCTGTACTACACAACCAAAACACTCACTTCAAGGCCGGTGTCGCGGGATTGTTAGGACAAAACACTGTATCTTAGGATAAAACACTGTATCTTAGGATAACGGTCGACAAAAACCGTCAGTGCTGTTCTGGCAAGACACTGTATTTAGACATACAGTGATTAGTCAAAACAAGACCTTATGTTTTAAAAGTTACAGTGTAAAATGCTTTGAGGTTTTTCATAGATTTTGGTACAAAATGAGTGGTCTGTTAGCAGGCATAATATATAGATATGCACCCGAAAAGCTCAATTATTGATGTTAGCACAAAACACTGTAACTTAAGTTACAGTGTTTTGTCATGACACGGCAGGTAAGCCGTATTGCACACGGAGTCCTTCAAAAACTGTTACTTTTAATTGAGTACTTACTGTATTCATGCCTTTAGTGAAATCCGTTATTGCCTATGATAATTTTTAATGAGCATATTATTATGTTCTAGCAAATATTTATTGTATATCAGACCGGAAAAATGGTTTTAAATTGTTGATAAACGAAATAATTGGGTCATATACGGTTAAACTCACGTATTAAACGTCACTACAGGCGACATGTTTCGTTAGTTATTAGTATTTATATAAAAATAATGGCAGTTGTTTTTAATTCGGTGTTTTAAACCTTTCTAGCTAAATAAATTATGTAAATGTACATGTGCACAAATTTAGATTAATTCGTAAGTGAAGCCTATTTATACGCAACATTTTAGTACAAATTAATTTATATCGTATGTTATATTTATAATACGTGTTCGTTCGTATTTTTTAAAGCTTTTTATAGTTTTGTAAGCATTGGGCTATGTTTCAGGTTTAAACTGTGTACATATTGTGCAAGAGAAGAATATACAGGGTGTCCCAGAATGGGGAGCAAAGTTGTCCGGATTACTTTACCTTAACCTTGAGGCAACTTTGCCTAAACCGATTTTTGCATTTAATTATAACAATATTTAAGGTTTTGGTGTGGTTCTGCTTGAGACATACCATACCAGTGTCTTTATATTTTAGTAACCTATTTGAGGTCATAATGTCATAGTAATTCGCTTTGATCGTAAGTTTAAACCTACTTGACAGTCAAGTGCTAATTTTAATATTGTAAATACAGATATTTTAAGTATTTTTTGTTATTGTACACTGTATACCTGGATTGTCAAGTAGACCGAGACACCCTGTATTTAAAGATCACATAAAATCTATAAAAAAATTGGAATTGTTTACACAATGAATATACATTTGTTTTTTATACAATAGTGACTTCACAACGAGAAATTGAGTTCATTCAAAATCAGGCTTATTAATTTGTAATATAGTAATGATAATTTAATGTGTAAAGTAGACTAAGTGTAAAATGGTCGATAAAAACGAAGTATGTACAGTCGACAGTAATTGTAAACGGCTAATTATGGCGACGTACTGCTAAAACGCGTCAACTTTGCCAGCGTAGAATAACTGCTACAAAGCAAGTGATCAATTTCTAATTTATCATGAGAGCGGTCATCCATGATGTAAACATTAGAGGGTAACGACCAAATTCATGGCCAGATTAACTCACTCAATTCTATGAAAGATTTCCGCTGTGACACGAAAATTAACCATACAATTCTATGGTTAATTTTTGTGCCACACCACAACGGAACTTTGTTCACGTCGTCAGTTTGTATGGCTAACTACCGATTCCCCAGGCTAACTACTGGCCAAGAATTTGGTCCTCACCCTAGAAATATAGAAGATGAATGGCAAATTAAATTTCAGAGATCTATGTATGAGCTTATTAAGGCCTAATCTAGGCGCTAATTATTGTTAGCAGTAAAACATATTGGGCAAAATTACGAAGCCGTCAATATCGCCTAGCTCTCTATTCGAATTTATTATTTTGTTACAACTTTGCCCATCCGGCAATATATATATATATATATGTCCGTATTATATTTACTGAACGGGACTTAGCCGTATATAAATATAGTTGGCGTTGTTTTTATATTAACTTAACTTGTTGTTATATTCTTGCTCAGGAGAAGACACGCGAGCAGCGTGATTAAGTCGTTTAGTAAAAATATTTACAAGCATTTTATAGCTATTTGTATGACTTCGTAATTTCGCACAATTAGTATTGATACAAGTTACAACAGTCTATGCTTATTGTTAGTTTGTCTATATATTCGTCAAAACTATGATAGTGTAGCGCAGGTTGTTGTTTAAGTAAGTAACTAGTTATGTTTTTCACAATGAATTTTGTTAATTACGGGATCTGGTTATAAGACAATCTTTAACACAAGATCTGAATTGATTAGCTGGATTTCTTAATTGGGAACGTTTAGGTTACTTTTCTTAAAGATTTTTTGGGTAAATTTGCGTGACTGCGGACGTATTTCATGTGCCAATAGTACTATGCCTTAGCATTTAAAAATGTTCGTACTAACCGAATAATTACGCAAATTTACGCAAAAACCAGAACGTGAAGTCCAAAAGTGGTATTTTCCTATCCATATTTACTAATACGGTACAATGTTGATATATCTATTGTCTATATTGTAGTCACAACTTTCGAGTTATTTTTTAATGAAAGTTGACATCTAATTTAATAACCAACACTTTTTTGATTGACGATTTCTGATGTACCAGCTGCACAATTAATTTAAAGGAAATGCCTACTCAAACTACTCTACTAATATAAAGAACAGGGTTTGGATGGCTTAAATATTCTCAATACAATAATCAAATGCGGCAACTGTACTCCATGACTGTGGGCAAAGTTGCCATGCAGCTGTTGGCAACTGGTGCGTCAGACGCACATTTAAATAAATTTATATTTCCATGAAAGTATTACTATTTTATAAGATTTATAGCTATCTATGTGACAGATTCTATCTATTGATGTATTTAGTAAAGACAATGATACTACCACGCATTTTTTTTTTGCACGAATCGACTCCTATAAATATCTCGAGACTTACTTAAAGTCTACTAGTACTAGTATCTCCAAAAAAGTAGCATGATGTGGACTAATAACTACATACAACTTAGAAAAGTTGAAAAACCCCCGAAATTTTCATTCCAAAGTCCAATATCTCAAAAACGGCTGAACAGATTTTAATGAAACATGGCTAAGAACACTCGGGATAAAATTATCTATGACCCAAAAAAAAACAAACGAAAATCGGTTCATCCGTTTGGGCGCTACGATGCCACAGACAGGTACACAGACACGTTAAACTTATAACACCCCTCTCTTTGCGTCGGGGGTTAAAAAATAACTAGCGTCTACTCCACTGAGAAGAGCCGTGGTCTTCAATTATGATGATGATGAATTGGCCAAATAGCTTCAGGTGCCCTAAGGGCTAATGCCAAATCGTCGAAATAAATTAAAATCTTATACTATATCACTTAAAATCACTTCAAATTTTCAAAAATCTGCTGAAACAATATTACTTGTCCCTGCCTTAAATTGCCCTGTTGTCCTGTAATATATTTATATAATTGTATTATAGTTTGTATGTATGTATCTATGTATTTATACTATGCTTATTTGTGAAAGTATGTATTTGAGTGCTGTTGTCATATAATGTGATGTATGTGTTAGTAAGCTTTTCTTGATGTATTCCTGCACTACCTGTTTACAACTCTTCTTGAAAATTTCCTGCTACCCAAAGGTTGTCTGGAAGAGATCGCTCTAAAGCGATAAGACCTTCTGTTGTTACCTTTATTTATTTAATGTACTCTTGTAACATGTTTTTCTTATGTTGTGGTGCAATAATAGTTATTTACGATACAAGTGCCGAAAATAGGAAATTCGCAACGAGTGGAGATAAATTAAAACACGACCGAAGGGAGTGTTTTAAATCGACACGAGTTGCGAATTACCTATTCGCACGTGTATCGTACAACGTTTTACTGTACATATGGCTCTTTAAAGTTTCGACATATGCACGAAAAGTACTCTTTTCCGCACTAGTGCGGGAAAGTAGCACCATATGTACTATCGGCTGCAATAATGCATGGACACCTTACGGCCCAGTTTCGCTTGCATCGTTTGACGTCTGCTGCTCACACAGTTGCACGTGGTGCACAATAATTAAACTAGATGGCGTTGTTGGCGCTACTATTTAGAGATACCGCGGAAAATAAGCACTATACTAGGCACATTAAATACCTTTAAATTGAAACCTGTTATCACCAGAAATATTCTCATATTAGTATAATTATTAACAAGGCTATTAAATGATAATGTATAATAACTGTATTTAAGTGCGATACCACTGGTATGTGAATGCTATATTTCCACCATTACCTATAATGTTGAGATAGCTCAATGGATTAAGACATGTGCTCTAGGCTCAGCGGCCTAGAACGATCGAGGTTCGTATCCCAGCTCTAATGGGAGGTTTATGTTTTTGTATTTTTTTATATTTGTTCTATTTCTACATGTATAGATGAAAGTTTTTTATATACAAATATTAGTCATAAAGAAAGTTATATATTCATAACTTAAATAATTAAAACAGCATTTTATGTTTTAATATGTTTATTTTGTTCACTACAGTTCTGTTAAAGCAATTTTATAATACTACTTAGTAATAGTTACCTATCAACTTTGTAACATTTTTATTGAGGTAATAGCTTAAGTTTCATTTCCATAATTGGAAAAAGATTGAAGCTTCACCCCAATAAATATAATATTGACAATATTAACTTACAAGCGGGTTATCTAACATTCAAATCAGCAGAACGCATTAAGGTGTTAATTGCCATAATATATCTTTACCTATATGTGAGCGTTCAAACCATGAATTATTGTGTTATTGTTTTGAAAATAATCATAATAATTTTATTTGGGCTTTCACCGTTACTTACACTTGTTTGATCTTATGAAATATCACATTTTAAATAGTAAAGGAATATAAAAAAAGAAAGCAAACGGCATATTAATACCTACCTACTGAAACAATATATATTTTTTAAATTTATTTAGGATAACCCGGTTTATAGAATATATAAATCTTAACGTAATCCGTACTCTTTGGGCGACAGCATCTGCACTTTTTCTATATTAGGAACTACGCGACCATTATCACGGCACGTATTATTATAACACCATAAACTTAAATGGCGCTGTTGACTGGATTTAATACACTTCACTTTTTCACTCTTCACTTCAGACAGCCATATCATAGGCCAAATTACAACCTTGTTTTCTGGCCTTCCGTTAGCAACAACGAACTGGGCTTTCGCTTGTGTGGAATGTGGGTTATCCGCTTAAACAAATTTTCTTCGTACAGGTCATCTTCACAGCTTCATAATGCGCTGCTGAATGCGCTGTTCAATGAGACCTGGTCTACGAGATCCTTCCTCTTGTGCCCATAAAACAACCGTTCTTCGCTGTAACAACTGTATTCGTAAATACACAATAAGAACAATGTAAGATACGAGTATGTAGTAAGGTATAATATATATTACAAAACATATGTAAACACTATATACTTATGTTTACATTATATTTAACCAATTAATTGTGATCTTTTAACTAGATCAAACGAGAACTCATTGTTATGGTTGTATAGAAGGAAATCGAATCGTAAATGGCCGACAAACGAACAAGAAGTAAGTGCCATAAGAAATATAAGAAATTGGATGGTAGTTATGTATTACAATACAGTCTACCCTCCTCAATTATTCGTAGTTGTGATGTGACGAATATTTGCATACAAAATTAAACTGATGACGAATTTCAACCAATCTTTCGATTGTCATAATGGCCCAGTGGTAACTAGACAGGTTTACCTCGACCTAAGTTATCAACTTATCATCACTGGAAGGTTCCGAGTTCAAATCTGCGCCCAGCCAAGTTATGGTGGGAATCAGTGTTTTTGTAATTTATTCGATGTTTGAATATTTCCTCGTAGCGCAAACATAAGAAAAAGATGAATAAATCCACAAAAAGGTGAGAGTGACAAACAAAAAATTGGCAACGCGCTGGAGTTGACTTGATAAATATAATGTAAAAATAATAGGTGGTAACCCACAAGAATACAGTTTTAAAAGACAATAAAATCATCAATTTTATTTTTGCCAAAAAATTGCTTACAACGCCATCTAGTGAAATCTCCCTAATAGTCGTGCGTTGTGCTCATAGATGGCGTAGGATCGGCGGACAAGCGAATCTGTTTCTGGAATGACCATGCACTTATGCTGTCTGCTGTACTGTAATAGTACATTACGTACCTAGGGCGGTGAATTCGTGAATGGCCCAGATCGCAGGTGTTTGTGGCCTGAACCGAAGGTGAGGGCCATAAATATGCGATCTGGGGCTTTACGAATTACCTCCCGTGGTGAGTACACAATTTTACGTCTTCACCTGGCCACAATGCGAGTTTTACCGTACGCGCAGCGTGCGGTTAAACTCGCATTATGGCCAGGTGTGACGTAAAGAATATTATTATTATTATATCGTCGCAAATCGCCAAAACTCAATTTCTTTTTCGGGTGCCGTAAAATGCTGCACTATTGCCTATGAAGCCTCACTTGGCTGAGATAGGCAAAGGCAAACACGAATGCCTTTGCGAGAATTTTAAGAATGCGACCAGCTACCGGGTACAATCATTTTGTAGATCACCACAGTAAATCTGTTTTTTTAACCTTTTCACCGCCATTGACTTATACGAAGTCCGCACATTTCGTGCCTCACACGCCAACGACTTCATATCTATAAACGATATGATACAGAGACAGAATATAATGGAAAAATAAACCATCTTCGTCTGTGTACGATACAACGTACATAATAAGTACTTGTAATGGAACGTTTTTGACCTTTTTGGGGTTGGCAGGAAGGAGCGGCGGCCATTGCCCCCACTCTTCTCTTGTTATTCCTAGCTATGTAGGATTAAGATGTACCGTGTGCTCTTATTACAAGAATTATATTTTATTTATGTGCAAAAGAAAGTCTATATCTTTCTCCTGCAACAGTCTGTAGCCCCCGACAGCATTCGAACCTGCGACCTTTCTAGTAACGCTAGACTGCTCTACCAACTGAGCTACGAGGACAGTGACGCAAGTTGTATATTTTTCCACTATATTCCCGCTAAGACTAGCGCCCTCTCTGTATCGAATTATAGACTTGTTTTCACAGTCTTGGCACCACTCTAATGGGCGAGCTATGCGCTCGCTCTATTCTAATCGAACCACATCAGGTAGTTTCGGACTTAGCGAGAGAGATGGCGCTGGTGTACTTCATATCTAGTCAGTTTCTTCAGTCAAATAGCTACTGACGTGCGTTAGCATGAGGTTTAATTTCTCATTTGATGTCTGACAGTTGGCGTGTAGGGCAAAACTTTTTGCTTGTATCGTGGCGGGGAATAGGTTAAGGTAGGTTTCATAGGCAAAGTTGCAGCATTTGAGATGCTTAAAGAAAAGGCATGGTATCAACACAATCACCTTTACTTCAAAATGTTAAAGTAATTAACAACACACGTAATAATTTAGTTTCGATTTCAAATAAAATAAACTATGTCAATGTAGAAAATAAAATAGAAATCTCTATTAACCATTTCACCTCTGATGTGCTATAAAGTTCGCAAATGTGAATTATGACGTATTTCTAACCCGTGCGTAACCTACACAGACCGATTCATTAATTGGGTGTCGGCGAGCAAGACCAATCACTATGGCACTCTTTGGGGGAGGCCTATGTCCAGCAGTGGACGTCTTTCGGCTGATATGATGATGATGAGTCGATTTTGCTTGCAGAGACCCACTGTACTATCGTAAAGGGTCAACCGACAATTTCTCTTTGTTTTTTATAATAAAAAGAAACATTAAAATCAATCCACATGTTGTCAGGTTTAGAATTTCACCACCCCCTTTCTTCCCGTGGGTCATAAAAGTCGACCAAGGGGGTTGAAGTGTGTGTGGGCGATAGGCTAGCAACCTATCGCTGCTATATCGCATTTTGACGCTTTTATACCCACATTTATTTATGCTAAAAGTGGCACTGGAACATAAGTTTAATGTGCTCTGCCTATCCCTTTTAGGAATAAAGGCGTGAATTAGTATGTATGCATTAAAATCACTTCCTTTTCAAATTCTGAATCGTGTACGTGGTAACAACACTGTCATAATGATCTTCCTGTTCAGTCTTCAACGGTAATTTATGTACTTTCATCACATGACCCCTAAGGCTTTTCAACTGAATGTATCCTTTATCACACAACTCACATTGATGGGGCTTGATTCCTGTATGTCGTTGTAAATGCCTGTTAAGTGCATTCTGTTCAGGATATCGCTTCTCACACAAATGGCACGCAAAAGGCTTATTAGAGTGAGCCCTCATATGCTTCTCTATATTAGGAACAGTTCTTTTACACAAATCACACTTTTCTTTGACAACTTCCGGTTTATTCGGGTCGTGGAAACGCCTATTATGTCTGACTAGCTGCGTCTTCTGTTTGAAGTCCTTGCCGCACAAACTACAGTTGAACGGTCGCTCCCCCGTATGCTCGAAAATGTGCCGATTTAAAGAATACTTTCCAGCAAATTCTTTGTTGCACAGATGGCATTTAAATGGCTTAGTGCTGACGTGCTTTCTGTAATGGGAAGCGTATAGACCTCTCGTGGGGAAGTCTTTTCCGCATGTCTTGCATTTGTAGCCGCTGTTATCATGTATTTTTTTGTGCACAGTCAAGGTGTCTTTGGAAGCGAAGGCGTTAGAACAGATATCGCACTCGAAAGGTCGCTCACCGGTATGTGACCTCAGATGTACCTTCAAATGCTTCGCCGCTGAGAACTTTTTGCCACATTCTTCGCAGTTAAATAGCCTCAGTTTATCATGAACCGTCATGACATGGTACCTTAAGTTAGTGCGGTCATTACATCCTACCCCGCACTGCTCACAAATTAATTTCCTAAAAGTACCGTCATGCTTCTTAATATGTATCCTCAATACTTGCTTGTTGTGAAACTTTTTTAAACACAAATCGCATTGGTAATAGACCTCCTTAGTGTGTACTGAGTTGATGTGTTCGACAAGGCTCAGTCTCGCGCTTAGCTTTTTCCCGCAATGCTCGCACGCGAACGGTTTCGTGTCGTTATGGTGCAGGCGATTATGGATCTTGTACCTATTCTCGGTTTTAAACTGTTCGGGGCAGTACATGCATTTGAATCCTGTGAAATGTTCTTCGTTGATGTGTTGATTGAGTTCGTCTAGACTCTCGTAGCTGACGCCGCAATTTTTGCAAGAATATAACTCTCCGGATTCGGTTTTCACTGTGACTACTAATGATTCTTCTTCCTTCGGTTTGCTTTTTGATTTAACTGTAAGAAAATTATTGTACAATTAAAATCAATAGAAATGAAATAGTGCAGGTAGGTACTTGAAGGTTATATTACATATCGAAACAGCAATCTACTTGTTTTTCCACACAACGGTTAGTACCACCAATTTGCGATGTCACGTTTGGCTGTCAAATAGCATGGACCGTCTTTAGAGCACCAGCAATGTCTGACTTTTGACTCTCATTAAATATTTTGTGGTGTTCTAATTGTAATCTGTTAAGCAGGGTATACAGACAGATGACCTCTAAAATGTAGTTCGTCTGACATCGTGACATAAAATCTAACCTACTGTACATCTAGCATAATAAAGCCGCCAAGACGACTCAGCGCCTCATGTCTCACTCGCACTGTTCAAATCAGAAAGAAGAGGGTAGATTTTCTAATCTCGTCAGTTGTGATAGCCTCGCTGAATGGAAACGTAGCATTGCCTTACGTGGGTAGTACCACAAATATAAGTTACAACGATGTACCTGCGCAGAAAGCTTTTTTTGAAAACATTTTAACCAATCATAAGGCAGCGCGTTTGCGCGGGTAAAATGTTCAACGCCCGTTGGCCAAAATTTGGCGCGCGACGCCGGCAGCTCCGGCGCCCGCCATTTTGTCTGGCACCATGAGCACGAGTTCACCTGTCATTGCATATTGTACATTACGTATAGTGCAACAAGGTCTTTATTCAAATGGTCATACGTTCAATTTCATTCGATACTTGTCAGCACTCGTCGTCGTGGACGAAGATTGCCGATGTAACTTATATTTTTGGTACTTGTACATCTGCCTAAATCTGACAGCTAGGAGTATAAATACCTTTGATAGGTGGTTTGTTTTTCTTTTTCGCCGCCTTGCCCTCTATTGTCGGCTTCACGTCTATCGTGATCTCGATATGGCTATCGACTGGAAAAGAGTTTTAAATTTAAACAGGAATTCAGGATACACAGGTTAATATTGCCCCGTTAAAATAAAATACATGGTGTGTATGATTGAGATTATTTAACGCGGCCGACTTTTTATAAGACTGTCATTGTAATTCAAATCTTTTACCTTGTGCGATAGAGTCGCGTTTTGAATGGATACTTTCATGCAATTCGGCCAACTGAAATAACCTCAAGTATTTACAAAACCGGTCATTGTGGTACTCTTTGGGGGAGGCCTATGTCCAGCAGTGGACGTCTTTCGGCTGATATGATGATGGTACCAAACGAAACTCACCTTCCTTTTTAATATTCTTCACAGGCTTTTTAATGTTGACGTTGAATACTGTAACCAAGAATGTAGTAGTTATATGTAAATGTTGTAATTGGTATAGTCAGCAGAAAAAAAGCTACGCAAAATAACACGCTCAAAATGATCTAGACAGTACTTATCCTCTTGTCATTAGAGTCTTGTGTAGGTCATTTTGAGCACTTGACCCGCTTAGCTACTTTTGCTGCTGACTGTAGTAAAGAAATTAAATGTTCTTTCAAATTTAGTTCACACATATTCATTTAAAATGTAGGTATATGCATTGGTATCTTCTATATAATCATTGGGTGAACCAATTGTGACATTCATTATTCATTGTTATATTAAATAATAAATATTACTAGCTTGGTTACCTTCATTTTTGCTTGAATCTTTCACTACAATGTCTTCACCTGTAAAAAAATATTATAAAAATAGGGTAAATCGCCAATAACTGGCCACCTCATACAAAAAATGAACTCTATTCACCTATAATAGAATTTCATTCATCATTTTTAGTATAAGGTGTTGGACTTAGATAGATGTCAAAATTGTCCAATCAAATGAGGACTTTGAGATGTAAAGCAATAGATTCAAATGATTGACACAGATCCATGCCTAAGCAGACAAGGGGTTAATAACATCTTCTTTAAAAAAAAAACACTTACAATGGTCATTATCATCAGGATCATCTGAAAAATATATTTATAATATTTAGCAACCTTGTATAAAATAAGTTTCTTTACAACAATTTCTTGTACTGAAAACTATAGAGAATTGCTAAATTAGGCAACTATGGTTTAGTTTTAAACTTTTAGTAGACTTCATGGCATCTTCAGTAGACTTGAATTTTTAGTAGACCCAATGGAATGTTTTAAAATGTAAATCTAGTAGTTGTGTCAGACTTTTAATAGACATAATTGTATATAGTAATGTAAATGTAATTGTGATTCTATGATAGGGTATCAGTCTAACAAATGCTAGAATAAAAATGATAAGGACTTACCTAAGTATTCGGGCTCAGTCTTAATATCATAATTTTGTGACAATTCATCTGAAACAAAAAATAATACTTTAGTGAAAGACACGATTAATAATGTTTTAAAGCCATTTTTTTTGCAGAATTTTACTAAAACTATTTGAATCCATTACTTAGGAAACATATATTTATAAACCTACTATACTCCATATTCATAGAAATGGAAAATGGAAACATTGACAGCTCTTCTTTTATACATTTTTAGGAACTGCTGGAAGGATTAAAATGAAAGGATACTTAGTTAAGGATATTAAATGGGATTTTAATGTCACCATTTAGTTCATAATAAGTTATTCAAGATTACAACTCAATAAAACAATGGACAAGACATATTATTTCCATTGACCCTTCATTTAATCCTGCAGTATATAAAATTCTGCTTGAAATACTTAAAATTTGTTGCATCAAGAAGCAAGTTAGACCCAAGAGACAGTTTTTAGCAAGAGGTCACCAAGTTGTGGGAAGACGTACTAAAACTAACTGTAGGCCCTACTGGACAAGAGTGGCGAGAGATGGGTAACATTGGATGGAGTTAGAGGAGGCCTTTGCCAATAGGCACACCAAACTAAGAGATTTTATATAAACAAGAATTGTGGGAAACTAATGTTCGGAATAAAGGGTTAAATGTAATGTAATGTTGCGTAAACCAAAAACCACTTCGCTACTTACTTTTACAGTACTCCTCAAACTTGGTCTCACAGGCAAGTACCAACTTCTTAAAATTGGTCGCGCTCCGGAGCTGGAGTATGCATGCATCGCAGATGGAGTAGCTGGCGTTTACAGGAGGAGGTTTTATCTGAAAATAGATCGATTAAATGAAATGCAATCTCGTGAGTTTTCAAATCAAGGCGAGATCTCGCGAGACCTAGATAGAGGTAACATAAATCGTGAGATTTCGAGATTTATGTTATCTCGCGAGATCGGGCGTTTTTCACAAGTAAACATATGCAAATGCTATGAATTCCATTTAATAATTGTAGTTTAATAACATCCGTTTTATTTAAATAAAATAAACTTTATTTTATTATTATTTATTTAACCATCAGGTTAATTGGTTAATCGGTTTTAGTCAAATAAAAGTAAGTTTGAATTTGTCAGTCACATTAAACTTTTGACATGTACCTATATAGAAAGTACAATTCAATCTCGCAATCTCGCGAGTGCTCGTACAAAAATTGTATGAGATCGAGATTGCATTCCCTGGAAGGGATTATCTGATAAAAGAAAAAAGAAAACTGTCGCTACAACATAAAAATGTCAATTTACAAATCACATATATACCAAGCTTGTAAGTTTTAAAATGGAATTTCCATTAACAGATTCACTGCCAAGAATCACTATGTACTATGCATGTAGCCAATCCCGTGGTTTCCCCATATGTGGCGGAAAGTGACTACGACGTAATCACTCTCTAGGCGAGTTCCTGGCAGTTCCAGTTCCTCTGAATATGGGCTTTACTGAATACAAACATATATTCGCCTGAATTGTTCTAAAATAGACTAATTAAATGGTAAATTTTTTGTTCATTATCAAAGTGAAATATTGACACTAAAGCTAGTTAAATAACAATAATCAATTTTCATTATTTTTCATTATTGTAACTTGTAACAAAACCCTGCTGAGATGCAGCTGAACCGCATAAGTTGGTTGAATACCGAACATTAAAAAACATGTTGAATACTGAAAAATAATCGAATATTCAGGGCATCTCTAGTAATTTTACATATATTGTGTACTGTTTGAAAAATTATACCTTATCAAGTTTCTTACACAGGCTCTTCTAGCAGCAGAGGTTTATTCTTAAGAACCAGTGGCAGTTTATAGACATAAGTGCATGTATTTGCCTAAATTGTAGAATGAATAAAAAACTTTTTCTTTGTTATATTGAGTATCATTGGTATTTTTTTTTGTTTTAATTAAGCTTATAAAGTTTTGTGGCATAGGGCCCTGGAATGGAATGGTTTTGAAAGCACCATCCGATCAAAGATCCTTAGTAGTGATAAACATACATATATTCAATACTTATCATTTAATTTTGTGTCCACATTAGAACTCGACAGTAATCTACATAAATATTAAATTTATTATAGCAAAAAACATGCGTATTTAATAGCTATGGCATCGTCTCAAAACTCGAAAACCTAGACAAATACACTTCATAACATACTTGAAACTTTGCCAAGTAACTTACCGCATTGACGCAATATCCCACTGACTTAAGTACCATATCTAGTTAAATACTGTTATATTGTAAATTAATGCTTACCGTAACTCCCAAGGTTTCTAGTAACATGCCTAGATAATTTTCAGGACCGTTATCAGAAACATACATCGCTCGTAAATCTTTAAAGTCGCCATCTGCGTGACAGCATCGACAGAGAGCGTCCAAACTCCAAATTTCCGTCATTATTGAGCCAATTTAACCAATACTGGTTTTAACTTGGGTATAACACTATGTAATTAATGATATTTGCTATTTTTGTTCACTTTGCTACACTCCTGACCCTCTCCTGACTCACTAGTTTGTTGACAGCTCAGCTTCTCTGACGTTTTGAAGTTTTTAAGGATCGTAATATTTTTAGCGTTGGATGCTTGATTTTTTGCCTAAAGTCAGGGTTCCATAAGAAAAATAAGGAACTGTGCACGTGATAAATACTTGTAAGGATGAGCGAACTACAGTGGATCTTTGAGCAGTGTACACTACTATAAATCGGGCTGTATGGAAAAAGATTGGAGACGCGTATGCCCAACAGTGGGAGGATAGGAGGGAGGAGATGGGGCATAAGAAGCACTGCACAATGTTTTCATCTCCCAGAAATGTTCATTCTTTCAATACAGAACATTACTTACGCGAGTTACGCATAATATTTTTAGATCTTCATGGCCTTTGAGTATAATCGCCTGACATTTAGTAAACTAAATAATTCAGCAACATTGCCATTTTCTTAAATTAGGCGCATAGAATAGGAAGCGCTTCTATGAAGTCGACTTCAGCGGGGGTTTGGTAGGGAGGATTCCTTTTAACTAGCAGAAAGTAGTATGCACTTACACATTATTTTTTTAATAGCACGTCAGGGGCTAACTGGCGTCCGTACCTATAGTCCGCATGATAATAAGCGGTAACCATAACATGACGCTTAAACTATCTGTCATTTTAACCAACTTCAAAAAAAAGGAGGAGGTTCTCAAATCGGTTGTATTCTTTTTTTCTTTTTTGTCATTTTTCTTTTTTTGTATTCAATGTTTGTTACCTCAGAACTGAAGCCGATTCGTATTTTTTTTTTGTTTGTAATTTTATATGCTTCCAGGTGGGTCCCATTTTTTTCAAAAATTCAGTTGGATGGATCCCTCATGAGGAATTGAGGGAACTCTTCAATTATATTAGGCACGAGTGTAGTGATTTTGGTATTTTCTATTATAACTCGTGTATTTACACCCAGAAAAAATAAATTTAATTCATAAATTTGGTGGAGTGGAATTGATGATGAAGACCACAGATGACTTATGGAATTCCTCAATTATGTACTTAAAAGTACAAAAGTACGTCCCAGATTCTGATAAGATTCCGTTGAAATAGCAACTAATGAAGTGCTAAGTGATCCTTGTGGAATCGACGGAAGTCCTCAAATATTATCGGCCCACATACAGCGATTGGGTTTTTTTCTCGAATAATCAACGCATTTGCTCTCGGAAATCAGTTCATGTGGTAAATTGGAAAAGAAATGTGGAAATGTTCTCGTGGCTTGGCGGAGTACTAAATTGAAGTCGGTTAGAACTTTGTTTTTAAAGTAAATTATCTTTTCTGAAGTTAGTATTACATCAGGAAAATCTAGGCAAGGCGATCATTCCACAACCGCAGCGTAGGTACCTATTATTCAATTGATAGTGTATAATATCAACATCACGTACCTGAAATAAGTAGGTACCTAATCACTTATCTACGTTTCTTGAATGTTCTTGTGGTTCCTCCTTCCTCCGCCTTCTCAATCGGTCCCTCATTGCTGAGGATCATGACTTTGCCGACATAGCATAGCCAGTATTCTTCTCCAAATCTTCTACAGATGGTCGGCCTTATCACGCGATAACTGACAAACGTAGGAGCGTCAGTCTCGTTCTATCGAACGGTGTCTGCCAGTGACGGACGCTCTATCCTGTCACTTATCGTGTGATAAGGCCGACCATGATACAGGGCTTTCGGTTGGCTGTCTGTTGGAGGGCTGCGTTCACCGGCATTTGAAGATGCTTCGACACTTGGTTGAGCCACGGTGAATACAGAGACGACATGTAGACATGACAGAAATGACTACTAGTAGAAGTGCTCGTTTATTTCCAAATTACCTAATATATTACATAACATAACTTATGGTGCAAACACATTATTAAAACGCGACAACGTATTGAGTCGAATCAAATTGTATTATTTTCTATGACCAGAATCACACTATGAACATCCGACGCGACGCCATGCGCATGTTCATAGTGTGATTCTGGTCATAGAAATGAATACAATTTGATTCGACTCACCACGCGTCGCGTTTCATCGGGTCGCGTCGCGTGTTAATAATGTGTTTCCGCCATTAGTCTAGGTCAAGCTAACTTTTTACATAGATATAACTAACTTTTAAAAAGTTTGTATAGTGGTTACTAGGAATGGCCGCCTATTATGTATGCTACGTATGTTCTTTCAATTTATTGTACCATCTTCTATTGCATTCAATTCATTGGTAATCTTTATTAGAAACCATTAAGACCTATATTTTGATTCTTTTACTTACGTCAAAACTTTAACGGCGACTCCAATTACACAATTTTATTTACAATTGAGCCATACGATTTTGAGCTTTGTGAGGTAGACTTAAGGAGCAAAAGTGGTTCAGTGGGCCAGCCAATAAGTTAGTCAACATTAGTGCAAGATTGGAAAGTGGTCAAGCCACCGAACAGTTACTACAGCGGACTCCATACTGCCGCACGTCTGTACATAGAACCTAATTCAATTTCGAAAAAAAAAACACTGACAGCTGTCAAAATTCATAGTGGATTTTGTGTTTTGTGCGTGTGGTGAAAATTAAATTTTAACGACTTTGTGAACGCGTGTATTTGATTTCAAAATTATTTGTGGCTCAGCAATCTTAAAGGTAAGATGGTCGATTTGTTTGAGTTTTCCTCTTAAGCTGTAGACTAAGGCACTTGCATACAGCCTTGCCTCTAATGGGGTTAAGCAATCGCTGGAATGTTACTCGTTCAAATTATAGGCCTATTGAGTAATTTATAATGAATCATTTGGACAGTTTTTTGGATTAGTAAAACTGTATGTTTGATCGTAGCTAATGTTGGCTGCACAGGCAATGTATAATGATCAGTCCACTGAAGGTCTTTGTATCCATGGTCCATTCATGGTTACCGAATCATTCAACTACCCTACTATTAGGGGAAATCGATCGCTGTATGCACTCGTTTGTTGGAGTGTACCCTACCATGTCTACAATCTACATACCTAGTAAAAGTACGGGCAAGTGCAAGTATATGCACATGATAATTATATATAATTAATTATATTCTAGCGCGGTTGCGTTTATGTCGGGTAGGTACAGCTCATCCTTTACTAGCAAGTAAGTACCTATGTAAGTGCGAGAGGGACGCTTTATATCCGACAAACGCAATCAAGCTGGCTAGGCCGGCGCGGATTATTTTCAGCACTTTTTACTTTGACTGAATTATTTTCCAAGATAATTATGACCAACTTTGGCTCCCATTGATTTCATTAATAACAACGCCTATTGGTGCTCTATTTCACAAAGCGTGTTGGATTTAAATCATATTTACATTTGATACACATTCGTTTTGGCACTAAGTCGCGTTTACGTACCTGCACTACAGCCTCCCTATTCTGTAACTTGTTTTAAGCTCACCTCAAAGCTCACCCACAAATATATCTTGACACCGCGATGCGTAGTAACTAAGCGTAGGTAGAGGTCTAGTTTCGTGACGGGTGAGCGGCGGGGTGAGCCGCATTAGCGCGAGTTGTCGGCCCGCGAGGTGTGTCGCGTTCCAGTTAGAAAAAGA
The DNA here is from genome assembly GCA_947578815.1 of Epinotia ramella. Lineage (NCBI taxonomy): Eukaryota > Metazoa > Arthropoda > Insecta > Lepidoptera > Tortricidae > Epinotia > Epinotia ramella. The sequence goes on along the minus strand of OX388227.1, from coordinate 4,670,429 downwards.
CGGGTGGTCTGGGCGTCCTATGTTATGCCGGCTGTACAGATTGGGCCAACGTTGGCGCGTGAGCAGGATGCAGCTATGCAAACGCATGAGAACGAAATAAAGCCCTCTTCCTCTAACCCATAGCTGCATTCTGCTCCGCGCCAACGTTGGCCCAGTCTGTACAGCAGGCATAATGCTGTGCGTAAACACGGTGCGCGAAGCAATCGCACTTGCGCAATGTAAATTTAGTTTCAATACCAATAGTATACTACCAAGTTTATACTTTTTTTTTTATACAACGACGGTGGCAAACAAGCGCACGGCCCGCCTGATGGTAAGCCTATAGACGGACAGGGATACGAGATACGAGGCTGGTAACATCATGTCATGATGTTGTTTTAAAAATTGATATTGAATGCGGGATAAAATAAAAACTCTCACCATATGTAGAATGGTCCTTCAGGTCAGGATATATCCTCGGCAGTAGTGGCATCATAGAATGGATATATTCTACTTATGGTGAGGGTTTTTTTATAATCGGGTTAGAAGTTCCGGTGACTACCTCCTGGGTAGGTACCATGTACCTCACTATTATTTCCCCTTATACTCTTAGGTATCCTACTAATATTATAAACAGGAAAGTTAGAATGTTTGTTACTCAATCACGCTTAAACGGCTTAACCGACTTGGATGAAAAAATATAGGATAGTTTTTATCCCGGGTCCACGCAGACGAAAATATAGCATAGGTTTTTTCCCGGGTCCACGCAGACGAAAATATAGGTTAGTTTTTATCCCGGGTCCACGCAGACGAAAATATAGGATAGTTTTTTTCCCGGGTCCACGCAGACGAAAATATAGGATAGTTTTTATCCCGGGTCCACGCAGACGAAAATATATGATAGTTTTTATCCCGGGTACAAGCAGACGAAAATATAGGATAGTTTTTATCCCGGGTACACGCAGACGAAGTCGCGGACGGAAGCTAGTATTAGTATAAATACTATTTTGACTAAGTATTTTTGACTGCACAGTTATTGTGTAGAAATTGTGCACTCTTGACTTTCCATCTCGCTGTTGTATTGCTAATTTTGTTCCACCTGTGTGGCCTAGATACAAGCATTGTGTTCCGTTCACTTCGCCGGTAGTTTTTGCTTTAAATATACATAAATACTTACCTAAGTGTGGACGACCTTAAAACACCTACTTATTTGCTTCCTCATCCTCCCACCGTTTTTCCCGGTTGTATCCTAAAGGAGCCCGGGGTACTCTTTGGCATCTAATCACTAGATTTGGCGTAGGCACTAGTTATTCGAAAGCGGGTACCAAACCTAGACCAGGAGCCTTAGCATGGTTGAGCCATGGTAGCCTCGCTGGTCTCGTATCATGGTCGGCCTTATCACGCGATAAGTGACAAGATAGAGCGTCCGTCGCGTTACATCGAACGGTGTCAGCCAGTGACGGACGCTCTATCTTGTCACTTATCGCGTGATAAGGCCGACCATGATACGGGGTCTGGTGGGGATGACCGGTTTCCTCACAATGTTTTTCTTTACCGAAAAGCTACTGTTAAAATATGGAATTTCGTTCCAAACTTTTTTTTTTAATCTTGATTATTTGGTAAAGGGGTTTTATCCAACGAATCGGGGTTCGAGCCAGCGAGATCCAGATTAAAAATCGCATGCCTTACCGCCCGGGTAGGTACACTGGCAGCACTGGCACGGATTTACTAGTCTGGCAAACGAAATTTGAAGCCACTAAACTCAATTACGCAGCAACACTAAACCTCATACGCATACATTTTGATCAACAGTGTTGCCGCGTATTTGCCGCGGTTCAACTTTCGTTTGCCAGACTCCAGCGGTCGTGATCACCAAGATTAATAAGTCCTATTAAAACTCCTCCTGTCCATTTAAATTCATACTGTTCTAAATTGACAGAGTTGCATTCGTTTTGTTTAGTTCGACTTTAAAACAAATCTTCTCTATTTGGCAAGGATATGAACACCTGTAGTGGAGAGCGCCTAAACTTCAATGAATGCAAGTTTGATGAGATCAGGTCTGAATTGAGCTCTATTGACTGGTCATTATTGCTGTGCTCACCTGACATCGACGACTGTGTTTCTGTGTTTTACGATACACTGAATGAGATCATAAAAAAACATACTCCTACTCGAAAGTTAAGCAATACGAACAAATATCCATTGTGGTATAGTGAGGCTCTTAAGCGTAGTCTTAAAGAGAAATATAAATATCATAAACTATATAAGAAGTACGGAAACCCCCGGGACTACGACACCTTTTCTCTGTTGCGGACTAGGTGTAAGAATTTAACTGAACAAAGCTATAAATTGTTTTTGTTTTCGGTTGAGGATGCTCTCAAAAATGACATTAAGCCATTCTGGCGGTATGTCAAGTCTAAAAAGATGTCTTCTTCAATTCCTCAAACCGTGACCTACGGCCAACGCTCATCATCGAATAGTCAAGGAGTCTGTAACCTTTTCTCAGAGTATTTTGGGTCTGTCTTCGAAGATCATAGTTCACCTGAAATAACTAACCAGGTTGAAGAGCTCTATGGTGGGGCTTCGATATCTAGTGTGGTCGTCAGTCGGTTGGATATATTGGCGAAAATTAAGTCTCTGGACTCTAATAAGGGGCCAGGCCCGGATGGGATCCCTGCCTCGTTTGTCAAGGAATGTGGTGAGGAACTCAGCACCCCTCTTTGTCTACTTTTCAATAAGTCTCTTTGTACTGGTGTATTTCCGCTCAGATGGAAAATAGCACATATTGTTCCAATACACAAATCTGGCGTCAAATCGTGTGTCGAAAACTACAGACCTATAAGCATTCTTTCCTGCATTGCCAAGCTTTTCGAATCGATGGTGTATACCTTCCTTTATAATCACGTGAAACCATACGTATCTGATAAACAGCATGGCTTTGTCAGTAATAGGTCCACTGTTTCCAATCTCTTAGAATATAAACATTATCTATGTAACATTTTCGCTTCGCGGGGTCAGGTTGACGCCGTGTATACTGATTTCGCTAAGGCGTTTGATAAGGTTAACCATTTTATCCTATGTCACAAAATTGAAGTACATTTCGGTATACACGGTAGTCTTCTTCGCTGGGTCCAATCCTACCTTCAAAATAGAAGCCAACTGGTGGCCATTAATGGATTCACTTCCCCTGAAATTTTAATAACGTCAGGTGTTCCTCAGGGATCTCACCTTGGTACATTGTTCTTCGTGTTGTTTATCAATGACCTGGTTGATCGCCTGTCTTGTCAATGCTTGTTGTACGCCGACGACCTAAAGGTTTATAACTCCATCACCGATGCTAAAGACTGTTTATTGTTACAGAACGATCTTGGACAAATATCTGAATGGTGTTCCCTTAATCATATGTATCTAAACGTTGCGAAATGCCATGTTATATCTTTCTCGACCAAAAAGAATAAACTTATATATAACTACGAATTACAGGGTCAGGCTCTCGATAGAAAATCGATTGTTAAGGACCTTGGGATCCTTTTCGATGATCAGCTTAGCTTCCGTTGTCACTATGAATACATAATTAGTAGGGGAAGGCAGTTACTGGGTTTCATTTTTAGACTGACCAAGGGTTTCAAAAGGCCGGGTAGCTTGCTAACGCTTTTCTTTAGCTTAGTCAGAAGTGTCCTTGAGTATGGTTCGCCGATTTGGTCTCCGTACTACTCGGTACACACCAACAGTATAGAACGAGTACAGAAATATTTCTTGAAGATTCTAGTACTCAGGTATAACCTCGGACGAACATATAAGTCATACTTTAGTAGGCTGAAAAAATTTGGTATTCCTACACTGGAAGCCCGCCGCAAAATGTACGACTTTTTATACTTACATAAAATTTTGCATTCTAACATCGATTCAACTTGCCTGCTTTCAGCCTTAACCTTTAACACGCCCCGTTTCAGAGGTCGCGCTTGCAAAGTTTTTTCCCTGAGAGTATACAGAAACAACACATCTTTCTATAATCCAGTCACAAGGATGTGTCGTCAGTACAACGACTTGGCTGCTAATAATAATACTGACCTAATTGATATATTTGATCCACGCATTACTAAATTCAAAAAGTCCTTAACGGACGTCCTCTTCTCTACTCACCCTGAATAATACTAAGTTGTTACTCTAACTTTTGTTTTAGATTTGCTTAAGTTCGTTTCAGACGTTTTTAACGTTTTTAACATTTTGTACTTGTTTTTGTGATTTATACTTACTGCATATGATATTAATATTCAATGCAGATTCGTCGCTGTTGCTTGCATACGCGCTAACTTGCTGATCATGCTGTGTGCACTTGCCTTGGATGTCATGCTAGTCTATAAGCTATTCATAAAGAACCATTGTATCTCATAATGTATGATATCTGTAAAGTGTACCTAATAAATAAATAAATAAATAAATAAATAAATTTCCTAACATAGTTGATTCAAAATTCATCGAAATTTACAATACAATACAATACCTACTATTTATTGCACACCTCCCACAAACAAAGCAGTTAGAAAGAGAAACAATACAATATCATCTAGGTAGAGGTAGACAAGTATGTATGATGTTCGGCTCGGCAAAAAACAAATAAAATAAAACCGCTCAAGTGCGAGCCGGACTCGCGCACGAAGGGTTCCGTACCATTATCTATAAAAACAGTAAAAAAAAAAAAATGTTGTATGGGAGGCCCCCTTAAATAATTATTTTATTTTGTTTTTAGTATTTGTTGTTATAGCGGCAACAGAAATACATAATCTGTGAAAATTGCAACTGTCTAGCTATCGCGGTTCTTGAGATACAGCCTGAAAAAAAAAACGTTTGTTGTATGGGAGCCCCCCTTAAATATTTATTTTATTTTGTTTTTAGTATTTGTTGTTATAGCGTCAACAGAAGTACATCATCTGTGAAAATTTCAACTGTCTAGCTATCGCGGTTCTTGAGATACAGCCTGGTGACAGACAGACGGACGGACAGCGAAGTCTTAGTAATAGGGTCCCGTTTTTACCCTTTGGGTACAGAACCCTAAAATAGTACACAATTTTACGTCTTCATCTGGCCATAATGCGAGTTTTACCGTACGCGTAGCGTGCTGTAATACTCAATTTATGGCCAGGTGTGACGTAAATAAATAAAATCATTTTTGGAATCGCAATACGCTCCCGAACATGCCCTTGATCGGTTCACACCCCATTTTTGATAGGTACACCCTGTAGACATGAAAATCAACACGTTAAATTAAGTTTCGAACTTAGAGGGCCGGGGCCCCTAGGCTCTTGGCCTTTAGGGCCCCCTCAGGGAGCTTGTGTACAGGGCCCGCTACTATAGGAGTGGGGCTCCTGAGGCTGCCTGGACCTCTAGGCCGGGGCCTTGCACGCCTAGGCGGAAATCCGACTCTGCAGATAGTTAAATTCGCATTTACAATATTACTAGCTGATGCCCGCGGCTTCGCCCGCGTGGCTATAGGAAAATGTAACATATTGAATTTTCCCGTGGGAATAAGATGTTTTCCCGCTGGAAAAAGTAGCCTATGTCACTCTCCAGCTTCTAAACTATCTCCATACAAAAAATCACATCAATACGACGCTCCGTTGCGACGTGAAAGAAGGACAAACATACAAACACACACACACACTTTCGCATTTATAATATTAGTAAGGATTAACACGTTCGCAACCAAGAACCCGCTGGCACTCGTAATGCTTGCTCTGATGCCGGCTGAGCCCGCTAGGCGAGCAGTAGTATGAACTTGTACGCCTTGCGAATGCTGTCGGTTTCTGGTGAATTGTTCCATTTTTAGTCCGGTTGCGAAAGTGTTAAGGATGGCTACGACGAATGTCGAAGAAGATGGCAGCTGTGCGTAACCAGGAATAGAATGCCGAGCGTAGCGAAGCGCCCTAAATCAGGTATACCACCGGATGGTCCGCTGGGTGAATAATAGTGTATGTAAACCACACGTCAGCCTTCCGGCTCCGTGACGCAAACGGTCTATAGTCAGTCGGATTACGACACGAGGGCGTCACGTAACCGTTGCGTCGTTAAAAAGCCATGATTGTGGGGTTACTGATATAATTATACATGCAGATTATGTTTTAAGTGTAAAGTTGTCAGTCCGTGCAAAACTGAAGCAGGACTACTTACTTATAGTTCTGTCTCGTCAGAGGCGGTTTGTGCGAAGCAATGGGATTGTACATGCCGTATATGCGTATACATACCTAGAATACAATGCACATATTATTTATTAGTCATTAAAATAATAAATACAACAACCTTTCATTTTACAACGGTTGATTATAGGCGTTCTTAATGCTAATGAACGGTCTATTGCAGACCAACCTTTAGTATATGTACCTACACTAGCTTCCGCCCGCGACATTGCCAGCCGGGTGGAAGCTAGTGTACCCGCGTTCAAAACTATGCTAGATTTTAATCCAGGTTATAAACTATCTTGGTGCTAAATTTAATCCAAATCGGTTGAGCCGTTTAAGCGTGTTTGAGTGACAAACATCCTAGTTAGTTAGTTAGTTAGTTTTACTGGGCTTTTTCCGCAAGTCGACATCCAGTGTGCCTATTTTGCGTGAATCGGTGGGGTAGCGCTACTCTAACCACCCCAGCTCCTCCAGAAAGTTTGTGTGGTGTTGCTGACTGCGTTCAATAGTGTGTCCGGAGACCCTAGGTGTTTTTTCCTGTATACTTCTACCTGCTTACAGTCCAGTAGAATGTGTTTAGTTGTTTCTTCTGCTTCCATGCACGCTCTGCACATGGGGCTGTCTGTGATACCTAAGTTATAGAGGTGTCTGTTCAGAGTGTTATGTCCTGTTATTATTCCAACTATCTTGCGTAGTTGGCTTCTCTGTGTCCTCAGTAGTGCGGTTGTGAGTTTGTTGTCGCGTTTCGACAAAATCTCTTTAGTCTGTCTGCATGTGTCTATCTCCTCCCAGTATCTTTGGTGTAGGTCTTTGGTGTATAGGTCAAACATCCTAACTTTCGCATTTATAATATTACTAGCTTCTGCCCGCGACTCCGTCCGCGTGGAACTCGTTTATATCGTAGCTCGGTACAAACTTACAGCCCCCCATTAAATCCCCTTAGAAGATGATTTCCGGGTTAAAAACTGTTTATTTTGCGTCCTTCCCCGGGACTCACAAACTATCTCTAAACCAAATTTCATCTAAATCAGTTCGTAACTTTGCAAACTTTGCCCTTCTAACCCGCTTTTCCAAAACCCTAAAAATAATTTTCTTGTATTGTAATAAGGAGTCTATAGGTAAACAAAGTTTCAAGTCTCTCACTTAAAATTTTACTGCATCCCCATACAAACATTCAACCCCCTTAAGTTACATGGACGTGCGGTGCGGTTGCGTCGGCCGAATTTGTACGGAACCCTAAAAAGAGGCTCATGAGTTCACAGAGCCCTATTATTTTCTATGTAATTAATTATTGACTGACTTGTAAAACATTGACTATTATGAATAATTATCTTGTATCTCGTTATATGGGATGATATGAGATGATCAGCTGCCCTTAGAATAGGCATGATGCCTCATGTTCAAATTGATAACGTAGTGATGCTAAATGGATAGTAAACCATCAACTTATCGTAATAAAGTATAAATTATAAAATATAATTAAAATCATAAAAAGATATGAGCCTTGAAAGTTTAGAAAATGTATGCATTTTTTTTTATTGTCCAAGAGTTAATTTAAAGCTGCCAATAGAATCCTTACGCTTTTATATGTAGAAACAAATACGCTTTTATATGTAGAAACAAAATTGTATGACAACTATGTACTTAAACGCAGTATTTCGCGACCGAAACAACAATTTACCGGATTTTCCATACAACGATACAACTACTTTGTACAATTGTGACGTCATACTTGTGTGTCTATCAGTATGAAGCGTTTTGCGCTGCCGCCAGTGATGTCAATATTTGTCTCAAATTTTTGGGTATTTATGTTCTTTAATTGTAGTTGCTCCCATACAAATATTTGTTCCTCTCCAAAAACTGGTTCGAATGACGTCATAAAAAAAATCTTAGCCATCATCCCTATTCAATTGTCTATACTCATAGCTAGCTAGTTTCGTCATGAGGATAAAGCTGTGACCTCTAACCGCCGACATGCGTGTGCGCAGGTTGGCACGAACGTAGATAACGATTTACAAGTTATATGGCAGGTTGATATTTTATACTGTAGTGATTCCATTATCATATCATATCATCTTTGTTCAAGCGTTTTAACTTTTAACCCACTTCAAAAAAGGTTCTCAATGCGTCGGAATCTTCTATTTTTAGGGTTCCATAGCCAAAATGGCAAAAACGGAACCCTTATAGTTTCGTCATGTCCGTCTGTCCGTATGTCACAGGCTGCATTTTTTAACCCCCGAGGCAAAGAGAGGTGTTGTAAGTTTAACGTGTCTGTGTATCTGTCTGTGGTATCGTAGCTCCCAAACGGATGGACTGATTTGAATGCGGTTTTTTTGTGTCATAGATCATTTTATCCCGAGTATTCTTAGCCATGTTTCATGAAAATCTGTTTAGCCGTTTTTGAGATATTGGACTTTGAAATGAAAATGTCGGGAGTTTTTCAACTTTTCTAATCATGTATGTTTCCCGATTACTCGAAGACCCGGACCGATTTGGAAAATTCTTTTTTCGTTTGAAAGGGTATCCTTGTGGTCCTGTGGTTATCAGGTCAGGATCTAATGATGGGATCCTAGAGGAATCGAGGAAACTCTTGAAATAAGGCGAAGTACTGAATTGAAGTCGGGCAGAACTTTGTTTTTAAAGTAAATTATGTACAGGCTTAAAAAACTGTATCGTAAAAGAATCATAATTCTCGAACCCGCTCATAACATTTCACGAGAATCCGGAGAAATGGGATCAGTAGAGATCAGCCGACCGTCCGGACGGACATGCGAACGCATTTTTACCCCGCAATATGTCGTGCATTTTTTCAAAATCTGACGCGTTCAAAAAATCCGTATAATTTTCGAAACTGCTTACAAAATTTCAAGCTGAAGAGCTTCGTAAGCTTCCCTCGGTCTTTCAAGCAGCAAGTGTAGAAAGTGTAGATAGCATTACAGGGTTAACCTATCCACATATAGCCTGACCTGCTCAACCTGTCACGTCTTGGACAGCCGGCCTCGCAACGAGGCCGCAACCTTGCGCTCATCATTTCTTCACCCAGCCATGGGTCGTCCTACAAATCACTTGGCGTACCAATTAATGGGTGAATTGATGAGGCATTAAAATAAATTAGGGTGACCTTTGTCTTAAATTCGGTCAAGCGCAAGCAAGGAGTCGTGCGAGTCGGACTTACGCATCAAACAAGCCCCGCTATATCTCATCAAACAAACACAGCGAATACTCGAATGAAAAACCGGCCAAGTGCGTGTAGGGCCACGCGCAGTGTAGGGTTCCGTAGTTGCCTCTCTGTGTTTGTTACATTGACACGCGCCAAGTAGTTAAATAGCGTAGTTGCATCAAATCAAAAGTGTTTATTTGTTATAATATAACATAGGTGCATTGCATTGGTGTGCAATAAAGAGTATTTGTATTGTATTGTATTGTACATTCTGGGTACAGTGGTGTTAGGATAAATGTTCGTTTCACTATGTTTTGCCTTTTGGCGTACAAAAACAATCTTATAATATAGATTCTATTAGTAATAAATAAATAAAACAAGTCAGTTAAAACAATTCAAAAATTATTAAATATATCATGTCAAAGTACAATTTTAAACTAAATTAGAAATAAATAGAACAACTCTGTTATTACAATATTTACAATTCACAATAATTTCAAAATAATTCAATGTAACATGTCAAGGTATAATATTAAACTAGATTAAAAATAAATAGAACAATTCAAAATAATTAAATAACACACACACTTTATAATATTTAATGTAGTTTGTGGTCTAGTAAATAAGAATTAAAATTTGTCAGATGTCAAGAAATCCCTAATCGAATAGAAACATTTGGTAATTTGTATTATTTTTTTTTTATTAAAGCCAACCCTTTATTATCAAGCAAAAGAATCACTGAATTGAAAAATGGTCATAAGGAATCCATAATATTTTTTTACAAGCTATCCAACGATACCTCACACTATTTTTTTTTTCAAGATTTTATTGTATAGGTACTGTTTTGTCGGCGTGATTGATTTATATACCCATACCGAATTACAGTTTTCTAGTAGTAAGGGTTACTGAGCTAAGCCGAAGACGGACAGACGGACCGGCATGGCGAAACTATAAGGGTTCCTTGTTGACTACGGAATGCCATGCCATGCGAGTCCTCTGGGCTTAAGCGGCTTGTAGAACTGGCAAAAAACAGTGTATCAACTAGGTGAGGGGAGATATATACCATCTCGCTCTAATTAGAGAGTGCAGTTATTGCACAATCTTTACGTATCCTACATACAGGCATGGCATGGCGGTGTATTATTCAAATGGGGTAGTGAAAATCCGAAACTACAAGAGACGGTTTGCTGTTAGGAGGCTTGTTTGAGGGTTTTTTTGAAAATCATTGAAGACAGATTTTACTTTTCTAAAATCGGTTTCGAGTAATAAATAATGTATTGGTAGATATAGCGCTTAGATCACATTCATTCATTCGTCATTCAAACGTTTTGCTATTATTTTTTTTGAGACCTAAAATATTTCATATCAGTACAAACAATAAGATATGAGAATAATACGTATTAACTCAACTAATTATTAAAAACGAAATTAAAAATAAAATAGAACTAAACTAAAAATGGCCCCTGCGGCATTGTGCTGAAGATGCTGGCAGCATTACCTCGCTGAATAGCTAAGCTAGTTCTTTGTGCCAGGTAGGCATCTGTAGGTAAGCCTCTTAGACATCTCTTTGAAGAGGCTTATAGGGCTCCAGGGCCCCACGGACCAATTCGCAATTAGAACTCTATGTGGCTGTCTGTGTAATAATTCACCTCAACTCTCCTGCCGATACCTATAATATACATTCCCAAGGCGCTTTATTGAGAGTGAGAAAGCTTAATTATTCTAGCTGGCAACAGGATTCGTTATCCTCAAATCAATAAAGGATCGGCTAAGATGTCTGCTTACCATCACTAACAATAAATAATAGTAGGTATATACTACGTACAGAAGGTTCTCTGTTAACAATCCCCTGTTTAGGTATGCTGATCGAGCCTAAACGTGGCCATCTCTTTCTATCGCATGCAACGCGCTGCGATAGAATGCGTGCGCGCCGTAGCAGCCCTAACATACCCCTTTGGGGCCGGTACGCCGGCATGTACTTGCAGCAATGCGACCGAATCACGGAGTGAGCCGCCCCTGGCATCACCTTATTTACCGTCGTGTTATAAAGATCTTTATGGTAACATTTTTGGCTTCTTTGTTGTCTTGCAGCTGGTGTTACCTTTAATGAACAATTTTACTAATTATCTAATTAAGGGGCCTTACGCAAACCCACCCTCAATTAGACCTCATCTCACGTAACTTCACTCTCGCGCTACTTCCCTCGCTAAGTGACGGTCGCGTGAGCCCGCCCCAGATTCTTTCTAGGTTAGCATTCGGAAAGTGCGTTACGATTTAGAATTAAAGATAAATAGAAAGGCCGACTTGCTTTGTTTCGTTGTGTTCCTTGTGGCGACTATAGGGTCGAATGCACCCGGAGATGCACTGGAGAGTGACGGACCTGCATTTGGCTTTAGCTATCAACAGAACGAATCTAAAATCAACAAATACTACCTACCTAAAAATTCACAGACCAATTTACCCGCCCCGGCTTCGCACGGGTACTATATATATTATACGTATAAACCTTCCTCTTGAATCACTCTATCTATTAAAATAGACCGCATCAAAATCCGTTGCATAGTTTTAAAGATCTAAGCATACATAGGGACAGACAGCGGGAAGCGACTTTGTTTTATACTATGTAGTGAAAGTATACATTATTCAATATAATAGGAACCAAGGTGACTAGAAGAGCAACGAATTAATGCACTTTTGCCTAGATTTTGAACACGCAACACCGTATTTTTTTCAAATTCGTAAATCTGAATAAAATAAACTACCTATAAAATTATTGAACTGCTCACAAAATTTCACGAGAATGAATGGGTTGAGAAATGCGACTTGTAGAGGAGATTTTTGGCCAAAGCTGGCTGATCTTCCGAGTCCTTACCAAAATCTAACCTCAGTCAAGCCCCCCAAAGGTGTCAAGCCGGCTAAAACAAAATCCTGCATCCGCCACTGAGTCAGCTTATGTATTTATGCATATATACCTCACTCCATAATAAAACCATCAAACAAAGAAAGACAAACATAATCAATTTATTTAAAAAAAATATTGGTAACCTTCACCACAAGCGCATTGTCTGCGTCATAAGCTATTTATTACTCACTATTGTGAATAATCCAACAATAACTGAATAAGCGTAAAAATATTTACACTTGGGACCTTTGTTTCTGTTAGACCAGTCAACGACTGGCATTATTTTACCCAGCTGCTGTAATTGCGAGTCCTCAGTCGTACACTCTTGTCTCGTAAAAGAGGAAAGGTTATGACACATATATAACGACAAGAGAGGCATCCCGGGGAGGAGGAATACTGGTATATGTAAGAAAGAGTATTAGCTTCACGGCATCTATAATTAAGTCTAACTACAGTGAGATAATATACGGAGAACTTTCCCAGGATAGAAAACAGCTGACCCACTTATTCGTCGTATATAGACCGCCGAAAACAAACAAACATGGATTTGTGGCAGATATACATCAAGTGCTCTCGAAAATACCTACTGCACAGGAATTGATAATCATCGGCGATACAAATATAGATCTCATGAATGAGGTCAGCTCAGGCAGAGTCATTAACCAGTACAAGGACAATATGTGTGAGCTAGGATTAGAATGTGCCATCAGCGACGTGACCCGCGAGGAGGTGTACGGCGACCACGTGACGCGCACCTGCATCGACCATGCGTGGGTTCGCACCCGGGGCGGGCGGCCGGTGTCCGCGTACGTCCTCACCACCAAGGTATCCGACCATTATCCTATCGGTGTGAGCATTGAGGTTGTTGACCCCGCACAGAATGGTAAGCGAGCACCTGTGACTAGTTTATGTGAAAAAACAGTTAAAAAGCAACTTGACAGTGTTGATTGGAAAGAACTGACTTACTGCGATTGTCCACTACAATTGTTTGATAAGCTATGCTCAGCTTTTTCTCGTGTTTACAATGACTCTAAAGTACAAAAAACGCCGCCTGGTAGACGCAAAGATAAAACATGGATTAATAAAAGAATAAAAAAAATGTTAACAATAAGAGATAAGTTATTTAAAAAGTGTAAAAGTAGTCCTAACGATATAAACTTAAGATTACTATATAATAGATATAGAAATAGGGTCAACAAATGCATAAATAAAGCTAAAAATAGGTTTAGGCAGGAAGAATTAAAACACTGTAATAACAATCCGAGAAAAATATGGGAAAATATTAATTTGTGGACAGGGACGGAAAAATTGAGCATAGATAGCATAATACAGAAACATTTAGCAAAGCATGATAGCATCTTGAATATCTGTAATAAATTCTCGGAAACTTTCACTAAGGAAATATTAGATATAAGGCATAATTGTAATGTCAAATTCTTAGATAGGTCAAAGTACGTAAACAATAGTCAGGTATCACTAAAGTTTGTTAAGGCGCAGTCTAGCGATATAAAGAAAATTATCAATAATTTATCTGAAAAAAAGGCGCCTGGATTAGATCAGATCAGGGTTCGAGACGTAAAGTATGTAATTGAAAAAATTAGTCCAGTGTTGGCAAAATTTATTAATTTGTGTGTAGCAAAAACTATGTACCCAGAGCTATTAAAAACTGCAATAATAAGGCCTATATTTAAGCAAGGATCATATGCTGACTATACAAATTATCGCCCTATTGCCATTTTATCAGTAGTTAATAAAATAGTAGAAAAGTACGTGACAGCGCAAATTAGTAGTTTTGTGGAAAAAAATAATATCATCACTCAGTCGCAACATGGGTTCCGTCGAGGGCGCAGCACGGCGACCGCGCTGGCTCGGTTTACTGACGAGGTCAACGAGGCTCTGGACCAGCGGAAGCAGGTGGTTGTGGTCTTTATTGATTTCAAAAAAGCTTTTGATACTCTGGGCCACAACCAGCTGCTTCAGGCAATGGAAGAGTGTGGAATCGCGGGTCCACTCCACGGGTGGCTCCGCGCATACCTCGAGGGTCGAACCTTACGCACGGCCGTGGGAGGCGAGTGCGGCGCGCCCGCGCACGTCTCCTGCGGCGTGCCGACCGGCTCGGTAACCGGGCCTGTTGGGTACATAGTTCATGTTAACAGTATGTGTAGTGTGGTCAAAAATTGTAGTGTCTACATGTATGCAGATGACACCTGCCTAATATACGCGGATAAAGACCTAGGTCTAATAGAAAAAAAAGTACAGGAAGATCTAACTAGCATTATTAAATGGTCACATGATAATGGGATTATTATTAACATTACAAAAACAAAATGTATGTGTATACGGTCGCCCTACTCTAGAGATATGTACAGACCGCCGTGCATTGTGGGGCACAGTTTTGACTGCCTCCACAGTGCACGGCCGTCCGGGGTCGCGTGCGACTGTGTCAAGCTCCAGGTGGTGGAACAATACAAGTATCTGGGCTTGCTTATAGATTATAAGTTCTCGTGGCAGCCACATGTTAATGGCTTATGCAGTAAATTAAGAGCAGTACTTGCAAAATTCCACCATCTGAAATTTGTTTTAAATAGGGCTACTATGTATGCAGTGTACTATGCTCTAGTGGATTCTCTACTGTCGTATGGGCTGTCAAGTTACGGTCGTACTTTTAAAACGTATCTAGACAAGATAAAGGCATTGTAGATTAGATTCATGAAATTAATGGTGGACAAAAAAACTAAACTTCAATGTAAGAGTACTACCTATGAACAACTCTTCTTAGAATGTAAAATTTTAACAGTTCATGAAAAAGTCACGTTGTTCTTAGCTTTGGAACAAATTTGTAATGATGAATTTAAAATACCTATTGTCAATCAAAGGTTAATAAGAAACAGAGATAGTAATAAACTGCTGGTACCTAGTTTTACGAATTATTTTGGCCAGAGATGTAGAAAATATTTAGTTCCTAAGATCTATAATGAGTTGCCATCGGATTTAAAGACCACAAGGATGACAAAACAAACATTTAAAAAGAAATTGAGTAATTTTCTATTAAATCGAATAAAAGATCAAATACAACCTTAATACTTAATACATTACATTTTTATACTGTACGCGCAGATTATAAAGTTAAGATAAGTTATTATAAAGTTAGTTAAGTTAACTTCATGTCATAAATAAATACCCAATAATAATAGCTTACACAAAAGTAAAGGAGCCTCGTCTGCCAACAAACCACTGTGTGGTTTGGCAGAAGAATATAAATGTATTTAGTTGTAAGCAAGTCCGTGAATAAACGTTTATTTTTTTTTTATTTTTTTTAATACATGCATCCCCCTGTCACTCGATTAAGGGAGTGCGATAGAGATGGAAATACCCGAACTTCGACTCTCGAAGTTCGTGGTAGCGCCGCTGCATTCCTGGCATCGTCTCTGCATTTTCACCGGTTAGCTGCGTGGCGAGAGTTTTCTGTTATGGTACTTTCTGGCAACTGTCATTCTATAGTAACTTGTCAAACTTCGACTCTCGAAGTTCGTGGTAGCGCCGCTGCATTCCTGGCATCGTCTCTGCATTTTCACCGGTTAGCTGCGTGGCGAGAGTTTTCTGTTATGGTACTTTCTGGCAACTGTCATTCTATAGTAACTTGTCAAACTTCGACTCTCGAAGTTCGTGGTAGCGCCGCTGCATTCCTGGCATCGTCTCTGCATTTTCACCGGTTAGCTGCGTGGCGAGAGTTTTCTGTTATGGTACTTTCTGGCAACTGTCATTCTATAGTAACTTGTCAAACTTCGACTCTCGAAGTTCGTGGTAGCGCCGCTGCATTCCTGGCATCGTCTCTGCATTTTCACCGGTTAGCTGCGTGGCGAGAGTTTTCTGTTATGGTACTTTCTGGCAACTGTCATTCTATAGTAACTTGTCAAACTTCGACTCTCGAAGTTCGTGGTAGCGCCGCTGCATTCCTGGCATCGTCTCTGCATTTTCACCGGTTAGCTGCGTGGCGAGAGTTTTCTGTTATGGTACTTTCTGGCAACTGTCATTCTATAGTAACTTGTCAAACTTCGACTCTCGAAGTTCGTGGTAGCGCCGCTGCATTCCTGGCATCGTCTCTGCATTTTCACCGGTTAGCTGCGTGGCGAGAGTTTTCTGTTATGGTACTTTCTGGCAACTGTCATTCTATAGTAACTTGTCAAACTTCGACTCTCGAAGTTCGTGGTAGCGCCGCTGCATTCCTGGCATCGTCTCTGCATTTTCACCGGTTAGCTGCGTGGCGAGAGTTTTCTGTTATGGTACTTTCTGGCAACTGTCATTCTATAGTAACTTGTCAAACTTCGACTCTCGAAGTTCGTGGTAGCGCCGCTGCATTCCTGGCATCGTCTCTGCATTTTCACCGGTTAGCTGCGTGGCGAGAGTTTTCTGTTATGGTACTTTCTGGCAACTGTCATTCTATAGTAACTTGTCAAACTTCGACTCTCGAAGTTCGTGGTAGCGCCGCTGCATTCCTGGCATCGTCTCTGCATTTTCACCGGTTAGCTGCGTGGCGAGAGTTTTCTGTTATGGTACTTTCTGGCAACTGTCATTCTATAGTAACTTGTCAAACTTCGACTCTCGAAGTTCGTGGTAGCGCCGCTGCATTCCTGGCATCGTCTCTGCATTTTCACCGGTTAGCTGCGTGGCGAGAGTTTTCTGTTATGGTACTTTCTGGCAACTGTCATTCTATAGTAACTTGTCAAACTTCGACTCTCGAAGTTCGTGGTAGCGCCGCTGCATTCCTGGCATCGTCTCTGCATTTTCACCGGTTAGCTGCGTGGCGAGAGTTTTCTGTTATGGTACTTTCTGGCAACTGTCATTCTATAGTAACTTGTCAAACTTCGACTCTCGAAGTTCGTGGTAGCGCCGCTGCATTCCTGGCATCGTCTCTGCATTTTCACCGGTTAGCTGCGTGGCGAGAGTTTTCTGTTATGGTACTTTCTGGCAACTGTCATTCTATAGTAACTTGTCAAACTTCGACTCTCGAAGTTCGTGGTAGCGCCGCTGCATTCCTGGCATCGTCTCTGCATTTTCACCGGTTAGCTGCGTGGCGAGAGTTTTCTGTTATGGTACTTTCTGGCAACTGTCATTCTATAGTAACTTGTCAAACTTCGACTCTCGAAGTTCGTGGTAGCGCCGCTGCATTCCTGGCATCGTCTCTGCATTTTCACCGGTTAGCTGCGTGGCGAGAGTTTTCTGTTATGGTACTTTCTGGCAACTGTCATTCTATAGTAACTTGTCAAACTTCGACTCTCGAAGTTCGTGGTAGCGCCGCTGCATTCCTGGCATCGTCTCTGCATTTTCACCGGTTAGCTGCGTGGCGAGAGTTTTCTGTTATGGTACTTTCTGGCAACTGTCATTCTATAGTAACTTGTCAAACTTCGACTCTCGAAGTTCGTGGTAGCGCCGCTGCATTCCTGGCATCGTCTCTGCATTTTCACCGGTTAGCTGCGTGGCGAGAGTTTTCTGTTATGGTACTTTCTGGCAACTGTCATTCTATAGTAACTTGTCAAACTTCGACTCTCGAAGTTCGTGGTAGCGCCGCTGCATTCCTGGCATCGTCTCTGCATTTTCACCGGTTAGCTGCGTGGCGAGAGTTTTCTGTTATGGTACTTTCTGGCAACTGTCATTCTATAGTAACTTGTCAAACTTCGACTCTCGAAGTTCGTGGTAGCGCCGCTGCATTCCTGGCATCGTCTCTGCATTTTCACCGGTTAGCTGCGTGGCGAGAGTTTTCTGTTATGGTACTTTCTGGCAACTGTCATTCTATAGTAACTTGTCAAACTTCGACTCTCGAAGTTCGTGGTAGCGCCGCTGCATTCCTGGCATCGTCTCTGCATTTTCACCGGTTAGCTGCGTGGCGAGAGTTTTCTGTTATGGTACTTTCTGGCAACTGTCATTCTATAGTAACTTGTCAAACTTCGACTCTCGAAGTTCGTGGTAGCGCCGCTGCATTCCTGGCATCGTCTCTGCATTTTCACCGGTTAGCTGCGTGGCGAGAGTTTTCTGTTATGGTACTTTCTGGCAACTGTCATTCTATAGTAACTTGTCAAACTTCGACTCTCGAAGTTCGTGGTAGCGCCGCTGCATTCCTGGCATCGTCTCTGCATTTTCACCGGTTAGCTGCGTGGCGAGAGTTTTCTGTTATGGTACTTTCTGGCAACTGTCATTCTATAGTAACTTGTCAAACTTCGACTCTCGAAGTTCGTGGTAGCGCCGCTGCATTCCTGGCATCGTCTCTGCATTTTCACCGGTTAGCTGCGTGGCGAGAGTTTTCTGTTATGGTACTTTCTGGCAACTGTCATTCTATAGTAACTTGTCAAACTTCGACTCTCGAAGTTCGTGGTAGCGCCGCTGCATTCCTGGCATCGTCTCTGCATTTTCACCGGTTAGCTGCGTGGCGAGAGTTTTCTGTTATGGTACTTTCTGGCAACTGTCATTCTATAGTAACTTGTCAAACTTCGACTCTCGAAGTTCGTGGTAGCGCCGCTGCATTCCTGGCATCGTCTCTGCATTTTCACCGGTTAGCTGCGTGGCGAGAGTTTTCTGTTATGGTACTTTCTGGCAACTGTCATTCTATAGTAACTTGTCAAACTTCGACTCTCGAAGTTCGTGGTAGCGCCGCTGCATTCCTGGCATCGTCTCTGCATTTTCACCGGTTAGCTGCGTGGCGAGAGTTTTCTGTTATGGTACTTTCTGGCAACTGTCATTCTATAGTAACTTGTCAAACTTCGACTCTCGAAGTTCGTGGTAGCGCCGCTGCATTCCTGGCATCGTCTCTGCATTTTCACCGGTTAGCTGCGTGGCGAGAGTTTTCTGTTATGGTACTTTCTGGCAACTGTCATTCTATAGTAACTTGTCAAACTTCGACTCTCGAAGTTCGTGGTAGCGCCGCTGCATTCCTGGCATCGTCTCTGCATTTTCACCGGTTAGCTGCGTGGCGAGAGTTTTCTGTTATGGTACTTTCTGGCAACTGTCATTCTATAGTAACTTGTCAAACTTCGACTCTCGAAGTTCGTGGTAGCGCCGCTGCATTCCTGGCATCGTCTCTGCATTTTCACCGGTTAGCTGCGTGGCGAGAGTTTTCTGTTATGGTACTTTCTGGCAACTGTCATTCTATAGTAACTTGTCAAACTTCGACTCTCGAAGTTCGTGGTAGCGCCGCTGCATTCCTGGCATCGTCTCTGCATTTTCACCGGTTAGCTGCGTGGCGAGAGTTTTCTGTTATGGTACTTTCTGGCAACTGTCATTCTATAGTAACTTGTCAAACTTTCCTTACATTCATAATTTAACGAACACCGCTTAAGATTACAGATGCTTCGGAGCAACCCACCTTTAGTGCGGGTAATATTATTCAAATTATGTACTAGGTAGTTTGTATATTTCTCTGGCATGGGATGTAGCTATATCTAACAGCTCATTTGCAAGTTATTAAATGTCTTTAGTTTCCACACAGTTCCGCAACTGTTTAATAAACTAATTAATACCGTGATGTAGGGTGTTTAAATAATATACCTTAGCTTTTTTCTGGGACTTCATACGTGTTTAAATAGACCATATACTATTTTGATGTATACGTTTCAACTATAGATTCGTTCACCAGTTTATGCTAAAGAGTACCAAATGCCGAAACATCCACAAAAACTATCTCGTTTATAATATTCATTGAGTTCATTGTTCGTAAGTAAACTAATTGTAGCTAAAACAGTGGACACAAGGTTACAAAAAATTAATTTAGGAAACCATTTAGAGTAACCAGTTACATTAACACATTATGAAGCCAATTACCTACAGACATTGAATTTGTGCTAAAAGCTCGTTAAAAAGTTCATTACATTAAAACTACCCAATTAAAATATTTCAATGTTGTTTTCATAGTACGTACAGTCGTCTTCGAAAATATGTGTACAGACAAAGTGATCAGATATATGTGTACACGCATTGTTGTTCAGAGTTTTTTGAACGTTTGGCAACGTAGGTACAGTCGACTACAAAGAGATATATACGGCCAAAGTTACAAAAATATGTATACACGACTGTATTGCCTTGACATTAAGGTCGTGTATACATATTTTTGTAACATTGGCCGTATATATCTCTTTGTAGTCGACTGTACATGTATTGACGACAACGTATATGTACTCGACTGTACCTGGGAGGCCGGTTTCGAGGTCTTTCAATGATTTCTTGATGACAACCTATTCAGATAAGACTTGAAAAAACTTTGGTCGGATTATGACAGCGCCATTAAAATGTCCATAACCGAGCAAATAAACTAACAAGAAACTGTTTTTTTTTTAATCTTAGCAGGCCTTGAACTTGCGACCTCCGGGTGTTTCTATGCACCGTCCATTGGGCAACTTAATGAGTGGCCTCTTCTGCGAATCTACGAACCATAGAGCGCAGATTTTACTTTTTAGTTGTACCCGGGAAACACGAGTTTTCCATGGAATTGAAGCTAACTAGATCGTCGACTTTAAACTGAGAGACATGTTGAAATAATACTAATAGTTACACGGTTAAACTCACGTATTAAATGTCACATGGGCGATACGTTTCGGAATCTTCGAGAGTTCATCTTCAGGATGAGTGTTTTCGCGGCGGTGTCGCTTGAATGAATCACTGCACGCGCTCGCTCCGACCGAAACATGTCGCCCGTAGTGACATTTAATACGTGAGTTTAACCGTGGAATTATTTATTATTATTCTAGCTGGATCGATTTTTAGCCTCACAACAACTAACAAATATAAATTATATAGTATACGTGTTACTCGTTTAATAATGTAAGATAATTTATACAAAACATCAAAACACAAGTAAGTATTAGGTATTTTGATAAAAAAGTTATTTAAAATTCATAGAACTAGTTATAAGCTCGTTCCATGTTATTGGACTTTGAAGCGGTTTATAATGTCAAGTTTTTCCTGATATAATCTTCACGTCGACGTTTATTCTTTTATTAGTAGGTACAAACGACAACACTGTTAACTGACCATCCTGTGTTTATATAGAACCTTATTACAATGCATTTAAGGTGCACCGACGGTCAGTTAGCTGTGTTGTCGATAGTACTATTTATTCTACAATCTTAGCTCTTGATCCCAAGACATACGTAACAAAATTAAGTGTTCCATTTCGTTCCAACAACGACCAGTAGGCAATGTCGTGACTTTTTGACACGTGACTTTTGAGACCTTCAAAATTATTAGAGGATATTTTGAAAATAAGCCAAAGCGTTTTTTTTGTTGATTTCATTTTAAAATGTTATTCTAAGATGCTTTATTCAAAAATCCGACATTCTTTCCACCCGGAAGTACCTAATTATGTAGATTTAAATGAAGCATGCATTGTCTTTTTTTGTATAGTTTATCTTGAAAATTATAGAGAAAATTGTAAATAAATAAATAATAAATATTAGTGGACAATCTTACACAAATCGACCTAGTCCCAAACTAAGCAAAGCTTGTACTATGGGTACTAAACGACGATAAACATACTTATATAGATAAATAAATACTTAAATACATAGAAAACATGCATAACTCAGTAACAAATATTCGTGCTCATCACACAAATAAATGCCCTTGTCGGGATTCGAACCCAGGACCTCTTGCTTCGTAGGCAGGGTCACTACCAACTAGGCTAAAGCGGTCGTCAAATGAACCAAAATAAAGACAAAAATATTTATTCAGAAGCTAGTTATAATTTTATTGATGTCTGAAATTTTGTCGGATTCTGTCGCTTGGTAAGAAAAAATAAGCTATTATAAACTATTTCCAAATTTTTTTTTCCATACAAGTTGTCAGTTACTGGACTATAAAATATTGGTCACTTGTAAGTTGTTGCACTGTACATCATTAAGTTATCTGGTTTCTCGGCGTATTGGTTCGCTGTAATGCCGTGTAAAACAAATGAAATAATGAATAATTAATTAATTAATCCCCCGTGTGGTGACGGGTTAGAATAGCACCACCCCCTTTTCCCGTGGGTGTCGTAAGAGTCGACTAAGGGAACAGGGTTGAAGTGTGTTGTGGGCGATGGGCTAGCAACCTTTCGCTGCGATATCACATTTTGTCGATCTTTTATACCCACATTTATGCTAAAAGTGGTACTGGAACGCAAGTTTCATGTGCTCTGCCTACCCCTTTTAGGGATAAAGGCGTGAATGTATGTATGTATGTATGTAAATAAACACATGAGCATAGGCGGCTATATATTATATACTCGCGTGCAGCTAGTTACGTATAATCGTATACATATTTATGAATACATACTTAAATGAAAACAGGTCCTGATGTGCGCTAAACTAAGCTATACGATATAACCTGTACCCACTCACCAAGTCACCACACCACTCGCCACTTTATCTTGACCCCTACAATCGAACCAACTCCACGTAACCGGAGGTCAATCAGCTACAGGTCCTGGATGACGCGGACAGTCAAGGTTCGTCATGAAATAAACATGATTACTTGTACTTATTAGTCATCGTTGATTGAGAATAATTAATGGAATTAATAATGGAGAGGTCGCGTACCATACCTCACCATACCGAGAAAATCTGCGGCGATGCATGTGCATCGTGGATTGTGCAGGTTAATAATAATAATAATCATTTATTTCAGGCAACTAAGGCCCATAGTTACAATACAAATACCTTAAAGACTTAATACATACAATGCAATTAGAAAATGAAAACACTAAATATTATTTAGGCGACGAAACAGTGTGGGTCCGTTGCGTCGTCAAGTCCGGTGTAGAATTCGGTAGGTTGCCCCGGAACCGCCGAAACACCCTTCGGCCAGAAATCAGCACACGCGAGTCTCCTGAGCTATAACCACGAACTCGAACTAGACAGTCGAAGTTCGGGTATTTCCATCTCTATCGCACTTACATGACTCGAGTGACAGGGATGCATGTAGGTACATACGAACTCCGAGTTTCGATTTTAGTGGTAGCGCCGCCTGCCGCTAAGGCGCTGTCAATAGTAGATTGCACAAAACCGTCTGTATCGTAAGCAATGTTCGTTAAAATCTGAATGTACGGAGAGTTTGACAAGTTTCTATAAGTAATCGTAAGTTGATGCGACCCCCTAAGTAGTGTTAACTTTGAGTAGTTATTACCAGAGTAGTCGAGTTAAAGACCTTTGATCGGCTTGAAAACTTGTAACAGTCACCAAGTCAAATTGCTTACTCACTTGACGATTCTCCCAAGCCCAGCAAGGTCTAGTTCCCCTTGTGGGTTGAGAAATCAGACGGCAGTGGCATCCGGTAAAACTAGCGCCTGCAACTATTTTAAATTAGGTGGTAGGTGGATGTCGGGCTTTTAGGGTGCAACCGAAATTACCAACACAAAGCGTAAGCAATTTGGGTACAATATGTTTTGTTCCTGCACGTCTATCATGAGACGGCCGCGACATACTCTCGATTTTTCTCGCACTATACCTCTTGTTCTAAGTGTTCTAATAAGAGAGTTCTAAGTAGCCGTGTTGTGGTAGTGAGTAATCCCGCCAGAGCTCCCGAGGATAAGCCGTGTTGAGAGGGACTTGCATTTGTCGACACAACCAATTCTAATTCTTGGGTCGACAAATAGCTTGTAATTCTTCTGGGGTAGCAAGCTGGGACGGCACTGCACAGTTCAGAATGTGTGGCGAGGAGGATGAGACTATGGAACACTACTGTGAATGTCATACCCTTGCAAGACAAAGGATGAATTACTTTGGAAGCGGATAACCGCAACCAAAGGAATCAAGGTGCTCCCGCTGAGCTGCGTCTCTTTTGTGGATATGATGGAGCGAGCTTGGGAAGACGCATAAAGGGCGCAAATGCACAAAAGATCCAACTGGAATGAAGTATATCCGAGAGGGCCCTCGTCTAGATATGATAAGATAAGCTGGGATGGCACTTAATTGGCACGTTCTATAGCTGTGTTGCTACACGTTCCTTGGCTCGACAGCACACCACCACTCCCGGCAACGGTCAGACGGCTAGGGGAAAGCAGGGCTAAAAGTGCCGATTTTCATAAAATAGAAAATTGAGCTATGAAAATAGTGTAAATATTGCGTGGCTTATGCATATATTTAAAGAATGATTATTGATGTTTCTGAATAGTGATATCGTTTTGTGCATCGTTAAACAGTTTTCCTACTAAAACATTTTTCATGATATCGATCGGAACGGAACAACTAACCCCGCTATGGGGCCGGTTGTTCCGTCGTTTCAAAAACCAAACTTATCCTTCAAAAATTAAATCTCATTTCACACGCGCTGAAAGAGTGTTTTGTAGTCCCTCAAAATACATATGTGATTATTTTTTATGTACTTCAGCAGTTAACAAAAAAAAACAAACTTAAAAATACATTATTTCGCGGGGTAAGTTGTTCCGTCGATTTCGTTTTTTCTTCCATAACTACTACCTAATCTACCATAATGAAGCAACTAAACGGCTCTTAAACGGCATAGCGCCATAACGTTCAACATCGCACAAAGCATTTCGCCAAACATCACACAAATCGCTCCGTTTTTTACTTGCGTTTCTATTCTCATCGGAACAACTTACCTCCGGCACTTTTAGCCCCGCTCTCCCCTACTGCCCCCCACTCCGGTCATCGTGACGTATGCGCACGAGATAAGGATAGCAATACACTACTGACTACAGGCATGATTTGAGTTTTCTTGTCAAACATCGCTTTTGCTGCCCAGAGGACCTTCTGTGCGTAAGTCATCATCATCCTCCTAGCGTTATTCCCGGTTGTGACCCTAAAGTAGCCCTAGAGTCCGCTTTGACACCAAATCCCAAGATTTGGCATATGCGCTAGTTTTACGAAAGCGACTGCCATCTGAGCATCTGACCTTCCAACCCAGAGGGAAAACTAGACCTTATTGGGATTAGACCGGTTTCCTCACGATGTCTTCCTTCACCGAAAAGCTAACGGTAAATAACCGTACATAAGTTCCGCAAAACTCGTCTGAACCCACGACCGCCGCTTGACAGCCGCATGCCTACCGTAGCTTCCGTACGTAAGTACTTTTATTTATTCTGTGGCACAATTAAGATGTCTTCCGTCCTTGTATCGCAAGGTCTGTGTGTCAGTGAGTCATCCGCCGCAGAAAGTGACTCCCGCCGGCGCAAAAAATACGTTTGGTGAAAGCGGACTCTTGTGTGTGACGAGGCAAGTGATGAGAGAAAAGCGGGATTCTTCAGAGAGACGTGTCTGTTGGACTGATAACCCATACTTAAGATTATGAACCTAAAATGTGTCTTGTCTGTTACCTCTTCACGCTTAAACCGCTGAACCGACTTAGATGAAATTGTATAGAGATAGTTTGAGACTCGGGGAAGGACATAGGATAGTTTTTATCCCGGAAATCATCCCCTGGGGGTTCAAAGGGGGGGGGGGGGTGAAAGTGAATATTAAGAAGGAGTAAAATCGCTGTCTCCCGCCTTGCGCACCGCACTGCGCTGTGAAACGCAATTACATCGGCTGTCCGCGCGCGCGCATACCTCGGCGGAAACAATACCAACACCTAGCCGGTGTAGGCGAGCAATATATATACCTATACAAACATACATTCACGCCTTAATTCCCAAAAGGGGAGAGCACATTAAACTTATGTTCCAGTGCAACATTTAGCATAAATGTGGGTATAAAACATTGATAAAATGTTATATCGCAGTGCTAGGTTGCTAGATCGCCTACAACACACTTCAACCCTGTTCCCTTAGTACGACTCTTACGACAACCACAGGAAGAAAGGGGGTGGTGCTGTTCTAACCCGACACCACACGGGGTATATATATATGTATATGTTTCGGTATATGACTTTACTCATCATCAGGGAGCGTACATTTCATGCCGATGACAGGCGTATGACGTCAAGCTACATACAGGATGGAAAAAGTTTGAAAAGAGCAACGGCATAACGAACGTTTATTTATCCGTACCCAATAATGGAAAATGTGATTATTCAATGATTAATCACTGTTATCTAATCAACCTCTTCCGTTTAAGTAGATCTAATATATTGACACTTGAGACGGCCATTGAAAGAACTTTATCTGACATTGTCACATCAAAGTTTACTCTTTGTCACAAATAGGAGACATGCGGAAACAACATTTCAGTTAAATTTAATAAGATCAGGAAACTTAATGCTTTGCTAGTGGCCTAGGTCGCCATGGAGGCTATAAAATTATTGTGCCAAATAAATCCATGTTTAGTTATAGATAATATACAAATTTATTGTTCCTGCTGTCAGCAAAGTTTGCCACCAAAAGCAAGGAACATCAAATTACATTTGCAAACAATAAAACACAAAGAACATGAGGAACATAAAGAAACACAGTTTGATTTTAACATGGACTTGACCAATTTCTTGATAGCATCGATAGACACGTTGTTGTGGCCTATAAGTAATTAAAAATAAAATAAAATATTAGTTACTAAATACGTTTACGGTTACTAAGTCGTGTCACTTCGTTTTTTGAATCATCCTGTGTGTTTATATGAATACGTCATTATGACGAAACCGGCATGAAATGTACGCTCCCTGCTCATCATCCTCCAAGAGTTTTTCCCGGCAGTGCCCTTAACGAGCCCGGGGTCCGCATTTGGCGTAGGCACTAGTTTTACGAAACCGACTACCATCAGACCTTCCAATCCAGAGGGAAAACTGGCCGGATTTCTCACCATGTTTTCCTTCACCGTAAAGCCACAGGGTGAAATATTATTCAACGTTCACATTTTGGGAGGTGATTCGGTGGGTCATCTCGATCAAAATTGATCACGTTTTTTTTTTTTTTTTTTTTCAAGTTATAAGTTGTCATAATCGCGAAAAAAAAAACAGTTGTTCCATACTTTTTAGCGGCTGAGCTCACCCCGTTTATGCATGGAACAACTGGTTTTTTTTCGCGATTTGGATTCAGAAATGATAAGACGAGTTTCTTGACTGTGCGAGTTAGTTTCGCCAACTCACTGACGCGTTTCAGGGATTTTATCGAATCACTAAACAAATCTAGTGAAATGAACAAACGAGTTGCCTTTTTTTGGCCGATTTCGTCATGTCACTTAACAGATTCAGAAAAATGACTGATTTTTTCTTGATAAAATGTATTTGCCATTTTAACATCCTGCGTGATTTGATCATATCCCTGACGGGACACATACAAATGCTCTGCCCTGCGACATATACCTACAAATTGGTGCCCTTGGCTGTACAACCCACCGCTATTTTGTAGGTATTGTGGTGTGTTCCTGGTGCTATAGTCAACAGAACTCCCTCGGAGGCGCTGTGTTAAAATCAAGGGACCTGCATTTCTATCTAGCTATCACAACATAATGAATCTATCTACTAGTGAGTATTATCTCTGTGAGCTGTATGTGGAACTCGCGAGTCTGTCTCAATTTCAAAAGGATTTAAGGACTTTTTAATTTCCAAAAACTAAATCGTCAAAAAAAACTATATTTATTTATTTATTATTAACAATATATTTACACGGCATTACAGACAAGCCAATACACCGAGAAATGAAACATTACAAAATAACAGTATACTCGTACAAAAACATATTCATTATGGACAACATCTAGGTGACATTAAACACAAGTACTGGACCGACTCACAAAACCTTAGATATATAATCATCGAGCCTGCTCACAACGAGAATAGGTTGAGAAATGCGGCATGTAGAGTAGAACCGCCGGCCAGCCGGACATAAGTATAACCGCCGGCCAGCCGGACATAAGTAGAAGTAGTAGAACCGCCGGCCAGCCGGACATAAGTAGAAGTAGTAGAACCGCCGGCCAGCCGGACATAAGTAGAACCACCGGCCAGCCGGACATAAGTAGAACCGCCGGCCAGCCGGACATAAGTAGAACCACCGGCCAGCCGGACATAAGTAGAACCACCGGCCAGCCGGACATAAGTAGAACCGCCGGCCAGCCGGACATACGGAGAACTTCATTCGTTACTCTCGTCAAATAAATTTATGCCAGCAACGCCATTGTACCTACACAGTCAGCATCAGAAGTAGCTACGCAAAATAACACGCTCAAAATGATCTAGACAGTCCTTATTCTCTTGACATTAGAGTCGTGTGTAAGTCATTTTGAGCGCTTAGCCCGCGTAGCTACTTTGCTGCTGACTGTACCTACCGCTATAGGGTTCCGTGTCTCCTTACCAACAGACAGGCCTAAAGTTTGCGCCCTAGAGGGGCCAGGCATTAGAATACGCCTACGTTATCCACTCGCTTGCTTTCGAATTTTAAAAAAGGTAGCCAAACTGCTTCTAATTTTTCATTATCAGAGCAGCCCATACTTCGATTGGCAACCACAGTTCGTCGGGGATAGTGCAATACCGCGTAACTAGCACTAGTAAATACTGCGTATCTACACAACACCCATAGGGCAAATCCGCGTAACTAGCATTGGTTAATACCGCGTATCTAACAAAAATAGCCAAATTAAGTTTTCCCGCCAACGAACGTAAAATCCTGATTAGAATGTACCAAGCTTCTCCTGTAAATTTGGGTAATTGTGTAGATACGCAGTATTTACATCAGTTTAGGGGTCCGCGAAATTGCAAGCAAGAGAGTGGTTATTCTTTGCCTGGTACAAGGCGACTAAACTGGGTCCTCCTGGTACACGTCTACAGTTCTGGGGGCTAAATCGTTTAAAAATAAACGGTAGGGCCACAGAGGCATGACGCTAGAGCGGCACTGCTGCGTTCCGTAGGAGATCCCGGAGCCGTCCGAAATGCGTCGAGGAGAACCATTTGTAAGTCGGTGCGAGTCCGATATAACCTCCGCGCTATGCCCGTGGCGTTGTCCATAACGGATTTTTCTCCCATTGTTTTTTTTTAAAGAAGGCCTAAGGGGTGGTACCTAGGTATTCCACTTGTCCAAGATCTTTGTCCAATGTGTATTTGCGTCTCACATTTAGCTTTAACCCTTAAATGGGTAACGGCAACATATTTGCCGTCATAGATGAAATAAAAACGATTTAATGCCGTCTGATTTACGGTTCCAATTTTAATTTATCGACGGAGTTGTCAAATAGTCAAAGGGGTAGTAAGCGAGACGCAATGCACATTGGACAAAGATCTTAGGCAAGTGGAATACTACCCTGATGCTTGTCTGCCACATTTGTATTAAAACGCTCTGCTATCATTAAAAAGGTGAATAGCCATTTATGCACAGTTTTAATTCGCTAAGAGTTATATCACCAACCCGCACGTAAACGACGCGACGTCGGATGCGGACTGGTTAGGCAAGATGCGCGTTACACAACCGAGTATTGCGCAAGTCATTCATATAACTATGCGAGATATACCTATGTACATATATATCTCATTCACTAAGATGGTACTAGAATCCATACTCCACTTTAGCTCAATCCATATGATAAAAATAAAATAAAATAAGTTTCTGACAAAAAAATCATTTTTGGTACAAGCTTTTATTGCCGACTGTACTTTTCTGTATACCATCATCAACTGCTCATTGAGACGATTCTAACGAGCCCAAACTCGATGGGGTTATGTGGTTTTATTACGGAGTTCCTATGGCCACCTTCTGTCTCCATCATCAGATCAGCTCGATGGTACTATAATATTGAATTGTCATCCAAATTATACTTATACCCAAAATTTCAGCTCAATAATCGGTCACCGGGAAGTGGGTCAAATTTAACTTGCAAGATTTGACGGACTTACTACTTATACTTACATACGAACAATTCAAGTTAATATAAAGCTTGTAATAAATAAATATTTTGGGGACAATCGACGACGACCGCTTTAGCCTAGTTGGTAGTGACCCTGCCTACGAAGCAAGAGGTCAAGAGGGTTCAAATCCCGGTAAGGGCATTTATTTGTGTGATGAGCACAAATATTTGTTCCTGAATGGTTGTTTTCTATGTATTTAAGTATTTATTTATCTATATAAGTATGTTTATCGTCGTCTAGTACCCATAGTACAAGCTTTGCTTAGTTTAGGACTAGGTTGATTTGTGTAAGATTGTTCCCCAATATTTATTTACTTATTTTATTTTACTTTAATTTATCTAGGTCCCAAATTCTAGGACTAACTCCGGCCCACGACTGCCCGTCCGCGTGAAACTCATCTATATCGTATAGCTCTATATAAACTTTCATCCCTCTTTATGGGAAGATTTCCGGGATAAAAACTGTATTATGTCCTTACCCGGGATTCTTACTATCTCCATACCGAATTTAATATCAATCGGTTCAGCGGTTTAAACGTGAAGAAGTAATAGACAGACGGACATCAGACAGACAGACTGACATAACAGATGCTTATTTGTAAAGGCATGTACGTGAGATGTTTAGATTATACAATAAGGCTTCCATGACACCCTGTTAGGGCACACAAATGGTCTTATAAGTTATAAGTAACTTAATTCTATATTCCGGGTCATGCTGCTATTATGTGAAAAGTAATATAACGTAGGTACCTGTATAGTGAATAATTTGACAGAGCAGATTTAATTTAATTAGTGTTTAGTGAATAAATTAAGGGAAAACTAAAATATTTTGCAATTTTGGTCCAGTCCAACTTTATAAATAACTTTGTAATCTCATATAAATATATAGGATTACAAAGTTACATTTGCAGTGAATGGTACAAAAAATTAAAAAGCAAGAATGGAACTGCATTCATATTTTTTATGTATTGATAACACAATAACCTGCAAAAAGAAGTGACATCCCATAAAAAACATTCCATGTAAAAAAGAGGCCAAGTCTCAAACTCTTCCACCTTAAAAAGTTGTGAGATATTTCGTAGTACCAAGTCTCAGGCATTCTTATTATTCTTTATTTGCTAGCTAAATAAAATTTTGTGACTTGGCAACAGGTATCATTAAGTTACTAGTTAATATCCACCATTTTTTTACTGATGCTCATAACTAGGCTTGCCATCTCAAAATTTGGCAACCAGGACAAGACGCGTGAAAACCCCGGATTTTGGGTTTTTAGGAAAGTTACTGAAACGTACTTATAATAAAAAACAGTTTAAAATGTCAAGACTTCAAATTTTTAAACCCGGACTACAAATTAAACCCCGCCCGGACGCTCCCCGGACGCCTTTTAAACTAGGACAAATCTGGGGAAACCCGGACGGATGGCAACCCTACTCATAACTAATAAGACAATGCTCTAGAATCTAGACGGTATTTGGATGGTATAATTTTGTTCAAAACTACTAACAGATTCTTTGCTTTCTACATATAATTGCGACGTGACTTGTTGTTAATAAGGTGGCCAATAATAGGCAATTTACCCTATCCTTCTATTTACAATGTATTTAGTTTCGACACTAATATGTAGTTGTGAGTTTAACTTGTTAACCTTCAAGAAAAGATGGCCGAAGGATGTCATTTTCCGGCATCTTTGCGGTTGACCGGATGGTAGCTTGCGAATTGCGAAATACACAACATTGTAGCTGGCTTAAGTCAATCGTCAAAAATGTTGTCATTCGTTCAGACAAACTATAGGAGAACGAATGCAAACCTTTTAAATCGTAGTTTTCGAGTATTTTATGATAATAATTCACCGTGAAAACAGTTACGTAGGTACCATGTCTTCTTTAAATTCTAGTGTAGTCGCCAAATCATTGGTTCCGATTCACATGAATTTATAACCGAAATAAAACATGTTATGAAAAAATCATTGAAACATTCTTATAAAATTCCATACTTGTACACTCAACACTACGCCGGGTTTTTAAAGTCGGTAATAAAATCGATTCGATTTATTATTCACCACTCGTTAATAATCGTTAAATATGACAAACGATACGTCTTGGCGTCACGGTGTCAAAAAATAGGTTCTAATTTATTTCAGACAATACTTTAAAGCTGACCATTCACCTTAGCCCCGCGCCACGCCGTCACTTGCTCGTGGTCGTGTGTTGTTTCGCCATTCACCAGCGCGCCATTTGTCTCGGTGACAAATTGATGCGTCCAAACCATGGACCTATAATTACTCCGGACAAGCTATGGTAATAATACCAAGACCGAACGAGATGGTATACAAATCTGAAAACGTGTGACAGAAATGGAAATTTATATCATTCTTTGTCCTTGTCATTTCCACTTTTATTATTTACCGCAACTGAGTTAGTGTGAGGTAGCGGATGATAACTATTACCCGCCCGAAAGTAGGTTGTTTGTGGTAAGCCGTCAACCGTTTTAGGACCAGTTCTTAAGAGGGAAGAATAGCAGGAAGGAAGCAGACCCCGTATCATGGTCGGCCTTATCACACGATAAGTGACAAGATAGAGCGTCCGTCACTGGCTGTCACCGTTCGATAGAACGAGACGGACGCTCTATCTTGTCACTTATCGTGTGATAACTGATAAGGCCGACCATGATACGGGGTCTGCTTC
Organism: Epinotia ramella; assembly: GCA_947578815.1. NCBI lineage: Eukaryota > Metazoa > Arthropoda > Insecta > Lepidoptera > Tortricidae > Epinotia > Epinotia ramella. The sequence goes on along the minus strand of OX388227.1, from coordinate 4,637,781 downwards.
CACCTCACCTGTCACCCCTCGTGACAGCCGATTATGTTAGCTATCAACAGAACGAATCCTCAAATCAACAAAGGATCGGCAATGCCTTTATGAGAGGAGTGGGCGTCTCTTCATCGATTGAACGATCTATATACTTAAATCGCATGATTGTTCATCAATCAGACGACCAGGCAAGCGTGTTCGTGGCTCCCATTGTCGCTAATCGTCGCCATTGTTTTGTGTCCTTCCACTGAGTCATCGATTGCATGCGGATGCCAAATCCATTATCTAATCGATTAGCAACTGGCCGTGAACTTGGGGTGTAGGGACAAAGGACAAAGAATAACTGCTAAATATGAGCACAAACAAACAAAAGCCTCTGACCCTAAACGCATATACCTTCTCCGTTCCGTCGTGGGTAAAAATACCAACCACCCAAAACTAGTCGAGATCGCTCTTTAGCGATGAGAACACATGTAGTTTTACCTCTGCCTTCCTGTTTAGAATAAATATAAATAAATATTAGGGGACAATCTTACATGCACCAATCGACCTAGTCCCATGGTTAGCTCAATAATGCTTGTGTTATGGGTACTAGACGACAATATAATAATATATATTGGATAAATACTTATATACAAAGAAAACATCCAAAACTTAGAGACAAATATCATCACACAAATATTTGCCGTTAGGTACCCGGATATTTATTCCCGGTATTTTGTTAATTCTTTCGTATCTGAATTGTGAATAGTTCTCAAGACATAATATCACGTCTTTACTCGTAGTCCAGGAATATTTTTTTACCCTTGACGCCAACGAGGGGATACGTTTAACATGTGTACTCGTATCTGTGTGTCTGTCTGTGGCATGGTAGCTCCCAAACGGTTGACTGGGTTGAGCGCGGTTTTCTTTAATCGAAAGTCTTTATTCAAATGGTTCTTAGCTATTTTAGTTGTGTTGGGACGTACAATTTAAGTAGTTATAAAACAAATTTACAATATCCAGATAGAAACTTTGCCTACCTACGGGTAGTAATCAGCTTTAATGAGCCATTGCACATATCTCCAGCTCAACGGCATTGTATGTAAATTACACAAATTACATGTGACCCGTAGGTGCAGAGTGTAGGCGTGTTATATAACAGCGTATGTACATTTTAATGGTCCGTTTTGACACATATCGGCGTGAAAATTGCCAAAAAGTACGTAAGAAAAATAACATGACATGATTTTAATATAAACTTTCTAGTTGTTAGGTGCTTGCGTTACTCGTTAATAGTTCCTGTAAAGTTTCACCCCTATTTCGAAACGTATGGGGGATGATCTCAAAGTAAACAAGTTTTTTTTATAAATACGTATTATAGCCTATGCCATTCCCATGCCTAAGAGGAATCTAGCGACACCTCACAAGCACGTCTATCATGAGACGGCCGCGACATACTCTCGATTTTTCTCGCACTATCCGTCTCTCTCTTATTAGAATACTTAGAACATGAGGTATGGTGCGCGAAAACTCGAGAGTATGTCGCGGCCTTCTCGTGCAGTTAAAATCCATCAAGCCATTTGGATTGTAGTCCGTGAACTATATATATATATATATATATATATATATATATATATATAGTTAGCCTCTTCATTTCCTTAATATAGTATGACTAAAACATTACATTATACAACTTAATATAGTAAATTTCAACAGTTATTCTCAGTTATTTAAAAATACAAAATTACGAAATTATTCATTAAAAATTTACAATAGATTATTAAGGCGATATGATTCGACGCGCTAAGCAATCTGAGGGGGTGAGGTGCGCGGCAATCCGTGAAGCGCCGCCCGCGCGCCCCGACCCGCTCGTCGAGCACGTGACCGCGCGGTAGCCATAGCACAGACAAGACGGGTCACAGTAAAGTGATCTTACGATCGCCGTATATTAACTGGACCGTGCAAGGGTCAAGTTTGCTATCTGTGAAGGGTGTGAACTATGTACGGGTTTCGGACTACAGAAAAAACCCTGTATTGTTTATTTTACTATTTCACAATTTGTCCACTATAACGGTGCATATTTTCACTGTGGCGTTGATTATCCCAGCCCCTGTTCAATTGTATAAATAAATTCAGGTGTTTCATTTAATACACAATATATGGACGCATTTGGAAACAAAGCAATTTTTTTTATATGCCGTGAAAGATTACTAAATTACGTATGGCACGGAAACGTGGTCGCTTACTATGGGCCTCATAAGAAGGCTCAAAGTCACCCAAAGGGCAAAAGAGAGGGCTATGTTGGGAATTTCTCTGCGCGAGCGCATCAGAAATGAGGCTATCCGCACCAGAACCAAGGTAACCAATATAGCCCTCCGAATCGCTAAGCTTAAGTGGCAGTGGGCACATTGCACGTAGAACCGAGGGCCGTTGTGGCGGAAAGGTTCTCGAGTACCACGTACCGGAAGGCGCAGCGTGGGTAGGCCCCCCATAAGGTGGACCGATGACCTGGTAAAGGTCGCGGGAGTCCGCTGGATGCGCGTGGCGCAGGACCGGTCATTGTGGCACTCTTTGGGGGAGGCCTATGTCCAGCAGTGGTCGTCTTTCGGCTGATATGATGATATAGCCCTCCGCATCGCTAGGCTTAAGTGGCAGTGGGCACATTGCACGTAGAACCGATGGCCGTTGTGGCGGAAAGGTTCTCGAGTGGCGACCACGTACCGGAAGGCGCAGCGTGGGTAGGCCCCCCACTAGGTGGACTGATGACCTGGTAAAGGTCGCGGGAGTTCGCTGGATGCGGGTGGCGCAGGACCGGTTACTGTGGCACTCTTTGGGGAGGCCTATGTCCAACAGTGGACGTCTTTCGGCTGCCCTCCGCATCGTTAAACTTAAGTGGTAGTGGGCAAATTGCACGTCGAACCGATGGCCGTTGTGGCGGAAAGGTTCTCAAGTGGCGACCACGTACCGGAAGGCGCAGCGTGGGTAGGCCCCCACAAGGTGGACTGATGACCTGGTAAAGGTCGCGGGAGTCCGCTGGATGCGGGTGGCGCAGGACCGGTCATTGTGGCACTCTTTGGGGGAGGCCTATGTCCAGCAGTGGACGTCTTTCGGCTGATATGATGATGATGACTAAATTATGTATCTCGGTGCAAAATATCAGACTGGTCATTGTGGCACTCTTTGGGGGAGGCCTATGTCCAGCAGGGGACGTCTTTCGGCTGATATGATGATGACTAAATTATTTATCCCGGGGCAAAATATCAGACTGGTCATTGTGGCACTCTTTGGGGGAGGCCAATGTCCAGCAGGGGACGTCTTTCGGCTGATATGATGATGACTAAATTATGTATCCCGGGGCAAAATATCAGACTGGTCATTGTGGCACTCTTTGGGGGAGGCCTATGTCCAGCAGTGGACGTCTTTCGGCTGATATGATGATGATGACTAAATTACGTATCTCGGTGCAAAGTATCAGACTGGTCATTCTGGCACTCTTTGGGGGAGGCCTATGTCCAGCAGTGGACGTCTTTCGGCTGATATGATGATGATGACTAAATTATGTATCTCGGTGCAAAATATCAGACTGGTCATTCTGGCACTCTTTGGGGGAGGCCTATGTCCAGCAGTGGACGTCTTTCGGCTGATATGATGATGATGACTAAATTACGTATCTCGGTGCAAAGTATCAGACTGGTCATTCTGGCACTCTTTGGGGGAGGCCTATGTCCAGCAGTGGACGTCTTTCGGCTGATATGATGATGATGACTAAATTACGTATCTCGGTGCAAAGTATCAGACTGGTCATTCTGGCACTCTTTGGGGGAGGCCTATGTCCAGCAGTGGACGTCTTTCGGCTGATATGATGATGATGACTAAATTATGTATCTCGGTGCAAAATATCAGACTGGTCATTCTGGCACTCTTTGGGGGAGGCCTATGTCCAGCAGTGGACGTCTTTCGGCTGATATGATGATGATGACTAAATTACGTATCTCGGTGCAAAGTATCAGACTGGTCATTCTGGCACTCTTTGGGGGAGGCCTATGTCCAGCAGTGGACGTCTTTCGGCTGATATGATGATGATGACTAAATTACGTATCTCGGTGCAAAGTATCAGACTGGTCATTCTGGCACTCTTTGGGGGAGGCCTATGTCCAGCAGTGGACGTCTTTCGGCTGATATGATGATGATGACTAAATTACGTATCTCGGTGCAAAGTATCAGACTGGTCATTCTGGCACTCTTTGGGGGAGGCCTATGTCCAGCAGTGGACGTCTTTCGGCTGATATGATGATGATGACTAAATTATGTATCTCGGTGCAAAATATTATTATATAAGTCTCCAAATAAGATTGAAAAAAATTAATATGAAAAATTATGATTCATGATTACTATTTAACATGCATTTTTTTTTGTTAAATTATGCCTCCTCCATACGCTTCCACTTTTCTCTATCTCTTGCTTTCTTCTCTTATTCTTCTTGTCCACTTTTTGTCGTTCATACGCGCAAGTCCGTGAACTATATAGGACAAGAAAAAAAAAACATAATACTTGACATACGCTCGAAAAACCCTCCTTATGAGGCAGTCTGGTAAAAAGTATCTTATGCCGTCTACGTGTGGCACGTGATAAGGTCAAATCGAACGACAGGCATAGAGGCATTATGTGATTTTAAGTATATTGTATGACCTCTGTTGATCCCAGTTAGTCGACCACTCTGCATGCAAATTAAATTGTAAAAACGATAAAATAAATCGTCAAAACTTCATTTTACAAATTGTCAGTGCCAGCGTCTGTCTGTATCATAGAGCTATCATATCATACAAACTTTCACTTGGGAATTATTTGGCAATAAACAGACAGAGGATTACACTTGGACTTCGGCGCATGTTCGAACTTTTTCACAAATATTTTTGTCTCATTCGCCTGCCCAATTTCAAGACGTTCCGATAAACGATACTCGAGTTATCTTCGGACATACTTTTATACGCACATTCATACAAACGCCGGATTGTTGCAGTACTCGAAGGACTTCGTTCGCTCGTTGAAAAATTAACTAGCAGGCGCCATTCGCTTAAAAGGTTAATTAACATTGGCGTACGCTTTTGCTTTCAAACCGTTATTTGTTCAGATCTCCATTCTCAATACAGTAACCTTTTATTTTGGACAATGGTGCGTTGCCTAACTCTTTTGTGCGTTATTTTGCGGTTCTCACGATACTGGGTACTCCAGTAATGTATGTGAAGACAATTGTGTATTCTAGTGCTTATATATGGCCAATAACAAGGCTTCAGAAATAATTGTGTGAAGAAGGGCAGAAATTAGTAACAGACTAAACACAAAAATCGGCCAAGTGCGTGTCGGGCCACGCGCAGTGTAGGGTTCCGTAGTTGCCTGTCTTTCTTAGTTACATCGATACGCGCACGCCAACTAAATAGTTGCGTCGGCCGAATTTGTACGAAAGTTGGCCTTTCTAAGTACATTTTAAGTTGGTCGACTATTACAGTAACTATTTATGCCTACTTAGCCGTGATAGTTTTTCTATTAAATTAATTATATTGTACTACTGCCACGATTTTTTCCACATTCCCAGTAGCAGCCATTTAGCCGGCAGGGGGGGACACATGACTTGAACAAACATTTGGGCTTTAAAGCCCAATATCTCGCAAACGAATCACTAATTTGAAAAATCGCTTTCAAAACCCCATAATATTTAAATAAAATAAAAAATAAAAATTAGAAGATTTCATTCTTCTATTTTGACGGCGTGATTGATTTATATACCCATGCCGAATTACAGTTTTCTAGTAGTAATGGTTACTGAGCTAAGACGGACGTTCCGGACGGAACCCTAAAAACGATCGCGTACAGCGGCGCTATACCACGAACTTCGAAAGTCGAAGTTCGTAATACATGCATCCCTGTTACTCGAGTAAGGGAGTGCGATAGAGATGGAAAGTGCCGGCAAATAACGTGCGCAACGCGGGACGAAGGAGAGGGGCAGTTCGCGAGGCGAATTGTACATGCGAGCTGTCCCCCCACCCCCCACTTCGGCCCGCGTCGCGCAAGTTATTTGCCGGCACCTGTAATAGTAGATTGTGTTGTGTCTCAAGTCTAAAGGGAGCAAAATGATATATTTGGGGCAAGGGTTATTGCGGTGGTTAGGGATGCTGCCTAATGTTACCTTCTTGCACTGATTTAAAGAACGACTTTTGCTCTATTCGACGCGACGGCGATTTTGAAACCTGAGATTATATTAAATAGATACTCTGTTGGTCACATGACTTTCATGAATGGTATTTTAGCTACCCGCCAAACCTACCACGACCTTTCCTTCAAACATAATCAAATCGGATGCAGCTGGCTCGAAAGTGACCTAACCTTGCCGAATCGGAACATTTTGTAACCCGCGCTTCCCACTAGTGTGGCAACACTGATGATTTTACCGATAATTACCGATTAAACAACATTATCGGTTCCGCCGCCAAAGGATCTGGGTTTTCCTGTATTGTAACAGAACACGTGGGGTGATGAAATGCGAATTATGTTTTGTTATGATTATGTTCGGTGGGTTGCGGGCTTCCGATTTTTTAAAGAGCTCTGATGTGTGGAAGAATACACCCACTAGTGGCTCTGCCAGCAGTGGAACTCGCGAATCAATTTTTTTGAAGTGAAAACTTTTTTAGCGGCGCTGAGCACTTTTTGGGATGGGGAAAAATTGTTAAATACGCGACAGAGTTTTGTGACGTCAGATGTGAAGGAGGTCACTTTTTGCTGCTAGCCGATTCGATTTCATTCAAAACTGAACGCTATTCGTAACAGTATAAAGCCGTTAATCACTTTTTGCAATAGCATATTCTGCAAATAAATTTGTAATAATACCAAAGCGTCCTTCACCGTTTTGCTATTGAGAAAATTCTAATAGTTCGAATTTGGGCGTTATTCCTAAAGAGATAAAGCTTAGAAAAATATTTACCAACGGCAAAAACAAATTGATATTTTGGCCGCCAACTCGCCACCGCCGTCTGATGTTCTTGCAAATTCGAATAGTTCGAATTTAGACGTTATTCCTAAAGAGAAAAAACCTTTGAAAAATATTTCGCAATGGCAAAAACAAATTGGTATTGTGTTTGCCGCCGCCCGTCGGCGCGCCGGACCCCGGCACCGTTGCGCCGCGGCGGCGCGTTGGGCCCGTCGCACCCAATGCGCCCGCGGGCCGTCCGCCTAAATAATTGATAATTGTTTATAAATTTGCGTCAAATTCATTTTTAGGGTGACACCGTAAGATGTCACGTGACCTGATCGAGAAACTGTTACAATGTTATTGAGTTTTCACTTCTGCCGGCACTCCCGGAGTGCATCCGGTCTTTTTTTTTATTTTGTGTCGGAAAAAATAGAGCGAGTATAGGACGTTTTTCATACAGTGTCTATTCGCTTAATTTTTTTTTCTAATATTTTTCTATTATAGGTACTTTATAGCAACAGAGAAACTTGTTTCCGACCTAGATATGACAGATCCCATTGTGTATACAAAGATTAATTTTATTCTAGCATGTAGTTTTATAACGAGAACCAAAATACGTTTGTATGGAGGGTAGAGCATCCTCGCCAACCTTAATACTGAGTTCGGAAAATTTTAAATTTAATTTAGTTCAACCTACTTGAATAAAATCAAAAACTAATCAAATTCTCTTTTTACAAGCTTTTATTCAACTTTTTTTTTAAATAACAAAGTAGTCTACTTTCTACCAGTTTTTCTTTGTGTAATAGTTCATGCGTCTAAATACAGTTTTAAACTTAGTAATCACACATGCTATTTACTTCTAAACATACATAATCATAAACACCGGCGGAACTTCGAAAACTAGACCAATGGCGCTTGAATTTGGAGCGTCGCCGGTGGACCGAGGCGCACGCGTGTCTAACCGTGCATTTCTAAAATGTCGTACCCGCCATTAAAATACTAATAAACCAATACACCCAACCAATAGTAGACATTATACAGTTGCAATAAAGTTCATGAATACTTCTACATTCTGCCGTCGATGGTACATGTATCTCTGTCATTCATCGAAGCTGAATATTTAAGAACCTTAACTCAATGTGGTAAGAGTGATAATGGATTTCAATTTAGCAGGATTACGTTTATGATTATAATGATTTCTACACTTAATTGGTAATCTTCAGCTAATACGCGAATATAGAATGCGTGGTTGGTGAGGCAGAAAGTTGCGGGTATATATCGGCAGCGTTAGTGGTTATTTTTTATGATTCCGGCAAAGTAATTGTAGGAAATAAGCACACTTATTATTTGCCTATACCTGCCTAGCTAGCATGAATGCATTTATGTCGGACATAAAGCATTCGTCCCTTACTTGCAGGTATGACAGAGCGAGAAGGACGAATGCAACGCGATCATGGTGGTATCGTGAGGAATTATTATATAATCACATCTCAGAAGAAATTCGAAGATGTTGTGTATATTGCCTTGCATTTTAAGCCCATTATGGTCTCATATATATTAGTAGCATAGCATGCCTCCTTTAAAAAAGAGTATATTTAAATGACACGTTTTCTCTCAGCATGACGTTTCAAGTTGTTATGAGGTTTCTTTGACTCGATGCGCTCTATGAAAGTAGACCATACTAATTTGAATGTCATCGTGGGTCCGAGGGCGGTCTAATGTATCGAAACTTCTGCACATTTTGAATTTTTCACTTCTCATGCTCAAAAAGTGCGTCATATTAGGCTTAGCAAGCGGGGCTAAAGTAGTACATTTAGCCCCTAGGGAAAATATGTACTTATACTTATTTATGATTTATAAAACATTTTAATTTAACCAATCAAAACAGTTGAACGTATTACATCCACCAATTACAACTCTTTAAAATAACATTAGTATTTGCTATCACCTAACCAGAATACAGCTAGACATTAAAATCGACCAATCAGGAAACAGAATTCAATTCAAACATTGGGTGTTTTTTATTCCCTAATTCACAATAATTAAAAAAATAAACGCCTCTGACCAACTATAGCCGCGTCCAAACGTTCAAGCATGGTTGACTGCATACATGACATAAGCTATGAAGATTAAGCGGGATAGACTGCTGTCTATCTCGCTTTATCGTTGCCCCGCGTATGCTGTCCGCCGCGCTCGGCTGTTTAGACGCGGCTATTAGAGGCGTTTATTCGTGGTGTGCATATTTTGTATCTGTGTCAAAGCAGTTTATAAAAAGAATGGCGCCAAATTGAACAATCTTTTCGCCTTGGTATAATTGTTGGTTGTGAATGGATAATCTTCGGTTTTACTATTTTCTCGCAGTCAAAGTGAAAAGTAGAGTGTATAACTGGTCTAAAAGCAATATTACCCCTCGAACTATTTCCCCTCACTTCGTTCGGGAAAATATACATCTCGTGGTAATATGGCTTACTTTAGACCCTTGTCATAGAATCACTATTAGACCCGCGTAGATACTGTAGATAGTCTCTTTTTCTACCTTCGTTTGACAGAGTCCGCTTCCCTGCTTGCTTTTCTCCACGATCCTGGGCGTGCCTAAAATAACTGTAATTTTTTTGAGCGCCATTCTTCACTACATAAAGTGACACTGACACGTCAACTTTTTTGCATAAGAGTGTGAACATGAACTTTAGTTGAAAGCATGAAGGTTATTATTGCACAGTATGCTATATCATATCACCCATCATTCTTGGCGCCGTGAGCACGACTACCATACCATACCATATTCTTGGTGTTCAAAGGATTAAATTATTCAAAAAAAACTCCCTCAAACTCATACCAGCGTTAAGCGAGAAATCCATTAGTAATAAAGATTGCCAGATGACAAAATAGTACAAGAAACGTACTAATCGCCGCATCGTTGCGACATAGAATCGAGAAAGCGTTGACAGAGGCCAGTGGAGATGCCAAATCTATTATCTACTTAATGCGTTCATTTACCTTGTAAAAAGTCATGTTTTTATTGATTTATAGTAAAACGTTGCAATTTTACACAAGATAAGTAGTTCTTATTCTTAACGAAACAAATCATTTATTTAAATATTTTTGTTTCGTGTTATTTTTAACAAGGAAGTTACCCCGATCATATTTTAAACGATATGATACAGAGAGAAAGAATATAATGGAAAAATAAACCATCGATTTTAGCCACTGTCCTTGTACCTTAGTGGTTAAAGCACTCTACCGGCAATAGAGGGATCGCGGGTTCGAGTCCTGTCGGGGGCTACAGACGAAGATGGTTTATTTTTCCATTATATTATTTCTCTCTGTATCATATCATATCGTTTAAAATAAGTATCTTCATTGAACGAGCGAACGAAGCGTTTCAACTTGGGCCAAATGTCGTATGTCTGGATGTCCGGCTGTTATCCGATTCTTGTGATTTTTTGTACAAACAAGTGGTTTTGGTTTGCCGACTGTACTTTTCTGTAAACAGTCGTCAACTACTCATTAGGATTTTAACGAGCCTAAACTGAACGGGGTTACATCGGTGAAGTACTGAATTTCCATGGCTCCATCAGATCAACTCGATGGTACCATAATATTGAATTGTCAAGTGGGCACCGGCAAGACTTCATTACAGATACCGGGACAGGTGAAACTAAGCCGCCGTTAATTATTAAATGTCCGAAATGAAAGTAAAGTCTCTTCAAAAGGATTCTTTCATTCCCAAATGGACATCGAACGTGCCAGTTTTGTCATTGCTCTAACCATCCCAGCTCCTCCATCAAGTTTAGCATTGCCTTGAGATTGCTTACTGCTTCGTACCGGGTGAACGGAGGTGATTTGTTTTAACCACCAAACACCTCCGCCAAGTATTGAAGTACATCAGTGCCTTGACATTGCTTACTGCTTCGTACCAGGTGTTCGGAGACCCTAGGTTTGATTTGTTTTAACCACCCAACACCTCCCTCAAGTACCTAAATATATCCGTGCCTTGACATTGCCTACTGCTTCGTGCAAGGTATTCGGAGGCCCTAGGTCTCCTGTATATTTCTAGCTGCTTACATTTCAGTCGAATTATCTAGAGACGTTTTGACGTCGTATACGTATAGGTACGTTTATGAACGTATGACGGGTGAGTTAGAGCTGACCGTAGTGACCGTACCGTATAATCTGTGATCTAGTCAAGAGCATCCCCTTTATGGCATAGATAGTTTATATCCATACTATCCATACTAATATTATAAATGGGAAAGTGTGTCTGTCTGTCTGTTACCTCTTCAAGCTTAAACCACTGAACTGATTTAGATGAATTTTGGTATAGAGATAGTTTGTGTCCCGGGGAAGGACATACGATAGTTTTTATCCCGGAAATCATCCCCTAAAGGGGTGAAATGGGGGGGGGGGGGGTGAAAGTTTGTATGGAGCAGCGATATAAACGAGTTCCACGCGGACGGAGTTGCGGGCAGAAGCTAGTACTTTATAACTGTTTTTTTTTCTGCATATTTACCGAAGCGATTAGATCTTAGACGTCTAGAGCGTTTTAGTTCTACTTTACAGAACAATAATTTGAAGTTTTTATGACATATATTAGCTAGTCCTCTTTTTAAATATAGTCTGTGACAAATCAAACGGCGTAACAACACATTTTCAAACTAATGTCCTCGTGACAAGATTGAAAACGGCGCACACTTTCTATCGAGAACTACAATAAGGTATTTTATGATGCAAACTGGTTGTATAGCGGGTCATCGACTCGGTATTTGTTTAACACGTAAGCAATTCTATGTATAAAGGAACTAATCTGGACAAGTTACAACAAAGATCCTACTTAGTTGTCATCGGCGCCACTGTAAATTGAATTTAATACTTCAAACTTCAAATATTTTACTGCCACAAAGACTTACTAGATAATACAGTAAGTATATTAATTACCGTTGTGAGGGAAGAAAGCCCAAGGAGAGGCGGGTTATGTTTTTCGAGCGTATGTAACATGTGTGTATGTGACCTTATTCTTTGGCACGCCCTGCAGCCTAAACCGTATGACGGATTTCGACATATGAGGTGTCGTTGAATTCCCCTTAATCGTGAGTCAGATAGGCTATAAAATTTTACAAAAAAAAGGCAGTTGGGTTTTTTTGAAAAATCTTTTATTTCATGTAGTTACACTTAAGATTATTTGAGTTGACCTAATTGCATCAAAGTAGCCATTCAAAATGCAACCAAGTCGAACAAAGAAGATTCTGATTCCAATGACAGTTTTATTAAAAGTCGGTTACATTATAATCTCCACAGTACCTACTCTACCTATCTCTTTCGGGGACATAGGCGAGAGTTGAAATTGCTGCCAAAATCCGAAAGCTTTGGAATGCTTTGCCGTTGGATTTAACGTGCTGTCACTAGCTCGCTGTTCGTTTTATAATAGTGCTTTTTTTTTTTTTTTTATGATATAGGAGGCCAACGAGCAGACGGATCACCTGATGGTAAGCGATTACCGCCGCCCATGGACACTTGCAACACCAGAGGTGTTGTGAGTGCGTTGCCGGCCTTTAAGATGGGAGTACGCTCTTTTCTTGAAGGTTTGAAGGTCGTATCGGTCCGGAAATACCGCAGGCGACAATCCATTCCACAGTTTAGCTGTGCGAGGCAGGAAGTTTCTGGAGAAGCGCACAGTTGAGGACTGCCAACCATCTAAGTGGTGAGGATGGTAATGTTGTCGCGTTGGACGATGGCGAAAAGAAGCGGCAGGGATTAATCCGAACAATTCCTCGGAGCACTCCTCGTTATACATGCGATAGAAAATGCAGAGAGAGGCCACATCTCTACGCAGCGCCAAGGGGTCAAGCCGATCCGAAATATGCTCGCTGTCGACAATTCGAGTTGCTCGTCGTTGGATGCGATCCAGAGGGAGAAGCTGGTATTGGGGTGCCCCTGCCCATAGATGAGAACAGTATTCCATGTGTGGGCGGACCTGCGACTTATAAAGCTGCAGGCGGTGGGCCGGTGTGAAATACTGTCTAACCCTCTAAATGGCCGCGGAACTGGACTTCACTCGAAATGTCGACGCCAAGGATTCCGATACTGGCTGCGGCAGTCAGGGGAGTGCTCTCAAAACAAGGTGACACGTCGAACTTTAACTTTTTTGCGGTAAACGCGCAAACCTGTGTCTTGGTAGGGTTAAAACGGACTAAGTTAAGTCGACCCCATTCAGAGATTTCACTTAGGGAAGTCTCAATTTCAGACACGAGTTTTTCATGCCGGTTCCTTAATTATTATTAGGTACCTATCTATTTCATCATCCTCCTAGCGTCTTCCCCGGTAGTGCCCTAGGAACCTGTAGTCCGCTTTGGCACCTTATCTCAGATTTCGATCATAGTGGAAAATTGAAAAATTATTCGCCACGAGCGGGTTTTCAATTTTCCACTACGATCGAAATTTGGAATTTCGTTAGCGGACGTTTCTGCTTAATAAACATTTACCTTATCTCAGGATTTGGCGTAGACACTAGTTTAACCAAAGCGACTGCCATTTGAACTTACAACTCAGAGGGAAAAATAGTCCTTATTCTTCACAATATTTTCTTAAAAGTTACTGAGTTTTGGGTCAAGCTGCCTCGTGGTAAACCAGTATACTGTCTAGCTGGTCGAATTAGACAGACATTCAGATGTACTCTATGAGTAATGATTGCAAGGATACAATACAAATAATATTAAGTACATATCAAATGAAAATCCAGTGGTACCGAGTCGGGGTTCGTACCCACGACCTCTGGATTGAAAGTCGCGTGCCTTACCGCTCGGCTACAGTGGATACTAGCTTCTGCCCGCGACTCCATCCGAGTAGAACTCGTTAATTTTCACCCTCCATTTCACCCCCTTTGGGGATGATTTCCGGGATAAAAATTATCTTATGTCCTTCCCCGGGAATCAACCTATATATTTACTCATACCAAATTTCATATCAATCGGTTCAGCGGTTTAAGCGTGAAGAGGTAACAGACAGACACAGTTTCGCATTTATAATATTAGCATGGATATATGATAAGAAAAACTGCATCAATTCACGACAGCCATGACGTTTCGCTAATAACCGAAATTAAAGAGCGCATGACCCGCAAAAAGTCACTCCTTACGTAACACGCTTCGACTCAATCCAGGTTACCTCGTTAGCCAACGGACACACAAAACGACTTATTTGCGTACTGTGTTCATGTCTATAAGCCTTTACGTTGACATGGTTGGAGAACAGGTTGCGTTCGAAGCGAGTTTCAAGATTTGCTTCGGATTTATAACGATTAAAACTTGACAGATGCAAAAAAATTTTTAGTCATTTACCTGAGTATATCAAGTCACAAGATGGGATTAAATTTAAAAGAAAGCTCAAGGAATGGCTATTAATGAAATGATACAACAAATACAAATACTCTTTATTGCACACCTCACACATTATTGCACACCTCACACAAACAAAGCAGAAATGATTTTATAATTTGAATGAATATTTTGTATGTCTTGATTAAATAATATTGCTGATGTAATTTTCTATTGTACGCCCGAAATGGGCAAACTGTTGGGACTTAATATCTATTATGTTATCTTTTGTACACAGTTCTGGGCAATAAATGAATCTTATCTTATCTTATCTTATCTTATCTTATCTTAATGGCACTTCTGATTTTGATGGTCACTTTCTGACGGAGCGAAAACCATAACCACATGCGCATTGCCTCTTCGTTGATTAGATTCGCCGTGTCGTCAGCAGGTAACAAATGTGGCTGGCGATTTTACTCGCCAGGAACACAAGTAGCTGTCCAGCAAAAACTACGTAAATAGTTCCGGATCAACAATATCTGAGCAAGCTCATGCCCCAATAAGGGTACGATATGAGTGCCCGCGCTTTGAGCGGAGCGTGCAGCGTCTATATAAAACAAATGCAATTTATATGGACGCGCCACTCCCCGCTCGTAGCGGAGCATGAACTCAAGCCGTACACTAACGCCTTGGTCACGACTTTGGTCTTAAGCGACCTGCGGCAGCGTTTTATCTGTTCATTGCGCGGTCGAGACGCGCAACGCACGTGGTTAGTTGGGATCACGCCCAATTAATTAGAAAAACCACTGCCGCAGGTCGCTTAAGACCAAAATCGGGCGTAAATGTAAGGCCTGAGTGGACGCCCCGCTCAGAGCGGGGCGTGGAGCGTCCATATAAATTGCATTTGTTTTATATGGACGCTGCACGCTCCGCTCAGAGCGGGGCGTGGAGCATCCATATAAATTGCATTTGTTTTATATGGACACTGCACGCTCCGCCCTGAGCGGGGCGTGCACTCTGGCCTTACACTAAGTCGTGTAATCGTGTTTCTATCTCTACTGTAGGTACCTGCAGAACGAGCAGGAGTTAGGTCCGTTCTTCTGAAAGGTAGAACCATCGCTTGTCCTAAGTATTATAGGTCCATGCTCTACAGTAACCACTCACCATCAGACCTGCCTTGCTTGGAGAGTACTTGTCTTATGCTATCCTGGTACTTTTCAACGCTGATGTGTCCCACAAATGGAACACATATGCGCGTCCCCTGGAGTTGCAAGCGCCTATAGGCTTCAGTAACCGCTCACTATTAGGCGGGCCATACGGTTGTTAGCCACCGGTGTAGTATTACATTTTTTTAATAGTAGCTATGGCTATGGAATGAGCTTAGAGGGTTTCCCGAGGGACTACAGTATAGATATATAGTTTTTCAAGACAATATTGTACAGGTTTTTAGCTGTCTGCAAAATGCATGCGAATCCATGAGCTGCGGTGCCCGCCTCCCATCAAGTGGGCTGTACCTACGCTTATTTGCCACGGACGTGGTATTCAAATGAAAAGCTTTGGTAGTCCGATTGATATTCGTCTTTGCCTCCCAAAAACTATAATTGTAGAGTACCTACCAGTTGGACTGCTCCAAATATGAATGACATAATCCGCTGTTACCTTTCTGTTCATTGTGTTTTTTTTTCATTTATTCATTAATTTTCGGCCTTCTCTGTCCCAATGCTGGGCACAGTTCTCCTTCTTTATTCCACGCGTCTCTATCGGCTGCTAATCTAGACCTGACCCCGTATCATAGTCGGCATTATAACCTTATCACGCGATAAGTGACAAGATAGAGCGTCAGTCTCGTTCTATCGAACGGTGACAGCCAGTATCGGACGCTCTATCCTGTGCCGACCATGATACGGGGTCAGGCCTCTCGAAAGGCGTCGAAGTCCTCCCGCCACCTACGTTTGAGTCTGCCTCTACGCCGGGATTACTTATTGAAGAATATCATCAGACCGATTAAATCCTTAATCGAAAGTTAACTAATGTATTTTCCGGCGTTGCCTCACAGCGGTTAGCAGTAACCACAGCTAACGACGGGTTCCAGTCTAATTCATAACTTCTCAGCCCATTAACCGTTATTGGCTAACCTGACCTTGTCGGGTAATGTTATGGTATTTGAACCATTAGGACTGTTTATGTGCGTAGTTAGACAGTATGTTTCCTTTGGCAAATTTTAGTGCTACGCCGTAGAATTCCACTCGAGGAGCCCAAGAACCGCAATGGAGGAGTCTTGTGAACGCTCTGAAGAGCAATGCCTAGCTGAGCAACTTTTCAAATCTCGGTTTTTTGACGCAATGTTTCTGTCGCGCTGCTGTGGACTCCGCCTCCAATTCGTGCGATAAGGGACAACTGCAGCTCGGACTAAAAATTCCACGCAAAAAACTCAAAAATCGAGGCTTCGCTCTCCACTGTTTCCTCCTGCAAAACGCAACCAATCATTATACAATTTTGGGAACTGCAAGAAGAAGAAATAATCTACGCCGCTATGTTTTGAATTTTCTGATATTTGTTGTCACATTGGTATACTGCGCCTTTTTGGCAGCCAATTCAATCAAGCCGCTTTTGCGATTTTCAAGTTTCTTTAAAATAAAAATATCCAAAAAAGCAAAACAGCGGCATAGATATTGATTTGATGATATTCATCTTATTTGAAAAATTCATTGCTGTATGTTCAAAAACCAGAGAGGAAACAGTTGAGAGCGTTTGTATGGGAAAATCGCAGGTAGGCATTCCTCATAACCCCTGTCCCTGACCAGAGGCCGCCCGTGTGCAACGCACACCCTGCACTATAGGTATAGCCACATATGGTGCAGGGTGTGTAGGTATTGCACACGGGCGCAGCGGTCCTAGGGGGCGCCGAGCGCGACTTATCGCGCTCGCCGCGCCTACTAGAAGCCGCTAGGGTAATGATTACACACGGGCGCAACTTGGGCTAGGGACGCCTCTATAGGGGGCATACATATTGTAAGATAAAAGATTACATCATATCATGGAAGTCTATTTGCTATCTCTCTATCCTGCACGAGTAATCTATCGCAAAATAGTTATTTACGATACAAGTGCCGAAAATAGGAAATTCGCAACGTGTGGTGATAAATTAAAACACGACCGAAGGAAGTGTTTTAAATCGACACGAGTTGCGAATTACCTATTCGCACGTGTATCGTACAACGTTTTACTTTACATATGGCTCTTTGAAATTTCGACATATGCACGGAAAGTGCTCTTTTCCGCACTAGTGCGGGAAAGTAGCACCATATGTACTGTAAATAAATAAATAGGCTACTCTACTGTAGCAATTTAATTTTATAATAATTTGATATTGATATTATATATACAAATTGTATACTGTTTTGGAAAAAATATAGGTACCTCGCCGAGTTGAGTTTTTTACGCCGGTTTTTCTCGAGGCAGAGATTTTCTTTTTGAATCCGTGACAGTTTTTCGACATTTATACATAGGTGCGTGTAATATATAATAACTTGCACTTTAACCCGACGCCACACGCTAACCAATTTTTAGGGTCCTTACCTTAAAAGGAAACTACGGAACCCTTATAGGATCACTTTGTTGTCCTTCTGTCTGTCAAGACCCTTTATCTCGAGAACTTGTTGGAGGTATCGAGTTGAAATTAAAACTGTATACTTACTCAAGTTTACAGTCCCTTGACGCTGTGAAAAAATTCAACTTCTAAGTTAACATAAGAAAAATATACGGCCGTTTATGCCTCAAAAACGTATATTTCGAAGATTTATAGGGTACTTTCCGTAGAACTATGAAATTTGTCAAGTAATATCGTCTTTTACTACAAGTATCTACAGGGTAAAATCTGGAAACTATACATTTGTAAATTTCTACGGAACCTTGGGTGGACGATTCCGACACACTCACACTGTCAATTACTAAAGAATAACATATATTTTCCTATCCTTCAAGGTTACATAACCAGTTCAAAATATATTTGTCACATTGGACACCGATGACGTACGAAACGACGACCTTATGCAAATGGTCGCAGAATAGGATCGATTAGCGAGTTAAATCACGGACATACCGATCGTTAGCGAAGGCACGTACGGAGACGTCGAAATGTCGAACGATTGACAGTTCAAAATCGAACATAGATCGTCTGGTCTCGCTGTTCTGTAACTTGTTCTAATCTCACCTCACCGTTCACCCACTAACATATCTTGACTAATATATCGGCGATCCTGATCCTGATCGGTGACTTAAGTGGCAGTGGTCGGGGCACATAGCACGTAGAACGTCCGTTGGGGCGGAAAGGTTCTCGAGTGGCGACCACGTACCGGAAGGCGCGGCGTGGGTAGGCCCCCGACAAGGTGGACTGATGACCTGGTAAAGGTTGCGGGAGTCCGCTGGATGCGGGTGGCGCAGGACCGGTCGCTTTGGCACTCTTTGGGGGAGGCCTATGTCCAGCAGTGGACGTCTTTTGGGCTGATATGATGATGATGATGATGATGATGAATATATCGGAGGTCTTAGTTTCGTTATGCGTGACCCTATGTTTAGTGGACCTTACCTTAAAGGGACTTCAGGCAGAGGCGTCTTTACCTATGGTGCAGGGTGTGCGTTGCACACGGGCGCAGTGGCCTAGGGGGTGCCGAGCGCCGCCCGCTACCATTCCATTTAGACCGCGCGCTTACTAGGGGGCGCTTTCTTTCTTTCTTTCTTAGTGGGCGTACAGTACGATTACTGTTAGTTAACCACTGACAGATAGTTTGCCTTTATTTAATTTTCAACTTTAATGTCATACAAATTAAGCAATTTTCATTATACTGTTACCCACGTCTACCGATTTAGAAATAACTACTTAATTTGTATGAGGTTAAAGTTGAAAATTAAATGAAGGCAAACTATCTGTCAGTGGTAAACCCCAAATAATTCTACTGTAGCATGGTTGACATTTCATCACTTTTCGCTGTCGTGTCGATAAGACACCTGTCGCGTTCTGACAAGTATGCGAGTGCGAGAGTGACTGATGTCTTATCCACGACGATAAGTGATATAGTTACAACTTAGAAAACCGGAATTACCCGCGACATTTTAATTTCAAAGTCCAATATCTCAAAAACGGCTTAACAGATTTTCATGAAACATAACTAAGAACAGCCGGGATAAAATTATCTATGACACAAAAAAAACCGCATTCAAATCGGTCCATCCGTTTGGGAGCTACGATACCACAGACTGATACACAGATACCTACACAGACACGTTAAACTTATAACACCCCTCTCTTTGCGTTGGCGGTTAAAAATGGCAAGCATCTTGGGCCTCATCGAATGTATACATTTATCGTCGATGTGTTTCATATCGCCTAAATTACAGGGGTATTTGGCATATTCGCATGCCCCTGAAGGAAATCAGTGACTTCCAAAAGGGAAAGTACCCTATACGCTGGGAAACTTTATGCTTTGTATTTACAACATACAATTCATATCGGCGTACAGTTTCGTGACAACCAAATCAATTATTATGCTTTCATCTCCCTTTCACTATTTTGGAGAACAAATATTGTGAGAATACCTACTTGAGCATACCAATAGCAACTGTGTCTCAGTGAAATTTTCTGATTAGGTTTAATTTTTTCTAGCGGTTAATTAGAGTTAAAAAGTTACTATTGTTGTTTTTTGTTCTTGTCAATGTTTTAAAGATTAATTAAGAAACATTAGTAGATAACTATACTCTGTGAGCTTGAGAACTCGCGAGCTTGACTTTATTAAAAAATATATAGGTTTTTTTTGAAGTGAAAACTCTTTAGCGGCGCTGTGCACTTTTTGTGATGGGGGGAAAATTGTTAAACTCGCCACAGGTCACGTGACCGTGAGATTCGACAGATTGAAAATTCGTAAGACGGACACGTGACCTGATCGAAAAACTGTTACAATGTCATTGTGTTTTCACTTCTGCCGGCACTCCCGGAGTGCAACCCGGTCTTTTTTTATTACTTATAGGGACGCATTTGACCACTATCTCGCCTGATGGTAAGTGATGATGAGGTCGAGGGTGTTACATGCATACCTAGATAGTGCCTATTCACTCTCGTCTTGAAAAGATCCAAGTTATATGTAACTGGGAAAAGGTTTGCCGGAAGTGAGTTCCACCCTTTCAATTGCGAAAAAGTGACTCGACAAAAAAGCTATAAACCTATAATTACCGAACCGACTTGCAAATATATATTTTTTTTTTCCCCCGACAGGTGTTGTAAGTATGTCATCTCTAATCTGTATCTCTGCATATATATTTCTGTCTGAATCGCTTCCAAACGAATAAACAGATTTTAAAGCGGTTTTTTTTTAATCGTGTTTGGATATTTAAGTCTGTCTGTCGAGACGAGATGCCATTCACTAGCGTTTATTTTTTTAATTTGGGACAAACACACATGGTTTCGGCCTTAAAATATATATACAAAAAAAAAACAATTTATAAGTGTGAGACTAAGAACATTATCCACAGTTTAGTTATTAATCTACTGTATTTAGCGCCAGGTAACAAAAGAGTGTTTTATCGAACGACCAAGCCACTGCTAGTATTAAGTGAAAAAAAAAATAGCAAAATGTTGTTATCTGTGGCTCTAGTATACAGGGTGTTAACGGGGTCATGATCCGGAATGATAAAAAGCGAATAAGATGATCATACTGAACAACCTTTCCCATGGGACCAACCACGAAATCGCAAAAAAAAGAGCCAATTAAGAGTTAACTGTGAGTTAACTGCGATTTAATTGAGAGTTATGTATGGAATACCTGGTTTTTTTTTGCGATTTCGTGGTTGGTCCCATGGGAAAGGTTGTTCAGTATGATCATCTTATTCGCTTTTTGTCATTCCGGATCATGACCCCGTTAACACCCTGTATATGTTTTGCCGAAACCAAACTTTACGATCGCGTTTGCGTTTTACCCTCAATTTGTATGGGATTTGACAGCTAAACGCAAACGCGTTCATAACGTTTTGTTTCAGTAAAACTTATACTAGAGCCTCAGATGAACACAGTATAAATAACTTCCAAAAACTCGAGTTGTAGAGAGAATTAAGTTGCTTTGTCGAAATCTAGGTAACAAAAGATTTATATTAAGCGAAAACCAAGTTATAAACAGATGAAGGCAGTAAGTAAAACCCTCAGAAACCTGAGTGGTAGAGATAATTAAGTTGCTTTGTCGAAATGTAAACGACTGACATACATAATTAATTGCGTTTTTGACAACCTGTCAAGAGGACATTACTCTCTCGTAGACTTGTCAAAGCTTCGCAATCAACCCGTAAAATGACAATACTTTCTGCCATTCAAATTTCAACTCTACTTAAAAGGTCATAGAGTGAATTCAATTCTTAACCGAAACAAAACGCACTTCAGAGACTAATAATTATTCAATAATCAAGCTAAATACTATTTAAATTCTATGTATATCGTGTTAAGATTGAATCTACAACTTCATAAACTGTACTATGTTTGGTTCTTAACACCTAAAATATGTCCCTTAAAACAAAATACCATCACACGAAATCCGTAACTAATTAATTTAGACCGTATATGGACTAGTCCAAGGTTTAATTTGCCATGTACGCGTTGCAGGCATTATGCGTTTGGTTACTGCTCATTCCCCGATGCGTTCGAGCAGGTATTTGATAATCGTATGCGAAATCAGTGACGTCAGATATTGCTAAAGAACCGGTGGAATAACGTTTCTGTTAGAATTGAGGGCCGTTGACAAGGCTATAGCAACGAGTTGCTGGGAGGGGGCATATTAATGGATAGCAATCGTATCCATATTTATGGATTACAACCTTTTTTTTAGTAATAGCTTTAGGGTACCACTTATCTTACAGCTTTAGACCTAGAAACGTTTTAATCGAATGCTCCGTATCACGGCTACTCTCCATCCTTACTCCGATACGGCATTATAATTATTATTTTATTATGGGGATAAGTTCGCCTTTGTACTTTGATCTATTGTGTGACATGTATATTCTTTAACCTGTTATTGTGTACAATAAAGTGCTTACATACATACATACATAATCTGGGGAAATTCATGACAAAGATAAAAAAGAGTAATTAGCACCTCGGTGCATTGTAGATATCATGTTTACTTGCTAAAGGATTAAAATAAAAAAGTTATCTAAATGAAATATCTCCAAATATGCAAGAATGATTGAATCGTAATAATATATGTACAATAAGTAAATTATTATTGTAGTATCCGTCAAAAACAAAAGACTATATGGAATTTCTTCATATGATCGCGAGGAATGTAATAAAACATACCAAGTGCCATCTGTATGTTTGTTTTTAACCGTAACCATTGTCATAACATAACTTCTAAATCATAGTTTTTTTATTGCATTTTGTAGAAATGCAGACGAGACGGGTTAAAAGATAAATTATGAAATATTGCCTTGTCAAATTAAGTATAAACGCCATAAACTTTGTAGACATAATCTTATTTCAGAAATCACATAAGTACTATTACTTTTTTTTCCGTATGATGTTTTCTGCGTTTGTTTTTTGTCGTACAAACGTTTGGCAAAAAGTTTATCCAAATTAATCTCACAGATTTTTTGGCCTGCTTATTTTCACAGCTTAATAAAAACAAAACTATGTTCAGTCAAGTGTAAAAATATGCGTGCATACAACTTATAAATATGTCCCATCGCTCTAATATCAGCAGATTAAAGTTTCGGTACATATTTAAGAGAAGATATATTTAAGATACATATTTTTGCACTTCACTGTAGCACATTGTGTCACTGTGCTAAGCCAAATGGCGCTATCTCAAAATGATATGTCATTGTCAGTTATGTCATTGACGTTGATTTTAAATTGCATGTTCCATTGACATTTCATTTAAAGATCTCTTATTTGGCTTATTTATGAGGGCAGTAGGTATATAATCTAATCTACTAAGAAATGCTGAAACATCAATAGTATTGCTAAATATAAATATATAAATGCCTGCCAATATACGTCCCATATGTGAAAAGTCCCCAACCCGCACTGGGCCCGCTTGGGGACTACTGCCAGTCCCCTCTCGCCCATGAGAGGAGGTCTGTGCCGGACAGAATTGTAAAAAAAACTGAGGAACTTGTTTTTTTTTTTAAATAATAAACGTAGGCAGCAATTTTAGAAATTAAGCTACTTGTTTTAGTCCTAAATTATCTTTAGACACAAGACTACGAGTACTATCGACAACACAGCTAACTGACCATCCGTGCACTATGTTCATCGTAATATAATAAGGTTCAATATAAATACAGAATGGTCAGTGTCAGTTAACTGTGTTCGCGTTTGTACGAGTATAGTACCTACAGTCACACCTGTCATTTGACCGTCGTAAACTACACTCAGATTGCAAATGCAAGACCATCTCGCTATCCTCGCAGTACTTACTCGCTGTCATTTTCGAATACTCAAAAGCTTTAACACCGCTCCCTTGCCCACAGCCGAGGTAGCCGCCAGTCGCCGCTCCACCGCAGCCGCCTGCGCACGCGCGTGATGTGTATGTGTGCGTGACAAGCAGTGTGTGCAACGTAACAAAATGCAGGGCCGTGATAAGTTGTGTGCGAAGCTGACGAGCGCGTTTCTGAGGAAGTGGTGTAAGTGTTTTGATATTTTGTAGTTTATTTATTAATCAGAGGCTCTAGAATAAGTTTTACCGAAACAAAACGTTACGACCGCGTTTACGTTTAGCTGTCAAATCCCATACAAGTTTAGGGTGAAACGCCAACGCGATCGTAAAGTTTTGTTTCGGTAAAACTTGTACTAGAGCCTCAGTAGTGGAACGGAGCTCTAGCGTCCATGTGTGAGTTTTTATTAGTAATTCTAGACGAAAGTAATAACAGCAGAGTTTCTTGGCTCACTGTACCAAAATAAAACAAAATGGAGTTTACAACAAAAAAACTCACGGACCATTGAAAGGACCTTTTCGTAGGTGATGCTGACTTTATTTACTGCCATAGAAAATAATAACAATTCACACAGGAAATATATAATGTATGACTTATAAGTTACCGCTGTAAAAAGTGCTTAAGTACGCGAAAAAGTCAAGATGATCTAAATACCCCTTTTTTATGCTCGTAAGATAATTTCTATAAGTTCCTAAAAAAATATTATGCAAAATTAATCATTTATTCGTTATTTATTTAATCATAAGAATACTTAGGCGACTCCATACATTTAGTGTGAAATTTGCCACCGGTACTCCGCCCTCTAATTATTATCATTGCAATATCTTATTCTTTACCGATTTCTTAAATCCGAAGTCTTATCTGTCGAGACGATCCTTCGCTGTCGGGGTCTTCTTAAACATTTAATTTTGTTTTATTTGGTAGAAGTGTCACTGAAAATTTCGTTTCACGTGCTCTGCCAACCCCTTTTGGAAATACAGGCGTACGTTTATGTATGTATTAGTAATTTTAAAGACTGTTACACACTTGGAATTGGATAACTCTCTACTTAATGTAGGTGTCGGAATGCGAGTTGTGAAACGTTTGGTTAGCGCTAGTGTGGCATAGGGGTTTCAACTCAAACAATCATGTTGCATGACGTTTTAGTAGTACAGTCGGCAGCGAAAGTAGCTACGCGGGTCAAGTGCTCAAAATGACCTACACAAGACTCTAATGACAAGATGATAAGGACTGTCTAGATCATTTTGAGCGTGTTCTTTAGCGTAACTACTTCTGCTGCGGACTGTACTAGCCTAGCCAGATTGATTGTTAATGGCTTTGTGAGCTGCGGAAACCGCGAGCCTGTCACTTTAAAAAAAAAATTTCGAAGAACTGAGACGGCGAAAAAAAATTTAAAATATCGAACCTTATCACAAAATTCCACGAGAGTTTATTGAGAAATGCGTAGAGGGGAACAGACGGACATACGAAATAATTTCTGCTCAAGCTGAAAAGGAGAACTTCGTTCGCCTCGCTCGCTCGTTCGATTAGGTACCTATATTTATTTATTTAGCTATTTTCGCGCCTGGAATCCTCTGTATTATAAATCGAAATGGAATATAAATCTTTAGAGCAGCTTTCGTGAACCCATTTTTTAACAAACATTGCATACAAACAAAATACATTATTGTTTAGGTACTTACATATATTTATTTTCATCACACTTGCTCGAAAAGGGCTTCATAATGCGCAGACATACAGAGCTGTAATAACCTGTGTTACGCCCACGGGCGTAATGTTTTTTTTCTTAAATTGTATCTGTCACGCAGTTACAAAGCAAAGAGGTTTTTTATCAAATACGATGTCTGAAAACGTATTTATAAATAAATTTAAACTTAAAAAACTACTTAAACATGTTTAACTGAATTATTTATAGATTTAATATGTAAGTAGTTATTTAGTGTCTATGTAAAATGTTTTTAATTGTTTTCAAATCGTGGCTGTATACCGAAGGGTCTTTGCCATACGCGCCTCACGTCAAATTCAACAAAATGGACGACTGACATGTTGCAGTTTTTATTACGATTTGTAATCATTTCATCTAAAATGTACCTATTTGTTTCCTCGCAAATGTGATGGAAAACATTGTGTATAACACGGCCGTAAGAATATTGCAAACTCGAGTCATCAAAAGCCCTCCGCCTTCGGCGTCGGGCTTCTGATAGACTCTTGTTCGCAATATTCCACTTACGCCCCTCGTTAAACAATGTACTATTATACAAATGTTGCTATACCGTCTTCCATATAATATGAAAAAAAACATGCATCAATCGTCGTGCGATTTCATGGAAAACATTCTAAAACACAAACACATCAATATAACAAGCTTCTGTCAAAAAATTCATTTTTGGTCCAAGCTTTTATTGCCGACTGTACTTTTCTGTATACCATCATCAACTACTCGTTGAGACGATTCTAACGAGCCCAAACTCAACGGGGTTACGTCGGTTAAGTACTGAATTCCCATGGCCACCTTCCGTCTCCATCATCAGATCAGCTCGATGGTACTATAATATTGAATTGTCATCCAAACTATACTTATACCCTAAATTTCAGCTCAATCGGTCACCGGGAAGTGGGTCGAATTTAACTTGCAAGATTTGATTACAGACAGACAGACAGACAGACAGACAACGGGACAGATGAAACTAAATAAAAGCTTGTAATATACAAATCTCACTAATGATGTCAATCTAAAAGCTTACTTAGATTCTACTAAACTTGATTTACAAAAAAAAATGGATAACCTTCGAAAAACCCGTAGCTTTTACGCACCTTTATGTTTAATTTGATAAGCGAGTTTTCATGTTTCTTGTTTAATTAAAATACCCATATTCGACATTGACCTTTAAGCCACGTGACTTTGCGATATCGTTTTTATTTTTTTATTGCTAATCAATATAGTAATCCAAGTAAAGCATCGTGTAATAAAATAGTTAACGGGAAAAATCTTAGGTAAGTATCTAAGGCACAAAAAAAGCATGAGAATAAAATCAGAATAGCACGTTATTTTTTGAATAAGTACTAAGTTTAGTAAGCATCGTCTCCACCACCCAAAGGTTGTCTGGAAGAGATCGCTTTTTAGCGATAAGACCGCCTGTTGTCTACCATTGTTTGTTTGTGTTGATGTTTAATTTACCTCTATTTTTCCATTTTATTTTTTACTATGTCTGGTGAGCAATAAAGAATATTTGTATTGTATTGTATTGTAATCAATGTAATGTAAGTTTCAGTACACTGCTGGGTGACTAGCTTTGCAACTGTTCAACTACTGAATCAGTAAGCCTCATCTTAGGCTCTGTCATTGCTTCCCAATGGACAGTCTTTTATATAAAAAGTAACTACTTTAAACTAAGCACGCGTTGACATTATATAAAAAAAAAAAAACCTTTATTTCAGACATTTGGGGTGTTTATAGTGTTACAGATTTACTTAAATGAGTATGTTAGTACCTATTACCTAAGCTTAAAAGCAAAAAAAGTAGTTTATATTACGCGTACGTAGCTTCTTCTTAACATCAGAAAACAATAATCTTGACCGCATCACCTATTAAAACCCGGCTGGAAGGACCATTAATGTACTTATTTTTATCATTATTTATAATTGAAGCCAATCACATAGATCACGTTTTATTTTAAAATAGCGCACGTCATCGACTTGGCCATCAATTCTTCGATTTGTACGGTCTTCAAAGAAATGTTTGCATTATTGCACCTTAACCGATGGTTATAAGGCGGAAAATATAGGTGTACTGTACATAGCTTTGCCGTAGACTGTATCATGGACTCGACTGCAAGCAGCATTAGTTGACTGTTCATAGCCCTTATTACCAAGGCATAAGGTATATCATTGGTTGTATTCCATATGTACGAGATCTGACTGCCAATTTGGTCGTGACGCGTGTCTTTCACGATCCGCCGTGAATACATTGGTAATTGCTGGTTTAAAAATGTACGGGACATACAGTTATGTCATATTCCCTAATATAATTCCGTTTATCAACCTACATAAACGGAATTGTAGGAAGGATGTCACTTCTTATAACGCATCATACCTCCGAATTTCGTTTTTCTGAAAACCAATGCTAAAGAATATTTGAAGGGTAAAATACAACGAATGGTTCGTCATAAGCATAGCATCTAAATACCTTCGAAAAGGACGAACATTTTTTTTTGTATAAGAATGGAACAAGGAAGTCACTTATTTATTATTTTTATTTATTTATATTTATTTATTAATTTATCCAACTAAACTAAAGTTACTTTTAAAACAAAAGCCCTGCACAACTGTTTTATACAGTTGGTCTGCAGGAGAACTTTTAAAACGAAAGTAATTTAACATTATAAATACCTATAGGTTAGTTCGACACTACTATATGTATAAGTCTAAGGGCCTTATCACACTTGCGATTTCCAAGCGAATTTTGTATGAAGGCGATCACGCAGCGAGTTCGCCGCGACTGATAATTGTATAGAAAACACGCTCGCAACTCGCAAGTGTGATAACGCTCTAAGATAGTGTATCTAATAAATATATTTTGTAATTTTCTTTTAACACCTAGTACTGATCAGTGTTTCCGAACTTATGTACGGATTATTTACCGTTATCTTTTTGGTGAAGGAACACATCGCGAGGAAATGGGTCTAATCTCAATAAATAAGGTCTAGTTTTCCTTCTGGGCTGGAAGATCAGATGGCAGTCGCTTTCGTACAACTAGCAGTGCCTACGCCAAATCTTGGAAGGAGGATTATGAAGGATGGAACGAGAAGTGACGGATCAAGAATATCTGACACGACTAGTAGACCCGTCAACAGTGTGTCATAATTTTACGTAGATGGAGGATTCCCTAGATGGAGTCTAGCGAATCCCCGAGGGGATGTAGGAGGTATATTAAGGGGATGCCTTGATTTGAGTCGAACACGCCCCCTAGACAGAGACACGCTTATGCCTGTCGCGCACGAGAAAAAGAGATGTAACACTCTTCGGGAATGGCTTTTTTGGACAAATTTCGATAAATACCTAACTTAGTGAAGTTTTATTTCAATTTCATCAAGTGAGATTTTAGATGAGATAAAATATTATAGTATTAACTTGGTTATGTCGTAAAATAATGTATCGTTTAGTAGGCTGAGTAAAAAAAGGAAAATACAGACCCAACTTTGGATTTTTTTAGGAAATTTTAAGCAATCATGCAGGTATCGATCAAATCAGATAAACAATCATATAGTCAAGAATCATATATCTGATAGTCAGACCTTATTGTTTCTTAATCTAGTCAGAACGGCGTTACAAAGCACGCGATAATTTCCAATGCACCGCCTTAAGGTATAAGGTATCTCTTTTCCTCGTGCGCGGAAGGCATCAGCGTGTCACTGTCTAGGGGGCGTGTTCGGCTCAAATTAAGGCATCCCCTTAAACTGACTAATGCCTTGATCACACGTACCCAGCAAACGGGCGAGACAGTGCTACTCGGCGTAAAAGCGGCGAGACAGTAGCTCGGCTCCCTTACTATCTACTAGGCCGAGTCACAGATTAAAGAATACAAGTACAGATACCCAATCTCATAGAGCAAAAGCGTACCGTCCTAATGTAGGCAATTCTGTATACAATTTTAGTCCCGTAGCTACACCACTAGATGCAGTATCCGAGCTACCACGGCTATGACACTGTCAGCCTTTAGTAATACATTGAGATATCACCAGATGGCGTTGACTTCCCGGGCAACAAATAGAGTATTTTTGTTTTTTTCGATATAAAAGTAGTATTTTAGAGACAATATTACACATCACACAAAAATATATATAACCAAATGCTTAGAGCCTGTGGTTCCATAGAACTTTCGCGCGCGACCCGTGATGGCGCCATCTAGTGACAGTACCCAATAATACGTAGCAAGCTTGAAAGCTCACTCGTATAGTACGAGTTACATGGATTTAGTATCAATTTTATTGCATTTACTAAACTTATAAAATATACCTTTATTGTATGTGCGGAAGTATGTTTGTGATATAATTAAGGTACGTTGAATTTATTACGGTGTAAAAATCATTCTATCTTCACGATTACTGGTTCAAATGTTTCGCTCGGTACCTGTGTCGCCATCTATGAGTTCTTTTTAGTATCAATTATACGTTGTTCTAGTTGGGAGGCCATTGCCGAGCACTGTCTCGTCCGTATGCTCGGTACGTATGATCAAGGCATTAAGACGGGTTGCACCAGCTTACGATGACACACCGATCAAAGTTAAATATGGCGCCGGCAGCCGTCATTACATAGAAACTTGTCAAACTTTCAATACATTCGGATATAAACGAGGAGCGCTTATGATTGCAGACGCTCGCGGTTTGGTGCAACTGACCCTTAAGCCCGCTCCACGTTCTCGACAAAACTACACGAGACTGGTTTCGCCGGAATATTTGCCGAGACCGGGCGAAACCGAGAGCGGCCCTCTACATTCTCGCCTTGCGCATAGAGATGCGCAAAACGTGTCACTGAAGTGAAAGGAGCGATTCATATCTTCATGTCGTAAAGATATGTATCACTCTTTTCGTTCATTTCGTTCAATTCGCTCAGTTCATCTATAGACTCCTAACAGCTCTCGCTCAGTTGATCTGTGGACTCCTATCAGCTCTAAATCGCGATAACCGAAAATAATAATGAATGAATGAATAACGGCTGATACTTGCACAGATTTTCCTTCATACTTGGTCAGGCTATATTTCTAACTCATTTTTTTGGCGAAGAACATGTGAAATTAATGGATCAACCAAATCACTCCCACACACGAGTATAAATGAGTGACTCACACATTGACATGTTTCTCTATCAGTAACGTAAGTTGCGTGCACGCGTGAGTGTGAGATAGGTTTATGGCTTCGACTCGTAAGTGCGAAGAGCGCAACCCACTCGTACATCAGTTCTGCTCGGTTGAGTTGAGAGCGGTAGAGCGGCGGAAGGACGCATACTGAACTGACATAGTGAGTTAGTGAGTTGTTTCATCCTTCAGTGAACGAGTGAGCGAGTGATATAAACGAAAAGATGCAGTTCATTTGAATCTCTCACTCCTGAGTTACACACCTCTACTTGCGCAGTTGTAACTGGACTTTCATACAAGATGGACGCTTCCTACGGTTGCCGTCGGTCGGCTGACGGAAGCGCAGCGAGAATGTGGAGAAGTTTCGCGCAAACACGAAACTTCACTTCACGAGAGTTCTTTGATGTTTGGCCATTTTACCGACACGAAACGGAGACTACACTAATATACGCAAAACAATACGAAAATAGACGAATACTCACTCCACACTCTCGTATTCGGCAAATCTCGTGTAGTTTTGTCAAGAATCTGGAGCGGGCTTAAATCAGAAGACTCGCATAACTTTGCACTTACCTTACCACGGGCGGTAGGCGGTAGTAAAAAGTTGATTAACCCACCTGCGATCTGAGACTTTCTTTGTTTACCGCCCTAGACATGTAATGTTCTATTTCGTGCCAGATAATCGCATGTGACTCGTAGAGGTTCAAAGTGTAAATTACAAAACGATTAAATAACTAGGTCAAGTAAGGTAATAAGAATAACTAATAGATGCAATTAATAATGATTTCCAGTAAACTCGCTGAGTAAGACAGGTGAGTCGTTTGACTTATTGACTATTTAGGCTACAGATTAGTTTAAATACAGTAAATCTAGGTTAGTAATTGCTGTGGCGTCGTTTGGATTATCCTTATAAGGGTAAAGTTTGTTGTTGCCCGCGAATTCACATGCAACTAACTAGTCATACCCCACAACCGTACTATCTATGGTTAATATCGTTATATTATAAAGAGGTTATTAATAGTATTTTATGCAATCGTTATATAATGTATGCTTTTTCAGTCGAGTACCACGTTTGGCCTAATTAAGGTACGAGACTGAAAAAGCTAATCATATAACTATTGTATACAATAGACGAAGATGGTTTATTTTTTCCATTATATTCTTTCTCTGTATCATATCGATTATAAAATGATCGGGGTAACTTCCTCGTTAAAAATAACACGAAAAACAAAATATTTCATAAAATGATTTGTTTTGTGATAAGGGTATTTATTGTATACAATACTTTTTCTACGAGTCAACTGAACTATTAAACAAACTTGGTGTCTATTGAAAATCTAAGCCCTGCTGAAACGAAGTGCAACCAACGGCTTTTTCTTTTTTGTGCGTTGATGTCTATTACCTTTTGAGTTTCTCATGACGGCGTCCTATTGGTCAAATACATTATAGTTCAGTAAAAGCGCCTCGTGATTGGTCAATTTCATTTTAGTTGTCTCAACAGTTATGAAATGTGTTGAGTTGGGAGCTCCCTAGTAAAAAGTGTGTGATTTAAGTTTGGTGTACGAAGTCTTAATTCAAACATTAAGGTTGACGAGTGTAAAAACTTATATTATGATACAATTATTGAAGAGAATTATTATGACAGGAAAAGTTGAGGGCCAGAGGCCTCGAAGCACACCACCCGCTAGATGGAGCACACAAATCACTGCACTCTTGCAACTACATCTGCATGAGGCCATACATAAAGCGGGTGATAGGAGCCTTTGGAGAAGTCTGGTCAACAAGAGGCCATGATGTCACGATCCTCAGCATTGAGGGAACGACTGATGATGATACAATTAGGCTTGTAAGGTTAACTTTCAAAATAGGCATGATGCCTCATGTTCAAATTGATAACGTAGTGATGCTAAATGGATAGTAAACCATCAAATTACCGTAATAAAGTATAAATTATAAAATCATAAAAAGATATGAACCTTGAAAGTTTAGAAAAAATATGCATTTTTATTTATTGTCCAAGAGTAAATAAAAAGCTACCAAAAGAATCCTTACGCTTTTCTAGAAACAAAATTGTATGACAACTATGTACTTAAACGCTGTATTTCGCGACCGAAACAACAATTTACCTGATTTTCCGTACTACGATTAGTACAAATATACAAATGTGACGTCACACTTGTATAGACACACAGTATGAAGCGTTTCGCGCTGCCGCCAGCGAGGTCAATCTTTATCTCAAATTTATAGGTATTTATGTTCTTTAATTGTAGTTGCTCCCATACAAACATTTGTTCCTCTCCAAAAACTGGTTCGAATGACGTCACAAAAAAATTTTAGTCATCATCCCTATTGTAGAATATTTTGTACACTGTCTTACAACTTTTCGCCTGTCTAAACTTAGTGAAATTGACTGCCATCTGACCTTCCAACCCAGAGGGAATCAGACCTTATTGGGATTAGACCGGTTTTCTCACGATGTTTTCCTTCACCGAAAAGTTATTGTTAAATATCAAAGGTCGCCAGACACATTTGGATGGCCACTTGCGAAAAAGGCGCCCAAGCGTACCCCAAGTGTCTAGGATGTAACTGGGAGAACACTAGGATAAAGACGCAGATATTACGTTGTGATGTGACATATTGTTGGCAATATTGCCTGCAAATATAGATATTCATATTTCTGGGCATTTAAAAAAAATCGTGTACCCAATTAGCGTGAGTTGTTAAATAAAAATTAACTCGGTGTCAGTTTTGTGACGAAAATTAAGCTTTCCAATTATGTGAAATTAAACTGGTTTCACATGTAAATAACGTGTATATGCATAGCATTTATAAATTGAAAAGAAAAAGTTAATTTGTATACAAACTGTATACTTAATTGTCGTCACAAAACTGACACTGAGTAAATTTTTATTTAACAACTCACGCTAATTGGGTACACGAATTTTTAAAAATGGCCTTCTACACTTCGTGCTTAAATATCGGTTCTAGCAAATGACAAAACAATGCAACTTAATCAGATTACGAAGTGATTATAGAACTACAATAGCGTAGCAAATTAGACACAATGGTTGTGTAATAGAGATATTTTATGCTAAGATGCATGAGAATCTGTAAAATGTGGAGCAAATTCGAATGAGCTTGTAAGGAAAATTATGATAAACTAGCTTCTGCCCGCGACTCCGTCCGCGTGGAAATCGTTTATATCGCAGCTCCATACAAACTTTAACCCCCATTTCATCCCCTTAGGGGGTTATTTCCAGGATGAAAACTATCCTATGTCCTTCCCCGGGATTCAAACTATCTCCATACCAAATTTCATCGCAATCGGTTCAGCGGTTTAAGCGTGAAGAGGTAACAGACAGACAGACAGACAGACACACTTTCGCATTTATAATATTAGTATGGAGTATGGATAAAGTCATCTTCGATAGGTACATATCGATTCTCATGATCGTATCATACACTCTGTGGCATTAGAAGTACAATACCTTCCGCCCGCGACTTCCACTGGCGTGGACCCGGGATAAAAACTATCTTAAGTGCAAAATTTCAGTCAAATCGGTTGAGCCTGATGATTGAGTAACAAACATCCAAACTTTCGCATTTATAATATTAGTAGGATAGGTATGGAATATATATTATGTAAAATGCAATTCCTGACAATCAGACAACTAAAATTACATGAACCATTAAAAAGTACCTACTGATCAAAGAACGTTGAGATCGTTGAATTAATTGTGCCTTTTCTAACAAAGTGAAGTCACGATTTTCTATGGTCAATCAGCGTCCATTTTTGACCTTTACGTGCATACAAATGCCTATATAAAATATCAAATTCAGTTTGTTAAATTAAGTGATGTCTTCCGAGTATTAGCGTGAGTTTTATTTACTGGTAATGCAAGAACTGTAATTGATTGAATCGGACGTTACTGTGCGGAATTCTATGATAAGTTTCTAGAATCATATTCTTTAAGGTTTTTTTTCATAATTGGTGGTGATTTATTCTATTTATTTGCATGTTTGCACGTGCGGAAGGGGCCATTAACCGCATGCAAAAATACGCAAATAGGTGCATCTGATCATCGCTAATAGACCTGCATGTTATTTGCAAAATAATCAGGTTCTAGAAAATAGGAAGAATAATTGATTGTTACTGTTGTATGTCAATCTGCATTTGTTATTAATATGGCTTCTTATAAGTAGTCATGCATTCTTGACTGAGTAGTCTTGGTCATGTCATGTCACGGTCGATTTTTGCGCCACCGAAGCTCTTTTAATGCAGAATCATAATACTGGATTTGTGAACCATAGTTAATGATCAAACCCCGGACCACGGGAGCAAAAATGCACTTGTCACTAGTGCTTAGTTAAATATCGACTATTCTATCGACATCCATACGAACAAATTATTGAATCCTCAAGGTAAAGTTATTCACAACAAGTATCAGGATGTGTTGAAGAAAAACGTTGGCTTTTTAACTTTAAACATCTTAAATAATTTGATATCTGGTAAAGAAGTGGAAGTACGTTGTACAGAAGAAATCCATAACCACTATGAATTATTTAATTTTGCTCCTTTAGTTGGATGAAATGGATTTTATCGCCAAGGCGAAGGAGTTTAAAATCAGAAAATTTTGAAAAAAGGATTTTTGTATATTACGAAAACTATATAAAATGCTGAAAAAATACAAACACTTCGTTTTAATTTTATTTTCAACAATAATTAATACTTCTGCATATCATAGCGGTAGTCCAGTAGGTACATCGTGCTTTTTATCGACATCGATTTATATCATATAAAATGTGTGTCCTCGCACTATAAAGCTGTCAACGCATTTTTGCTCCCGTCATCCGGGGTTTGGTATTTTGGTAATGATAGGTGTTCGTTATACGACAAATTCTTGGCCATAGAAACTGAAGAAGTGAAAAAAGTTCCGTTGTGACACAAAAATTAACCATAGAATTGTATGGTTAACTTTCGTGTCACAGCGGAAAACTGTCATTGAAAATGTAATTGAGTGAGTTAAGCTGGCTAAGAATTTTGTCCTTACCCATACATGCATTCTTAAAGTTCAGCTATGTTCTTATCCGTCGCCATGTTGCTCTGTTCTTTGCGGAGTGAGAGCAATCATAGATTGTGACTTCTGTCACAGAACAGTTAATAAGGTGTCTTTTTAAGTTTTACTTTTTAGTTTGTGTTCGTTTAATTTTTATTTATAAATCGTCCTTGTGTGCGATTGTGGTGACATTGCGCCGTTTCACCAAATGGCCACAACGGAAGATCAGCATTATGCTCATTTTTGACCAATTTGTGACAAATGTGTATGTGTCTATGAGTCTACAATTAGTTATTGCGTTGTCACGAATAAATGTTTACTTTCTTTCTAAAAGTATTACATACTTCTGTGACGGATCTGATGAGGTCTGTCGGTCTGTCCATCGTGTTGGAGAGCGCCCATGAGACATTTCATCACATCGACATTCCCTTGCAACACCAAACGTTCCGTAGGTCCTCGTTTTGGGTGATCTCCCCGAAGTATAGGTGTGTGGACACCAAAATAAATAATTGTTAATGATGAATTTTCTCGATAATTTAATAATAATATTGTCAAATGGAGAAAAAAGTAAAGCAGAGGATTAAGTAATCACAAAGTGTCCAAACTTTAAGAGGGGGTATATAATGTCCCTTTTCCGCAAAACACTAACGCTTTCACATCACTTGAAACGATTGTCATTTACTATGACGACAGTAGTGACGACACGATCCCCGAGCGTTTTCTCTCTCTCTCTAACAAACAATATCAAAACGGTTGTAGCTTCGTAATTTAGTTTAGTATCTAAATGGGATTTTCGTCACTAAGCATATTTTTTTGCCTTCTTTCTTTTGGAGTAATAAATAATACATTTTGAGTCCGCATTTGCACCGTCGCCGATAATCTCTGTTTGATTTTGATGTTGAGTTCTTTTGGAATTGGTGCGGTTATTAATATAACCCGTGTTTGTATTGAGGTAATAGCTTCGAGTTGACGTGTGGCGCACAAAATTACTCAACCGCAACGTTCTGGTCCACTTTTACTTAATGTTTTGTACAAAAGTGTGTCGATTTGCGTGAGTTTAACGTAATATCTTATTCATAAATGTACAACGTGGCGGGATGGCTGTTAGTAGTTTTTTTTAATCCCCGACGGAAAGAGAGGGGTGTTATAAGTTTAACGTGTCTCCCAAAACCGATTTGAATGCGGTTTTTTTTGTGTCATAGATAATTTTATCCCGAGTGTTCTTAGCCATGTTTCATGAAAATCTGTTCAGCCGTTTTTGAGATATGGGACTTAGA
The DNA here is from genome assembly GCA_947578815.1 of Epinotia ramella. Classification (NCBI taxonomy): domain Eukaryota; kingdom Metazoa; phylum Arthropoda; class Insecta; order Lepidoptera; family Tortricidae; genus Epinotia; species Epinotia ramella. The sequence goes on along the minus strand of OX388227.1, from coordinate 4,600,882 downwards.
AATGAAAATTTCGGGGGTTTTTCAACGTTTCCAAGTTGTACTTATTTTCGAACCAGCGAGCGAAGCGAACGAAGCTCTATGCTTCAGCTTGGGCCGAAAATCGTTTCTCCGGTGTCCGGTGTCTGTCCCGCTGTCCTCCTCTGCAGGTCACATTTCTCAACTGATTATCGTGAAATTTTGTAAGCAGGCTCGTTGTTTTTTTTTTTGTCGAGTCACTATTTCGAAATAAAAAATAAAATGTTTTTTTAAAAAGACAGGATCGTGAGGTCTACCGCCCACGGCGCCACTTATCGTGATACAAGTATACTGCGTGAGGTAGCAAAGCGGTTGGCGAGGAAAAAGTCCACCAACACGAAGAGATACGCGGGCGCAGCTAGCGATGCTATTCGTGATTTTCTTCCTCGCACACGCTCTGCTACCGTAACAGCTTTGGTGGATACTAATCCTTATATTATACTAGATGCCCACGCGACTCCGCCCGCGTATTGCAAAGAACATAAGCAAATGTGCAGGATAAATTATATCATATGTCCATCCAGAAAGTCTAATCTATGTCATGGTGAAGGAATTTTTGAAGTCGTATAAGTGGTACCGGAGATTACGCCTACTACATAGGGTAATTCCGGGGTAGTTGGCCATAAGGGAGAGAGATGGCCCATCGAAAGAATTCATGGAACCGTTGAATGGGTGTCGGTAGGTACTTACTGTTCAGTTAACTTCGCGTTGTTCATTGATGTTACGCTACGGTTAAAAAAATTACAAAAAAAAAACAAAAGTATCCTGATGCCTTCGGGAAAGATTGCCAACTGTATGTTCATTCATTTTGACCATTTCATCCGGACACCTCGGGAGAGATGGCCAAATTAGTTCAAAATAAACCTTTTTTTGAATGTTAAGCTCATTAGAGTTCGTTATTTTCTTGCTATATACTTATATCAAAACTATTTGTTCAAATTTGAATTGTAAATAAAGATTTCAATAATAATGTGTCAGGTTAACTTTTAACAACATTAAAAAAAAACTATGACCAACTACCCCGGACTTACCCTAAACAAAAATTTAGTTTCCCTCTGCCTGCATGGCTTCGCTCGCATATTGCAAAAAACCCAGGCAAACCCGCCCCATAAAATATAACTTATAACGATACATAAAGTCCATTCTGCACGCAGGTTAAATAATTTTTGAAATCGATTTTCACCTGCTTTCAAAGTCGTATCGTTGCAAGTTCTTATGTACAATATAGATAACAATTGACAATTCAATAACTTAGCTCCATCAAGTTGGCTTGATGGCGACAACAGGGACAATTGATTGGCTATTAGAATACCCTCGAGTATAAACTGTCTGGACTGACAACAGGGACATCAATGTGACAGACAGCTTTCGTTTTAAGGCTTGCACTGAAAACTATTATATAAACAACTAGCGACCCGCCCCGGCTTCGCATGGGTACTATATTATACATATAAACATTCCTCTTGAATCACTCTATCTATTAAAAAAAACCGCATCTAAATCCGTTGCGTAGTTTTAAAGAAGGATCCGATTCTACAGTGGCCTCTAAACTTCCTAATTTTATTTAGGTGTCGCTAAAACACTTTGCTATTCTATGAGCAGCTGTCATAATCAAATGACAGCGCTAATTTGAATCTGACGTTTCTTATTTTAGGCGGTCTATACAACTTACTTAGCTGCCTAAATGCTATTCTAAATATGTCGTTTTTAATCTGCCGCCTAAATTATGTCTAAATATTAGACAATTTAGTTTTAGGCTAGTTAAGCCATGTGCACGTAGAATCGGGTCCATATAGGGACAGACAGCGGGAAGCGACTTTGTTTTATACTATGTAAACAATACTTTTTGGGATGTAGTACTGTCTTCGCGGCTCCGCTCATGTTGTGTATAAAGTCTATTCATATAAAGTTATAGGTGAAAAACTTAAGTAAGGCATATGGAGTTGTGACCTGGTTGAATAGACGTTACTTACTTAACTATTAAAAAATTGTAATGCCAGCTGTACAAATTGGGCCAACGTTGGCGCGTGAGCAGGATGCAGCTATGTAAACGAATGAAATCGAATTATAGCCCTCTCCCTCTAACGCATAGATGCATCCTGCTCACGCGCCAAAGTTGGCCCAATGTGTACAGTCGCCATAACACACATAATAAAAAATGACGTTCGAGCAGTTTACAAGAATTTTGATTTTCCAATCAATCAATCAATTTTTATTGCGAGAACATAGTACATAATATGGCATAATAAATACATAGTTGTGCTTATGTTCTACCATAAAAGGCATGCAAATTAACAATTTCATAATATTCAATCACTTCAATTTTTTTATGTCAGACTATTAAAATAATTATTGGATGTCATGTCAAGATTAAAATAAATTAGTTGCATTCAGAAACATAATGATTATAATTAGGATGATATACATAAAAAAAAAAATAGTCCTAGTTATGTAGCTTATAGGCAAGATAGTCTTTGACAGAATAAAAACATTTATCTAGTAGCTATTCAGTAAGCATTCCTTTAAACCTATTTGTGGGGCACTCTTTAATGAAATTGGGTAAATTATTATAGATTTGGATAGCCATACAGTATGAATTGTTTTTATGAAGCTTGACTGTAGAGCGTGGCAAGAACAATTTGCTCCCATACCTAGTCGATCTAGGATAGAAGGTGCTCTGTTTGTCAAAATATTCAGGGTGTTCACTCACAAAGATACACAAGATACTACCTACACCCCAGGCCAAAAGTATGGAAACAAAGTTGAGTTGAGTTGAGTTGTTGTTTGATATTTCGTGTTTCCATTATTACTGTGGGACGAGCTGGACAGGCAGATAAGAAAAACATGTCCAACTTCAAAATCAGCATTGTGGACGAATTTGTCAACAGCCTGGGCTAATCTTGAACTAAATACCATTGATAAATTGATTCAAAGAATGCCGAGATTGTGCGCTGCAGTTATGAAAGCAAAAGGCGGATACATTAATGAAAACAAAGTTTAGGTCTATATTGAAAACAACACACATAGTCAATAGGAATAGGTATAGAAATTTCGTAAATTGTTGTACCTATATATTTGTTTATTTTAAATAAAAACTTTTCGTGTGAAAATTAACCTTTTCTATTGTCATATACGCTTGTTTCCATACTTTTGACCTGGGGTGTACATCTATTTACCTTCTCTGTTACGACCAGTGAGATCCTTTAATTGGCTGTAAGTATGTATATATGTCGAAGTGATGTTGTGTTGTAAAAGCTCTTGGTTCTCCATATAAATAAATAAAATTATACTTAACTGACCTATACTGAACTACTTACTTAAATCAACTGCGTCTAAATTTTCGTGCACTGGAAAAAAGCTTCCGGAATTCAAAAAAATCAGAGTAATGATGCTTTCGAACAAATGATTATTTGGTATTTTTGTGTATTCCCGTCACTGTCACATCTGTAAGTAGCACAGGATGTAATAAACAGTGACTCACTATGGTCAACATTGGCAAGTAGTATTTTTTTTATGTAGACCTCCTTTTCTCAGACTTTAAAAAACTGTTGGTTTGCTACATTGATTTACGTATCAATTAGCGGTTACACTTAACAATAAAAGACAACCGCTTTGTTTACCACTTAACAATGAAAGACAATCGCATTGTTTACGACGCACAAAAAAAAATCGCACTAGAGTAGATGGCATGCGCAAATTTATACTCACGCGCACTCTTTCTACTATGGCAATGTCTGATCTATACTATAATATAATTGTTGTATATGTAAAATTAACAATAAAAGCACTGGTTTCTTAGATTATGATCTTTCACATTAAATTCACAAGCCATCGACCTGTAAACATTATCGTTTTTTCATTATTATCTATCGTTTGGCCTCCAGTGGGGCCGTTAACTTTTTTTTTGGGACCTCTCTCAGCTCGGCCCTAAAGCCAGCAAGGACAAGAAGGAAAAGAAAATAAAAGGTAGAGTTAAGAAGGAAAAAGAGAATAGAATAGTAAAGAGTGTTGCCAACATGCCCATCTTCATTAGGCGCGTTCGGAAACACCGCAAACAGTAGTATGTCTACTGCGCTGAATCAGTTCTATCCACGCCCCACATTAAGGCGCCGTAGGTTCAGCGAAGTTAAGCGAACAGAGTTTTTAAAACAATATAATGCGTCTGTTTATAATAATATGGTTTCAAAAAAATACGAATAGTAATCTTAAGGCTTTTCTGCAGGGAAATTAGTGCTTCGAAACATGATTAAGCAAATTTCGCTCGATAGAAAAAAATCACGAACATAGGCCTAAAACACACAAAAACACACTCAAAATATTTGTAACAAATTATGCACAAAAGCTATAAATATTAAAATTGCTTCTAAAAATCGGCAATATCATGTTTGAGAGAAATCAGTGTTTACATTTTTATTTATTTTAACGGCCAAAAAATTAAAATTAAAAAACATGATATCCGCGCTTCCGAGCACGCACTTCCATCTCGCTCACGCTTATGCTCAGTGAGAGGGAGAGAAGACCATGAACCTACGGCGCCTTAACTGGTGTTTAAAAAACGACCAATCAACCGCGGCTGAGATTAGCGGGTCAGCTACAAACAGTTTGTCTCACTTTCACTTTTGTTTTCGTTTTCATTCACTTTTGACTGCTGAATGGTGTTAATTTATCTAACCTTTTTACACTTAGAGTACCTATAGATATCTACAGGGGAGCTGTACACGTGCTTCCATAAGGGACGGAAAGGCTCCAAAATTAAGAACTGCTCTTAAATGTCAATAATTTAATGTTTACTACAAGGTTTTATTGCCAATTGTACTTTTCTGTGTACCGTCATCAACTACTCGTTGAGACGATTCTAACGAGCCCAAACTCAACGGGATTACGTCTTTTCCCATGGCCACATTCTATATCCATCATCAGATCAGCTCGATGGTACCATAATATTGAATTGTCATCCAAACTATACGTATACCCAAAATTTCAGTTCAATCGGTCACCGGGAAGTGGGTCAAATTTAACTCGCAAGATTTGTTCCATGCTAACATACTAACAGGGCAAGTTAAATAAAAGCTTGTAAAAAGGTTTGAGGAGCTGTATGTTCATAAAAATGGTTCACTGTTATGTTATGTGCAATTTTTCTTTGACATTCAAAAAACCGACCTACCAGTTTGTTCACAATGAAACAGCATAAGCACAATGAAACGGTGTGTGCAACAATGACACAGCTATGTAGAACATTTTGGTATTCATGGTACCATAATATTGAATTGTCATCCAAACTATACTTAAACTCAATATTTCAGCTCAATCGGTTGAAGACATTTGCTTCAAAATTGAGTTGCAAGCTTCCACCCGAAGAAACAGAGTTACATACTTACATACATTGCTAGTTAAATAAAAGCTTTTAAACACTCCAATACCAGACAAACCACAAAAAACATTTGCGTAATTTTCCACAGTTCGTGTTTACGATTAAATTATCAAGCCAATCTCGAGTCGGCTCACCAGGAAACGCAGCGTCCTTGTGTACAAAATGTTGACCCTTCGCATTTGCTCACCGCTTCCTCTTCAAGTGTGTAAATAGCTTTAAAAGACTACGGAAAGTAGAAACTACAGCCGTTTGTGAAGGTACTTATTTATTCTATTTTTATTTATTTCAAAAGATACTTGAGAGGAAACACAAGGATCGTTTTTCCATACAAACGTAGTCCCCTGTTTTCTCCCTGGATAATGGCAGTAAAGCAATATTTTTTTTCCATAAATCTATGGCTACTATTGACATGTTCACTATGTTTTCCTTTTTTTCATAAATTTATCCTAAAAAGAGATCGAAAACCTAAAAAAATGCCAGATTTTCCGCTGTGTTCAAACATCCAGAAAACAATTTTGACTAGATTATTTAAAAAAAAAGAAAAACAGTAACACGGCCAAAGCCTTTTTTTGATTTTTAATAAAATAGTTATACTCGTATATATAGGTCAAGTTTTGGAGAAGAAATCAGGGGACTAAAAACGTTGATTTTATGTACCTTTAACAGGTATTTTCGGTCCAAGCTGCAGTTGTCTCTATCGCGCTCTGCGGGGGGAGGCTTGAGGTTGGCGCGACGGCAATAAATTTTACAAATACCTACCTATTTTGTCAATTATCTTGCCTTTAGTGTTTCCTCTTAAAACAGACAGTAATACAAATGAACAAAGAAATACATACCAGTAGAAACTTATGCCTAGATTACAGTCCATAAAATATGTACACATCGTGGCTATGAGTTATAATTTTATTTAGAAACGAAACATGTAGGTATATTCATTTAAGAGAAAAATCAGTTATACAACATATTATAGTAAAACAATAGTAGTTTATGCAACTGATACATAATCAGAGGCCTTAATATACGAGTGTGGTCTTATGAAACGAGCGCCAGCGAGTTTCATAATAGGATCACACGAGTGTTTTAAGGCTAAATTATGTACAGTTGCATACACTACTTTATCTACACACATATCATAAGTACTCTAAGATGGGTTCAGAAGCCGTAGGAAAATGACCTGCATTGCTACTATAGTGCTACCTGTAAAATATATTTGTTGCAATCGTGGCTACATTTACGATATCCGGCGGAGTGTTCATTCGTTCTCGGAGTCACTACTACTCATATTTTCAACTGAAATGTGAATTATAAACAACTTTTCACAATTCTACTTTCGTAACAGCAAAAACCAACAATGAAATGACAACAGTAATGGCGGCAATTCGATCCTACGTCAAGACGAATGTTTTTTTTTAATCATAAGCCGTGTTCCGAATCACGACTACAACGATCACAGCGTTTACAGTGCTTACGGTTGGTCCGAATCAGTAAGCGCGCTCAAGGCCGCTCAAGGCCGCGTAAGTGGTGTACTGATTCGGTCCGGTCATAAGCGCGTTTACTGTCATGTGTCAAACTGTCAATGTCAACGGCACATTCATTTGAATTCTGTCTGAGGTTCTGAGCAAAGAGAATAAATATAACCACTACGTTTTGAGTTCTGAGTAGAAAAGTTAAATCGCATATGAATATATAATGACATATGACACTTTAAAAAAATTATGTGTCATATGTCAAACCAAACGTCAACTTGACGTTTGGCTCAAGGTGCTTACGCCTGGGAGTGTGAGCACCGTAAGCGCCAACATGGCGTCGTCCATGACATCATCAATGACGTCACGATATTTATGTGAGCGTTGTAAGCGTGAATCGGTCCGATCGTAAGCGCGCTTAAAACGTTTTTGTCGTGATTCGGAACACGGCTATAGACAAACGAATGAAGTCCCTATTCTCATGTCACTCTTGATCAAATGTCGTGCGGTTTATATTAAAAAACATACTGAATTGACGTTTCGCATCGATGACTGTTTTAATATCTATGGATACTAGAATAGAGACCCACTTGAGTTTTGACAGCTGTTCGAAATTTAAACTCATAACCTTACAAAAATCTGTACTGTAATAACATTACAGTACAGATTTTACCTACTACCACAGACAAGAAAGTTCTCATAGTAAAATTGGTTGTAATAATGCTGGTAATTTCCTACGGTTTCTGAACGCATTTTAGAGCACTAATGATATGTGCGTAGATAAATAAGTTTTTTCTACTCCTCTACCGTTATCTGTCATTTATATAGGCTCTAGCTCAAATACAATGACACCGTAATATGTCGTCGAAAAACTCTATGCTCTATGGCCCCCATAAACGCACTGTTTAGTGTACTTTTATGGTTCATACATTTTTCATAAAAGCACTATTACCACGATGTCAAATCATCTAACTTTTTTTCAATCGGCCGCCATATTGCAGTGGTACCAACTTCATAAGCAAATTTTTCGAAATAAAAAGTTTTGCTGTCAAACATTTGTAGAACATAAATTATTTACTAAAATAAAAGTAAATGATCATGAATTGTGTGTATACATATTTTACCAATTATTGGTATTATTTATAAATATAAACCGATCCGATTCGGTTCCGATCCGGATTCAGTTTGGTTCGGATGGCAAGTTCAAGGAAATTAAAAACAAATCAGACCATAAACAAGAGGTGTCAATGTGTCATATTTCTAATTTCCCACCTAAGTTCCAATTCACAATTAAAAGAAGAAATATGATAACTATTCGTTATTAATAACATATTAAGATTTGATTCGTGTTTGTGAATTGAAGAAAACTGTGTACGTTCCTTTTAAAATGGACGAAGAAGAAAATAACTGCACCGCTGAAGAAATTGCGTGAGTAGTAATAGAACTAACGGAAAAACTACTGCCGAAAAGTCAAATGCTATTTATTTAGAATTAGTCGTAGAAAAAGTATTGTATGCAACGGTGTATAACTTGGTCTTAAAACGCTCGTGGCGTCTTTTTTAAGACCCTACTTATACGACAGTTGCATAATAGTTATTTATGCTACAAGTGTGGAAAGTAGGTGATTTCCGACGAGTGTCATTTTTATACATGAGCGAGTGAAGCGAGCGAATGTATAATTCGACACGAGTCGGAAATCATCTTTACGCGCGTGTATCATACAACGTTTTACTATGCCTTGTGTGAGGAAATATATTAAATGTTGAAATGTTGGTTTAAAATAGATCTAGGTTAAAATTGAAGAACCCAAGTAGATTGTCAGGTACCTACTTATTATCTGGAATTGCATTTACCAACTTCTCCACATCTTTTGCAGTCAAGCTTATTCACTTAAAAGTTAAAGCCATTGTATTGTGGTTTTAGAACACAATTAATTTTGAGTAACTCAATATATTAAACAACAAAAAAAAGGTGTACCGTCGTAGTTCTAAGAAACATACTGACACTATTAAAACGCAATAAATCATTATTATTATTGATTACTCACTTTCACTCGACCTTTTTAACATATTTACATAAAATAACTACACAAAACTCACAATAAACAACAATGGCGGGCTTTTAGATACATGCGCGGTCAACATATGCGCATTGCGCATGTGCAAGCCGCCATACTGTCGTATTGTAAGGCATAAGAAAGATATGCGTTCAGCCAAACACATTAAGTGAATATTTCAAATTAATTTATTTATTGACCAAATTCAAAATTCATAAACATTAATAAATCATTTTATACGTTATTAGTATTTATGTACCTTTTATATGAAAGAAAACGTGTAATTGAAATATTTGTAAAACTTTTCTCGAGTAATAAAAACTCTTTGTGTCGGGCTGACGACGGACTTGAAAATTAAAAAAAAATTGAAAAGTAAAAAGCACTAGTGCGAAAAAGTGGCGCTTTCCGCACGATTTTAGTGCTTGGAAAACGCTCTTTTCGAGCACATGCATTGTAAAATATTATTATCACACGCTCACGTACACATAATACAAACAAAATTGCACGTGTCCTAGACTTATTTGGCTTGGTTGAAAACCGGTTTCACTAGGTTGTTCTTCATGCTCTTTTTTCTTGGTCTGAGGTCTATACTTGGAACTCTAGTGGACAGCTTCACTGAAAAAAACCATTACAGATTGGACTAACATATAAGGTTCAAACTCTTCAATAGTCCAGTCTACCACCTCCTTATAAGAGTCCGCAATAAGCTTGGCCGAATTTCACCTTCCCATACAAACGGAGTTTCGTTCTCATTTTAAAACTACGTGTTGCATTGTGACGGAACTTTGCATATACAATGACATGAGGTATATATCTGCCTGTAATTAGTTTATATGGGTCCAGTTTATAAAACAAACGAAATACCTACAGCAAAAACAAGTTTTGTATGAAACACTTTAAATTCGCTGTATTTTTTTACTATGGTACCTGAAGCTACAAAACTAATTACAGACCTGGATACACCTCATGTCATTGTCCATGCAAAGTTTCGTTACAATCCAACACGTAGTTTTAAAATGAGAGCGTAACTACGTTTGTATGGAGAAACGAGCTTACTGCGCACTCTTAAGTTCCTATTCCTACATCGTTATCCCGAACACCCTATATTTACCTCTAGCGTTTGAAAAACTAGCATTTTGCATCTACTCGACTGAAACATATCAATGTATTGGTTGTACGAGTACTTCTACGCAGTAGCCTTATTATTTACAATTGTCAGTATTAATTGATTTACCGATTAGCTATTCGCTACTACAATTGTTGCCACAGGTGTGTATGTTTGTGAAACGTGGTAAATCGATCCTGCGTGCTATTTATCCATACCTAATAATGACATCATTATCATCATCATATCAGCCGAAGGACGTCCACTGCTGGCCCCGTATCATGGTCGGCCTTATCACGCGATAAGTGACAAGATAGAGCGTCCGTCACTGGCTGACACCGTTCGATACAACGAGACTGACGCTCTATCTTGTCACTTATCGCGTGATAAGGCCGACCATGATGCGGGGCCAGGTCATCAGTGGCTGTGGGCGGGGCACATTGCACGTAGACGGTCATCCGTTGGGACGGAAAGGTTCTCGAGTGGTGACCACGTACCGGCAGGCGCAGCGTGTGTAGACAAGGAAGATTTGGGATGTTTTGACATATGTGCCTTTTTAAGGCACGCTGTTTAAGGAATATTAAAATAATAGGTTATTAGGGCCCATACAAGCCGGTTCCGACTGGCTTGCCTAAAGTTCATCTTTAGGCAAGCATTGAGTTATTTATATAAATATATACACTCCAAACTTTTTCATAACATTTTTGCTCCGGGTTGCTGCTCCGGTTGATCGAAAATTTTAACGCGCCGCCACTGTAGTTTATATTTAGAATATAATTAAGAGGCAGAATTTAACATCTATTTACGTTACTTTTTTGTATGATCAGCTACTTTTTAGCGGAAATTAGTCGTTTAAGAGGAGTCAAGCATAAATCCTCAGTTTCGTCACACAACGCGTGTCCTTGAACCGCGCAAGTTATCAAACCTTGCAGCCAATGTTGTTTCAACTTGTATACTTATTACATGAATGGTGCCGAACAAGCGTACGGCCCGCCTGATAGAAAAGCTTATGGCACACAGCTACCCTGGTTATAACTTGCACTATCTATTATGTTATGGTACGTTGATCTGGGATATTGTGCATGATTAAAGGCGGTTTGCACAAACTTAGTTCATATTACGCCGGCAGCGGTTATTCCATAGGAACTGATCAGAATTTCCATGTACAGTGATTACCTGTTTATAACGCTCTCCATCAAAAAATATTTTGTAAATATCAACTACTCATTAAGACGATTTTAACGAGCCCAAACACAGCGGGGTTGCGTCGGTTAAGTACTGTATTTCCAGAGATCAGCTCGTTGGTACCATATTATTGAATTGTCATCCAAACTTAACTGATAACTGGTTCAAATTCAGTTTTAAGATTTGTCCCACACTAGCAAACTAATTTAAACAAACAGGTCAAGTTAAATAAAACCTTGTAAAATGGCCACTGTAATATTACATTACGTACCTAGGGCGGTGAATTCGTGAATGCATTAGATGAGGTGTGTAATATGCGATCTGGGGCTTTACGAATTACCGCCCGTGGTGCGTACACAATTTTATGTCTACTCCGGGGTGTAAATCTCACTTACCGCCCAGAGTGACGTAAATTAAATTTCATGCGCTCTACCTAACCCTATGGGGACTGCAGGCAAGTGCAGGGCAGGTTAAAGTATCAAAACTAAATTACAATATTCTAATTTAGGCTGGTCCACATAATAATATCAGTCCACTTTGTGGGGGGCCTACCCACGCTGCGCCTTCCGGTACGTGGTCGCCACTCGAGAACGTTTCCGCCCCAACGGCCATAGGTTCAACGTGCAATGTGCCCACTGCCACTTAAGTTTAGCGATTCGGAGGGCTATATCGGTTACCTTGGTTCTGCTGCGGATAGCCTCATTTCTGATGCGATCGCGCAGAGAAACTCCCAACATAGCCCTCTCCATTGCCCTTTGGGTGACTTTGAGCCTTCTTATGAGGCCCATAGTAAGCGACCACGTTTCCGTGCCATACGTCATCACTGGCAACACACACTGGTCAAAGACTTTCGGTCTCACAAGGTGGACTGATGACCTGGTAAAGGTCGCGGGAGTCCGCTGGATGCGGGTAGCGCAGGACCGGTCATTGTGGCGCTCTTTGGGAGAGGCCTATGTCCAGCAGTGGACGTCTTTCGGCTGATATGATGATGATGATATAATAATATAAATAGTGACGAGTCTTTATTGAGTACAATATTTTTTTACACTGTTTGTATCCTGTTAAACAATTTGTCGTCACTTAAGTTTAAATAAATAGTTGCTGGTAAATATTTCTCGGCTTGTCGTGGACGTCAATGTCGTTTGTCATGTCGTGTCAATTACGAATTGTCAATGTTTGAAACATATTTCCGTTTTAAAGTATTTACAAGAACGTAAATAACGTTTACAAATACTCGATATTAAATATTTTTTGGACAGATTGTCAGTTGTTATGCGACAACTTAAGAGGCTGACAAGACCTAATTTGGTGAAATTGATGTTGTTTAAGCAGTTTTTTAGGAAAAACTATTTGTTCTAGCACATCAAAAAAAAAATGTAATATTCACCATATTTCAAAGCCCGTGGAGGGCTCGATACATAATTGGACGAAATCGGCTCGATAGAAAATAATTGCAAAGATTGGTCTTAAAATCATCTTAAACGTCTATATTTTTTTGACGTATGGGTCTGCAATTAAATACATGAAGTCAACATATTCATACCTAAACCGCTTTAACGAGTCACATTTCACAAATAATCCACACTTTTTTTTTATTCCAATATTTATGTACTTTTATTATCTTCAAAAACCGGGCCGCCCAGTAACACTCGCTCTCGTTTACTCCGATACAAATAGACAGTGTGCGCGCTATCCCAAATCCTCAAGGGCATTTTGGTGTTGACAGCGTCTTAATTAGCAAAAGGCCAAGTTTATGGTCCAATTTAAAGGAAATAACGATCCAGCGGGGCTGTCACAGACGCGAGCTGTGTTGCGGCGACATAGACTGTCCATCTCTTTCTAAGACGTTCTAATTAGGAAGGGACGGGTAGTCTATCAGCTCGTGGGCCGTCCAGGGCTGTTATTCGCTACGCGCTAATGCGGCTCACCCCGCCGGTCACCCGTCACGAAAGTAATAGACCAGCGGACTCCCGCGACCTTTACCAGGTCATCAGTCCATGAGAGGGTCTACCCACGCTGCGCCTGCCGGTACGTAGTCGCCACTCGAAAACCTTTCCGCCCCAACGGCCATCGGTTCTACGTGCAATGTGAACCGCCCACTACCACTTTCGTTATACGTGCTTAGCTAGGGCTATATCAGTTCTGCTGCGGATAACCTCACTTCTGATGAAATTTTCTGAAACAAAACGATATTATGTTGATGAGCCATGTTTTTTTTCTCTGGGTTCGAGAGTTCACTCTAGATAATGGCCGTCTTTCTAATGAATTTCTTGCTGTTTTTTAGAATTTTGGTTCATGCCGAAGCAGAGAACTTAACTTTAACTCCGCTCGGTCCTTCATTAAGACTATATTTAATCAGACTTCTATACTCACCTCTGTACGCGAGAGGTGAAAAACAAATGTCTTTTCCCCAACAACCAACAAAGTATGAAATCACTAACATGTTTTGCAAATAATGACGCTTAAAATGTGCGAACTGCGGACGTCGCTGTTAGTCAACGTCTGCTTTTCCTAGAATGTTAGCTAACAGGTTATGGATATTTGTGTGTCTAAGTAGGTGCACGTGTTTTTACCAGCGACTTGAGCAAACACGAGTTGAAACCACTAGATTCAATTACGCGGCAACCCTTAACGTCATATACTTACAGGCGGATTATCAATATATGGCCGGTTCGAATAATCAATCCACCGATAGTTTTTCTTACCGGCAGTTACATTTTGACAGATTACCCGTATAAAATCTGTCAAAATGTAACTGTTGATTATTGGTACTAGTGGTTTGTTTAGGCAAACTAGGCGTATAGGGGCGCGGGATGCGCAGCACGCGCGCCATTTTTTAGGGTTCCGTAGTCAACTAGGAACTAGAGATGTACCGACTAGTCGCCGACTAGTCGGGAAAGCCGACTATCCGGCCTCATTTGTAGTCGGCGACTAGTCGGCTAAATGTGCCGATTAGTCGGCACTTTATGGATCACAGGAAAACGTGACATAGAATAAGTAAACTGCCATTAATACTAACAAATACACGGTTCGACTCACGTATTTTTGTCACTACGGGCGACATCTTAAAAATGTGTTTTAATGTGTTAAATTCGATTAAACTGCCATTTTTTACCATTCGTTTTATATTTTACTCAAATACAGATTTATTATCACATTTGGTACTTTGAACGCATGCAGACAGCGTGACGGCATAGCGAAACAAAGTTTCCCGATTGCACCCGAACTTAGCCGAAGTCCACGATCGGCCTAGCCGACTAGTCGGCCTTCTAGGCGGCCGACTAGTCGGCTAGTCAGCTAGTCGCCCAAACCCATAGTCGGCCCCCCATCTCTACTAGGAACCCTTATAGTTTCGCCATGTCCGTCCGTCTGTCTGTCCGTCTGTCTGTCTGTCTGTCCGTCTTCGGCTTAGCTCAGTAACTCGGCATGGGTATATAAATCAATTACGCCGACAAAACGGTACCATAAAATCTTGAAATTTTTTTTTTAGGTTACCTCCCCTACACTTAAAGCGGGGATATCATTTTTCGTTAAACCCATGGTGTGGGGTATCGTTGGATAGCTCATTTAAAAATATTATGGGTTTCCTAAAACCACTTTTCAAATCAGTAATTCGTTTGCGAGATATTGGGCTTTAAAGCCCTAATTTTTGTTCGAGTCATGTGTCCCCCCCCCCTGCCGGCTAAATGGCTACTACTGGGGATGTGAAAAAAAATCGTGGTAGTAGTACATATAATGAATTTAAAAGGAAAACTATCACGGACAAGTAGGCATTAGTAGTTACCGAGTAATAGTCGACCAACTTAATCTGTTGAAAGGCCAATTTTCGTACAAATTAACCCGACGCAACCGCACCGCACGTCGATGTAACTAAGACGGACAGGCAACTACGGAACCCTACACTGCGCGTGGCCCGACACGCAGTTGGCCGGTTTTTATTTAAGATGCTTATGACGTAGGCAAGATACGCTGACGTCACGAGCTGTCACGGGAATGACTTACCTTGTTTTATGTTACCGTGCTGTAAGCAAGTTTCGATTGCCGACTAGGTTTAAGTATTACATAACCTTTGCCAGCCGATATTGACCTACTTTGTTTCCGATTCGATTCGAGTTGGTTATGCGTGCGGTGTTGAGATTACAGTTTGATTCATAGGAAGCATACATATGTCATATATTAGCTATTTTTAACCATCCAAAAAAGGAGGTGCTCAATTCGTAGGCATCTTTTCTTTTCTGTGTGTTCCCCGATTACTCAGACGCAGACGCCTGGATTGATTTGGATTTTTTTTTTTTTGAAAAGGTTTCCTTCCCAGACCCCGTATCATGGTCGGCCTTATCACGCGATAAGTGACAAGATAGGAGCGTCGCCTCGTTCTATCAAACGGTGTCAGCCAGTGACGGACGCTCTACCCTTCACTTAAGGCCGACCATGATACGGGGTCAGGTGGTCCCATAGTCATCAGGTCAGGGTCTGATGATGGTATCCTGGAGAAGTCGAGGGACCTCTTCAAATAAGGCTAAGTACTGAATTGAAGTCGGTTAAAACTTAGTTATTAAAGTATATTATATACACTTAACGTATTCATTACTATAGCTACTGCCCGCGCTCCGTCCGCATAGAACTTGTTAATATCGTAACTCTCACCTCCCATTTCACCCCCTTGGGGGATGATTACCGGGATAACACTATCCTATGTCCTTCCTCGAGATTCAACCTATCTCCATACCAAATTTCATCACAATCGCACCAGCAGTTTAGGCGTGAAGAGGTAACAGAACAGGGACAGTCACCCTTTCGCATTTATAATATTAGTAGGTATGGATACTTTTGATGTAGTATGGACGAGCATCCGACCGGTCATTGTGGCACTATGTTCAGCAGTGGACGTCTTTCGGCTGATATGATGATGGACGAGCATACGGCCTGGCGGTAAGCCCCGTTTGGTTATGGATGGATGTGTTGCCTACCCTCTTTTGATCTGAGGATACGTCGTGTTGACAGCTAATGTCAAATGCAGGTCCCTGATCTCAACACACATATGTAGTTGTGTTGTGTCTGGGGTTTCCGGTGAGGTGGTGCGGCTATACCTACACAATACAAAAGAATGGAAGTTATGACACACTAATTGGTACTTAAGGGGCTACCCGAGGTTTTCATCGATTTTTGACAAGTTTTGAATCGTATCTACTACTTTTGCACTACAGATAGAATCATAAATCAAACGGCTATCGGTTCTTCAATCTTTTATCTCCATTTTGACAGACCGGATTTTGAAACAAATTAATACTTAATTTTGTATGATTTTTTTAAACATTGTCTAAAAAAACACTTATTTCGCATCTCTATTGACGTGAAAGATCTAACATATACGAAATCTACAAATTTGGGTTCGTCTATGACGTCTCTAAAAACTGGCAGAGGGTTTTAATTTTAAACCAATTAACACAAAAGTTATGGCCAGAAAACCAGTTTTTTGGCCTAATATTGTTCAACTTTGATGCCAAATATCTCGAAAACAATGAAGTTTGAAGTAAATATGGGATACTATATTGCTTAAAGCCGTTGTTGTTAATATAATAAGCTACAAAAAACATTAGAAAACTAAGGGATTCAGATCGAAGGTCATTGGCGTATGGGAGCCTCTCAATACAATGTTTAAAGTCCGGGTCAGTAAACACAGGCTTTATTCAGCAAGTTTTCAATTTTAATAACAGTTAGAGACATAGCAGTCACAGTCGAGTTGCTATTCGAAAGGAATGAAACCGGCATTGGTTTTTCCAATCAAGTTTTATGCATTAATTATCATCATCCAGCGTTATTCCCATCGATCAGCCCGCGGGGTCCGCTTTTCCACCTAATCCCAAGATTTGGCATAGGCACTAGTTTACAAAAGCGGTCAGATGGCGACCTTCCGACCCAGAGGGAAAACGAGACCTTATTGGGATTAGACCGGTTTCCTCACGATGTTTTCCTTCACCGAAAATCTAACAGTAAATATTCCGTACATATACCATCCTGCCCCATCATACAGGACGCGGCTAGGCGGTAGAACGAGACATAAATATGTCTTACTCCCTTTAACGCATAGTTGTGTCCTGTATGATGGATCGGGATGGCCCATCGTGTGGAGCGGCCATTTGGCATTTATCAATTTTGGGATGAAATTGCGAGAAAAATATAAATAATTCCTGAGTGTTTCTAAAAACAATTCAGACAGAAACAACACCAATTTACGTAAACCTTGATGTCGGAAGCTTTCGCAAGTATTTTTTTCTAATTTTCAATATTTTCCACGCCACAGAGCATATTTAGCGTTGCGGCAATGCCGAAAGATTGAAAAAACCTCAATTGGCTCCGAATACATTGTTCGATCGGATCGCCAGTCACGCTTGCGCTGTCGGACCGTTGGCATGCTGTAATTCAACCAATCGGCGCGTTCGATTTTCAAAATTATCGAATTGTAGTGTTCGATTTTCAAAATTGTGCTCGGAATTTAACATTGTTTGAGTCGCGATGGCTGTTCACGCGAATTTGAGACGTTATTTTGACTATGTGCGAAGCCATAGACTGATAAGTGAGTTGTTTGTTTTTTTATCATTTAATTACTGAGTTCGTAGTTGGTTTGCTTGCAGTTTTTTACATATATGTATGTTAAAAGTTACAGTGACTAGAAGTGAAAGAAATCTTTGATTAGTATATACAAACAACTAGTTACGTTTCTTCGCTTGCTAAAGTCAAGTCATACCTACTGAATAAATCGTAGTTAATAAATTTTATTAACTTTCCATTTTGCAATTAAATGTAATTTGACATTAACTAAGTTTTAATACCTACTAACTACCTACTCTCGATCTCGTGACTGACAACCTAGCTCGAATAATCTATACTAATATGACAAAGAGAAAAAGTCTGTAATATTGTGTAGCTTTGTAAGTTTGTATGTTTGAGGAAATCTCCGGAATCGATTAACCGATTATTAAAAATTCTTTCACCCGCATGTTGAATGAACTTTCTGGGTCTTTTTGCAATACGCGGGCGAACTGCGCGGGCAGTTAGTTCTTATTATAAAAATGCTACGAATTGCTTTTGTTTGAGATTCCTAGAAGTTGATACCTAGGTATATTCTATTACATAATATCGAGCAGATTTATGTGTTGGTAATATTCCATTGTATGTAAAAAGGTTTATATACAACAAGTGCGATTTTAAATTGCATCATGCTGGATTTATTCTTCATCATCTTGGAATTGATCATTGTAACCAATTGATTTCATGTTAATTAATCTTAAATCATGATTAATTAAGAAGCTTTTGAACTTCGGTGTCTAATTGTGATTCTGGATTCCAGTTATCTTAGTGACAAGAGGACATCGCATTGGCTACATATAGGCATCACGAATCCAAAATTGTCTATAGTTCCGGGATTTTTTGTCTCTGGGTTTTGCCTGAAGGAGATTCCAATGAAATGTCACTGTTCTTGTTAGGTGGGTCGTTCTTCTTTTTAACCTACAACGAATCGTCTTTTTTCTGTTTTTGCGTTTTTCAATTATTGATAATTATGGTTTTAATGTTTGATTATAATAAACGTTGCATGTATTTTTTATTAGGACTAATTAATTATGTTTTCCGTGGCGATAATGTTTTTTCTTTATGGTGGTTTTTCCATAGAATCGCGTGACAGAGTGGTAATCCAAAATGTGGTCTCCGCAGAAAACGACCACTCTGTCACAGTATTTTCTGAAAAACTGCCATAAAGAAAAAAACATTATCGCCACGGAAAGAATAATTAATTAGTCCTAATAAAAAATACATGCAATGTTGTTTATTAAAATCAAGCATTAAAACCATAATTATCAATAATTGAAAAACAAAAAACAGAAAAAAGACGATTCATTGTAGGTTAAAAAGAAGAACGACCCAGGTACCTTTCTGTTGTCTTTGTCTTGTACTACTGTGTGTTGTGTTGTGTTACGAATAAATGTTTGATTCTGATTCTGAGTCCACTGGATGCGGGCGGCGCAGCACCGGTGATTGTGGCACTCTTTGGGGGAGGCCTATGTCCAGCAGTGGACGTCTTTCGAGTGTATGAGCCGATACTGTATCGCATTTATAGCGCTGCTAAATTTGCCGTGTGTAACCTTCCTAGGTAACTGTTTTTTTTTAAGAAATTCACATGTGTCTATGATGTCGTTTACTATCATCATCATATCATCCGAAAGACCAATGCTGGACATAGGGCCTCCCCTAAAGAGTGTCACAATGACCGGTCCCGCGCCACCCGGATCCAGCGCATATCGGATTAGTATCAAATATAAATCTGGGGGCACGGTAGTGCCCCCGCCAAGTCGAGCAAAACAGCGGCCCGGCCGTACTATCCTTTTCTCGAAGCAGTTCAGGCCATTTTCGACCCCTCTATAACTTCGTTGTGGATAAAACTAGAAGCCTGCATTTTCATTAACCAAGCACGCATTATATAAACACGATATATTTCAAATTTCATTAAATTTGAACCAGCGGTTTAAGAGTTATAACTAGTCAAAGTTTCTCAATTTTGTCCCTCACTGACTGACTCACCGATCATCAAAAATCTAAGGCACTTCTAGCAGACATAGAAGCTTCAAATTTATTTATTTATTTGTATAAATCCCCTTGATTTATACACTAAACTAAAATAAATGCAATTTAAGTCCAGTTTTCTAGATACACCAACAACTATGTAATCCCATATAAACATATAGGATTACAAAGTTATATTGATTGCGGTGAATGGGATAAAAAAAATAAAAATCATATAACCAAGATATAACCAATAACCTACAAAAAGAAGTGAGATCCCATAAAAAAACATTCCATTTTTTACAACTTTACTGCATTTATCGATTTTTGCATACCTAAAACTATGTAGTAACTATTGTGTGATTGCCAAGTCGCAGAATGAGACTTGGTAAGTTGGTACTACGAAATATCTCACAACTTTTTACGGCGGAACAGTTTCGAGACTTGGCCTCTTTTTTACATGGAATGTTTTTTATGGGATTGAATTGTTATTAGCAAAAGCAGCCCTGTAATACATTAGTCACGAATAACATGCATAGTTTGGTTGCTATATCTGTTATTACGACGAATACCTATGTTCTCAAGGCCGAGACGTGTCATTGTAAACAGTTATTGTATGTACGTAATGTAAATATGTATTGTACGTTAAATTACTCACGTATGTGTAATAAATATTATATCGATCGGTTGTGGTATGTTTATAGGGTTGAATGTTAGTGTCGAATAAGCGCCGGTTACTGGCGGGTCAGCCCGGGTCACACTTCTGCCCGCGACTCCGTCCCCGTGGAACTCGTTTATATCGCAGCTCCATACAAACTTTTACCCCCCACTTTAGGGAAGTGGGGGGTTAGAAAGAGACAAAAAGTAGCCTATGTCACTCTCCATCCCTTCAACTATGTCCACTTAAAAAAATCACGTAAATTCGTCGCTCCGTTTTGCCGTGAAAGACGGACATACAAACAAACACACACACTTTCGCATTTATAATATTAATAGTAAATAGTATGGTATGGATGTGCACGCGGCGTGTCGACACATCGGGGGTAGGTATCGCGCATAAGGGTATGCCGAACGTACTATATATATATATATATATATACACTAGCTTCTGCCCGCGACTCCGTCCGCGTGGAAATCCATCCATACTAATATTATAAATGCGAAAGTGTGTCTGTCTGTCTGTCTGTTACCTCGTCACGCTTAAACCGCTGAACCGATTGCGATGAAATTTGGTATGGAGATAGTTTGAATCCCGGGGAAGGACAAAGGATAGTGTTCATCCTGGAAATCACCCCCTAAGGGGATGAAATGCGGGGTTGAAGTTTGTATGGAGCTGCGATATAAACGATTTCCACGCGGACGGAGTCGCGGGCAGAAGCTAGTCGTTTATATCGCAGCTCCATACAAACTAGCGATCGCCACAAACGGGGCATAAAGGGCATCTAGTCCAGTCAATGAACTGACAACTCGTATGGAAAAAAAGTCAAATTTGGAAATAATTTATAATAGCTTACTTTTAATGTGTAACGGATATATTATCAATTAAATAGTTACCCAGCGACAAAATCCGACAAAATTTCAGACATCAAAAAAACAATAAACTAACTAGCTTCTGAAAAGTCAGAAAAAATATTAATAAATATTTTTGTCTTTATTTTGGTTCATTTACATTTGCTCTATAATATTCAAGATAAATCGTACAAAAAAAGACAATGCATGCTTCATTAAAATCTACATAATTACTTCCGGGTGGAAAGTTTGTCGGATTCTTGATTTAATCATCTTAGAATAACATTTTAAAATGAAATCAACAAAAAAAACGCTATTATAAATTAATGTTTTTCAAAACCGTATTTTGCCTGGAGTAATCGCATTCCAGGGAGGTGTACAAACATTGTGATTTAGATCGGTTACACACGGCGATTTTTTACAACGCTACAAACGCGATTCACGTGATTTTGACAGATGATCTATGGCAAGTGTCGTGCGACAGTCACGCTTTCGTTAATCGCGCGTTTGGATCGCTGCTAAGTCGCCCTGTCTAACCGCTCTTAGTGGTTGGTCCAATGACTTGTTCAGTACTTGTCTTCTTAATTTTTGTCATTCCTGATCATGACCTCAAAGTTACGCAGTAGGTATATAAATAAATAAATAAATATTAGGGGACAATCTTACACAAATCGACCTAGTCCCATAGTAGGCTCATTAAGGCTTGCGTTATGGGTACTAGACGACGATATATATAATAGTTATAAATACTTAAATACATAGAAAACTTCCATGACTCAGAAACAAACATTCATGCTCATCACACAAATATTTGCCCTTACCGGGACTCGAACCTAGGACCTTCAGCTTCGTAGGCAGCGTCACTACCCACTAGGCTAACCGGTCGTCAAATATGTCTATGTTAAAGAGTGTATTTATTTAGTTCACTCAATGACCCATTATCTTACATACGGAACAAGTTCACATCTTATAAAAATTCGCACAAAAACCCTTTCCGTCTTTACCGGTAAAAATTTACCCGAAGTTTGGCAACAGAAACGAGAGCGCTTGAATACGGCCACATTACAGTAATGGCTGTTATGTCACGATTACGACGCCTTCGTACACGAAACGGCGATTTTCGCGTGTAATTTTGGCACTTAGATGGCAACGGTGTGGCAAAATGCGGAGCGCCGCGTGGGACACGAGACTGCTGCCGTAATAATAATAATAACAGAGATGGTATCCGCCATGTGTATCCCTAGCTTTAGATTATTTTTGTTTTTAAGCTCTGCGTTGTTGGCTTCGGCCCCACGCGTGCCTTCCAAAAGTCCCGAGATATGTCTGTATGGAAAAAACATACAAATAATAATAATAAACCATTTATTTCAGGCATCTAAGGCTCATAGCAACAAATACCTTAAAGCCTAACATACATGTATACAATACATATAAAAACTAATTATTTAGGCGACGAAACAGCGTAATACCAGTCATGCCTGAGTAACTCGTCTACCATCACTGGCTAGGTACCTACTGGCGCTGTCGGTGAAAGGTGATGAATTAGGCCGGAACTCCCAAGGATGTGCTGTGTTGAGCTGCATTTGTCTTTAGCTATCACAACTAGGGTTGCCAACTATTTTTGAAGGAGAAAAAGTAATTTCCAGAAAAAAATATAAGTACTTAAGTAGTACTGGGCCATGTTGCTTTTTAACCCCCGACGCAAAGAGGGGTGTTATAAGTTAAACGTGTCTGTCTGTGTATCTGTGTATCTGTCTGTGGTATCGTAGCTCCCAAACGGATGGACCGATTTGAATGCGGTTTTTTTTTACATTGATAATTTTATCCCGAGTGTTTTTAGCCATGTTTCATGAACATCTGTTCAGCCGTTTTTGAGATATTGGACTTTGAAATGAAAATGTCGGGGGTTTTTCACCTTTTCCAAGTTGTGTTATTAGTAAAAACCTTGACAATTTGAAGGTCCCCCAAAATATAGTATTTTCGCGTACGTATTTCTTTGACAGTATATAGTACAATACTATATAAAATACTATAAAATCTTGAAAAAAATGCATATCGTTACAATCCAACACGTAGTTTTAAAATGAGAGCGTAACTTGTATGGATAATCGAGCTTACTGCGGACGTGTTATTGTATTATATTATAGGTTTTGTATATCCACATGTATGTTACTCTGTAAGGTACCTATTTATTTGTAAATATGGGCTTTACTGCCTGAAGCAAAGAAGTAAATAGATAAATAAACTCATTCTTGCGTCAAATTGCATCTCCTGAGAACGACTATGCACGCTATGTGGCAGTCAAACGCATGCATCTAGGTCTTATGTGCACTTAGGTATGATAACCAACGTAGTTAGTATTACATTTTCTTAACAGCATAATAGTAGCTGGTTTAAAATTTATCTCTCATTGTTATCATGCGTCATGCACGGCTGTTCCATGCATTGTTGCTATAATAAGCATTCATAATAAGTACAGTATTCGTAATCAAATATTTGCTCAGTCAAGAGCGGTGGGGACGGATTGCCGGCTACAACGAGGAATACGGTTTATATATTGACTAGTTTAGTTTAGCCTGTGAGTAGGGCCCTACCTACGAAGCTGACGGTACTGGGTTCGAATCCCGGTAAAGGCAAATATTTGTGAAGGGCATGAATGTGTTCTTTCTGTCTTGGATGTTTACAAAATCACTACATAGTATAAAACAAAGTCGCTTCCCGCTGTCTGTCCCTATGTATGCTTAGATCTTTAACTACGCAACGGGTTTTGATGCGGTTTCTTTTAATAGATAAAGTGATTCAAGAGGAAGGTTTATATGCATAATATAGTACCCGTGCGAAGCCGGGGCGGGTCGCTAGTTAAAGTATAAGACACAACAATGGGGCTATTTAGTTCGATTTGTGTGAGATTGTCCCTTACCTATTATTTGTTTATTCAGTACTAGCTTCTGCCCGTGACTCCGTCCGCGTGGAACTCGTTTATATCGCAGCTCCACACAAACTTTTACCCCCCCATTTCACCCCCTTAGGGGATGATTACGGGGATAAAAACTATCCTATGTTACTCTCCATCCCTTCAACTATCTCCACTTAAAAAATCACGTCAATTCGTCGCGCCGTTTTGCCGTGAAAGACGGACAAATAAAAAAACACAGACATACACTTTCGCATTTATAATATTAGTATGGATGTTTTAAAAGAGAATAACAGGTACCTATTTATATCATATACATATGCGATTTCACATGTATTAGTGACCGACCGAAACATGTTATTTTGCCGAAACCGAAACCGAAACCGAAGGTTCGGTTTCATTGTCGTTTCGGCCGAAACCGAAACCGAAACCGAACCTTTTATAAAAAAAAAAAAAAGTCCTTAAAAAGTCGAAAAAATGTTCGTAAGCCCGTTTTTTTCTAAAATTAATATCTTGCCGACCTATAATTACAGGTTTCTACTTTCAAAGATTTATCACAATTAAATTTCAGCACAGTTACAGAGGTTCTGTTTGAAAATTTAATTTAACTACCCTATAAAGTGAAAAAAATACATTATTTTATTTTATTTGTAACACAAAGTTAACGATTTTTTAATGGTGGTATAAAATAAAACAAATTTATTATTAAAATATGATGCTCATATATAATGTTTATTTATTTTCAGTTACTTACATTTTAATTATACTCACAAATATCACAATCAGTTAGCCTCGAATGGCATTACATATTGCATAGGCAGGTACCTACAATCGTTATTACATGAATAGTACACGCAACTAAGATGAATTTTAAACTTTAATGAAAGCAGGTACTTAACCTTGGCACTTACACCTTTCAAATTAAATATATTCGTCAATAGGTTAGCAAACTATTGAAACTATTCAAATAAAGCGTTAAATATTAACTATGACATGACGAATTCACAACAAAAACAAACTAAAATACTTGATCAAACTACTTACCATTATTCGCGGAACAAACACAACACGTATTGACACGTCTACACGAGCAAAGCGCACTGATTTAGGTAGTTGCCGGCGGAGTCAGGCGAGCGACGCCATATTGCCAGCCGTGCCGAGCGCGCCCGACGTTAGCCGAGCGCGACCCGAAGGTACGATGTTGTAAGTTTCGGCGCGGCCGAAGGGTTCGGCCTCTTTTGGCCGAAACCGAAACTCGGGCCGAAACTTGATTTTTTGGCCGAAACTGGCCGAAACCGAAACCGAAACCGAAATTTCGGTCGGACACTAATTTTAGACATTAACTTTGCAACTAATTTCCTCATGCAGTAATTGGTTAGGTATTTAAAACAAGTGCTTGTACCTAGTAAAGGATACCTAATACTTCTATTTAGAAGAATAATTGGTCATGTAATAACCCGGAACGGCGTCCACTTATGTCCACTATTTCATGGTTCCACTACTGGCTAAGAGAGAGTTATCCATCGGAGCAGTGCAACGCAACGGAGTGTGCGATTTAAAAAACGTCTGCTCGCTATGAGCCTAAGGGATCGTCCTGATACAACGTGACTACGCCATTGTCGCAAGTTCGCGCTAGCTTTACTCGCGCGAATTCGCGATCACACATATTGGACTCGAATAGGTGTCCTAATTGACAGTCGCGCGAACTTGCGATAATCGCGTAGTCGCGTTGTTAAGGCGCCGTAGGTTCGTGGTCTTATCTCCCTCTCACTGAGCATAAGCGTGAGCGAGATGGAAGTGCGTGCTCGGAAGCGTGGATATCATGTTTTTTTAATTTATTTTTTTGGCCGTTTAAATAAATAAAAAAGTAATCACTGAGTTCTCTCAAACATGATATTGCCGAATTTTAGAAGCAATTTTATTTGTGCATAATTTGTTACGAATAATTTAAGTGTATTTTAGACCTATATTCGTGATTTTTTTCTATGGAGCGAAAATTGCTTAATCATGTTTTGAATCACTGATCTCGCTGCAGAAAAGCCTCAAGATTACTATTCGTATTTTTTTGAAACCGTATTATTATAAACAGACGCATTATATTGTTTCAAAAACTCTGTTCGCTTAACTTCGCTGAACCTATCCCAAAGAGCACTTGGTACAGTCGAGTTCTCCAATATCTACTTAGACAACCTTTCAAAAATATCTATACCGAGACTTTATTGTTACTGGCATAAGACACATGTGTAGATATTTTTGAAAGGTTGTCTGTGTAGATATTGGAGAACTCGACTGTATCATCATCCTCCTAAGGTTTATTCCCGGTTGTGCCCTTTGCCCTAAACGAGCCCGGGGTCCGCTTTGGCATCTAATGGCAGATTAGGCACATATAGGCACAAGTTTAACGAAAGCGACTGCCATCTGACCTTCCACGCCAAGAGGGGCACATGGAAAACACGACCTTATTGGGATTAGACCGGTTTCCTCACGATGTTTTCCTTCACCGATAACCCACTGTTAGCTAAATATCAGATAATAATTCGTACATAGATAAGTTTTTGAAAAAACCCAGTAGAAACGTAAAGAGCTGTGAGAGTGGTTTACTGTAATTGAGTTGGCCGAATTGCATCAAACTAGGGTCATTTCATTTCGCTGGTTACGTGACCACCTTCGGTTAGCGACCACCTGAAGGAGGTTTTTTCTATTGAAGATAACATCAATTCTATACAGACCCTATTGAGACAATTAGTTGTACATGCATTTTTTGTTGTTTTAGAATATAAATCTACTAAAAAACCGAGAAAATATCCTTTCAGTTCACCAACTCAGCTAAGTGGTCGCCAACCGGCACATGAAATTAGATGGTCGCTAACCGGCGAAATGACCCTAGTCCATTCCAAAAGCGACTCTACCGTCCTAGGTAGAAGATTTCAATTCCAATGATAGGTTTATAAAAAATCGGCATCGTTAAATAATTTTAACCATACTATTATTTATTAGGTGGCCATATCAAGAGCTACGGTAGAAAAAAGTCGAATTACGTCTCAGATAATTACTTCTTTGGTTTAGCCTCATGTACCTAAAGTCGGTACCTAAACTAAACACAGTCATAAAATATTACGTAAGACGAATTGTGTAGGTACGAGATAATCACCAACTCACGTCGGTGAGGTTATGACCTCTTGTGTGGTACAAAATGTCTTAATTTGCGTGTAGGTAATAGGTATATATATGTTTTACGAGAATACAATCTACTTTACAACGTCTTAGAAATTAAAATGTCCTTCGTCAACAAAAACAAAGGCTGTGATGTGTAAAGTACCTGGGATTTGAAATCGATGCTGGCCTTACATGGGCTCCTCATATACAGTCGACGTGCGACAAATTGGCCTCAGCGTGTTATGCGCTGTCTCGATTGGCACCGACTCTAACGGTCGAGAATCTAAAGGCAGCTTATCATGGATACTTCCATTCAATTAAAATGTCCTTCGTCAACAAAAACAAAGGCTGTGATGTGTAAAGTACCTGGGATTTGAAATCGATGCTGGCCTTACATGGGCCCCTCATATACAGTCGACGTGCGACAAATTGGCCTCAGCGTGTTATGCGCTGTCTCGATTGGCACCGACTCTAACGGTCGAGAATCTAAAGGCAGCTTATCATGGATACTTCCATTCAATTCTTATTCAGGGTGTTGATATCTGGGGCACTGCCGCTGACCGCGACAGACCTTTTAGAATGCAAAAGCGAGCCCTGCGTATAATTGACGGAAAACCCGTTGACTACCCGGCACAATCTTTATTTATAAAGCATAAGATACTGACCTTACCGTGTATATATGTGCTAACTGCTTGCATGTATATTACAAAAAACATAGATATATACAAAACTACCACACCAACTTCAGATCGGCCGAGCCGAAGGCGTCCTCTGCTGTGCGCACCAAGGCGCCGGCTTGCCAAGTCTCGACGGTCGCTCAGCATCATGGCACCAACTATTTATAACTCAGTTCCAGCGGATATAAAGGACTCAGAAAGTGACACCATGTTCAAAAACAAACTCACACTATTGCTCACTGAGAAGGCTTATTACTCAATCGATGAGTTTACAATTAAACGGATGGATCATTGACCCCACGCCGTAATAAACGGAAATTTTGATTTTTAAGTAACTGAAAGAAATATAACTGTAATAGTACTATGTTGCATGATAAAAACCTTTAAAATATTTGTTGTATAAACTTATTTTCTTTCTTTCTTTCTTCTAATGTATTTCATTTGTGACTTGTAAAATGTTTATTTTTACCAATAAATTCTGTATGTAAATAAACACATATATATATAAAAAAACAAATGCAGTAACATAATGTCCTTGATCGGTTCACACCCCATTTTTGATACACCCTGTATACATATGTCCCATACGGCTTGCCTGATGATAGCGGAAACCGTTGTTTATGGACGTTTGCGACTCCAGAGGAGTTATAAGCGTGTTGTCAACGCTTTATTGATTTGAGGATTCAAATTCAAAACATTTATTCGTGTCAAAAACAACACAGATAATAAAAGAAATAAAACTTCACGTATAGGAAAAGCTGTCAAACGATGGCTATAAAAATCATTACATAGTATAAAACAAAGTCGCTTCCCGCTGTCTGTCCCTATGTATGCTTAGATCTTTAAAACTACGCAACGGATTTGGATGCGGTTTTTTTTAATAGATAGTGATTCAAGAGGAAGGTTTTTATGTATGATTAGCTGCCCGGCCCGGCTTCGCACGGATTACCCGTTTTCCCGTAGGAATGAAGCATTTTCCCGCGGTAAAAAGTAGCCTATGTTCATCAGGGATAATGTCGGCTTCTAATGGTAAAAGAATTTTTCAAATCGGACCAGTAGTTTAAGAGCCTATTCAATACAAACACACAAACAATCAAATCTTTTCCTCTTTATAATATTACTAGCTGATGCCCGCGGCTTCGCCCGCGTGGTTAAATAGGAAAATGTAACATTGAAATTTCCTGTGGGAATTAGATGTTTTCCCGGTGAAAAAAGTAGCCTATGTCACTCTCCAGCTTCTAAACTATCTCCATACAAAAAATTACATCAATAAACGACAACAAGACGCTCCGTTGCGACGTGAAAGAAGGACAAACACACACACACTTTAGCATGTATATTATTAGTAAGGATTATTATAGTGTAGATAATTGTAGTACCCGTGCGAAGCCGGGGCGGGTCGCTAGTAGATACCTATATGATAAAATGCCAGCTGAACTACGATCCTTAAACACAACACTTCTCAAGAAGAAGTTACATGATTGGCTCGGCCTTGAAATGTAATAATAGCAACAATAGTGAATTGTAAGATTAATTCTACTGTTAGTTTTTAAGAGTGTTATTGCATACCTTTTTGGTTAAACATTTAAACTTACCGCTGAATTGTAACACCTGTACGTACGGTCGAGGTCATAAATACGTTTACACTTTTGCACCTTATTGCCTTGTAATAAGGTGCAAAAGTGTAAACATATTTATGACCTCGACTGTACATGGTAATGTGTATTGCAATAAAGAATTCTATTCTATTCTATTTTCTATACTAAAAATAAAAAACCACATTTTGCTTTATCACGAAATGGACCCAGCTCAGCATGTTGTGCATTCGCTGTGTGGGCGGCTATATGTAGGTAGACGCGGACAGCTAGATGCGGGGGTAGGTCGATCGGTTACGAAGCCCGGCGCCCGCGCACCGTTGTCTTGTCGTCCAACCCCTGAACCCGCGCGCCGCGCAACCGACGACCGTGAGATGTTAGATGAGATAAAATACTATAGTATTAACTTGATTGTGTCGTAAAATAATGTATCGCTTTAGTAGGCTGAGTATAAAAAAAGGAAAATACAGACCCAACTTTGGATTTTTTTTCTATAGAGGAAATAAGCAATCATATAGTCAAGAATCATATTAATCATATATCTGAAAATCAGACCTTATTTTTTCATAATCTAGTCAGAACGGCGTTTCAAAGCACGTCGGCCAATAGAGACAAATGAAGATCTCTCACCCTCAACACGGCGCGTCCTAGGGAACTCTGGCGAACTTATCATCAGGAACACTAGACCTACAGAGCAAAGTATGCGCTTATAGATGTGGTATTCTGTACAGTGGACTACAAAGAAAAAAAAAACAGAACACGACATAAGTCAGCCCATGGTCCGACACTAGGCTTAGCCTGTGTCGTGGCCGTTTGAAAAACACTAACAGTACAAGTTTTTTTTCGTTCAGTACTCTCTAAAGCAAATGGGAATGTGTGTATGTGTGTGTGTGTGTGTGTGTGTGTTTGTGACTGTGTGTGCGGGCGACCAAGTAATAAACCAAAGCTGGAGAACATTTTTTATTACTTTTTCAGTTATTGCATTAAGGTCGTGTATAAATAATTTTTCATCACACTTGCTCGAAAAGGGCTTCATAATGCGCAGACATAAAGAGCTGTAATAGCCTGTGTTACGCCTACGGGCGTAATGGTTTTTTTCTTATATTTTATCTGTCACTCATGCGGCAGTTACAAAGCAAAGAGGTTTTATATCAAATACGATGTCTGAAAACATATTTAAAAATAAATTTAAACTTAAAAAACTACTTAAACATGTTTAACTGAATTCAGTTAAACAATAATAACAAATAATATAACAAAAATAACAATAATTATTTACAGATTTAATATGTAGTTATTTAGTGTCTATGTAAAATGTTTTTAAGTGTTTTCAAATCGTGGCTGTATATCGAAGGGTCTTTATGGCAAAGATGGCGCGCCTCACGTCAAATTCAACATTATGGATTTATATTCATTTCATCTAAATTTGTTTCCTCGCAAATGTGATGAAAAACATTGTGTATAACACGGGCGTAAGAACATTGCAAACTCGAGTCATCAAAAGCCCTCCGTCTTCGGCGTCGGGCTTCTGATAGACTCTTGTTCGCAATATTCCACTTACGCCCCTCGATAAACAATGTACTATTGTAACTTTGTAGTTGACCGTAAAAATAATCGACATGACATCTACTGAACCTTATACTTCTCTACAGAACTGCACCCAAAACGAGGTATACAACGGGAAATCTTGACATAAAAAACTTCCTGTACCCGATGAACAATATACCCGTCTCCTTCCCGTGTTGATACAAAGTGTCGGTTGCCCTGGCTGTGCGTTACAATGACATAAACATGGCCTGTTCGCGGCGCTGTTTGTTAAACAAAGTCACGTAACCTTCCTGGTAGAGGCGTTGCACCCGGTAAGAATAACATACATATACAAAAGCAGCTACGCGGGTCTACTGCTCAAAATGTCATGCATGTGTTGACGTTGACACACGACTCTAATCTAATGTCATAACTACAACTTAGAAAAGTTGAAAAACCCCCGACATTTTCATTTCAAAGTCCAATATCTCAAAAACGGCTTGACAGATTTTCATGAAACATGGCTAAGAACCAAGGATAGGACAAACGCCCGTCATTTTGAAAACTTAACCCTGTTCTGTACAGTCAGAGACTTCCTAATGATATTTTTTTTTTTTAGAAGTTTACTCTAAATATTATAATTTAATGTACTTCAACACATTTATCAATAAATTACCTATTCTTCTATCATCGCATTAGACACTACTTGATTTCAATGACTTTGTTTACTACTGGCCATTTAGATAAAATAGGTAATATTCTAATCATCTTTGTCAAGCATTGACGTTGTCACTTTAGAAACGTGTAAAAAAAAACAAAAAAAAACTACATAAAAAAACAAAAAAAAAAAAACGTAAAACATTACTTTTGTCCTTTGTTTTGTATTGTCACGAATAAACTATTCTTATTCTTATTTAGTACCTAATTTTTTTTATTAATATAAGGAAGTCTCTACTGTACCTACAGAAAAGGGTTAAGTTTTCAAAATGACGGGCGTTTGTCCTATCCTTGCTGAACACTCGGGATATAATTATCTATGACACAAAAAAAACCGCATTCAAATTGGTCCATCCGTTTGGGAGCTACGATACCACAGACTACACAGACAGACACGTTAAACTTATAACACCCCTCTCTTTGCGTCGGGGGTTAAAAAGGGTAAGGGCTGTGTGGATCATTTAGACCGTTTTATTTTGCGTAGCTACGTCTGCTGCTGATTGTACGAACACGTACCGGAAGGCTGATGTCCGGGAGCACGTAGAACCGATGGCCGTTGGGGCGGAAAGGTTCTCGAGTGGCGACCACGTATCGGAAGGCGCGGCGTGGGTAGGCCCCCCGCAAGGTGGACTGATGACCTGGTAAAGGTTGCTGGAGTTCGCTGGATGCGGGTGGCACAGGACCGGTCACTTTGGCACTCTTTGGGGGAGGCCTATGTCCAGCAGTGGACGTCTTTCGGCTGATATGATGATGATGATGATGATGTACCGGAAGGCGCAGCGTGGGTAGACCCCCACAAGGTGGACTGATGACCTGGTAAAGGTCGCGGGAGTCCGCTGGATGCGGGTAGCGCAGGCCCGGTCATTGTGGCACTCTTTGGGGGAGGCCTATATCCAGCAATCGACGTGTTTTGGCTGAAATGATGATGATGATTTAATTTGTACTAAAAGAAACTTAATCGTTTATTATTTATTTAACGTATGGCAATTACGTGTATTTAGAACCGTGAGATCTTCGAAAAGACAGTACGGTTGCCAGGTTATTACATTTAGGTACGTATTTTAATCTACCCTAACATCAAACGGTTTTTTTTTATATGATTAGTGGTGCTAAAGAGAGAGGCCTATATCCAGCATTGGACGTGTTTTGGCTGTGTTGCACCTTGTTTTACAGACAATTATTCCATCGAATGTATGTCTAGCAGAATTTTCATTTCATCGAAAACCGTTTTTTTTCAGAATCAGTAAACTTTTCAGGAATGTTATAAACAAACCTAAACTAACCTAATGGGTTCTACAAAATGACCTTTTAGCTGTACCTAAAAAGTTACCGGTTTCTGAGTAACAGAAATTCGACGAAACGAAAATTCGGCGGAACCATCCATTCGGTGAAACGTTTGTCGATGAAATAAGGGGACACTGTTTTGGCTAATATCATGAGGATACGTAGGTACAGTCACCAGGATTAATATCTGCAAAAGCAGGCATAAACATCTGTCTCGTCCCATACGGTCCTGGAAATACAGTTGAGTCGTGTCAAATGTTTATGCGCGCTCCGCTATCGCAGATATTGCTGCCGTTGACTACATGATATACAATGTGAGCTGAGAGACGGGACAAACTTTGGCCGTATAATGTGTGCATAATTGAAGAATTATATTATAGGTCGTTTAATTCACGAGGATGCACCCCTGTCCTCCCAAACTCCCAATACTCTATGGGCAGAACACAAATCAATAAAGAATTTGAAGTTACAAACAAAACCTTTAATAAGCTAAGCACACCAACTCAAAAAAAAATGATTCGTCCCCGCTAACTCCCGTAACAACTTTAAGCCCCAATTTCATACCAGTTGCGGTTGATTTTCGGGATTAAAAATATCATATGTGTAAATACAGGTTATAAACTATATTCATAATTAAATCTAAAACTTGATTGAGTAACAGACATCCAAACATCTACACATTAAATCCAAACTTTATTTATTTACTCTATAGATAATACGTATACATTTTAATCTACCCTAACATCAAACGGTTTTTTTTTAATATGATTAGTGATGCTAACGATTGAGTGATGATTATCACCAGACAAATGAACCACGCCCTTCTCTCACTTATATACCATTGAGTGAGGGATTGACTAATGTGTTTAAATTAAATATTAGCATATGTTAATGTTAAGTAGCTATTAAAACAATAAGGATAACTAATTCCATCGATCCCAGGTCACTAAAAAAATGTGTTAATTTCTACTACACCTCTTGAATGTTGATTGAATAAGACTAATGTTTTAAGTAATTGATTGACGCGTGTGTCACGCTCACGAGTATTTTGTTGGCGCTCGGCCTTGTAAACTCGTATTTATAAGCAATCCTTGATATCCCGGCTTCTGACTTTCATATTATGAGGAGTAGAAACACTTTGGCCGTATTCCATACGCTTTCAACAGACTTTTTGCTAAAACTCCGAACTCCATTCTGTCACTTAGATATTTATTTGTGCTCGTAGGTAAAGGATAAAACACATTTTATACATCTTTCAGAGGTATAATAAGTTTTGTGAATAAGGGGGTTAATTTTGTAAACCAAACAACAGCCGACAGAATTGAATTTTAAAATTGGTTCAAATAACGATGATCTTCGAATAATTCTGTGTTAACTGGTTTATCTATTTAAATCCTCCGGGTACTTCCCGGGCACGGTGTATATTCTGATCTAATAGTATATGTTTGTTCCCAGGGTTCGTCCTCGCGTCAGCCGTAGTTCTGCTGCTGCTGGGCATCATATGCGCCATATTCTTTGGCTCCTGGGTTCGGATGTTCATAGACCATGTAAGTAACACGTTTGTGAATACGGGTGTAGCTCCAAAAGAAAGAAGGCAAAAGAATATGCCTAGTGACGAAAATCCCATTCAGATACCTCAAAGAATTACGAAGCTACAACCGTTTTAATATTGCTTGTTGGAGAGAGAAAACGCAAACAGTTTGTGACGTGACAATCTGCGAGGCTGCGGCAGGGCGCATCGCGCGCGCGGCAGGCCGCGTCGAAGGCGGCGCCGAACACGATGGGGCACGGCACGTTGCCGAATATGAAGTTGCGTTTAGCGAAAAAGGGACAGAACATACCCCTTCTTAAAACTTTGGACACTTATAACTTCGTGATTATTTAACCTCTTGCGTTATCATTTTTTTATCCATTTGACTACATTTTTAATCCTTTTTCGAGAAAATATGACATTATTGATTATTTTGGCGGAAAATACCCGCTTTCTGGCCCGGGGTAGGCATATTTTTGTACATAAATTTGTACACGGGTTGTTCCAATTAATAATGAAATAATTGTGATGTCCATCATTCAGCAACAAATATTCATCTCCACTACCCTAAGGTTGTCAAGAAGATCGCTCTTTAGCGATAAGAGTGCCTGTTGTCTCCTGTTGTTTAATTTGTTTTTTCTTCTTGTTTACAATTTTGGTGAGCAATTAAATATTCATGCTGATTACAAATATGCACTGCTGGGATTTGAACCCAGTACCGTCAACTTTGCAAGCCGGGTCACCTTTTTAAACCGGTCGTCAAAACGTATTTGTTCCGTGACATTGAGTATAGTCACCGGCATCATTATCTGCCAAAACTTAATGCGCAAAAATATCCCACCAAAATAAAACACCTGAAAGTAGCCCTAATTGTTTTTTTCTATTTAAGAGCATTGCCTAGCTGAGCAACTTTTCTAATCTCGGATTTTTGACGCAATGTATCTGTCGCGCTGCTGTGGACTCCGCCTCCAATTCGTGCGATAAGGACAACTGCAGCTGGGACTAAAAATTCCACGCAAAAAACTCAAAAATCGAGGCTTCGCTCTCGACTGTTTCCTCCTGAAAAACGCAACCAATCATTATAAAATTTTGGGAACTGCAAGAAGAAGAAATAATCTACGCCGCTATGTTTTGAATTTTTTGATATTTGTTGTCACATTGGTAAACTGCGCCTTTTTTGGCAGCCAATTCAATTAAGCCGCTTTTGCGATTTTCAAGGCGCTGTAAGTTTCTTTAAAATAAAAATATCCAAAAAAGCAAAACATAGCGGCATAGATATTGATGATATTGATCTTATTTGAAAAATTCATTGCTCTATGTTCAAAAACCAGAGAGGAAACAGTCGAGAGCGTTTGTATTGTATGGGAAAATCGCAGGTAGGCATTCCTCTTAAGGCCATTTTCAATAATGCGTGCATCCAATTACCGTGAATTGTTAAATAAAAATTAACTCGGTGTCAGTTTTTTAACGGCAATTAAGCATTCAGTTTGTATAAAAACTAACTTTTTCTGTTTAATTTATGAATGATATGCCTATACACGTTAATTAAATGTGAAAAAAGATAATTTTCACATGATTTGTATGCTTAATTTTCGTTTTTCTTTTTTTTGTCGTTTTTTTTTTAGTAAGTAGGTATATGATTATTTTTTAGATCCATAACGTAATTTTTTTCAGAGCAAAGGATTTCTGAATTAGCTTTAAGTGTTAAATGCTTTAGCTAATGTTTTTACTTAGATGGTTAACTTTTCTTTGTATTACTAAGTGTTCTCAATAAATAAATAAATACTTAGCTGACAAAAAGATTTCTATGATCTATTTTTAGGACGTATCAGAACCTTTGCCTCTTTAATGCTGATGGTGACTGTACCACGTGTTTAATGACAACGTGAAGCGATCCTCACAACCAATCAATGATGGACATCACAATTATTTCATAATTAATTAGCCACAGGTGTAATAAACACGATCAGGGTCGGGTCGGGGTCGTCCGGTCGTATTTACAACCTCATTGACGTCAGCGGAGGTCAGATAATTTGTTGACAGGCTGACTTTAGCGGTCAAAAATGTCTGATTGCCGTCTTCATTCTTGGAGGCTGTAGTTACTATGCTACGGCACAGAATAAATATAAATAATAGTACTACGTACAGAAGGGTTTCTGTTAACAAATTCCCTATTTAGGTATGCCGAACGTGCCTAAACGTGGCATCCCTTTCTATCGCATGCAACGCGCTGCGATAGAACACGTGTGTGCCGGGCAGCCCTAACAAAACGTATGCTGCTTACATGTTCTAATTATATTAAAGTGGGATTCGCTTTTTTACATTGTTTTTACTAGGTAGATATGCACATACAAACAACAAAACACCTAACCGACCAACAGTGGACCCTATGTCCTTGCCATAGGGTTCACAAATGGTCAGCGCAGGTCAGATCGTCATGAATAGTATGGTGTTCATATTTTTGAAAGGTATACATATTTATGAAAGGTTTGTCTGTATAGATATTGGAGAACCCAACTATAAGACAAAACTACTGGTCGACGGTTGTCCCTATCTTTCATTCATCATAAGATCAGCCGAATGACGTCCACTGCTTGACTTAGGCCTCCCCCAAAGAGCCCCAATATCCAGTCAACAATTTGACAGGTCATCAGTCCACCATTCATTTTATCTTCTATTAGTTAATATGGATATTCCTTGAGTTGGGAGCTATATTTTCGGTTGGATCGGAAACAAACCATTGGGCATATAATATGGGAGACGTTATGCGTTATATTCAAGTAATTAAGCAGGTAATCAAGTCAATATCATTAGTGCTCTAAAATGCGTTCAGAAACCGTAGGAAATGACCAGCATTATTACAACCAATTTTACTATGAGAACTTTCTTGTCTGTGGTAGTAGGTCAAATCTGTACTGTAATGTTATTAACAGTACAGATTTTTGTAAGGTTATGAGTTTAAATTTGGAACAGCTGACAAAACTCAAGTGGGTCTCTATTCTAGTATCCATAGATATTAAAACAGTTATCGATGCGTAACGTCAATTCAGTATGTTTTTAAATATAAACCGCACGACATTTGATCAAGAGTGACATGAGAATAGGGACTTCATTCGTTTGTCTATGATTAAAAAAAAACATTCGCCTTGACGTAGGATCGAATTGCCGCCATTTCTGTTGTCATTTTCTTTTTTGGTTTTTGCTGTTACGAAAGTTGAATTGTGAAAAGTTGTTTATAATTCACATTTTAGTTGAAAATATGAGTAGTAGTGACTCTGAGAACGATATGAACACTCCGCCGGATATCGTAAATGCAGCCACGATTGCAACAAAGATATTTTACAGGTAACACTATAGTAGCAATGCGGGTCATTTTCCTACGACTTCTGAACCCATCTTAGAGTACAGTCGACAACACAGCTAACTGACCATACCGTGAAAACCTAGAACCTTATTACTATGCACTTAAGGTCAGATTAGATTTCCGATGGTCAGTTAGCTGTGTTGTCGACTGTACTTATGATATGTGTGTAGATAAAGTAGTGTATGCAACTGTACATAATTTAGCCTTAAAACACGCGTGTGGTTTTATGAAACGAGCGTCAGCGAGTGTGTGGCCTCTGATTTTGTATCAGTTGCATAAACTACTATTATTGCATTCATGTTGTTACATAGATATTATGTTTTAGGTAGTAGAGGTCTCAAACTTGACTACTGTAAGGGTATCGCAACTAATCTTACACGCTAATTAAAACTAATGAATGGTACAAACAATGGTGTAAAGAAACATGAAGTCAGTATGTTAATGGTTAAATTATATATTGAACTAGCTTCTGCCCGCGACTCCGCCCGCGTGGAACTCGTTTATATCGCAGCTCCATACATACTTTTACCCCCCCCATTCCACCCCCTTAGGGGATGATTACGGGGATAAAAACTATCCTATGTTACTCTCCATCCCTTCAACTATCTCCACTTAAAAAATCTCGTCAATTCGTCGCTCCGTTTTGCCGTGAAAGACGGACAAACATACAAACAAACAAACACACACATACACTTTCGCATTTATAATATTAGTATGGATTTTGCATGACTTGAGTACACTTCTTTACACATTATATTACGTTAGGGCCGAAAGAAAGTCCCGATTTTTAAGCTCCAAAACTAATAATCCAATCAAATTAAGCTTGTTAATGCATTTTAAGTTTAGCGCCTAAGCAAACGGGTAAATTAACTACCGTTTAGACGTTTTGGGTCACGGTAAGTCCATAAGAGTATGATTATAAATTAATTAATAAAATAAACTATGAAAAAAAATAAGGTAGTTATCTTGTTTGTAAAAACAAATCATACAAAACCCTGACGATGATATTTCTAACATTCAGCTCGGTTCAAGTGATATCTACCTCACGCCATAACTTAAAACTTAACTTAATTAAGAGGCATTCAGTGAAATATTGTTAATGCATTTCTTAGCAAGCATTTTAACATCTTTACACATTATTTTGCTCAGCGCCAGCCGCCCTTGACTTACCAAATGTCAACCATCTTATCCACAATCTTGACATTCTAATCCAAACAAACTCATATCAGTGCAATCACGCAAAATTTACATTGTGCAACCAGCCTTACGACACTCGCACATCTAAACAGTCCAATCACGCACGATCTCGTCACGCACACACGCGCAGTTTACATACACGTGCACGCTGTGGATATAAGGCTGTGTACAGAAAGATTAGCTTTTGAGATTTCGCACATTATGTTGTAATGCGACCTTATGTTTTTCAGTTAAATATTTAACGTTCTCCTCGACACAGTTAACGGTGGGCTTTTAAATTATTCAGCGAGATTTATGATGACTTTGACATTGTTGGTTGAATGGTTCAATGTTTATATAATTACTGAATGGATGAGGTCGTTGGTTCGAGCTTCGGAGTTTATTAATTGGCTCCAAAATTAACATAGGCCAGGATTTAAACAACTACATTATGAATATAATTCAATTATAATTGTATTCTTACTATCTGTATGTCGTGTTCACACTTAAATATATAGCAATGCCCTAATGCAAATAAAGCGCAGGAACCAATTAGGTAAAGTTTATGAGTTTGTATTCTGGGGCCAACTAGTGGCTCTCTGAGCTGCAGAACTTAAATTTTTTTTTTTTTTTTCATTTCCAAAAAGTGAATTGACTAAATAAAACTTTTCAACTATCGAGCCTGCTCTCAAAACTCCACGGGACCTGTAGAGAAGAACAGCCGGACAGCCGGATATACGAATGCATTTTTGCCCAAGCCGAAGTGGGGAACTTCGTTCGCTTCGCTCGCTCGTTCAAAAAAAACTTAGATAGAAGTTATTGTTAAAACATGGACGGAGCTGTAGTAACATCTTTTACATAATAAGTATATAAGCTTAAACAATATTGTTAATGCACCATATTCCTATGATTACAGTTATAAAAATAAGTATATATACATCTTTGACCTGGGTTTTATTATGATACATTATTACGTGGTCATAATAAATAATCATCGACCCAGTGCCTATTTTCATAGTTATTTTTAACCGACACCAAAAAAGGTTCTCAATTATTCGGAATCGTTTATTATATATATTTTTTTTTTATGTCATCGGCGACGATTAGGTACTCGAAGGCGCCTCGCCGATTTGGAAAAATATTTTTTTATTTGAAAGGGGGGTACCCTTCCTACTACTTGTACTATGGGTACTAGACGACGATATACATACTTATATAGATAAATAAATACTTAAATACATAGAAAACATCCACGACTCAGGTACTTACAAATATTCGTGCTCATCACACAAATTAACGCCCTTACCGGGATTCGAACTCGGGACCTCCAGCTTCGTAGGCGCGCCACTACCAACTAGGCTACAGAGGTCGTAAAAGTTATAAGAATGTTCACGTAGACTAAGTTTTTATGTAAGTAGCTACATAATAAATGTTTTGTTGCGAAACGACTTGCGGTCGGAACGAGATTAAGTTTGTGAAAGAAGATGATGAAATAAAAATATTGCAATAGTTTTAAGGGTGTCACGGGCTTTTTGCAAGTTAGGGTCAGTACCCACCGGCTGTGCGAGGGAGCGTAGTGGCGTGCGAGGAAAAATACCATCAATGCTAAGGGTGCGAGATAATTTGTAGTTTTTTAGGGTTGCGTAACACAAAAGGAAAAAACCGGAACACTTATAGGATCACTTTGTTGTCCAGCTCTTTGTCTGTCAAGACCCTTTAGCTCGGGAACGCGTGGAGGTATCGAGTTGAAATTAAAACCATAACTCAGGTCTACAGCCGCTTGGAGCTGTGAAAAAATCAAACTTCTAATTTAACTTAAAAAAAAGATACGACCGCAAATAAAGTATATTTAGTCGCTCACAAGGCAATCATCTATGGGGTACTTTCCGTTGACCAAGAACTATGAAATATGGCAAGAAATGTCGTCTTAAGGGGCTCCTAGCTCCCATTGACCTTCGATCTGTACTGTCGGTTTTTTTTCGTGTTTTTTATGGCTTATCGTATTAACAACAACGAGGTTTACCGAAATAGTATCATATTTACTTCAAAACTCACAGTTTTCGGGATATATGGCACCAAACTGGAAATTTCAGGCCAAAAAACAGTTTTATGGACGTAGCTTTTGTGAAAAAGAGTTAAAAATTAAAATCTCTCGTGGGTTGTTACTTGTTAGAGACGTTCGGGTTCAAATTTAACTCGCAAGATTTGTCCCATACATAATACTAACAGGGCAAGTTAATATAAAGCTTGTAATATAGCCTACGTCTTTCCGGAAAGCCCATTCTGTACACAGGTGAAGGAATTTTTGAAATAAGATAAGAATAATATTCCGGAGATTACCCCCTACTTACAAAACTCACAAAGCTAGAACCTCATAAGACTTGTCCTCTTTATAATATTGTATAGTATACTGAGTGGCTGAGTGCAGCGTATCTATTCACAAAAGGCTTTGTATTCGTCTGCGAGCTCGGCACCAGTAAACCGTACTTAGTACCTACTTTAATATTATTACAATTTCATACATGAGAAATGTTAACCCATAATGTGCCTACCTAGTTAACTGCCTAAAATATGGTTGAAAATTTGCACCCATGCCCGCTTTATAAGTTTGATTCTACACTTCATAACAGGGTCATAGAGACATTCATAAAAAAGAATATCTTCCTCAATTCTCGATATTTTTTTAAATGTAAATGTTGCTGTAATATTAGATGAGTCGGTTAGAATACAAAAACGTCATATGTTACACGTGCGCTTGCCCGGGGCCTATGTTTTTAGGGTTCCGTACCCAAAGGGTAAACACGGGACCCATTACTAAGGCTCCGCAGTCCGTCTGTCTCTCACAAGGCTGTATATCATGAACCGTGATAGTTAGACAGTTAAAATTTTCACAAATATATATAAATAGTAAAAAACAGAATAAAATAAATATTTAAGGGGGCCCCCATACAACAAACGTGATTTATTTGTCGTTTTTATATATTATTTTA
Organism: Epinotia ramella; assembly: GCA_947578815.1. Classification (NCBI taxonomy): domain Eukaryota; kingdom Metazoa; phylum Arthropoda; class Insecta; order Lepidoptera; family Tortricidae; genus Epinotia; species Epinotia ramella. The sequence continues at coordinate 4,558,685 of OX388227.1, read as the reverse complement.
TCATGCTAGGGAACCCTTCGTGCGCGAGTCCGACTCGCACTTGGCCGGTTTTTTTCTTCCATTCCTCTCAATACTTGTTGCCTTATCAGTCACACGCAGTCTATCTACCCTTTTCATAGCCTACCCCTTATCTTAGAAAACTTCCACATGCACACCTAAATACCCTTCTTGTCACATTCACATGACTGATCCCTCCGGACGACATGTTATCGATTATGTGTGCTATTTTCAGGCTTCCACTTTTATATACTGATTCCATTCTCGTCGCGCCACTCATCCTTTTCAACATTCTCATCTCCCACAGGCGGATTACATGTCGAGAGCGCCCTAGTCGAGCACCTCATCGGCGCCCCACGTAAATTAAGAAATTATAACGAAAAAAAATCGCTTCTTGACGTGCCTAGTCTGCCTGTACGGATGATTCGCCTCCGTCATCTCCGTCACATGCAATCTCGTTTCAACCGTCAGTTTTGCGGCCCAACATTCAGATCCAACATTCCGACAGGCCTAAAGCCTGCTGTATACACTGGGCCAACGTTGGCGCGTGAGCAGAAGGCAAGTATGCGTTAGACAGAGAGGGCTATAATTCGATCTCTTTCGTTTACATAGCTGCCTCCTGGTCGCGCGCCAACGTTGGCCTAATGTGTACAGCCGGCATTACATTGGTCTTGTAGATTTTGCCCTAAAGTGGCCGTCAATAGAATTTGCTTACTATACAACGTGTCCCAAAACTCAACGATAAGCCGGCACCAGAGGATGGAGCTGCTTATGATTAGTCGAGAAAAAATAAGGAAAAAAATATATCTCAATTATTTTAGAAATTACAGAAAAAAAATGAAATTCATCGAAAATCGACATCTCTAATGGTATTTTTAACGACCATGTCTACAAATATTCAAATATTACTGTTTTTTTTTTGTTTTTGGAAACTTAAGTAGCCCTGCTATCTAACACAGTTCTTAAAAATACCAAAATACATGTAGTTTTTACACAAAAAATAATCAAAATTCATTTTGTCCCTACAATTTTGAAAGATTTTTTCTTACAGTCCACTTTCAATCATCATGGTGTAAAAAAATTGTATCGACACCACTATGGCAATTATTTTCAAAAGTTGACGCAACTAACCAAGATTCCAAAATGGTATAATACTTTGGGAAACCTAGTCACAACAAAAAACAACGAATTTTTAAACAAGAATCGACATTATTTAATGTTGGCGGTAATCACTTTTACTGTACCCAAAAAAGGATTTTTGTTGTTGAAAAATGTTGAATAAATGCAAAGAAATGGTACAATTTTTTTTCATTTTTTTAAATTCATTTACTAAATTATTAATACTGCAGTAAATGTTCAAATTGCCTGCCACCGGCATTAATACAGACATGAAATCGCCTTAGAAATGATCGTTTTATCCGGTTTATGAATGTCGGTTCTTGTTTAAAAATTCGTTCTTTTTTGTTGTGACTAGGTTTCCCAAAGTATTATACCATTTTGGAATCTTGGTTAGTTGCGTCAACTTTTGAAAATAATTGCCATAGTGGTGTCAATACTATTTTTTTACACCATGATGATTGAAAGTGGACTGTAAGAAAAAATCTTTCAAAATTGTAGGGACAAAATGATTTTTGATTATTTTTTGTGCAAAAACTACATGTATTTTGGTATTTTTAAGAAGTGTGTTAGATAGCAGGGCTACTTAAGTTTCCAAAAACAAAAAAAAAACAGTAATATTTGAATATTTGTAGACATGGTCGTTAAAAATACCATTAGGGATGTCGATTTTCGATGAATTTCATTTTTTTTCTGTTATTTCTAAAATAATTGAGATATATTTTTTTCCTTATTTTTTCTCGACTAATCATAAGCAGCTCCATCCTCTGGTGCCGGCTTATCGTTGAGTTTTGGGACACGTTGTATAAACGAACCATATTAAAATTGTCTTTCACTAATGGCGGTTTGTTTACATAGTTAGCAAATTCCATTGACGGCGACTTTACAATCGAAGAGGAATTCGGGTGTTCTTTATTTATTTTTCTCAGGCAACGAGGCTCATATTTACAAATGCTTTACAGACTAACATACATATCAATATATAAAACTTATAATTAGCACAATATCACATATGTTATGGTTCCAAAAGGAGGGTTGCACCAAATGGTCTGCAATTAAAGCGGTGTTCGTTAAAATCTGAATGTATGGAAAGTGACAAGTTTCTATGGAATGACAGCTGCCAGGCGCCATTTTTAACGCCCGCCTTAAGCTGCAACACACTGGCGCGGCCTGCGGTGGCGGTGGTGTGATTCAGTGCATGAATTCAGACTGTGAGCCCAGCCTAAAGGCCACTTTAGGCCTCTCACAGACTCGCGCGGCCTGGCCGCTAAGGTCAATAGTAAACTTTTCGTTGGCTGTCAAATTTACTACTGACCGTCTCGGCCAGGCCGCGCCGGTCTGTGAGAGGCCTAAAGTAGCCTTTAGGCTTGGCTTACACACTGAATTCACGCACTGAATCACGAGCAAATAAAACGGTACCTTTTTTTTAACACGCTTTTATTAGGTCGACCTATATCTAAGGTAACTAATTTAACCATCTTCCAAGAATCGTAGCGTCATGAAAATTAGCAGCTGTATGTAGTTCTGATGACAATACAATAATATGGTACTGTCGAACTGATCTGATGATGGAGCCGGAAGATATGAACTGGAACTTCATGATGGAACATCGTATCATAGCTGTGTTTGGATTTGTTAGAAAAGTCTTGTAATGAACTTTGACCACGATTAGGTTAAAAGCGTGTTTTTCTAGTGTTTTTTAAACTATTAATTATTCCCTTGAGTGATCGCTCACACTCACTGGCGGCGAGATGGTTTATCTCCCCTCCCCTAGCACGGCTATCACGCGACGGCGCGCAAGCTCTCTCAATTTTTCTCGCACTATCTGTCTCTCTCTTAGAACACTTAGAACAAGAGGTATAGTGTGAGAAAAATCGAGAGTATGTCGCGGCCGTCTCATGATAGACGTGCAGTTAGTGCACTCTAAAGGCCGCTTAAGACAAAAATTTGAAATAATCTGTGCAATTAAGCGTACAACTGGACGTCAGGGTTACATTGGTCAGCAAGCTTTCTGAATTGACACACTCGGTTAGCGCGAAACGAGTTTGCGACCAAGTCGTTTTTGCACTTTGAGTTAAATATAGATCCTGCCATAACTATAGTAATGGAATACTTGCATGAGCAGCAATGCAGCGAGGTTCTAAATTACATGTATGCAGCGAGTTGATCGAGCTTTTATCATATTTAAACGTTTTTACAAGCTTTTAACTGTAACCTGTTCTTTTGTTGGTTAGTGTGGGACAAATCTTGAAACTGAATTTTTGAACCGGTTAACCTCAACCGATTGAGCTGAAATTTTGGGTACCTATGAGTATAGTTTGGATGACAATTCAATATTATCCGCTCACTTGATTTCGATTTTAAAAAAGGTTGCCTAAATTGTTTAGGCAACCCATACTAACCACAGTTGCCACAATCAGTTTAGGGGTGTGCCACAAGCAAGTGAGTAGATATGGTACCATGGATTGAGACAGAAGGTGGCCATGGGAATTCAGGACTTAACCGACGTAACCCCGTTGAGTTTGGGCTCGTTAGAATCGTCTCAATGAGTAGTTGATGATGGTATACAGAAAAGTACAGTCGGCAATAAAAGCTTCTACAGTCAAGGGCACCAATATGTATGCACCACAAAGTCTCAAAAATATGTAGGCAAACCTTATTTCTGCAACAATAAGGTTGTAGTATACATATTTATGAAACTTTGATTGAATATAATATTGCTGCCCTTGACTGTACCAAAAAAAAATTTTTAAAGATACTTATTTATCTCTTACTACATTACATTAGTCCAGGCCCCTATTTCACCAACTTGACAATTGTCACCTGACAACGACAATTCTCCGTACATTACTGATTCCACAAGCTTAACTTCTAGAACAAGCAATGTATGACGAATTGTCAGTGTCAGTTGACAATTGTTAAGTTGGTGAAATAGGGGCCTGGACTAATGCAATGTAGTAAGAAATAAATAAGTATCTGTAAAAACATTTTTTTGGTGAAATAGGGGCCAGGATGATTTCATGGGATGGCTATACCATAGCAACTCCTAAACTACACAAATCATTGGAACCCGTATGTGACTATAGTTATAGTATAGTTGATGACTGTGACAAAAAAACTAGGGGAAAGCGGGGCTAAGTGCCGATTTTCATAAAATGGAAAATTGAGCTATGAAAATAGTGTAAATATTCTGTGGCTTTTGCATATATTTAAATAATGATTATTGATGTTTCTGAATAGTGATATCGTTATGGGCATCGTTAAACAGTTTTCCTACTAAAACATTTTCTCACAAAAATGTAATCTCACTTCACACACGCTGAAAGAGTGTTTTGTAGTCCCTCAAAATATGTGATTATTTTTTATGAACTATCAGCAGTTAATATTTTTTATCTACGCACATATCATTAGTGCTCTAAAATGCGTTCAGAAACCTTAGGAAATGACCAGCATTATTACAACCAAATTTACTATAAGAACTTTCTTGTCTGTGGTAGTAGGTAAAATCTGTACTGTAATGTTATTACAGTACAGATTTTTGTAAGGTTATGAGTTTAAATTTGGAACAGCTATCAAAACTCAAATGGGGTCTCTATTCTAGTATCCATAGATATTAAAACAGTTATCGATGCGTAACGTCAATTCAGTATGTTTTTTAATATAAACCGCACGATATTTGATCAAGAGTGACATGAGAATAGGGACTTCATTCGTTTGTCTATGATTTAAAAAAACATTCGTCTTGACGTAGGATCGAATTGCCGCCATTACTGTTGTCATTTCTTTGTTGGTTTTTGCTGTTACGAAAGTAGAATTGTGAAAAGTTGTTTGTAATTCACATTTTAGTTGAAAATATGAGTAGTAGTGACTCCGAAAACGATATGCACACTCCGCCGGATATCGTAAATGCAACCACGATTGCAACAAAGATATTTTACAGGAAGCACTATAGTAGCAATGCGGGTCATTTTCCTACGGATTCTGAACCCATCTTAGAGTACTTATGATATGTGTGTAGATAAAGTAGTGTATGCAACTGTACATAATTTAGCCTTAAAACACTCGTGTGATCCTATTATGAAACTCGCTGGCGCTCGTTTCATAAAACCATACTCGTATTTTAAGGACTCTGATTATGTATCAGTTGCATAAACTACTATTATGTACTATCAACAGTTGCATAATTGGAATGACCCACAAGATTTTTAATTAAAAGAATTTCTATTAAGAAAGGCCTATTATACTCAATTAATAAATTTTTAGCTGACATATGAACTTGATTAAAATTACTCTATTCTTTATATTTTAATAATGTTGACTACATAATAAATATATATATATTTAATTTTAGTGGACTGCGAACTTATTTTTTTATATAATTTTAATAATGTTGACTACCTAATGTAAATTATTTGTAAAGCATGCTGCATACAGAAGCATGTTACAAAAATATAACTATATTTGTATGCCGCAAGGCGCCACATAGTGATACTGGAAAATATGTAATACCTAATAACTACCTATGTTGGACAAATAAATCTTTGAATCTTTAACAAAAAAAATCAAAGGTAAATGCATTATTTCGCGGGGTTTGTTCCGTCGATTTCGTTTTTTCTTCCATAACTACTATTCTACCATAATGGAAGCAACTAAAACGGCTCTTATAACGTTTCACGACAAACATCACACAAATCGCTCCGTTTTTTATTTGCGTTTCTATTCTCATCGGAACAACTTACCTCCGGCACTTTTAGCCCCGCTCTCCCCTACAGTCGGCAATCAAAGCTTAGTACCAAAAATTTAATTATTGTTAGATATTTCTAGTAAAACTATTCTGGTAAAGATCGCGGGATTCTGCTGGATGCGGGTGGCGCCTGTTATTGTTACGATTTGGGGGAGGCCTAATGTCCATCAGCGGACGACTTTCGGCTGACGATAAAGATATTAAGGGGGTGCATTGGAAATTATCGCGTGCTTTGAAACACCGTTCCGACTAGATTAAACCGTGGAACGCACGCCATAGGTCAAAATGCCATTCAAAATTGAAGTCTATAAGTATAATCAGTAGGTACAAAAGTACAAAATTGCTGTAGACTAACGTTAGTCTACAGGACGCCTGACGGGTTAAGAAACAATAAGGTCTGATTTTCAGATATATGATTCATGACTATATGATTGTTTATCTGATTTAATCGATACATGATTGCCTAAAATTTCCTTGATAGAAAAAAAAACTAAATTGGGTCTTTATTTTCTTTTTTTTTACTCAGCCTACTCAAACAATACATTATTTTACGACACAATTAATCAAGTTAATAATACTATAGTATTTTATCTCATCTAAACTTCACTAAGTTAGGTATTTATCGAAAGTCCAAAAAAGCCATTCCCGAAGAGCGTTGCATCTCTTTTTCTCGTGCGTGGAAGGCATGAGCGTGACTCTATCAAGGGGGCGTAGTCGATTCGAATCAAGGTATCCCCATATCTTATCTTATTTTTTTTCTTCCACAGGAGCTGGTCCTCCGTCCAGGGTCGATGACGTTCTCGTGGTGGGCCCGTCCGCCCGTCCGGCCGTTCGTCAAGGTGTACGTGTACAACGTGACGAACGCGGACGAATTCCTCAACAACGGGACCAAGCCGCAGCTGGACGAGTTGGGGCCGTACATATACGAGTGAGTAGACGGCTTTTATACGGGCGTGCCTGTGTTACTCGCTTTAGAGCCTTATCACACTTGCGATTTGCGAGCGTGTTTTCTATACAATTATCAGTCGCGGCGAACACGCTGCGTGATCGCCTTCATACAAAATACGCTTGGAAATCGCAAGTGTGATAAGGCTCTTAAGCTTAAGCTGCAAATGACAGATACATATGGCATTCAGGACGATTTCTCGCTTTGTTAAGACTGACGGATAAATACGTCTGTACATTGCAACGTCCAAAATACAAAAGACGGATATATACGTCCTACGGCTAGGATCCATAAGTGTGAAACCTAACTGCACTGTCAACATAATTTATTATTTATTTATTAATTACAAAAACACTCGTAATGTAACACGCATGCAATAACAATCAAATAAAATAATTAATACTAGGTAGCTTCCGCCCGCGACTTCGTCACTTGGACCCGGGATAAAAACTATTCTATATTTGAATCCATGCTAAACTATCTTCGTGCAAAATTTCATTCAAATCGGTTGAGCCGTTTAAGACGCTGTCAACACCAAAATGCCCTTGAGGTTTTGGATAGCGAGCACACTGTCTAGTTGTATCGGAGTAAACGAGAGCGAGTGATACTGGGCGGCCCGGTTTATGAAGATAATATTACATATATATTGAAATAAAAAAAACCGGCCAAGTGCGAGTCGGACTCGCGCACGAAGGGTTCTGTACCATTATTTATAAAAACATTTAAAAAAAAGTTTGTTGTATGGGAGGCCCCCTTAAATATTTATTTTATTTTGTTTTTAGTATTTTTTGTTATAGCGGCAACAGAAATACATAATTTGTGAAAATTTCAACTATCTAGCTATCGCGGTTCTTGAGATACAGCCTGGTGACAGACAGACGGACCGACAGCGAAGTCTTAGTAATAGGGTCCCGTTATTACCCTTTGGGTACGGAACCCTAAAACAGGGTGGATTATTTGTGAAATATGACTCGTTAGCGGTTTAGGTATGAATATGTTGACTTCATCTTTGCAGTCATTTTCTATCGAGCCGATTTCGTCCAATTATGTATCGAGCCCGTCCACAGTCTTTGAAATATGGTGAATATTAAAATATATTTTACAATGCATGTGCTCGAAAAGAGCGTTTTCCAAGCACGCAAATCGTGCGGAAAGTGCCACTTTTTCGCACTAGTGCTTTTTACTTTTCAATTTTTTTTTAATTTTCAAGTCCGTCGTCAGCCCGACACAAAGAGTTTCTATTACTCAAGAAAAGTTTTACAAATATTTCAATTACACGTTTTCTTTCATATAAAAGGTACATAAATACTAATAATGTATAAAATGATTTATTAATCTTTATGAATTTTGAATTTGGTCAGTAAATTAATTAATTTTAAATGTTTACTTAATGTGTTTGGCTGAACGCATATCTTTCTTATGCCTTTTGCGATACGACAGTATGGCGACTTGCACATGCGCAATGCGCATATGTTGACCGCGCATGTATTTAAAAGCCCGCCATTGTTGTGATTGTTGTTTGTTTTGGAGTTATTTTATGTAAATTTGTTAAAAATGTCGAGTGAAAGTGAGTAATCAATAATAATAATAATTTATTGCGTTTCAAAAGTGTCAGTATGTTTCTTAGAATTACGTCGGTACAGCGTCTTTTTGTTGTTTAATATATTGAGTTACTCAAAATTAATTGTGTTCCAAAACCATAATAGGTACAATGGTTTTAACTTTTAAGTGAATAAGCTTGACAGCAAAATATGTGGAGAAGTTGTTAAATGCAGTTCCAGATAATAAGTAGGTACCCGACAATCTACCTAGGTTCTTCAATTTTAACCTATCTATTTTAAATTCTACATTTAATATATTTCCTCACACAAGGCATAGTAAAACGTTGTATGATACACGCGCGCAAAGATGATTTCCGACTCGTGTCGAATTATACATTGGCTCGCTGCACTCGCTCATGTATAAAAATGACACTCGTCGGAAATCACCTACTTTACACACTTGTAACATAAATAACTATTATTTGATGTGCTAGAACTAAAACAAATAGTTTTTCTTAAAAAACTGCTTTAATAACATCAATTTCACCAAATTAGGTCTTGTCAGCCTCTTAAGCGTGATTGAGTAGCAAACATCCAAATAAAACATCCAAACATCTAATCATCCAAACTTTCGCATTTATAATATTAGAAGTAGGTAAGTAGGATACCTACTTATTGTGAACAAAAAGAGTAAAATGAAACCACATTTTCGTTAGACTATGGGTATTGTCTACATTTCTATCTATTTAAGTAAAACGAACCTCATTGAGACGATTCTAACGAGACCAAATTCAATGGGGTTACGTCGGCTAAATACTGAATTCCCAATCAGCTCGATGGTACCATAATATTTAAGTGACTGTAAGTGATAGATTGCAAATTTTGACGGCAACTTACATACGAACAGGTCAAGTTAAAACAAACCTTGTAATAAACAGTGAATCTGTCTCACGAAATGGTCCCAACCCAACTCAGCATGGCTTTGCACCCAGCGCTGGTCTTCCGTTGGGAGTATTGATTGATACCATATATCCCTCAGGTGAATATGGTATCAATCACTTTGCTTACGGGATGGCTTATTACGTACAATTAACTGTATGTCACATTTGAGACTCCTTGTCTAGTTTAACAGTCTATAACTGACATTAATTTGATTACTTCTTATGTCACTTTAGTTGTATCATTGTTAATTACAGTATGCGTCTAAGGGTTAAAATTCCACGGCACGGGGGCGGTTCCAAATTAGGACCTTGACGGCACTGTTTTCAAACAAATAAGAATGTTATAAAAATACCAAACAGTAATTAAACACTCTCGTCACCTTAACGCCCTAAGATAAGCGGTTCCGCTTAACTGCTTCGATAATTAGTTTATCAATTGTAACCACGGCTAATCGGCAACCGGGTTGTGGAATCTATTAAGCTAACGACGTCTTCGGTTGAGGTGATAGTACCGATCACGTTTCTCACCTTTTCCTCAATTGATACTTTTTATACTATGTGAGCCAATAAACTTTTCTGTTGCACGTTGTCATGGTTACGTCTTGGTCGTCTCTTAACTCCACAAAACCCATTCAATGGTGGGCTGGGGTATCTCCCTAGTATGATGAAGTCCAATTTATTTATAATAACGCTCACAAAAACAAGTTACAGACATTATGAGACATAATAAATAGATCTGACCCCGTATCATGGTCGGCCTTATCACACGATAAGTGACAAGATAGGAGTGTCTCGTCTCGTTCTATCGAACGAAGTCAGCCAGTGACGGACGCTCTAGCCCAGTGGTTCTTAAACTTTTGTTAGGCATGGACCACTTAAAGAATTTCAAAAATACAGCGGACAGGGGTCCGGGGTCAGGGGGGGGGGTTGAAAAAAATCTCATATTTCATGTAGGTATAGCTACGTTCCTGCCTACGTTAAGAGTGAATGAAGTGGCCGTGGACCCCTTGCAATCATGTCACGGAACCCTAAGAGGTCCGTGGACCACACTTTAAGAAACCCTGCTCTATCCTGTCACTTATCGTGTGATAAGGCCGACCTAGATACGGGGTCTGGACTATAACTCTTAAATTAATTGTGCACAGAAGGATTTCAAACATCAATAACATACAGTGTACCAAAAATGAGGTGTGAACCGATCAATGGCATAACAGGTATCGTGTTCTGATAAAATAGGTTAAATATTGAAATTTATTTATTTATTTATTATTGTGTGTTATTGTGGGCCTTTATATGTCGCTTCGACCAGCAAGTGATCTATTGTGGCAGCCCTTTGTTTTAGATTTCACCGTTAAGACCCGTTGCCTCTAAGAAAATCCAGATTCTTTGGGCGGTGATATGTTGTACCTCTTCTGGGTGCACGATGTGCCGCCCTAGGTAGATACTTCTTTTGTGCATGAGTGGTCCGCAGGAGCAGAGAATGTGCATTGCTGTTTCCTCTGTCTCCTGGCAGAACCTGCAAGTTGCGTCCTGTGTCATACCCATTTGAAACAGGTGCTTGTTTAGTTTGCAATGTCCTGTCAGAATTCTTGTCACTGCGCAGGTTTTGTGTCTTCTGAGTTGTAATAGCTCTTTAGACAGTTTATTGTTGTACCCTTTGATCAAGGCTTTAGCATGCTTTTGTCCTTTGGCGAACTTCCACAACTTTATTGCCTCTGATTTTTCTGTGTTGTTTAGCAGAGAATATGCTTTCCGTTTTGTGATACCACAGAACGGTTCTGGGCCGACCAGGGTTGTGTCTGCGCCCTTCCCTGCAAGTTCATCTGCTTTTTCATTTCCTAATATGTCTGAATGTCCTGGTACCCATCTAAGTATGACTTTGTTGGTATTAGCCAGGGTGTTTAAATTGTTTTTACAGTTCTGGACTAGTTTAGAGTAGGACTCTAGGGATTCTAGTGCCAGCAGAGCAGCTTGGCTGTCTGAGTTGATGTAGATGTGTTGGTTTCTTAGGTTTCTTTCAAGATTGAACTCCACTATTACACAATATTGAAATAGGTCCAATTTATAGTATTTTTCCTAGAAACTCTGTCACTGTTGTCTCCTGGGTTACCAGACAGAATAACAACAAGCAAAAGTTGATTGACCCGTAACAAATGTAAGGCTCGACTCCTAGGGGATGCAATATCGGACGGTTTTCAATTCCGGAACTGATTTTCGAGATTGACCTTCAATTCCGGAATTCCGGAACTGGTTCCGGAATTAAGGATTTTATTGCTTTATTTGGTTGTGATTGGATTTTGAGCAAAATAAAACCAGAAATAGTAATCAATATTTATTTATTAATAATCAACAACCGTAAATAATTATTCAGTGGTATTTTTTTAAAGAACACGCGAATGTTATCACACTACAGATGTAATCGTTGTTATAAAAAACTATTAAGTAAGAATACTACACAATACGAAGTTACTTACATTCATCGTATTCATATGATAATCATATGTAACGTTTCATATACCGAACAGTATTGAAATCGCAACACTTATTCAAAAAATGCAACAAAATTAAATGAATAAACCAGTTATATGTAAAAGTACTCTCAGTTAACATTATACGTAATATTTTAAAATCAGGCATCACATGTTTTTAACAATCAACTAAACAAAATGAAAATGGTATAACTGTTTTAATAAAAATAACAACATTAAAAATAGTCCACTCAGGTAAGTAATCATTTTAAAGATCAACAGAGTAAAATAAAAATACTTCGTTATTCTTAACCTATCTACCTAAAGATGTATAATTATATAATAATATGATCAGTCCGGTGGCCACATAGGAACTGATTGCATTTTTATTATTGTTTAAGTGAGAAAACGGAAAGGGACAAAGATATTTGTGTTAACGGATTACCAGTTACAATGATATTGTTTCGCTCGGACACTCGCTTGCAAATTCTGTGGCCATAAACATTACCTGGACACTGAGCGGAGGCTATAAGATAAGGGCGGTTCTCCGAAATTTGGTTAACTTGGGTGTGTCAGCAAAATTCACACATTTACAATAATCTTATTTAATATGTCTTAGTGAGTAGTTAGAGTGAGAGTTAATAGTGATATTATAAAGTTCATTTAATTTGGTCACTCACTTAGGTGTACACAGCATTGCTAAATACGCCCTTTTGTACCCCAAATGAATACGTCATACTGTCTGTCAGTGTCAGTCCCTCGTCATATAAGTGACTATGAATTATCAATTATCATATAGGTATCTGAAACTATTACAGTGTAAACTTTTTATAACGAAACTCAAGGGACCGAGCATTTTTTTATCGTTACTGAGACTTACCGTTATATGGAGTGAAGAAAGAAAAACAACTACTTAAATTCACAATTTTTTTTCAAAGTTGGTTGACGACTGATAATACGATAGGTAAAGCTGGTGTATTTAGACCATCATTTACAAGTAAACGCAGTAATGATGCACGTGTTCAAGGCAATTAACAATAACAAAAGCAAGACGGCTGTTTACGACCTCAGAAGTTTCGGAGCCTCAAAGGTTTAGTCGGCGTCTTCTGTAACCTGATAAGATAACAAACAATAATACCGATAGTGAATATTTCCTGTGACTAAATATGAACACATTTCTTCGTAATAGAGAATAGCTGCTGCACTATAAAGAGTTTATCAATGTGTGGGTTTTAATGTAAACCAACCAAATTGTGCTCACTTCTACGTCAAAGGGAGTTTATCGTTATAAAGTGGAATGTTATAAAGAGTTTACACTGTACTTATTAAAGCTAAACAGCCAATAATTCGTCGTAATGGAACCTTTCCTTTTTGTTTTGCAATAAAATGCAATTTTACATTACCACTACACACACTAGCACAGTACTGACACGATTTTATTGAGGAAACTATGTTCGGCGTCAGTCCCTGGCACACTGAATTCAAAACAGCAAATTTCTCCCTAAATATGCACTTATTTGACTGACCGTTTTGGATAAGCAAACTTTAATTTTTGTTTTGGAATAAAAATGTGATTTGACATTGATGTGGTGTGATTATTTTGAAAAAACTATAGGCGGCGTCAGTCCCTAGGACACAAATTCATAAATTTCCCTTTAAATATCCGTTAAAGTGACTGGCTCTTTTGGATACATCAATTACATCATGATAGGTATCTTACCTGCCGTGCAAAGCGTAAAGCTTTGTAACAAGCATTTCAAACCACCTGGGTCTAAATTAGTCCACAAAGTAACCGAACCACCCATAATCAGCTTTCAACTAGACGACAAACTATATTTGTTTCAATTCCGGAATTTCCGATATTAAGTGTCTCAATTCCGGAATTGTAGTATCGGAAAAAAGGTCCGAAATTCCGGAATTTCGAAATTCCGGAATTCCGGAATGCAAGCCCTAATGGTGAGCGGTCACTGTAGCTTACTCGCGCCTGCAACTCCAGCTCCGTCATTCTGTGACATGTTTTAACCTCACCGAAACGTTCACCCACAAATATACAGGGTGTACCAAAAATGGGGTGTTTACCGATCAAGGGCATATCTAACAGGTATCGTGTTCTGATAAGAAAAAACTAAAATAATTTTTGTTTGGAGCAGGTCGCCCCAATCCTCCGTACAAAAGTAAAAAAAAACTCGCGTAAAATAAAATTTTCTCTTCGTTTTTTCTTTTCAGAACACGATACCTGGCCCCGTAGCATGGATGGCGTTATCACGCGATAAGTGACAGGATAGGCGCGTCGTCTCGTACTATCGAACGGTGTCAGCCAGGGACGGAAGCTCTATCCTGTCACTTATCGCGTGATAACGCCATCCATGATACGGGGCCTGTTATGCACTTGATCGGTTCACACCACATTGTTGGTACCTACACTCTGTATCTTCCCGCCACGGATTCCTAGTAACTAAGCGTAATCAGGAGTGCAATTCTCTAAAATTATTATATCTTTTGTGACGGCGTCGTACGCCTTTAACTCACTGCTCACTGCACACTTAACGCCTCATCTCATGTCGACAGCCAAGATAATCTTAACCCGATACCTACGTCACGTGTCTTTAATTCGACTGAATCACAGATATAGATATGCACTAGATAACTTAAACACTTCAATCTGTATGAAAACCGACCGTGTCACTTTTTTCTTCCTACTTTGACGTCACACGGGCGAATTAGTGATCTGAACTCCCCGTTGTCCGCGGAAAATCGATTCTGCAATAAGGTATTTTCTTAATATTCACGGGCAACCGGCTACCACAACAGACGCGCGCGGAATGTAAGTCGGAGTGCCAACTCGGAGTCCGAATTCTGAGACGCGAAGTACATGCATTTGCGTGATTTATGTATATCTATATCTATGGACTGAATATATGCTTTGTACTTAGGTTGATATTTCACTCACAAGATTAGCAAAAGTTTATTGTAACTGCACGTCTAGCTCACGACGGCCGCGACATACTCTCGATTTTTATCGCACTATACCTCTTGTTCTAAGTGGTCTAATAAGAGAGAGACGGATAGTGCGAGTAAAATCGAGAGAGCTCGCGCGCCGTCGCGTGCTAGCCGTGCTGGTTTGTTAACTTTTGTATGATTATAAGCCGCTTAAACTACTTAAATTAGAATACAGAGGTCTTTCGTTAGATATGACGTTCGGGATCAGGCCCACAAGACCAGCTTACATACATCAATTGTTGAATGTCACCTTAATTGTCAACATACCGTACGTGACTCGAGTGTGTGGTTTTCTTATCGCTAGCTATTCAAGTTATGCAGACGGCGCATTAGACGTGGAAATGTGTTTCCTTTCCGACGATTAGTTTTATAATTTGGCGCCAGCGCGTCTAGCATGGAACGGCCGCGACATACTCTCGATTTTTATCGCACTTGTTCTGAGTGTTCTAATAAGAAAGAGACGGATAGTGCGAGAAAAATCGAGAGCTCGGGCGCCGTCGCGTGCTAGCCGTGCAGGTCTGTCTGGTGGTAAGCGGACACCGAATGGCGGTCATGTGTGATGACTCTGGTGACCCGCTGCGAGGAGCGGAGCCGCGTACAAATTTCGGTGGACCGAGGTGCGGTTAAGTGTGGTACCGTGCGGAATTTATACACAAACTGAGTTGCTGGCATATGGCGTTGCGATTTGCGAACCGTCGCTCCGCACGCCGCAGCGGGATGCGGCGGCAGTGTGACGACCGCCTAACGTATGGACGTACGACGTGCACACGCTACGCTCGAAGCCGATGCCGTGGTTTTCCCGTTAAGCGGAGGAAAGCACCTACGAGCAGAGCGCCCGCTAGACGGTTTCCTGGTCGGTGTCGACCCCTAGTATCGATTCTTTTTAGAATTTATTAGTTCTACTTTTTCAACCCCCGACGAAAAAAGAAGGGTGTACAGTCGAGGTCAAAGATATGTTTACACTTTTGCACCTTATTGCCTTGTAATAAGGTGCAAAAGTGTAAACATATTTTTGACCTCGACCGTACCTATATATTTGACATCTGTGGCATTGTAGCTCCCAAAAGTATGAACTGATTTTAGTGCGGTTTTTAACAAATTTGTTTTACTAATCGGGATTTTATCGCGTTCTTGATAACACGGATGTCGCAAACACTACCGAAACATCGACTTAAATAAATGTAATAAACGATTAAGTTTCTTTTAGTACAAATTAAATCATCATCATCATATCAGCCGACAGACGTCCACTGCTGGACATAGGCCTCCCCCAAAGAGTGCCAAAGTGACCGGTCCTGCGCCACCCGCATCCAGCGGACTCCAGCAACCTTTACCACCGCTACGTGGCGGCACTCGAGAACCTTTCCGCCCCAACGGCCATCGGTTCTAATACGTGCTATGTACCCCGCACACTGCCACTTAAGTTTAGCGATTCGGAGGGCTATATCGGTTACCTTGGTTCTGCTGCGGATAGCCTCATTTCTGATGCGATCACGCAGAGAAACTCCCAACACAGCCCTCTCCATAGCCCTTTGGGTGACTTTGACAAATTAAGTATATGACTAGTATTTTCTGAACACATGGCGGCAATGTTAGGTATACATTAGACATTTATTTACTCAGATAGAGACATACATTCATGGTGTTATATAATGATATGTCTATTACGCTAATTGCCGTGATTCTCATGTTATAAAAAGTATAATTATAGTAACAGGCAGATATTTAAATAATTATAATTCTAATGCTGATGGGTATGACAAGTAGTTACTGGCTACTTGTGCAGAATGCATTCACAGTAAAAATATTATTAGCAGCATTTTGTGATTGAAACATTAATATCATTATACTCGAATAAGTCCCGCTTGCGCACAAGATGGACTGATGACCTGGTAAAGGTCGCGGGAGGCCGCTGGATTGACCGGTCATTAATAATAAGAATAATAAACCATTTATTTCAGGCATCTAAGGCCCATAACAACAAATACCTTAAAGCCTAACATACATACAATACATATAAAAAACTAATTATTTAGGCGACGAAACAGCGTGGCTCCGTTGCGTCAAGTCCGGTGTAAAATTCGGTAGGTTGCCCCGGAACCGCCGAAACACGACAGAAGTCAGCACACGCGATGGTCTCCTGCAGCGGCCGCGGCACGCGCACCACAAACGAGCTGAAGTGCACGTAGTAGCGCGAACGCAGCTGGAAAACCCTCAGCGAGTAGCCAGTCTTCTGGTGAATATACTCCACCATGTCATCAGCCGTGGCGGAGTAATGCAGGCGCGACACGTACAGCGCCTTACTAGGTGTGGCAACCCGCAGACCAGAACCAACCGGCTCTGCTGTACCACACTGAGTCTTTCGCGGCTTACGCTTTCTTGTCACCAACGTGAAACCCTCCTTATCCACATCGGTCATTGAGTATCATTGTGGCACTCTTTGGGGGAGGCCTATGTCCAGCCGTGGACGTCTTTCGGCTGACATGATGATGATGAAGTCCCGCTTAGTAAAATTAATGCATTTTTGGATGGATGTGACTGATCCGTCGAATGGAGGACTTAATTCTGCTTAAAATTATATAAAGCTAGCGCGCGGCCCATACAAAAACTTGCATTGCAAGCTGCCGCAGTCAGCCATTTCCTCCGCCAAACCTAAACCTATGCAAATCATTATTCTAACACCCGTCACGTACTCCAACGTGAATGGAACGAATCACGGCGTCAAGATATATTTGTGGGTGAGCGATGAGGTGAGCTTAAAACTAGTTACAGAATAGCGGGGCAGGTGATTTTGACAGGTGATCTAAGGCTAGTGTCGCACGAGAAACGCGCGATTATGTCGCTGCAAAAGTCGCAGTGTGACCGTTCTAAACCTATATCTAGTAATCTCGTCCGCTATGTTGACAATTTCAATTAACTATCTTGCGATTGACTGGGGGAATGCTAGAACTATGTTAATTAAACTAAAACCATATGAATCAAAATTGTATTCAACTGTGACGTACATATACTGATCGGAGTATCACAACTGTGACGTATTTATCTTGAAAGACGCAAACACGCGACATTGCGTGCTAACTGAAAGGAACTCATACTGAGGTACTGCTGTAAACAGATCTAGGTTTTACACGTATATCCGTATCCATTTTAACCTGCTATTGCACAATTGATTGTGAGTGTATGGTTACCTATCTACTGCCAGCACGGCTGATGACAGCATGGCCGCTCGCGGGCCACGCTGTCATAGCCGTGAACACAGCTCACCACGGGTAGTCCAGTAATTATATCCAAAAAACCGACCGTAACCCGTGAATAATCAGTTCTTGGATTTTTTTTTCGTAGGTCCCTCGGGGGGTCGGGGGGGTCACTGGGAGTGTAAATTCAAAAAGTAGACTGAATCAGGCTCCTGTGTATTCGAAAAACGGTTTTTCTTGAATAACTCGGCAATTTTTGATTTTACAGTAAAACCGTGAGGACAAACATTTTATTATTATCACGGGTCAAAATCTATAATGACTGAACTAGGGCGGCTTTACCTATAGTGCAGGGTGTGCGTTGCACCCGGGCGCACGGTCCTAAGGGGCGCCGAGCGGCATTCACGGGGCGACGGGCGCCACTCGTGGGGCGCCCTAATGCACTGCACTAGCTCGCGCTAGGGAGAGGGGTGCTAGAGGGCGCTATAGGGTAATGATTGCACACGGGCGCCAACTGGGCTAGAGGCACCTCTGCAGCTCACAACAGCATAGACAGCGCGGCGAGATAGTCTATCCGGCTCTTTCTAATTTGACGTAATCCTTGTTCCAGACAAGAGTGGGAGAAGGTGAACATCACGGACAACGAGAACGGGACGCTCTCGTTCCACTACAAGCGGACGTACACGTTCCGGCCGGAGCTCAGCGGGCGCTCCGACGACGAGGCGGTCGTCGTGCCCAACATACCCATGCTGGTGAGTCACGACCACCGACGACTCGACCGACAACTTTGTCGGTGCCGAAAATTATTGGTAAATTGACTAAACTAAAGACCGATAAAATCACCTCTTACTTATGCCCAACATACCCATGCTGGTGTATCACAACCACCGACGACTCGACCGACAACTTAGTCGATGCCGACAGTAGCAGCGACAAAATGATTGGTAATTGACTAAATGGCCGACGAATTGATGACCGATCAAATCTCTTACTTATCGACTAATTGATATTGCATTTTTTTTCCTAATTAAGCACAAGTCTTGTATTGTTCATTAATTAAACCTATGACTACCTATGACTAATTGGAGGTACGAAACGACGGAGTCATTGACTGGTGACGTATATTCCACTCTTATCTATGCTAGTGACTAGTGGAGTCATTGACTGGTGACGTATATTCCACTCTTATCTATGCTAGTGACTAGTGGAGTCATTGACTGGTGACGTATATTCCACTCTTATCTATGCTAGTGACTAGTGGAGTCATTGACTGGTGACGTATATTCCACTCTTATCTATGCTAGTGACTAGTGGAGTCATTGACTGGTGACGTATATTCCACTCTTATCTATGCTAGTGACTAGTGGAGTCATTGACTGGTGACGTATATTCCACTCTTATCTATGCTAGTGACTAGTGGAGTCATTGACTGGTGACGTATATTCCACTCTTATCTATGCTAGTGACTAGTGGAGTCATTGACTGGTGACGTATATTCCACTCTTATCTATGCTAGTGACTAGTGGAGTCATTGACTGGTGACGTATATTCCACTCTTATCTATGCTAGTGACTAGTGGAGTCATTGACTGGTGACGTATATTCCACTCTTATCTATGCTAGTGACTAGTGGAGTCATTGACTGGTGACGTATATTCCACTCTTATCTATGCTAGTGACTAGTCGACTAAAAATAAGTAGCGCCGCAAAATGGCCCCACAGAATGAGTGTCATTGCCATTATGCGGGGGTGGTGGCGGGGTGTCACAACGATGCCAGGCAGCCGTTTTGTTCGAACATGCGCGTAGATGTGTTTGGCTAGAAATTTGTAAGGAGCTCGCCTTCTATGGTTTTTTCGTTCGCTGTGACTAGCCGAGTATGCGAAGGATTGGGACCAAATGACGTTTTGAGGCAAATGCGTCGGTACACGTGTTAGTTTGTCTATGTTTTAGTTCCTGATCTTGCTCAAAGGTTAACTGGAAAAGATCTATCTTACAGGGATAAGTTCGCCTTTGTACCGATTTTACCTAGTTTGTCTGTATTTTGTGTCCAATAAAGTATTTAGGTACATATATGTATGTAAATACATATACCAAAAACACTAGGTACCCACTGTCAGTTTTAGTTTTGACCAATTTATCAACTTACGAAGCTACAATCTCACAGACTTTTCCTCTTTATAACCGAGCGAGCGAGCGAAGCGAACGAAGTTATATGCATCAGCGTGGGCCAGAATTCCAATTTCCAGATGTTGCTTTTCTACAGGTCGCATTTCGCAACGGATTCTCGCGAAATATTGGGAGCACGTTCAATGGTTATAATTTTATAGAATTTCTTGTCGATTCAGTCATTCGAAATTCATTAAAAATAAAACGATTTGATGCTCGCTAATTTCACAGCTCACGGAGCCATAGTTATATTAACGTACCATTCGACTCGCTGTTTTACCAGAAAAAAACACATCTCCTACATTGACAGTGGACACACAATACAAAATCAATCGATGCGCATTCAGCCAGTTTTCTACCGGTCAGTTTCCCAAGTGACATCCGTCTGATTTGAAAGCGCCACACATACGCGCCACGCTCTCTGACTCGTAATGCGGCCGGTCAGCCGCGAAAGAGGCGCTTGCGCATCGAACATGCCCACTGATGGACTAGGGATATTATTACAACACTTTGGAACAGTAGATTATGGATACAAGCAATAAAATAAATCCGTACAAACGCACTCACACAGAAGCATTGGAAACTACGTATTGTAAAGAACATAAACAAAGCCATTCAGAAAGTCCATTCTACATAAGTATATATAACGTAAAAAGTATTGATATGCCAGGAGATCGTGACAACACATATAGTTCCTATTCGTTCCGGGACCGCCGCTTAAGCTGGGTCCACATTTGTATCATTTTGTCGTATCGTATCTCCGTCGCGTTGCACCGACGCGTATCAAGATCGCTAGTGTGGACGCGAAAACGGCGCGATCATGCGGCGTGCCGGTGCCGTATCTGATCGCTCGGGATCGATGTTGATGTTGACACGCGTTTATTATATACCCCGCGCAATCGCGATTGGATACGCGTATCAAGATCGGTAAGTATGGACGTGTTTTGATACTGTATCACGATACGAAGTTGTGATTTGATACGCGATACGCCCTGATCGCTCTCAAGGCGGTTTTTCCCCGATCATCAAAGGGGATACGGATACGCGTCCACACTTAATGATACGGAGTTATGATACAGTTAGTAAGGACGCATTTTTTAACGCGACGATGCTAGTGAGACGGTGTGCCCAAAGTGAGCGTCCATACTTAGGATACGCGAGCTCGATACGATACGCATGATCGTGATCGGCAAAATGATACAAATGTGGACCCAGCTTTACCGGGAAAATCAGTCCGAACCAAGTCGGTACTTAGACGAGTTTCTTGCTGGACTCTTCTCAGCTAGGCTAGATTTTAGCGAATCAGCGACATAACTCCCAGTATTTCGACACCATTTACACCCCAGATTCGGTTGAAACCGTTCCACCAATCTCACTGGAGCAAGACTCCTGGGGGCCTAGACAAGGTTACAATCGACAAGCGCTAACGCCAATAGAAACTAATAAAATGTATGGGAATGACAGATGTTAACGAAAAGTGTTTCATCGGCATCTGTCATTCCCATACATTTTATTAGTTTCTATTGGCGTTAGCGCTTGTCGATTGTAACCTTGTCTAGGCCCCCTGATGTACACATATATTGTATATATTTCGCAAAATCATACACTGACGATACAACTACGTACTAAACCATAAATGCCATGTTTCTTATGGAAAATCTATGATACGGAACGCTGTAAGCACTGCAGTGGAACGGACGCACACATGGCAATATAACCCTTATTGTTTTAGAATTTAGGTGTATTTTGCTGGCCAGATTATTAGCTAATACCGTATCCTAACAGTTGGAAGAATTCAAGCGAATCTTATTGAAATAACTGATTCATTGGATGTCTTCGGTCGGTCACAGTTTTCTAGGTTTCTTGGTGCGACTTGCATACATAATATCATGTTGTATCCTTCTAATTTAAATGTAAACGTATGAAACCGGTACACCAATTAAGTTAATAGGAAAGTTCCATGTAAACTTTACACGTCTTTTATAGTCTTATTCATAAACGTGCAACAAACCTATTTTAGCTAAAACGCCGCTAAACTTCGTTTATTTTTATCTATCGCTGACATTTGTGTTCGTAAGTAAGGGACAAAACACATATACTATTTATCAGTGACATTTTAATGTTTATGAATAATGGGGTCTCTTTACTATGGGGATAGACTAGTAGTGAGGTAGGTATGTTCGTAGAAAGTAGTAGTAGAGAGTTAGAAAAGCTTCTTTTTCATTCTTATCTAATATAGCTTGCAAAAATTATTTTGGCTCTAAAGTGCAATTTACACATGCAAGATGTTGCATGCAAGTTTCATTACATTGCGGGTTACCGAGGGAGTTATTCTACTTTTTATCTATCAAACCCCGCAATGTAGTTTAACTTGCATGCAATTTCTTGCATCTGTAATTTGCGCTTTAGATATTTGCGAGATTTAACTGTGATATACTTAACCCTGTCAATGGGTGTCGCTGTCGTGGCGTGTTTGGACATATTAACTGATGGATTAATGGGTTGGCAACGCGGTGGTGATCATTCTGAGGTGGCAAGCAAGCATTCATAGACTACAGTATCTATAGTATCTTCTTACCACCAGGCAGGTATAAGCTTGTTTGCCACCGTCGGGAAAAAGCAGTTTTTTGGAACCGGAAACGGTAGACTTTAATATCAATGTCATTTACAAACGAGCTGAGACACCCACGGACCATAGCGGTGTATGAATTAACATAATGTGCCGTTAGTTTGTTTACGTAGGAGGAAACGTTAAAAATAGTTGTAAATACACAATGAGGACAGTAGTGAGGCATTCTTGAAAAGGACATGGTCAAAAAACGGGAAATAGGTCGTTCACCTTTATCTTGTGATGCTGCCGCTGACCGCATGCGCTTTGAGCGTTAGAAAATGCATAAAAGTTTCATTACATTGAGGGTTACCGAAGTATAATCATTAGCATCACAGATTAGATATACACTAGATAACTTCAACACCTCAATCTGTATGAAAACCGAACCGTGTCAATTTTTCCTACCTACTGTGACGTCACACGGGCGAATTAGAGCCTTATCACACTTGCGATTTGCGAGCGTGTTTTCTATACAATTATCAGTCGCGGCGAACACGCTGCGTGATCGCCTTCATACAAAATACGCTTGGAAATCGCAAGTGTGATAAGGCTCTTAGTGATGTGAATTCTCCGTTGTCCGCGCAAAATCGATTCTGCAATAAGGCATTTTCTTAATATTCATGGACCACCGGCTACAACAACAGACGCGCGCGGAATGTAAGTCGGAGTGCCAACTCGGAGACCGAACTCGGACACGCAAAGTACATGCATTTGCGTGATCTATGTATATCTATATCTGTGATTAGCATCCTATCAGCCAAAGGAAGCCACTGCTAACGCATGCCTTCTCCAAAGGAGCGCGCGCCTCAATGACCGGGCCGGTTCGGCGCCACCCGCATCCAGCGGACTGCCGCGACTTTTACCAAAGTATGCTGAGTTCAATTGATCTGTCAGATACCGCCATGTAGCATGCAGTACATATGCAATTACTTGTCTTGCATGTGTCACTTGCAAGCACGGAAATTAATAAAGTCACGTTTGGCAGTGCAAGGAGATGAATGTTCCCTTTAACGAATCATTAGGCAATTTACCTTAAATAAATGTCGCCTGATTACACCCAGTTCTAGTTTACCTCTTACTGCCTAACAGTTACGCCCAAGGCTGCCCAACCTAAAGAACTATAATAAGCTTTAATTAGTAAATACCTTGAACTGCATATTGCAACTAAGTGTACACAAACAAAACTGCATCTAATCCCCGCGTCTTAAGTCGCAGTTTAAAACGCAAACGCGATGTTTTATAATAAGAACTGCATTCAAACTTGGATTATCAGCTGTAATGAGTAAGGCTAAGGTGTATTTCAGCTTGTTTGTGAAGTTGTGTTTGTAGAATGTAGGTGAACAACCGGGTGCGCATTCTCGAGTGAGTAAATATGCGCGTGCGACGCGAAATCTCTGAGATTCGTTACGTCACAGTTTTGTGGGTTAGCCTGGAGCATAGTTTGACGCATAGGTACAGTCATCAGACACAACTAGGTCCATTAGGACGGTTCAGATATATATTTTACAGTAGCATGAATATGTGGGTGGGTTTCCGGGTGGTGTCCTACAATAATTCATAGAGCATGGTGTTTTAACTCTACCCTTATGTATATTTTTGAGGCTGCTGCATTTCTAAAAAAACATCCAGAACTATTTAAGAGGGCTAAAGATGTATACCCAATAGTGCCCTCTTCATGAAAAGTAGTTAGATTATATATATATGTGCATGAAACTATTTAATGCCATTCCAGAAAGTATGAAGTCCCTACCCTAGCTCCTCGTTGCCTCAAAGATCAAGTGTTCTATACATTAGGTGACTTATTTGAATTTAATAGGTGATTCGTAGTTATAAGTGCACATTTCATGTGCATGCTAGTATGTAGCTAAATATGGGATTGTACTGGAATATATTGCAAGTGACCACCATATTGTTCCATATTTTATAGCAGATAAAGAATTACTTAAGGCGGTGCATTGGAAATTATCGCGTGCTTTAAAACGCCGTTCTGACTAGATTAAGAAACAATGAGGTCTGATTTTCAAATATATGATTCTTGACTATATGATTGTTCATCTGATTTTATCGATACATGATTGCTTAAAATTTCCTCTATAGAAAAAAATTCCAAAGTTGGGTCTGTATTTTCCTTTTTTTACTCAGCCTACTCAAACGATACATTATTTTACGAGACAATCAAGTTAATACTATAGTATTTTATCTCATCTAAAATCTCACTTTATGAAATTTTAATAAACCTTCACTAAGTTAGGTATTTATCGAAATTTGTCCAAAACAGCGATTCCCAAAGAGTGTTACATCTCTTTTTCTCGTGGGCGTAAGGCATCAGCGTGTCTCTGCCTAGGGGGCGTGTACGACTCAAATCAAGGCATCCCCTTAAGTACTTACTTACTTAGTCCGTTGGCTCAGCGACCCACAATTAATCTTGGCCTCCGTCACGAGAGTGCGCCATTTTTCCCGGTTCTGCGCTAACTCTTGCCACTTGGAGATGCTCGCGCAGATCCGCCTGGAGCATATGTCACTCCAGCGGTACCTAAGAATTATTATTATTATAAGGAGCCTTGAGTCTGTTTTGGAACCTAATACCTAATCCCAAGTTAAGCGCATTGTTTGATTTCAATATTTAGATAGGTACACTATAGCCGAGCGGTAAGGCATGCCACGTTTACTCTGGAGGTCGTTGGTACGAACTCTGGCTCATACAGTCAGCGTCAATTAGTTAGTAGCAGCCAAAGTAGCCAAATGAAAAATGAAAATGAAAATGAAAATGAAAAAAGTTTATTTAGGTTATTATTATACATCTTAACAATAGCCAAGGTTGGAGCCTCCTATTAAGCAAGTAATTTTGCTTGTGTCAGGAGACACCGCTCTTCCAACAGTAACAAGTGGTAAATAAACCATAACAAACTAATTTTGACGAATTTAGTAGTTACATTAGAAAAGTAAGTACAGATTTAACTTAAAACTTAAACTTAAAATTAAAATAATTTTATTTAGTATAACAATTTTGGAATTAGTAATAATGTAGGTGTTTATTTAAGTGTGTTGAACGTGTATTATTAGAACGTGTAGTATTATTGTGTGTGTGTGTGTGTGTGTGTGTGTGTGTGTGTGTGTGTGTGTGTGTGAGCATATGTGTGTCTGTGTGTGAGTGCGAGTATGTGGGTATGTGTTTGTGTGTGTATGTGTGTAGGAGTGTGTATGGTTGTGTGTGAGTTTGTATTTTTGTGCCTATGTAGGTGATTTCTTTACAAAGGTAGGTAACTAAACTTATGACTTATAAGATAAGAGTGCTTCTGTTTCTTCATACGTTAGATTTTTTATCCACTCAACTAAGGTAAGTTTACGGTAAGTTTGAAGCGGGTAGATACTGATCGCCTTGTTTATACGGTTATACAGTCGAGCTGATTGAATTGCAAATTGTTTACTAGCATAGGTAGACTTACAAACAGGGACAGGAAAGAAATATATCGTAACACATCCTTACTCCCACCCCACAGTTACAGACATGTTGCGATATATTTGGCTACTTTGGCTGCTACTAACTATATGATGCTGACTGCATCATTGGCTTTTTCAAAAAAAACTAAAGTACCTACGGAACCCATTATCATCATCCTCCTAGCGTTATTCCCTAAATCCCAAGATTTGGCATAGGCACTAGTTTTACGACCATCTGACTTTCCAACCCAGAGCGAAAACTAGACCTTATTGGGATAAGACCGGTTTCCTCACGATGTTTTCCTTCACCGAAAAGCTAACTGTAAATATTCCGTACATACGTTCCGAAAAACTGATTGGTACGAGCCGGGATTCGAACCCACGACCGCCGCTTGACAGCCGCGTGCCTGAACCACTAGGCTACCGTATCTGCACTACCTACGAAACCAATATGATATTAATAACCCTGTGGATTTGTTATTGTCACAAGTTATGGCTGGTGATCTTACTAACTATATCGACAAGTTTGGGATTCTGGTCTCTCAAATTACCGTGCTATTAAAAACATATAAGAAAATAATAATCGTTTATTTATTATCCGGTAGTTAATTGGGCAATTTACGGGGTCATTGAGTAAATAACATGAGGTCGATGTTTGAACTTCCTGTATTATATGCCTTGATATTTCTTGACATTGACTGGTATTGTATTTATTGTTGGCAACCTTCGCTGTCACGGAATAAGGGAAGGGTATTCAACGCCTGTATGGGCCACTACACACCTGACAATTTGGCACAAGTCACAACAAATTGCTACAGCTAGAATGTAACGTTTGTGTTGCTGCCTCGTTCTAGCAAGATTTTTTCTCGGTGAAGTGGAACTGTTCGAAGTCGGGTTTTGTTATTAAAAGTAATAATTAATAATTGCTAGAGTTATATTAATGGGCATTGGTACCGCGATCGCGTGTAGTGGCGCAATAGGTGCCAAAGTGATCATATTTGCTCAGTGTTTAAACACACAATGTTTAAAAAACCGGCCAAGTGCGAGTCGAACTCGCGCACGGAGGGTTCCGTACCATTATCTTTAAAAACGGCAAAAAAACACGTTTGTTGTATGGGAGCCCCCCTAAAATATTTATTTTATTTTGTTTTTAGTATTTTTTGTTATATCGGTAACAGAAATACATCATCTGTGAGAATTTCAACTGTCTAGCTATCGCGGTTCTTGGGGTACACCCTGGTGACAGACAGACAGACGGACAGCGAAGTCTTAGTAATAGGGTCCCGTTTTACCCTTTGGGTACGGAACCCTAAAAACACTGAGCCACTTTGGCACCTAATCCCTAGATTAGGCATAGGGACTAGTTTTACGAAAGCGACCATCTGACCTTCCAGCCTATAGGGAAAACTAGATCTTATTGGGAGTTGGGACTAGACCGGTTTCCTCACGATGTTTTCCTTCACCGAAAAGCCATTGTTCCTGACAGTTGATTCATTTAACATTATTAAAAAAAAAAAAAACTTGCACTGTTACACGTAACTTAAGTTGTATTTAAATCCCATCTAAACTGTCAGTTTTGTGACAAATATCGTCAGGTTTGTGACGGGCATTCAATACCGATAACTAATTAAAGTGCCAATGAATATCCCCATAGCACTTACCAAGGTAACCGAGATTTTTGCACCGGCTTTTCGCGTATGTTATTCATATTAACAATATCCTGCATTTATGTTGTCTGCCTGTCTGACCATGGACCCATTGTATCGATTCTGTTTAATTGGCATAATCGTTGTTAACGTTAACGTTCCTCAGGAGGCTTCCGTTTTATCTTTAAATAATAATAACTGCGAACGCAGTGTTACACAAAGCGACAAAATTAACGTGTTCGAGACATTGATAAACATAATATATCTATCGCTTACAGACAGTAGGAAACATGCAAGACGCAGGGACGAATCCATACATATCACACAAATAAATTCGAATCCTCAATTAACTAGGCTAAATACATAGCCGTCAATATTTCAGGACATCAGTCTTTAGTCCAACCAACCAACTTCCCAGATTCTCTGATATTGACTCGGTTTTTGGCCAGTGTCAATACAATTTGTGTAATCTCACTTAGGTGTTAACGATGCGTTAATACAAATGCTATGTTTCACGGCGGAATAATGGCATTAGCGCCACGCCAATAAAGTCCCTGTCGCCAACGACACATATCTCTAATTATGTATAACAGCGTCATCTCCCGTCCAACCAAATAACTCCCCATCTTATCAACAAAGCGCCATCTCTTAATACAACCAAGAACTACGAGTAACTTCTTTTTCCTCCGCAGAGCGCCACCTCCCATCCAAGCCAATAACTCCCCATCTTGTCCAGTGCCATCTATCGCCGAAACCACGTGCTAACTTTTTTTCTTCGCTAAGCGCCATCTCTTGACCCAACCACGTACTAAATTATTTTTCCCTCCACAGAGCGCCACCTCTCAATCCAAGCACGCGGCCCGCTTCCTACGGCTGGCCATGGCGTCCATAATGGACATCCTGAAGATCAAGCCGTTCGTGGAAGTGTCAGTGGGGCAGCTGCTGTGGGGCTACGAGGATCCGCTGCTGAAGCTGGCGAAGGACGTGGTGCCGAAGGAGCAGAAACTGCCATATGAGGAGTTTGGACTGTTCTATGGGGTGAGTAGATGATAGCTGACGATAGCAGTGTTTTAAATATGCGTTTCTTCGCTCATGCTACGCAGGCATAGCATTTTAAGGCGCTAAGTTTGGCGATAGATGGCGTTACCAGTGTTTTAGTTTTGATTGGTGCTGCTTGGCGCTAGATGGCACTAGTTTATAGTATTTAGAACAGGGGCAATAGTAGTATTTGGGTAGCATAGTCAAGGGTAATCACTTAATAATGTAATTAATAATAAAACTTCTGAAGTGTAAAGAAATGATGTTTCTAAAAAATTTTGTACAAATTACGGATGTCAGTTACGACATACTTTCAATTTTGCATTTTATTACGACTTTACAAACTTCATGTTAAATTACAAAATAAAGACATTGGTAAGGAAATAGGAAGCAATAAAAGTACCGATACCTTAATTATTGACGCCATTAATTCGTACAATCTTTCTTAGAAATGCTTTACCGAAGATGCTAGAGCTTTCCGAATAGGTACATATTTGGCGAATTTTTCATGTATCTAAAGCCGGGGTTATATTAGAGCGTGTCACAACGCGTATTTTGTTTCACACTTGGCGACACGCGGAACTGAGCTAATGTAACCACGTTCATACTAAATGTATGTAACCGATTGGCAATCCCACGCGTTGCGACACGCGGCGTGGCTCTAATATAACCCCGGCTTAACAGTCAATCATTTCCAGAAAAACGGCACCTCCTCCGACGTGGTGACCATGTTCACCGGCTACGAGGACATGTCCCGCTACGGCATCGTCGAGCGGTACAACGCGCGCGACAAGTTGCCCCACTGGACCACGGACGAGTGCAACAGCATCGCCGGCTCGGATGGGTCTATATTCCCGCCGCACATCACGAAGAATGACACGCTGAAGGTGTACGACAAGGATCTGTGTCGGTTGTTGCCTTTGCAGTAAGTTGACACTTTGCAGTGGCGTTGGTAAACTTAAAGTAACATATTAAGTAAGTTCTAAGTACATATACATCGCAGAAATAGTAAAATTAAATCATAAAGATTGAGAGTAGTTACAATTAAAAATTGTTTTCACAAAACTGTAAAAGAGTAGGGCGAAGTTTGTTCCATTTACCGGCAAACAGGTCGCAATCTGGTGCGAAATAAATCAATTTATTTAGTAGCACTTGGGCATGGACAACCGGTGAGTGCTCGTGCGCCACAGTGCGAGCCGCCTCCTCCGCCAGGAGTCGGTGGCTGCGGCCGCGCAGGTACTTATCGGGAACGAAGAGGCGACATGTTCTTGCGACCAAGTCGGAACAATCTGACTCACCTCTCAACATCTTACAGGCAGTGGACAAAAGCTCGATATAACGTCTGACCTGTAAGGAGTTGAAGCCCAACATTCCTAGTAGGTATTTGGTTGGGTAGAGGAAGGGATAGTAACCGTGCATCTTCTTGTAGAGAAAGCGGAGAAACGCTTTTTGCACTTTTTCTAAAAGGAGGGTGTATAAATATTCATGCGGGTTCCAAATAACTGATGCCGATTCAATCTTGCTTCTGACTAATGCGGTGTACAACAACTGTACTACTTTGGGATCACGAAAATCTTTCGCGTTGCGGATGATGAAGCCAAGCCTCTTATAACAATCCTTTGCGAGCGATATGATGTGCTGGTTAAAAGTAAGTTTCGGATCAAAAGTAACGCCAAGATCTTTTATAGAATTTACGCGAGCTATGGGACAATTGTCTAAGGAATACGAATTATGAAGAGGGGAAAGAGAGCGGGTAAAGGTCATTGTATTACATTTGGACGAATTAAACAGTAATTTATTAGTTTTAGCCCAACAGAGAACCGCGTTTACATCCTCCTGTAACAGTTTACAGTCAGCAACATCATTTACGCGACGTATAAGTTTAAGATCGTCCGCATAGAGCAAACAGTCAGAGTGATGAACCACTTTCTCGAGATCGTTTATCATCAAAACGAAAAACAAGGGCCCAGGATGGAACCTTGACTTACCCCAGAACGAGGCGGTGCGAGTCGGGCGCCGGGTGGCTCTAATGAGCTGGGACCTTAAGCATTAGCTTAACTGCGCGCTTTCGGATTTTAAAAAAGCCCATACTTCGATCCGGCAACCACAGTTACCACCGTCAGTTTAGGGGTCCGCGAAATTGGCAACTGGTTGCCACAAGCAAGTGAGTGGTTAAGGGCCTCAAGGTCTTGGTCACTCGCTAATTTCGATATGCTGTGCTCTTCGCACGGACCAACTCGCAAATTTTGAATAATTAGATCTTATTGATGATGATAAAAGGATAACATAAGTACTATATTTTTTCGGATTCATTCACAGTCACATTTAAGTGCCTTAGCGTTTTGAAAACGATCATCTGTTGTAGTAGCTACGTACTCAAGGGTAAACTCATTTAATAAGGAAAACAAAACCTTTGTCATGGCCGTTGTATAAGTACCTATAAACAGACGACTCCATATACGAAAAATATAAACAGCTTTTACCGTACAAGGGCGAGGTTTTTACCGATACGTATAAGCGAATTATGCTTTTCATATACCTAGTAGACAACACGAAAACATAGCGCTTTAGTTGAGCTACAATTTCGGTCGAAAGAATTCTGAATCCTCAAACGTACTTGGTAGGGCAACCAAGTCACCCAAGTTGTACTGAAATCGCCGTCGCGTGTATAATAGCGCTACTAATGCAGCTCCGGGCTGAGTATTGCGTCTAAGTTATATAACACATTTTCCAGCAATAAAAAGTATATAAACTCGCGACTGGTTCGCGACACTAGCCATTGATAAATAGTCATATGCATCGATACCATATCGCTTTTCTATCGCTGCAAAAAAGGCGCAGTGTCTTTACCGCTCAAAAAGTTCCACGTAAAATTTCCAAATCTTTAACATATCCCTGACAAATCTAACAACATAACTCAGGTATTACCAGCGCATAAATCTCGAATGTTTGTGTAATCACGCTGCAACGACACATCGGTAATCGAAACATCGCAACATCCTAAAACAAAAAGTAATCTCTGCAAATGCCAATGATGTATCACATTACACAAACGTTATGTGGTAATATGTGCAACATTAACGCCTTTTTTATAGCACTAGTGCAGAAGAGGGTAATTGCTGTATATGCAAGAGTTTTAAACGGTTATTATTCCACACGGTCTTAAGATACCCTTTTATATACCTTTTTATAGGTGAGGTAGGGCACAGCGAAATGTCATCCCGCTCGAATTTGGAGCAGCCTTGCAGAAGACCACAGCCATAATAACACTACTACTTGCTCTGTAGTAGTGTTGTGTTCCTGGAGGTGAGCAAGGTCGCCAGAGCGAGCGAGGATGCGTTGTGTTGAGAGCGAGGGAATTTGTTCCTTCAGCTCTCAACACAGCGAATCCTTAAACATATAAAGGGTCGGCAACGCCCATGTTACTCCTTGGGAGTTGCATGCGTCTATAGACTGCGGTGTCCGCTTACCATCAGGCGGGCCGTACGCTTGTTTGCCACCGTCGTTGTATAAAAAATAAATATATAAGGACACTCATAAACTACACTTGATGAACCCATGACACTTCTCGTTACTTCGTTAGAATCCTCATGATCATAAACTGTTGATGACTGTTAAGAAAAGTTCAGTCGGCTATAGAAGCTTGTCTCCGAAGTGAATCCACGACAGAACTGATTACGTGATCATCTATTTGAGTGAGAATAAAAAAAACAAAGTGTAAGATAAGCATAAAAAATAAATTGACAATACCACGGATATAAATTACGTCTTTGTCTAAGATAAGTGTGAAAGTGTGATTATTCTGTCGTCAAAAGAAGCAACCAATGTGCTATAAACGGAGATAACTTGTCATTTTCTGATGTGCTAGTAAAAGTAACTAATGTTTCCCATTGTGAGACTATCGGTAACTAAGTATATGACGGAAAATTTTAGGCACAGCTTCAGAATTCATAAGCTAAAAGTACGATTATTCATCTTTTCGCTTTCGTGACATTGATAATCTCACACATGCAACGTAAAAGTGCCTAAAACTCCGATACCAACATTTTATGAAACGTCATAAACAGAAGGAAATACGGAAAATTAACGTCACGATGTTCGATGGTCAAACAGCGCATATTTTTGAAATTAAATATCTAAAATAAGTTGAAGCTTGATGTTTTCCGCGTATTTTCGTGAGTTTTAATAATTTGCTTTGCGATTATTGCCTGGATTTCCTGGAAATTAGTTCCTGCGCTTCCACGCCCACATTATAACAGATCAATTCCACAAAACACACACATAGTTCGAACAGTCCTTTCATACTCTGTTAAGGCGAACTCAACAGACAATGCAAAGAGGTCGCATGACACAACCCGGTCGCACGCTCGGCTTGCATCATAAGCGTGCAACTGGATATGCCATTGGCATTTGATCGGTTTTTATAAGCTTTTATGTAACAATGTGTTTGTTAGTTGACGAACATTTACCTTTTGTGAGGAAGATTTAGGCTGTTTGCGATTTCGGCGGGCTTACGAATAAAAAAACAGCAGAGGTTTGGTTTGCAAACTCAGACTAGGTATGTCCTTTTGCAGCCGAAAATCGTGATTTGCCTAATCAAAAATTTACTTTAATCACAATTCAAAAAAATACAGTTTAATGTAACATAAGCTCACAATCGTTTCAAACCGGGGTAAGGGGTTATTGGCACACATAATATTACGAGTAATAGAATGGACCCTAAAGGGCACAGCAAAGAAGCTTATATTTAGGTTGCATCTAGCTTGCAGGTACTGCCTGTTCAATTTGATATACCTAAGAGACTCCCGTGACTTGCAGACATATCAAAATATAACGAAATGGATCACTCAATTTCAGGTCGAATATCGCTCGACATGTTTCGAACCGATACGTGGTTCTTAATGATGACCATCATGAGCGCTCGCGCGATTAGCTAGCTAAAGCGAAGGTGTGGGGAAGGAGAGATAGCAAATACATCTCTCGCACGCGTCTCTGAGTAAGAGGAAGACTTAATCCTCGTTCGTCGCTTAGCTACCTCGCTCAGCCCTGATGGATACTCAAATGTTCCGTCTCTCTCCACAGATACCTGCGTGACATAGAATCTCCCGCTGGCGTGCAGGGTTACCGATTCACTCCCCCCCTCGACGTGTTCGCCGCCGACGACCACAACCGATGCTACTGCCCGGCCGGCCCGCCGTGCGCGCCCAATGGGCTGTTCAACGTGTCCCTGTGCCAATATGGTGAGTACAACTCTACGATAGATGGCGCCTCGCGACTCAAAGTACCACAATCGGTGATTCTGTCCCGCGGGCTGAACATGGGCTTTTTAACGTGTCCTTGTGCCAATATGGTGAGTACAACTCTACGATAGATGGCGCCTCGCGACTCAAAGTACCACAATCGGTGATTCTGTCCCGCGGGCTGAACATGGGCTTTTTAACGTGTCCTTGTGCCAATATGGTGAGTACAACTCTACGATAGATGGCGCCTCGCGACTCAAAGTACCACAATCGGTGATTCTGTCCCGCGGGCTGAACATGGGCTTTTTAACGTGCCCTTGTGCCAATATGGTGAGTACAACTCTACGATAGATGGCGCCTCGCAACTCAAAGTACCATAATCGGTGATTCTGTCCCGCGGGCTGAACATGGGCTTTTTAACGTGTCCTTGTGCCAATATGGTGAGTACAACTCTACGATAGATGGCGCCTCGCGACTCAAAGTACCACAATCGGTGATTCTGTCCCGCGGGCTGAACATGGGCTTTTTAACGTGTCCTTGTGCCAATATGGTGAGTACAACTCTACGATAGATGGCGCCTCGCGACTCAAAGTACCACAATCGGTGATTCTGTCCCGCGGGCTGAACATGGGCTTTTTAACGTGTCCTTGTGCCAATATGGTGAGTACAACTCTACGATAGATGGCGCCTCGCGACTCAAAGTACCACAATCGGTGATTCTGTCCCGCGGGCTGAACATGGGCTTTTTAACGTGTCCTTGTGCCAATATGGTGAGTACAACTCTACGATAGATGGCGCCTCGCGACTCAAAGTACCACAATCGGTGATTCTGTCCCGCGGGCTGAACATGGGCTTTTTAACGTGTCCTTGTGCCAATATGGTGAGTACAACTCTACGATAGATGGCGCCTCGCGACTCAAAGTACCACAATCGGTGATTCTGTCCCGCGGGCTGAACATGGGCTTTTTAACGTGTCCTTGTGCCAATATGGTGAGTACAACTCTACGATAGATGGCGCCTCGCGACTCAAAGTACCACAATCGGTGATTCTGTCCCGCGGGCTGAACATGGGCTTTTTAACGTGTCCTTGTGCCAATATGGTGAGTACAACTCTACGATAGATGGCGCCTCGCGACTCAAAGTACCACAATCGGTGATTCTGTCCCGCGGGCTGAACATGGGCTTTTTAACGTGTCCTTGTGCCAATATGGTGAGTACAACTCTACGATAGATGGCGCCTCGCGACTCAAAGTACCACAATCGGTGATTCTGTCCCGCGGGCTGAACATGGGCTTTTTAACGTGTCCTTGTGCCAATATGGTGAGTACAACTCTACGATAGATGGCGCCTCGCGACTCAAAGTACCACAATCGGTGATTCTGTCCCGCGGGCTGAACATGGGCTTTTTAACGTGTCCTTGTGCCAATATGGTGAGTACAACTCTACGATAGATGGCGCCTCGCGACTCAAAGTACCACAATCGGTGATTCTGTCCCGCGGGCTGACCATGGGCTTTTTAACTTGTCCTTGTGCCAATATGGTGAGTACAACTCTACGATAGATGGCGCCTCGCGACTCAAAGTACCACAATCGGTGATTCTGTCCCGCGGGCTGAACATGGGCTTTTTAACGTGTCCTTGTGCCAATATGGTGAGTACAACTCTACGATAGATGGCGCCTCGCGACTCAAAGTACCACAATCGGTGATTCTGTCCCGCGGGCTGAACATGGGCTTTTTAACGTGTCCTTGTGCCAATATGGTGAGTACAACTCTACGATAGATGGCGCCTCGCGACTCAAAGTACCACAATCGGTGATTCTGTCCCGCGGGCTGAACATGGGCTTTTTAACGTGTCCTTGTGCCAATATGGTGAGTACAACTCTACGATAGATGGCGCCTCGCGACTCAAAGTACCACAATCGGTGATTCTGTCCGGCGGGCTGAACATGGGCTTTTTAACGTGTCCTTGTGCCAATATGGTGAGTACAACTCTACGATAGATGGCGCCTCGCGACTCAAAGTACCACAATCGGTGATTCTGTCCCGCGGGCTGAACATGGGCTTTTTAACGTGTCCTTGTGCCAATATGGTGAGTACAACTCTACGATAGATGGCGCCTCGCGACTCAAAGTACCACAATCGGTGATTCTGTCCCGCGGGCTGAACATGGGCTTTTTAACGTGTCCTTGTGCCAATATGGTGAGTACAACTCTACGATAGATGGCGCCTCGCGACTCAATTTACCAGAATAGTTGATTCTGTCCCGCGGGCTGAACATGGGCTTTTTAACGTGTCCTTGTGCCAATATGGTGAGTACAACTCTACGATAGATGGCGCCTCGCGACTCAAAGTACCACAATCGGTGATTCTGTCCCGCGGGCTGAACATGGGCTTTTTAACGTGTCCTTGTGCCAATATGGTGAGTACAACTCTACGATAGATGGCGCCTCGCGACTCAAAGTACCACAATCGGTGATTCTGTCCCGCGGGCTGAACATGGGCTTTTTAACGTGTCCTTGTGCCAATATGGTGAGTACAACTCTACGATAGATGGCGCCTCGCGACTCAAATTACCAGAATAGTTGATTCTGTCCCGCGGGCTGAACATGGGCTTTTTAACGTGTCCTTGTGCCAATATGGTGAGTACAACTCTACGATAGATGGCGCCCCGCGACTCAAAGTACCACAATCGGTGATTCTGTCCCGCGGGCTGAACATGGGCTTTTTAACGTGTGCTTGTGCCAATATGGTGAGTACAACTCTACGATAGATGGCGCCTCGCGACTCAAATTACCAGAATAGTTGATTCTGTCCCGCCGGCTCAACATGGGCTTTTAAACGTGTCGCTTATACCGTGGGCCCACTCCCAATACACCTACCTCACATGACAACATGACAGCAGCAGGATGGAGCATCATGGCAGCAGGTCAAGAAAGTTCTGTTGAGCAAGCAAAAAAAAAAATTGGCCGAAAGTTTGAAAATCCTTTCTCGACCTGTACGTCTAGCACAAATTGCTGACAAGTCGCTTCGCGCGCGACTGAGCGTCCCCTGTCTCATTCGCACCGTGCAAATTCGAAAGAGGAGGGTAGATCTTTCTCGACTCGCGTCGCGGCGCGGCGTCAGTTGTGGTAGCCCCCCTGCTGCCATGCACTTTGTCATGTTGTTATGTGACGTAGGTGTATTGGGAGTGGGCCCACAGTCCAGCTGTGTCAATATTGCGTTACGAGTATTTGAAGATGGATGGTGCAACTTGACTATAGATGTCGTTGCTCTACTCAAAAGACTACAGTATCTGCTTCTGCCCCGCCGCTTCACTGTCCAATGACGAATGACCTCTGACCTATTCAACCTTGCTCTGCCAATATATGTTTGAGAGCGGATGGAAAACTATGTCCCAGCAGGCTACTAAGTCTTGTGATGATATGTTTTCCAAAATTGTGAGCGCTACGCGAAACAAGGCCAGACACGTATTTCGCTTTTTATGTCTGGATCATGCAGTATATATGTATAGTCCATGTCGTATCGGACGACGGCGACGCTTACAATTTTCTCTTATGAGCACGTTATGGCTCGCAAAGCCGAACTTAGTTTTAAATGTTCGGTCACATGGTATGCAGTATAGCTGGCTGGCTGGATCATGCAGTAAAATGGTAACAACTGCAGTTATGTTCCGACCCGGCAATGTGAGGAAATTGTCAGCGTCAGTTTACCAGTGTCATGTTTATAAACTAAGAACCTGTAGGTACTTCTTGAGGAAGGTCAGTACGAGCAAGGACTTTGTAACAATAAAGAAAGAAAGAAGACATTTATTCACTACACAAAAGACACACAGAGACAAAGGGAGTAGAAATACAATACAATTGACACATAATGTGTGTGTCTTCGCGGCAGTGAATCGGTCGCTGTCTCAGCATTATGCCGAGGTGTCAGACAGACACAGAATAAGGTGACACTGCTATTCCCATTTCAGATTCCCCGATCATGCTGTCGTTCCCGCACTTCTATCTCGCGGACGAGAGCCTCCGCGAGGCGGTGGAAGGCATCTCGCCCCCTGATCCAGAGCAGCACAGACTTTACATCGACGTGCAGCCTGTGAGTAACGCACACACAACATACCTTTGTACAGTGAGCTGCAGAGAAACATGCCCCCCTGCATACCAAATTTCTATGCAGGGCGGCATTTTTCTATGCACCTGACTGTACAATAATACAGGTGTAATCTTACAGCAATTCTCCAATGATACTGAAATTATTTATGCAATATTTAGAAGATTTTTTTTTAAACACTTGCACAGTTCCATAGCAACAGCATATCGTGTATTGCAAAGTTCGCAGAATATCTTCTGGATAAAATATAGCCTATGGATATCCAGATAGTCTCTGACTTCTACACATGTACCTACCCTGCCTACGAAGCAAGAGGTCCTGGGTTCGAATCCCGGTAAGGGCATTTATTTGTGTGATGAGCACGAATATTTGTTCCTAGTCATGGATGTTTTCTATGTAGGTATTTAAGTATTTATTTATCTATATAAGTATGCTTATCGTCGTCTAGTACCCATATAGTACAAGCTTTGCTTAGTTTGGGACTAGGTCGATTTGTGTAAGATTGTCCCCTAATATTTATTTAATTATTAAAATCTGATAACTGGTTCCGGAGATTAACCTGTACATACAAACTTATAAAGCTGCAATCTCACGTTTTTTCCTCTTTATAATATTAGTTAGGTACCTACAGATAATTCTTTAAAAAAATCAAAAAAATTGCAAGTGCACAATTCAACCAAGTTATTTAATTGCATGCAAACATCGTGGCACAAACTGTAAATTCCACAGGAAAATTAACAGTTGTAATTTTTGTAAATTGTAATTGTATGTTTAGTTACACAGGGCTCTGGAAAAGACAAATAATTATTTTCTCGTTTTGACAGTCAATCAACACGTCATAAACAAAATATGTATTGTTAGGTTAATATAGCGTGTTGTTGTTTGTACTGCTAATTTATACTGACATGCTAAAGATTCCTCGAACCGGATATGAATCATTAATATACCATGAAGTATTACTGCACAAAGAGAACTCTACGTACAAAATACAGGCTTATATTGCATTGTTTGATACATAATTATTTACCTCTCCCTCTTGCAATCTCGGCTAAACTCGCCTCACACGCACCTCTAAAGGTGGTTTTCCACCGGATGAGCGCGGAATGAATTGATTTTTTATTTGCACGCTAAATTGAAACGTATTGCCGTACTATTAGAATGCACATTACACTGAAGAAATTTTCCCGCGATGTCAAGCGCTTGAAAATAATCTTCAGTGTGATTTGCACTCTAACAGTACAGCAGTACGGTTCAATTTAGCGTGCAAATAAAAAATCAATTCAATCCGCGCTCATCCGGTGGAAAACCACCTTAAGAGTGGTATTCCACTTGTACAAAATCTTTGTCCAATGTGCATTGCATGCATACACAATTCTTTACCTTTTTTTGCATCTCGCTCTTGCCACCTCGGCTAAACTCGTCTCACTAATCACTAACTCTTTAAGCAAAATGTGAGACGCAAATCCACATTTGACAAAGATCTTGGATAAGTGGTTCGCTCTTTTGAAAACACCATAAACCCCGTGCCAAGTTCGGTCGGCCGAGTACTTTATGTGGTCTCACTCACTCCAAGCAAAATGTGAGACGCAAATACGCATTGGACAAACCTTCTTTTACCGACACTTGTTCCATCGAATGTATGTTTCGCAGAATTATAATTTCATCGAAAACCATTCTTTTTTGAATCACTAAACTTTTCAGGAATGTTATAAAACAAACCTAACCTAACCTAACGGGTTCTAAAGAATGACCTTTTATACCAGTACCTAAAAAGTTAACGGTTTTTGAGTAACAAAAATTCTATGAAACGAAAATTCGGCGAAGCCATGCATTCAGTGGAACGTTTGTCGGTGTAATAAGGGGACGCCACTTTATGTTTTTATTATAACACATGTTTCCCATACAAACTTTCAACTCTTTCTTAACCCCCTTAGGGAATGAATTTTAATAACAACGCTATCATTAGTTTTGTTTTTTAGTAAGAAACCTTCATACAAAGATTCAAGTCTATAACTTTCCAAATAAACGATTTCCATACAACGGTTCGACCCCTATTTCACCCCTATTTCGAAAAATCTTTTCTTAGTACACGTCCACGTACTGTAAAGAATATGTTCCAAATTTTATGCTTACATCGTTAGCGGTTTAGGCTGTGCGCTGTCTGTCAATAGATTAGTAACGCAAGAGTTTTATATATATCCATACTAATATTATAAATGCGAAAGTGTATGTGTGTGTTTGTTATGTTTGTCCGTCTTTCACGGCAAAACGGAGCGACGAATTGACGGGACATTTTAAGTGGAGATAGTTGAAGGGATGGAGAGTAGCATAGGATAGTTTTTATCCCCGTAATCATCCCCTGAGGGGGTGAAATGGGGGGGTAAAAGTTTGTATGGAGCTGCGATATAAACGAGTTCCACGCGGACGGAGTCGCGGGCAGAAGCTAGTAGATAATATAACTTACCTTACATTGATGTTTACAGGAGATGGGCATAGCGATGAGTGCGCGCGCGCGCATACAGATCAACCTGGCCGTGTCGCAGGTCGTCGACATCAAGCAGGTCGCCAACTTCCCCGACATCGTGTTTCCCATCCTGTGGTTCGAGGAGGTGAGTAGATGTTTAACTTGGAGCGTATGGTTTACAACGCCATCTAGTAGATTACTTTGAATTTAATCGATTTTCACACGTTATTTTTACCAATCAGGATGTCGTGTAAAATTTAATTTATTTATAAATATGTTTTTTTTATATAAGGTCTACCAGCACGGCTATCACAAGACGGCGCGCGAGTTCTCTCGATTTTTCTCGCACTATCCGTCTCTCTCTTTTTAAAAAATTTAGTAAGAGACGTATAGTTCGAGAAAAATCGAGAGAACTCGCGCGCCGTTTTGTTATCATATCACAACGCTACCGTCCAGGATGCGTGGTCCGTCAATGGGGTAAATGCGTCTTTTTAAGATATCTTCGAATCGCAACATTTTAGAACTATTACTGCTCCCGATATTCAAAGTATGGTTGCCAAACTTTCAATTTAGACGATTGTAATAGTTTTAAAATGTTCAGTTTCGGCGATATCATCAAGAGACGCATTTACCCTATCGATGCATTTGCCCCGGTTGACCTTAAAGAAAACAGGTCACTCACGTATTTAATGTCGAAAATCGCTCGACATGTTTCGAACCGAAAACAACGCGTGTGCTCATGATTAGGAACCGCAAATCGGTTCGAAACATGTCGAGCGATTTTCGACCTTAAATACGTGAGTGACCCATTTTCATTATATTTAATATTTCCGATTGTCAGGAGAGTTTTCTATATAAAATGTTGTTTTTTTGTTAAAATCCTCCAATTATAATAATATCGTTTAGATAAAAAAAATCCCTTGTTTGTGGGAATCATTAAAAAGGCGTTGTACGTACGCCCATGTCATTTGGGTAATGGGATAGAACAACATCATGAAATAGTTCATTGACTTGAACGACTTTTGATCAAACTTGTTTTCAATATAACTTAAACTGTTTAAACCCTAAAACTGACAGAGTAACTAAAAACGCAAAATTTTTTTTGGTTGGCTTATTGCATTTTTTTTCTAAAACGAAAAATGTGAAGGCCATATTATGTAGTATCACAACTAGACAGTATCTTCTTCCACGGCCTCTGTCGGTAAAGCATCGTAATCCCCAGGGCATCGACAACCTGCCGGACGAGGTGTCCTCGCTGCTGCGGCTGGCGACGCAGGCGCCGCCCATCGCGCGCGCCGCGCTCGGCTGGGGGCTCTCCGCGCTCGGCATCCTCCTGCTGCTGCTGGCCGTCACCTGCCTCATACGGTAACTATTCAACGATTCAATACCTAACTATTTATTTATTTAGCACACAAAACACGGAAATAACTACAACATAGAAAAGTTGAAAAGCCCCCGACATTTTCATTTCAGTCCAATATTTCAACAACGGCTGAACAGATTTTCATGAAACATGGCTAAGAACACTCGGGATAAAATTATCTATGACACAAAAAACCGCATTCAAATCGGTCCATCCGTTTGGCAGACACGTTAAACTTATAACACCCCTCTCTGCGTCGGCGGTTAAAAAGAAAAACCGGCCAAGTGCGAGCGGACTCGCACGCTATGTGTTCCGCACCATTATCTATAAAACCGCCAAATAATTACGTTTGTTATATGGGAGCTCCTTAATATATATTTATTTTGTTGTTATAGCGGCAACAGAAATACATCTGTGAAATTTCAACTGTTTAACTATCACGGTTCATGAGATACAGCCTGGTGACAGACGGACGGACAGCTTACCCTTTGGGTACGGAACCCTAAAAACAATCAAAAAGGTTGCGCATCGTTGTGCTAAATGGGAGCCTCACTCAGTATGTTGGTGAGAGCCCCAAAAATAAATATAACTATAACTAAACGGGTTGTAATTAATGCAGCCTCTTTGAACTGTCATTTTGACCTTCAAATTTACTTAATTGTCTGCTAAATTAATGGGTCACTGACTAATTTTAAGCGTCTAATAAATACTTATCAAGTGACCGTATATTGTGTAATGCAGGCTACGTTTTTATGACTCAGCATGGCGACTAAATTTGTAACATGTCGACATATTTTAAGCTTCTAATAAGTGTCTCTAGTGCAACTATAAAATAATTTCAACGGACTCTAATCAATATCCCACCCCTATGTCTAGTACCCATAACACAAGCCTTATTGAGCTTACTATGGGACTAGGTCGATTTGTGTAAGATTGTCCCCTAATATTTATTTATTAAAAAAAAAAAAAAAAAGAAAAAAGAAAAAAGAATATCAATCTCTAGTTAATACAGTTTGACAGGCCCTACAAATTTTTCAGTATTAAGATTTTGAGACTAAGTTCTGTCAAATTACGGTAGTACCTACTGCATATTGGCCTTCTACACAGCCACTGGATATCGATAAATAAAGATCAAGCTCAACGCGAGATAACTCTAAACATTATTTATCCTCGTAAATACTCGCGTTCAAATTCACATCGGCATTTAAATCATTATTTAACTAACACAATATTTATTGTATTAACCTTTATTTCCGACATCACGGTCGCAGATCACATGATAATAAAGTAATAAATACAAGTCGAGCTTCGAACTTTAATTAAGGTAATGAATTAATGAAGTATCGTGAGACTCTGCATTCCATTTACGTACCTACTGAAAATGGTCGTCTAGTATGGCATTTGTTCCAACTCTTGACATGATTCCTGTTACTATTCCAGATCTTCGCACCGCCAGAGCACGCTCCGGCTCGAAGGTCACGCGGTAGCGAAAGCTATTCCCGCCAAGACGCCCAACAAAGACAACGGGTACGAGCTGAATAACCGGAGATAACTCGCGCACCGCTAGACAATCACTCAGGGCGGCCAGAGATGGCGCTGTCGCCCAACTGTCGGCAGTATCGGGAATTTGACAATAGATGGAGCCACTGAGAAAAAATATGGTGAACAAATTGTTGCTGCCACTGTCTAAAATCACTTATAAGCATTGACCTATAATACTCAGCTCGCTCGCACGTAGTATTATTATTACCATAGCTTGTCCTGAGTATTATAGGTTCACGCTTATAAGCCAAAATCTTGACAAAAGGAAGCCATTACTGTCTACGTAAAGCGTTTAGAAATACATTTTAGCACTCAATATTGTACTTAATTTAAAAGACTTAAATTGTGACACAATTTCTTGTTATGTTTTCACAATTTATTGGATGATAATGTGACATTTAAAGTTCGAAATCAACGTTTTTCGAGGTGGCCGACACGCACATAAAATAAAAGAACCTCGTAT
Organism: Epinotia ramella; assembly: GCA_947578815.1. NCBI lineage: Eukaryota > Metazoa > Arthropoda > Insecta > Lepidoptera > Tortricidae > Epinotia > Epinotia ramella. The sequence continues at coordinate 4,514,656 of OX388227.1, read as the reverse complement.
TCATTTCAAGACAGTGGCTTAATAATTAATTTGAAATTGAAAGTCGTCTCGAGTGTAAATAGTGTTATTAAATCCTAAAACAAATTTAAGTAAACATCAGTAACAGTCTGGATAAATTATTAAAAATATAACGACAATACATTATTTAAGCGTAGGAACAATTGGAAGGAATTATTTAAACTTTACTAAGTTCTCCCGTTTTATTTTAGGTTATTAGCAATAATAAATCGCTCTGCTATGGACAGTTGTTCCATACTTTGACAGCTGTCAGAAGCAGTTGTGTTGACAGACCAACAGATGGCGTTGATGTAATGTTGCCAAACTTCAAAATAGTTCTTTTTATTTGTTCCGATAATACTTTAAATATTATAGACATTAAAACTTATTTTGACATCTGTTACGATAGAGATTGTCTTTTTTACAAACAGTGAAGACATTTTTTATTTTTATTAAGAATTGTATCGATGTACTTAAGTTAGTGTTGAAAAAAATAACTTTTCGAGTGGTTTTATGTACTATTTTTATAAGCGGCTCGACGACTTATTTTTTTATTAAATTAAAGTCTTTGACCGTTCGTGTATTAAGGTCGTTTTCCACTTAATCGACGATTGTGATACAAACATTCCAATTGTGTCAAATGTTGAACAAAATGTTATTTTGTGTGGTTATAATTTAATTTAAATTTTGTATTTTCTATGATTACTGTACTTGTAAATATGTCTTATGTATGTGTGTTAATGGGGGTCGGTTGTAACGCTATTATTGGTTCTTTCGACCCCAAAACTTATAGGCAACAAGCACTAGATGGCGCAATTTTGTGTTTTCTAAATATGTGTCTTGAAAAATATCAATTGCTGTCCAAACCGCAATCATGCGAAACGAACACCGTGTATCAAGTACAGAACTAAAGAGTTCAAAATATTCGCCATTTGACAATTTCTATGCAAAATAGCAACATCTAGTGTTTGCTAGCCGAATTAACTCATGTTCTTCTTAATTCGGGCTTGGGTTGCCATGTAATTCGTTTTATCGGTCTTAAGGCAAATGTGATTGACATACTATTATTATAAAGTCCGGCTAAGAATTCATTTGACCTCTTGAAAATAGACAAATTAAATAATAGCAAATATCAGAGATAGTTTTACCTTTACAAATAAAATAGCAAAGTTATGGCTTGAATACTGTTATTTTTCTTTCTTTTTGTGGATTTTTATTGCTTTTTTTATTATGTTTATTTTATAAGGTGACTTGAATTTGTAGCAGGACTGTACTTACCGATAGCTAGTCTTTAATCTCATGGGTCCGTCCATAGTTTTATGTATTTTTATGGAATAACTTGAAAATATTTTCTTACCAATTTAATTTCGTAGTTCTCTTTAACTTCGTGGATCGGTTAGTATGTAATAAGTCATTTAATGTAATTCTAGTTAAGGGGCGGTGCGTTACCTCCGGGATATGAATTAAACTGTGCTTTTTAAACGAACATGGTTAAAGAAAATTATCTCCAGCCAAATACCGTTTTATTGTAAATTTATTACAACGCCACCTCTCAGGAGTTGCTAAGTGTTGAGAATTAGGTCGACTAATAGCTGTTCTTGATAGCTTATTTTTAATAATAAGCATTTATTTACAAATATTTGAGATGTATATGGTTTCCCCCTAATATATTTATATATTCTGTTTATTTATTACTTTTATTTATATAGAAAAGGGGAACAGACGTGAATTTCTGCGAGAAATCTTTATTGTTAATAATTCGGGTTTTAACTTATCTACCTACCCGTTATACTTATAATTATGTACCTACTAGAGTTTATAAAACTATACTGTTATCGCTTTTGATCTATAAGATCTACAAAGATATGCTATTAAGAACAGCATATTTATGATCGAATGATTTTGAGAATTTCACAAAGACTATAAGTACCGCGTCCCGCATCAAGACAATATATTGACGAGTATATCCCTTAGCCGCCCAAATACCTTTTAAAAGGCATCCACCTCTTCAATGGAAGTTAAACTCTAATTTGGAACGATATTGTACGATTTTAAAACAAAACAAATTCGATTTTAATTTATATTGTATTTGAGTCAAAATTAATGCTATTTTTTAATAGATGGGCGGTTAGAGAATATATTTGGGGTGGTATTTGACGCATCACAGTTCACTTTAGGTAAATTAGACTGACATTGGTAAATATGACTTTAATGCGATGACATTCCAATATTGCAACTTACAAGTATATTTAGTGTACCTACTATATTTTTGTAAACATTTTTAAATTCTTATTATAACTGTTTGTATTTTTGAATCCAATTCTGACATGTTATTAAAATGTTTGTTATTATATATCACGTGGATGTTATCCACATGACAAATGTTATAATGTTATCCGAATATGTTCTAAAGCTGTGAAAGTGAGAAATGACGTCCATTTTGTTACATTTGAAATTGCGTACTTCCCATGTCGCTAACGACCGGTGAGTCTTGGTCTTGGCTTTTTTTTTATTTTATTTATATAGATCCTACGCATTTATCGATTTCAAAGTATTTCAACATATCATACTTTATAAGCGTGCACCATACTTGAAGGTGACAGCAACTTACATTTGGTGCCTTTGACCAGGATTACAAAAGTAAATTTTATTAAAATACCGCACTACAATATATAGCTTTTGCTGATACTCGAATGCCTATTTCTGAGCGATAAAAATAAATAACTCAATTTTCCTGGCATCAGGCTAAAACACCCATTAATTGGCACTATAAGATTTCTTTTACCTAATAGTCGTCTACACTTTCACAGCGCTAGAACTATTATAGTGGGTGCTACTTATGCTCAAATTACAGACATATCACAACGTATGCTAGAACTGTGCTCAAGTCTACTGTGGGTGGACGAAAGAGTGTGTAAATAAAGGTGTATGTTATATGACAACTTGGTGTATTTATTATTTCCTACGTGACCTTCGTCTCTAAGGCCGCGGTCTGGACGACAGCGGGCAGCGGGCCGATACATTGAAGTCGCTCGAATGTATGAACTGCCGCTCGTCGCTCCGCTGCCCGCTGGCGGTCAGTCCACGGCCTAAAGGCGTTCAGACAGTCCAGTGTTGCGGACTGCATTCATCCTTGCAAGTTATAAGTTTAAGGCCTGAGTGGACGCGCGAATTTAAGTTTAGCGACCTTGGCTCGATCACTCAACGCAACGTCAGATGCCGCTAGTGATCCGCACCCACAGGCCGCACAAACAAAATGGCTCGCGATTCGCGGCAGCGACAGACGTACGAGCTAAGCCGGACTACGAGCCAAATTCAAACATGTTGGGTAGTCGACAAACTTGCTCGGCGGTGTTAAAGTACGCGTACTTAGCATTGACACAGGCGAGTAAAGGTCATCGAGCTGTAAGTCCGCGAGTGTACCCGCCCGTCTATCACCCCTTTCGAACGAGGGAGCGAAGCGAACGAAGTTCTATGCTTCAGCTTGGGCCGAAAATGGTTTCAGTCCGATGTCGGCAGATCAGATGATTTTGATGGTTGCAATAGATATTTATTATTGCAACCATATTTATTTTATTTAATAGGAAAACTTACAGCTAGAATAACAAGGAAGAAAGTGATATAGAAACAGTGAGCCAATTACAAGTTTCCACATATAGACAACATATTGTCCTCATGTGAGATCTGAACTGAATATACTTCGCAGTCGCAGTTATGGAATCCGTTTTATAAAACGTATGCAGATGATATTGAAAAATACAAAAAAAGTTAGACTTTCCTATGAGTTTAAGCTTGCTATTAATAGTTACTTAGTAATTTAGTATCATGCCAAAAACTTCACCTTGTTCCGCTTTTCAAAAGTCGATTAGCAAATGATGCAAGTTTATTGATGATAATATTGATAATCGTTCAAGGAACTGTTGATTCTCCGGATCTGCTGAGTAAACTACTATTTTACATACCTGCCTCTCACCTGCGGAGAAGACCCTTGTTTCGCATCCCTCGTTCTCGCAAAAACAAAATTGACATGTTAGAATCGGCAGCACAAGAGGACCGGAAATATATCGCGGCCAAAGTTGTAGGTAGATCTTCAACGAGGAAACCGAAAAAGCAACCAAGAAGTAAAAAATAAGCCCCTGCAAACGGAAACCAAAGAAAACTTAATCAACATGGTGTCCCAACTTGGTAGTACCATTAACTGCCCCAAAACTTTCCATATCTGAGGACGTGGAGAGGAGAGTTTTGTTTTGGAGTCAAGCGCTACTTTCATTGTTGTTCCTGAGAGTTGTTATTCGGTTTATCATAAGCCCACTCCATACCACGTTCATGTATGCAGTAGGGTAATTGCGTGACTTTTCGAGCGAGCGTTGGGACGGATCAACTGTAATTTTCCTGTACGCGAGAATGGCGTTTGATCTGGCTGGCGTGCGTGCGGGGCGTCACGTAGTTGACCAGGAGGTTAACAAGCGAGTGAGATCCTTGTTACCATTGGAGTAGACTTGTTCTCAGCTTCCTGGGTGATGTAGGGGAACATTTCCAATCTCAGTAGATATCGCGTAATGGATGCCTCTGCCCGTGCACATGTGCAGCCGAGTACGCAATCCTACTTTGGCTGATAATGAGACGTCTCAGTGAAGGTTTTTAAAAAAAGCTGATGAATGATTTCTGGTTTCGCGTGATGAATTAACCATGATGATGTAAGCATGAATGAATGAGTTGTGATGTTGAACATTACTTTCAATGCATGAAATGCCATGTCTGGTGAATAAGAATGTCTGAATGCAGATTGAAAAGAAAGTAATGTCGAATAAGGAGTATGGAGACTAAGGTCATTATGTTTCAGATGACGAGTCATTGGGTCCTGGTGCTGGTTCTCCGGAAGCCAGCGAGCAAGAAACATCGGGAGTGGAGCCTCGAGTTGCCGACATCGTGCAACAGTTGCCGACTCCGTGCAACAGCTGCTGCGGGTGTTGATGATGAAGAGCGGAAGATGCAGTCGAGGACGATGCACGGTCAGGAGATGCCGTGTTGGATCTTTGCTTCAACGTCATCTACGGTTTTAACGACGCCTTAAACGGACCGGTTGACATTAGCTGTCATTTAACGCGGGAATAGCCTAGATTGACACTTTGTCATGGATTCTTGTAATAGTTGGAATGATTAAACGTTGCATTTATTGTAATATAGTTGATAAGATTTGATTTGATTTTGATGTAAATTCATTTAATATTTGTAGAATAAGCTATTACAATTGTTATTTTTGATCTGTGTGTCTTTTATTGTTAAAACTAGGATATTAAAGGGAAATATTGAACTAGTTTTACTTTCAAAATAATTCCAAACAATAACTTTTATTTTTTAAAGTATATACAAGATGATGACTAACATAAACTAAATTAATTACTTATTTCAATCATAACGAAAGAAATGTTTTTGCGGTTTTCCTTGAAGTCGCACAATTAACGCACGATTTATCAAATATATAGGGTATAGTTATGGTGAAAATGATCCTTACTTTCAGCTAAACGATCAAGCCCACAGCACCAGTAAACCTATAGACGTCGCTTAGTCGGGCGACCCCCTCTGCCACACATACGGTGAATTCACTCTATATTTGAGACACCGGACCAATCACTTACGCGTGCGGCCTTGAATGCACCAATCACAGCGCACTAGACGTCCCCCGCGCCCCGCAAGTATGGCAGCTTTGTTTGTAAGTAAAAATTAGGCTGAGCGGAGTCTTTAGGATATGTGGTCTGTGGCCCACAGCCATCACATTACAATAAAAAAGAAAAACACATGAAGTTCAAAAAACATATAATTAATTAAAAAATTTAACATTTTACAAAAATATATTTACATTACAGTTCAATAATTATGCATACCATACTAGCTAGAGACATAAGCCATGAAGCCCGCGCCACACTCGCCACGAAAAACGCTACTTATTATATCAGTATACATATTAAAATCAAAATCCAGTTTATTGGTAAAAAGTGTTCTTAAATATACAGAATTCAAAATCGGGATAAACCCACCATAACGATTCAAGGCCATAAAACTCTATGAATACTATAATATCGTGTTCTCGAGTTTCTAAACGCGAGTGTGGAGCGAGCATAACAATAAAGAATAAAAACACATTACATTATAAAATGAGATTAAACGTCAATCGTGTTGCCAGTGTGGAAAATAAATTAGTCTATAATTGAAATATGACTGAAATATTTAAGGACATAATTTGAAATAAATTCTTGACAGGGCTCGCACACAACACTAATATAGCCGTTGGTTAAAAAAACCTTTTTATTGCACTCTCTCAATATAAAACTAAACTAATAGTAGAGGCGTTCTAGGCGGTCTTATAGCATCAAAGCGATATTTTCCAAACAACTTTTGGGTAGCGGATATTGTGCAATAAGCCACACCTGAATTGACTACTATTTTTACAAGCTTTTATTCAGTTTCACCTGTCCCATTGTCTGTCTGTAATCAAATCTTGCAAGTTAAATTTGACCCACTTCCCGGTGACCGATTGAGCTGAAATTTTGGGTATAAGTATAGTTTAGATGACAATTCAATATTATGGTACCATCAAGCTGATATGATTATGGAGACAGGAGGTGGCCATGGGAATTCAGTACTTAACCGACGTAACCCCGTTGAGTTTGGGCTCGTTAGAATCGTCTCAACGAGTAGTTGATGATGGTATACAGAAAAGTACAGTCGGCAATAAAAGCATGTACAAATAATGAAATTTTTGACAGAAGCTTGTTTATTTTATTAGACATAATAAATAAAGTTGACCTTAAAAATTATAACTAATGCTTTTGACGGATCAGTATTTTTTTTTTAATATGGCTGACATATTCCACGCATCGTCGATTTATATATGCAAGAAAGAGAAGTATACTTTCTCTTTATCTTTTTTTTTGGACGTTAAAGCCCTGTTCCTATATAAGTTAACTTTGCAGATTAGCTTATAAAAAAATATATTAAAACACAATTGTTACTTAAAATATTCATTATATACAAAGTAAATACAAATGAACTGAAACAGTTTAAAAAGAAACGCATTAAATCGGTACATTAGTTGAGATATCGCGCACATACATACACACAAACATAAAACATGAGTCAAACAGTTCCATTGATGAAGGGTGTTAAAACCGTTACGTCGGGGGCCCATTTCACACAGCAACCAGTTTCAATTTGACACGTCTAAACGGGCAACACTTGTCAAATTGCTAGTTGTAAAGGCCCGCGCCAGACGCGTGATTTCGGCCCGTGTGGATAGTGCCGGAAGCACACGTCCTGCACAATTATATCCCTATCTCGCTCTATCTTGTAGCTTCGTACCGCTCATGCTGTCCGCCGCGCTTAGACGTCTGGCGTAGGCTTTTGGTCGGGCGCTGCAGTATTGCCAGTTTAGACCTTTAATTTCTAACTTGCAGCTTTGTTAATCAGGGTCACACCCCAGAGTCACCCAAGTAAAGTGTCAAGACGATTTGTTATACAATGTTTGTTAAAAAGTTTTAGTATGAATCGGCAATGATTTTGTGCGTATTTGGTCGTTTAAAAGCCTAAATAATAATGTGCTAAATTAATTTTTCATTAAACATTTTTATGATTGCCGAGAGAAAAAACAAGTTTAAAAGAGGATATCAACATATTTTTGTCGCTAGTTACGTATCTTGGGACGCTTTTTCAAATGTGTCTACGGGATTAAACCCAACCCCATTTGGTAAAGTAGGATATTTTGGCATTTTGAACCCCTTTTTAAAGGGCTCTTAAGCTTGGCAGAAGTCAATGTTGTATTTATTCCAAGAAACTATATTATCTCAAGGAATAGATGATTCACTCAAAAAACAAGAAACTAGAATATTCAAGTACATAATAAAAATATAATATCAATTGGACCAATCTATATTTAAATTATTGTTTTCCACGGGTCTAACACGATACTTATTTACCTTTATTTCTAACTAGTGACCCGCCCCGGTTTCGCACGGGAACTATATTATACATATAAACCTTCCTCTTGAATCACTCTATCTATAAAAAAAACCTCATCAAAATCCGTTGCGTAGTTTTAAAGATCTAAGCATACATAGGGACAGACAGCAGGGAGCGACTTTGTTTTATACCATGTTGTGAAGTTTCCACAGTGTCAGAAATAAAGGTAAATTAATTTCGCGTTAGATCCGTGAAAAACAATAATTTAAATATGAGTACAAAGCGCGAGGGTTTAAAGTGTTATATTGCAAACCGCTATGGACCAATCTTTGTCCAAATATTGGACAGCATATAATTACAAGCGTATATTATTGGAAGTTTTTCATAAAACACATCTTTACACAACTACGCACGAACGCCTATTAGTATTGTATGGAAATGTATGGAGACGCTCACACAGTGACACACGCTACGCACGAGCGTGTATTAGTATTGTATGGAAATGTATGGAGACGCTCACACTGCGACACACGCTACGCACGATGAAAATATCTGCCACTACCAATTTTAATCATTCTAAGGCTGTTAACAATACAAAATGTCGTTGAAATTTTAATCATCTAGACTAGGCAATAGGATTCAATTTCTTTTGTTTCGAAAAACGAACCGACACACATGCAACATTTTTTTAAAATTCCTTTTAAATAATAAGGCCTACCAGTAGCCTTAGACCTTATGAATCTGTGGCCATAATTAAACTGAGTGTTCTTGCGGTAGTTCGGTTCTGAGTCCGGTCTAATCCCAGTAAGGTCTAGTTTTCCCTCTGCGTTGGAAGGTCAGATGGCAGTCACTTTCGTAAAACTAGTGCCTATGCCATATCTTGGGATTAGATGTCATAGCGGACCTCGGGTTCCTTTAGGGCATAAACGGGAATAAAGCTAGGGGCTTTAGCGGTATGTTGCCAAAAAAAGCACTAGCTTGAGCTCTAACGTCGGAGAACACACACACTGCAATGCCACACCGCATAGCTATAGTCTGTTCCAGGTAAAATTACGAAAAATACTTACAACCAACCCTTACCGAGATCTATTGTCTCATTGTTATCTTCAAGTAGGGTTGTATAATGATTATACGAACAACTTAGAAAAGTTGAAAAATGCCAAAATTTTCATTTCAAAGTTGAATATCTCAAAGCCGGCTGAACCGATTTCCATCTCGATCACTGACGTGACGTGACTCGATCTCGTCAGTTGACGCTTTCGGACAAAAAAACCGCATCAAAATCGGTCCATTCTTTTAGGAGCTACGGTGCCACAGACAGGAACAAACCATCAGTCATTCAGTTAAACGGTGTGCCCGTACAAGTTTTATCAGATATTATCTAGGTGACTGAAAAAAAACTCGGTGGTTCAAATTCATGCGTATCGTGTGCCGAAGTGGGCTTCCGAATTTGCCGTTTTTCGTTTACGAACAGTTTTACCAATACTATATCACAAACGTATGACTTATTTTCTAAGATATATCCAAGAATTGGACATCATTTCCAAATATAATATCGCTTTAAAATCAGCCATTTTGTTTTCTCCCTTGGCCTTAGGCCCGACTTAATATAGGCTTTACATAGGCACTATCTTCACATGGATTTAAATAAAAAAATAGCTGATAGAATAAAATTTCGCATAGACTTAAATTTTCAGTCTAACTTCCAATCTTCAAAATGGACACAACACAACTGGTGTGTTCATACTAAATAATATAGACACTAATGGTGTGTCGAATTAATGTGTTAAATCTACAGGCTATTTTATGCATTTACCCCTTATTCATACAATTTGGACCATAAATAGGTTTCCTTTGTCTTTTTTACAAACGCAAATGTCAACATGGCACACATTTTAACGATGTTTTAACTAAAACAGGTTTTAAAGATGTTTATGAATAAGGGCACCATATGCTAAGTTTTGACTTTGAAATGATTCGGCTTTTAATAAAATATTTTTCCGACATGAGTTTTTTTTCAACATTTTCAACAGCGGTCCGCGGTTTTTTTGAAATTCTGGAAGTGGTGCATGCCTAACAAAACAACAAAACAAGCCTTAAGGGAATTTCCGGGATGAAACAATCGTATGTCCTTTCCCGGGATTCAACCTATCTACCAAATTTCATCTCAATCGGTTCAGCGGTTTAAACGTGAAGAGGTAACAAATAGATAGACAGACAGACATACTTTGATTGTATGTATTAAACGTGTTTTCCGCGAAGCCTTACTTAGGGTAGATAAATAGCTTTTTTTCGTAAAAACAGAATGATCCCAAAGTCAATAACAAATACAAAATACTCGACACGAATGACTATTTTTACAAATTCCGTGTCGTTTATATAAAATATTTATTATGTACATGTAAATATTAATGGAGACAAGTAGACGCTTGTATGTGAGGCTTATTTCTAGTCCAATCAACAAGGTAGGTACTTGACCGTCAAAATCTGACAAACGAATACTTCTGAGTACCCATGGCGCGGCGTGAAATATCCATATAACAAGCTGCTTTATTTAGCATTATTATACTTCTAGAGCTGTAGAAGAATTCATTCAGCATTATTCGATTTTTTTATCGTATTCTATGGACTCCTGGCCGCAACATAAGTACGGTATTGTCAAATTGATGGTCATTTTTACGAGGAGAGATGCGTTAGTTTACGCTTAAGTCATAATTAGGTACTGTCTAAACTTTCCATGTTGTAAAAAAGGAGTTTATTGCTTTAACACTTTCGCAACCGGACTAAAAATGGAACAATTCACCAGAAAACGACAGAATTCGCTAGGCGTGTAGGTTCATACTACTGCCCGCCTAGCGGGCTCAGCCGGCATCTGAGCAAACATTACGAGTGCCCGCTAGCCGGGTTCTTGGTTGCGAACGTGTCAAAAGAGATTTATATCTAGATTACAAAGCTATAATCTTTTTAATTTTATAAACTGTACAATACAAATCGTCAGGTGACCACCAAAACTCACTAAGTAACAAATACCTACTTAAATAAAAGGTCGTATCTCAATATCGACTACGTACCGAGATACGAGGTTTAGAAGAGCAGTGACAGTTTTGGTAGTGACTTTTGGTTGTCAACAGGCGAAATACTCTTTATTACACAACTCAAAACATGAATCAAATAGACATAAAAACTTAAAAGTAGGGGTTATCAACAGGCGCTGTCATCATAGATACGTGTCATAATACTATATGGTCACAAAATGGAAAAGATTGACATTATAGTTAAAAATAAACGAAGTAGCAATTAACGTATCCATTCTCGCGAAAATTACCCACTTTGTTATAGCTTACATTACGGTATTGCTAGCGCAGTTTAGCTTGTTTAAAAAATCAGGAAGGAATAGATGCGGTATAATATGGGATCCCCAAACTTTACCCACCAACGTCTCACCGAATGCTTTGTTTCATCGAGTTTTCATTTCATCCAACTTTATTTTCTCTGAAACCGTTATGCCGGCTGTACACATTGGGCCAACGTTGGCGCGTGAGCAGGATGCAGCTATGCAAACGCATGAGAACGATATAAAGCCCTCTTCCTCTAACGCATAGCTGCATCTGCTCACGCGCCAACGTTAGCCCAATGTGTACAGCCGGCTTTACTTTTTTATTTATTTATTTATTTAAATCAGGCAACAAGGCCCATATTACAAATACCTTAAAGACTAACATACATATCAATATTTTAGGTAAAGCTAAAATGAAATTGTGTACAACCCATTAGGTTAGGTTAGGTTTGTTTCTCCCAGTCGCGAAGGTTAAAGTAGAATGCGTCAAGCACACCCGTTCCCCTTGGCAGGGCGTAAGGTGCGTCAAACCATTCCCCCAACGTAAAAAAAAAGGTTACGTTTGCTTAACACTTTTTATATACAGTCGACTACAAAGAGATGTATCCATACGATGTTACAATAGTAGTTTATGCAACTGATACATAATCAGAGGCCTTAAAATAGGAGTGTGGTTTTATGAAACGAGCGTTAGCGAGTTTCATAATAGGATCACACGAGTGTTTTAAGGCCAAATTATGTACAGTTTCATACACTACTTTATCTACACACATATCATAAGTACTCTAAGATGGGTTCAGAAGCCGTAGGGAAATGACCTGCATTGGTACTATAGTGCTACCTATAAAATATCTTTGTTGCAATCGTGGCTGCATTTACGATATCCGGCGGAGTGTGCATATCGTTCTCGGAGTCACTACTACTCATATTTTCAACTAAAATGTGAGTTACAAACAACTTTTCACAATTCTACTTTCGTAACAACAAAGAAATGACAACAGTAATGGCGGCAATTCAATCCTACGTCAAGAAGAATGTTTTTTTAAATCATAGACAAACGAATGAAGTCCCTATTCTCATGTCACTCGACATCAAATATCGTGCGGTTTATATTAAAAAAACATACTGAATTGACGTTTCGCATCGATAACTGTTTTAATATCTATGAATACTAGAATAGAAACCCATATGAGTTTTGACAGCTGTTCCAAATTTAAACTCATAACCTTACAAAAATCTGTACTGTAATAACATTACAGTACAGATTTTACCTACTACCACAGACAAGAAAGTTCTCATAGTAAAATTGGTTGTCATAATGCTGGTAATTTCCTACGGTTTCTGAACGCATTTAAGAGCACTAATGATATGTGCGTAGATAAAAATATGTATACATAGACTTTACTACCATAGTAATAAGATATACATACATAACTTTGTAACATTAAAAAACATACTTATCTTTGTAGTCGACTGTACAACGACGGTGGCAATCAAGCGTACGGCCCGCCTGATGGTAAGCGGACACCGCAGCCTATAGACGCATGCAACTCCAAAGGAGTAACATGGGCGTTGCCGACCCTTGATATGTTTGAGGATTCGCCGTGTTGACAGCTGAAGGAACAAATTCCCTCGCTCTCAACACAACGCATCCTCGGGAGCTCCGGCGACCTTGCTCACCTCCAGGAACACAACATAGCAAGTAGTAGTGTAATGGACACTATTATAGACACAATATAAATAACAATAGAATTACGCCTATAGGCGTCTCCTGTCCATCAATGCATTAAGAATTCTAAAAGTTCTGTTTCTGGAAAAAAAATTGTCGACGAAATGAAAGTTCGGCGAAACATTAATTCGATGAAAATTTCGGTAAAATAAGGGTAAACCGTACAATAACCATGTGATACCTTGTTGACTGGTGTATACTGCTACATACCTAGGTACTAGTATCACTTGATATGAGCTATCACGCGTTGCCTAGCAACTCGCTGAAACAAAAGAAAAAAACACGTTAGCATAATATACATGACGTCTTATTACAATTTACTCCCCATACAAACTAGATTCTGATTCGAAAGAAAATAAGTTTCTGTCAAAAACTGGTGCATGCTTTTAGTGCCGACTGTGCTTTTCTGTATACCGTCATCAACTACTTATTGAGACGATTTTAACGAGGCCAAATTCAACGGGGTTAAGTCGGTTAAGTACATGCCCATGGCCACCTTTTGTCTCCATCATCAGATCAGCTCGATGGTACCATTATATTGAATTGTCATCCAATCTATACTTATACCCAAAACTTCAGCTCAATCGGTCACCGGAAAGTGGGTCAAATTTAACTCGCAAGATTTGTCCCTCACTAACAGACTGACAAACGAACAGGGGCCTATACCACAAAACTTTACAAGCGTACAATGTGACAAACTTGATAACGTTTTCTATGGAAAATTGTACAGTTTTGTAGAATTGTAGACTTGTAAAGTTTTGTGGTAAAGGGGCCAGGTCAAGTTAAATAAAAACTTGTAAAAAATAGAGCGAAAAGAAGTTTACTAAAACTTCCTCTGTCTCTATGTTTTTCAATTATAATTAATTAATGTAATTATAATTAATTATAATTTTCATAATTTCCACCTCCGCATCCGCAGAAATTGATGTCGCGACCGGATAGGGGCCAACACGCGTGTTCAGTATTTTCGTGATTAGTCAACAAGAATCAGTCAATAGTGTATAGTGGGCAACTCGACTGTTAGAAGTTCTTAAGCCGCCCGAAGGCCTGTCACTCGGCTTAACGACTACTGTCATAGACACATCCGAGGTTGCGGATGCGAATGTCCGCAAGGCTGGTCTAGCAGCGGACGTGTGCCGAGGTAGGGCACAGCGAGGTGAGGTAGGGCACAGCGAAATGTCACCCCGCTCGAATGTGGAGCAGCCCAACTGGGGAAGTACCTCCGCCTTGCAGAAGACCACAGCCATAATAACACTACTACTTGCTCTGTAGTAGTGTTGTGTTCCTGGAGGTGAGCAAGGTCGCCAGAGCTCCCGAGGATGCGTTGTGTTGAGAGCGAGGGAATTTGTTCCTCCAGCTGTCAACACGGCGAATCCTCAAAAATATCAAGGGTCGGCAACGCCCAAGTTACTCCTTTAAAGTTTAAAAAAAAAACTCACTTGGTCAGTTCCCGTGTGGTGAGCGGCCCCGTGAGGCCCGAGCGCGAGCGCGAGCGGCTCAGCTGCGCGCGTCGCTCAGCTGGAAACAATACAATGTATCTATTAAATAACCCTCCTTATGAGACTAATACGGGTGTAGACTCAAAAATTATTATTACTCCAAAAGAAAGAAGGCAAAAAAATATGCCTAGTGACGAAAATTCCATTCAGATATCTCAAAGAATTACGAAGCTACAACCGTTTTAATATTGCTTGTTAGAGAGAAAACGCAAACGGTGTGTGACGTCACATTATAGGATGCTGCCGGGGGGCCGCGTCGACCGCGATGCGGCGCGGCACGTTGCCGTCTTCTGTGACGTCACATTCTTCCAGCGTCATCGTTTCACATGAAGTTGCGTTTTGCGAAAAAGGGACACAACATACCCCTTCTTAAAACTTTGGACACTTGTAACTTCGTGATTATTTAACCTTTTGCGTTGATTTTTTCTCCATTTGACTACCCTCCTTTTTCGAGAAAATATGACATTATTGATTATTTTATTTAGTGTCTACGCCCCTATTGTTGACAATATTTACTGTTGAGTGTGTAAATGTATTGTTTGCAGTCATAAGTTAAATATAAGTCCCTACGAGTATATAAAATAAAGCTAATAATAGTATATGGATGAGATTGTCTTGGGAGCAACTACAATTAAAGAACATATGTAAATACCCAAAAGTTTGAGTCAAAGATTGACCTCGCTGGCGGCAGCCGAAACGCTTGATACTAATTGACATAAAAGTATGACGTCACAGTATGCTATCGTTCGTATGATATCGTTGTATGGAAAATCAAATAAACTGCTGTTCGGATCGTAAAATACTGTGTTTAGGTCCATAGTATATTATTATTATTATAAAAGCGTAAGGATTGTATTAGTAGCTTCAAATTTACTCTTGGACAATTAAAAAAAGCGTATTTTTTCTAAACTTTCAGTCTTATTTTTTCATAATTTCCATCATAATTTTAATTTATTTGATGGTTTACTATCCATTTAGCAACACTACGTTATCATTTTTAACATGAGTCTACACCCCTATTAGAAAAAAAAAGTATTAGGAAATAAAATTAATATAATGTCGTAAGACATGATAAAGGTAAAAATACGTTTTAAATATGATTTTAATGAGCTGTTAAAATCAGCATTATTACATGTTGTTATTGCAAGTATTTTTAACCCCCCACGGGGGGTGCTATTTTACAAATTTACTTATTCGCAAGCCAAAATCAGTCGCAAATATATCTCTATAGGTCCAGTAATCTAAGTGTCGGTCAGCAGCAGAAGTTGATAAGCAGTCCTAGTGCTCAAAATGATGTACACACGAACTCTAATGTCAAGGGAATAAGGATCTGTGTAGGTCATTTTGAGCGTGTTATTTTGCTTAGCTACTTCTGATGCTGACTGTACAAAGAAAATAAAATACCTTGAATTAAAATAATGTCTCTAGAGACATAGATCATAATCTATATTACAGGTACTTTCCTTCATGTCACAAAGCCGTGGGACACCGTATATACAGAGGCGTCTTTACCTATGGTGCAGCGTGTGCGTTGCACTCGGGCGCAGCGGTCCTAGGGGGCGTCGAGCGCCGCCCGCTACGGAGCCGCACTCGGCGCGCGCGCTTAAATGATACGCGCGCTTACATGGGCTAGAGACGCCTCTGCATATATATGTAGATATATTTGTTACCGTCTGTTTCAACAAAAAAGTACAACATCTATAACTCAACCACATACAACATCGAAAGCTTAAGCCATGTCCTACACAAGGTATAACTAGGTCATACAGAATCATACAGAATCATACAGTATGAGTAAAACAGAAGTTTGTGTTCCTGTGGTCAATAATGGGCTTCCGTGCATATAAAAAATGTTTTAATTGCATGAAATAGTACAGGGTGTATCAAAAATGGTGTGTGAACTGAGCAAGGGCATATTCGGTAGAGCATTGCGATTCCAAATATGCATTTGTTTATGTTTTTTTATTTTTTGTCCAACTCAAACTCAAAATGATCTTTATTCAAGTAGGCCTAGTAACAAGCACTTTCAAATCGTCAGTTATTTTTTTTTAAGTATTTTATGAAACGAAAAAATAAAAATAAATTGATATGTTTGTTTTAGTTGCAGTCTTTGTTTTTGTTGACATTGCTTGTGTATAATAAAAACATGTTTTGTGTATGTTTTTTTGACACGCGTGACAAATTTCGATCAGTGGAAAATTGAAAAATTATTCGTCGCCATCAGCGGACGGACAGCGATGGACGGTTTCTAGAGATTGTGGGTTCAAATCCCGCTCGTGGCGAATATTTTTTCACTTTGATCGAAATTTGGAATTTCGTTCGCGGACGTTTCTGCTTAATAAACATTTACGCAGGTGACAGCTTTTACGTTTTTGATGTCGTACACAAGCGACGTAAACAAAAACTTTAATGAAAACAAACATAAACTACACAAAAGCATTTTTCGAATCGGAATACGCTATCGAACATGTCCTTGATCGGCTCACACCCCATTTTTGATACAGCCTGTATAAGACACCGTTTATGCGGATTAAGCGTCCAACCAAAAGCTTTATAGCCCTTAACAATGACTCCACACAAGAGACGCGAACCTAAACCCCTGTATGACCCTATTACAGCCATTGACTCCGCATCATGAACCTATAAGACTCAGGACAAGCTATGGTAGCATACAAATCTCGATCAGTGTGACAGAAAGGGAAAGATCATTCGTTGTTTGGCATCATTCCACTTTTTTTACCTTATTGATTTAGCATGAAGTTGTGGCAAATAAACCATTACACACCCAAATTAAATAGGTTGTTTATGGTAAGCCGTCAGCCATTTTAAGACGTTCTTAATTTAGCAACGCAAATGGTGGCAACACATAGGTGCCCCAGTCGGCCAACGCTCCATACTAATGTAAAAAACAATCGCGTACAAATATTTTTCTCTTATTAGAACACGATACCTGTTATGACCTTGATAGGTTCACACCCCATTTTTGGTACACTCTGTATAGCTTGTCCTAAGTGTTATAGGTCCATGCTGCGCATACAGCTCTTATACAGCTTAGTGTCAAACGCTAGGTTAAACAACGACCCCATCGATATGTCAAAACGTTATATGAACTTGTAATGGGGTATAATGCCCCGTTCTCCGTCGCAGACGCAGCCCACAGCGCATCGCAGACTCTGCGTATTGACAAGTGTACTTTTAGAGGTACAATAAATTGTGGTACGATAAGTTGCAACAAAAAATATGCATTCGAATGTATCTTTTAGTACAGTCGCCATCAAATATATCGGAGCGGCCAGTGCTCACAAATATCTGAGCGCGTCTCTATTGTCGAGGCATTAATGACGTGTTCAGATATTTGGTTGAACTTTGGCAGCTCCGATATATCTGATGGCGACTGTCCAATAATTACATTATTCCTTCTTTAATTTCTTGATAAAACCAGGTACTTCTTAAAGTACGATAATAACTTTCAAAATAAGAGAACTATAATCCGAATGTTAAAGACATTTTTCCTGCTCTCACAATTAAACCTAACCTCTGTGAAGTGCTAAAGTACTGAATATTAACACTTTCGCAACCGGACTAAAAATGGAACAATTCACCAGAAACCGACAGAACTCGCTAGGCGTGTAGGTTCATGCTACTGCCAGCCCAGCGGGATGAGCCGGCATCTGAGCAAACATTACAAGTTCCTACCAGGCGGGTTCTTGGTTGCGAACGTGTCAAAACAGATTACCAAAGAATAAGGGTACATTTAAACTGGATTGACAGTTGGCCCAATATAACTTGATCAAATGGTCTAGCTACAGCACAGTAAAAAACCTGTACATGATATAAATTACCTTCGATACGGTGCAAAAACGCGTGCACCATTCCATCCTCATCGCTTACTTCCTCTAAGTGCAGCGTGGAATGAACATGGGATTATGAACCTTATGTGCATTTTGGCGGTTTACTAATGTATGGTTTAAAATGTGTGGCAGATCAGATCCCATACAACTTTACTCATAATATGTCCTCGAGTGGTTTGCTAATTAAAAGTGCTGCGATACATTGGTTGGGAAGTGATTAGACGAATATTATTTCGCCCTTGGCATAGTAAGACAGTGTCTAGTGTCTATTCTCTAGTAAATATACACCGTGTGCCCTTGTTTTAGACACATTTGTGATGGTATTGAGCCAGTATGTGGCGAGTCGTACGTCGAAAATGAAATTAGAGCGCTATACTTAAGGCGACGTAGGTTCAGAAAACGGATTTTTTAAAAGTCGTGGCGCTTTTTTGGGTCATACTCGCAAGCTCGTCCGTTTAACAAATACCCAGCCTGCAATTGCCTCCTTCCCGGCCACGGCAATAATGTACTATTATACTGCCCACAAGGTGGACTGATGACCTGGTAAAGGTCGCGCGAGTCCGCTGGATGCAGACTAGTCACTGCGGCACTCTTCGGGGGAGGCCTATGTCCACCAATGGACGTAGGCGTCCCCAAAAGAGGTTGTAACACTAACCTCCTGCGACTCGCGGGTTGGCTTTCTTCCGGGGCCGTTCTCTGCTAAACGCTGAACCGCTCTGTAGGGCTTCCATTAAACTGGAAAAAACATGGCAAATATGTTAGTCATCATTAAAAAAATATATATATAGGGGACAATCTTACACAAATCGACCTAGTCCCAAACTAAGCAAAGCTTGTACTATGGGTACTAGACGACGATAAACATACTCATATATAGATAAATAAATCCCTAAATACATAGAAAGCATCCATGACTCAGGAACAAATATTCGTGCTCATCACACAAATAAATGCCCTTACCGGGATTCGAACCCAGGACCTCTTGCTTCGTAGGCAGGGTCACTACCAACTAGGCTAAAGCGGTCGTCATTGTTTTAATGTAGCAGCAGTCAGAATACATACTAATCTTACAAATGCGAAAGTTATTCTGTATGTCTGCCTGTCTGTTACCTCTTCACGCTTACACCGCTGAACCGATGAGATGAAATTTGGTATGGAGATATTTTTGGTTCCTGGTTATATTGGATAGCTTTTACTTCGGAAATCAGAAATCATCCAAATCCATCCACATCCAAAGCGATGTTTAAGTCACGTCTAACCTGTCGGTTTTGTTACTAAACCTATGGAATTGACATTGTCTGTCGGTTTTGTTACTATCCGTTTAAGGGACATACATTAATGAATATGCCCCATATTCGCAGAACAGGAGGTTGTCGTTGGAATGCGATAGACGTATGTCTTTCTCCCTCTGACGCATAGTTGCGTCCTGTATGATGTACCATGATCGCCCATTGTGTAGAGGGGCCTTTAGAGTCTGGCTGAAGTTGAACCCACAAGAATCGATCATGCGGTAACACCATTGGTCAAATACTTTAATGGCCGGTTCCAATAATCAATGCACCGATAGTTTTCCTTACCGGCAGTTACATTTTGACAGATTACCCGTAGAAATGTGTAAAAAAAAATGTAACTGTTGGTAAGGAAAACTATCGGTGGATTGATTATTGGAACCGGCCATAAGTGGATTGTTTTAACTATTCATTGTGGCAATTGGAAAATTACACCCGTATGGCATCATGTGCTGATGAAAGCACAGCATTTTTATAAAAAAAAATATGTACAAAGAAAGTAGACAGTGAATGAAAAGTAGTATATTCAGAGTATATATAGAGAGAGAGAGACGCGTAGTTGCAGTATCCAAGAGGCAATAACCGAATGGCTCGCGGTATTTGAGTTCCCGAAGTGTTGTGGAACCGCCCTGTGCAACCCGAACTGAGCCAACTTGGACTGGGGCGGAAATAGAGAAAAGGGGTGAAAAAAATAGTCGCGAGGCAGCCGATTGAAACGTGTGTACAGCAGTACCACAAAATATAAGTTACATCGGCAATCTTCGTCCACGCCGACGAGTGCTGACAAGTACCGAATAAAATTTCAATAAAGACCTTGTTGCACTATACGTAAGGTACAATATGCAATGACAGGTGAACTCGTGCATTCCCGCTCATGGCGCCAGACAAAATGGAGGGCGTCGGAGCTGCCGGCGTCGCGCGCAAAATGTTGGCCAATGGGCGTTGAAGATTTTGCCCGCGCAAACGCGCTGCCTTATGATTGGTTAAAATGTTTTAA
The DNA here is from genome assembly GCA_947578815.1 of Epinotia ramella. Lineage (NCBI taxonomy): Eukaryota > Metazoa > Arthropoda > Insecta > Lepidoptera > Tortricidae > Epinotia > Epinotia ramella. Next base: position 4,494,001 of record OX388227.1, on the reverse strand, counting down.
ATAAATGCTTTCTGCGCAGGTACATCGTTGTAACTTATATTTGCGGTACTAGTGTACGCTGTTTATATAAATAAATATTTATGCCATCCCTAATAGCGCGACAATTTTTTTTCACCGCGATTAATGAGTTACCAGCATTGGATGTTTATTGTGTACCAGATGTGAATAAAATACCTGTCCATAACACCATCTTGCGCCTGGTCCATATCGACCAACTGCTTATATCTGTGTTGTCGATCTCTCCTCTCTCTTTCTGCCGTGGCTCGCGCCTCGCGCGCCCGTCTCGCTCGCTCCTCCGTCTCTCTCGCCACTATGTTATCTTGGTATGCCGCCTGTAATACAGAAATAAATAATAGATAATCAACATATGGGAACATTCAGACACAAATCAACCTAGCCAAAACGGAGCTAGATATATGGTGTATTTCAGTGCGACTCAGGACGGGCCTAGCTGAATGTCTTGCTGGAATAATCTCAGCTAAGCAGTTTAGAGCCACCCGGCACCCGACCCGCACCGCCTCGCATCGGAACGAACGATATCATTTTTCAAAAATCAAATCAAAAAATCAAAATTTCTTTATTTGCCAGAATATGGTAACAGGGTAAGGTCTTCAAACTGAATTTGTTCATGCATATTCAACCTGCATGCAGGTGTGCAAATTTTTACAATTTCATAAAATTTTTTTTTTTTTTTTTTTAGTATAATATCTGTACTACATACACCAGTACTACGAGTGTTTGTGACTGTACTCCTTCCTCTGTACAGTCAGCATAATAAATAAATAAATAAATATTAGGGGACAATCTTACACAAATCGACCTAGTCCCATAGTAAGCTCAATAAAGGCTTGTGTTATGGGTACTAGACGACGATATATATTTAATAGATATAAATACTTAAATACATAGAAAACATCCATGATTCTGAAACAAATATTCATGCTCATCACACAAATATTTGCCCTTACCGGGATTCGAACCCAGGACCTTCAGCTTCGTAGGCAGCGTCACTACCCACTAGACTAACCGGTCGTCAGAAAGCAATCATAAAGTTAGTAGCAGCCAAAGCAGCCAAATATATCGGAACACGTATTTATTACTACACGAGTAAGGATATGTTACTATACAGGGTGATTACGGGGTCGTGGAGCAAGAAAGAAGCATTTAGCTTACTTTCTCCTAAGGATCACGATAGGTTAGGACTAACAGTACACCAGCGACTTATTTTAGTCAGCAAAAAAACACTGCGATAATTCGAGATCATGGTCACCCTACTATTTCCCAAGAAAACTTATGTCAAGTGCATGGACTTAACAATCGTTGCAGTAAGGTTGTTATGACGATATTGATAGACAGATAAGAACATCGGATATCGCTGATGAACCATTTCACTTGCTCTGGTAGTGTTGTGTGTTTGATAGTAAAACATAACCATATCTGATCGCTCGATATTAGAAAATGGGTACGGCGGAGGCATAAGTAATTAATTTATTTTATTTTAAATCTTTGTTGACACGTTTATTGACTTTGACGTGTTGTGACATTATTACTCATAAATTATTAAGTATTCTATCAGAGAGTTTGTTTTCTAAAAAGGTGTAATATTAAAAGTAGGGTGACCACGCATTTTGAGTCAATAATAATTTTTAAATAAAAATACGTAAATAACGAATCATCTTTGTTTCAATTAAAATAAATACAGGTAGCATCGCAATCATTTACTGAGTCAGAAAAAAATGGTTGGGATCACGACCCCGAAATCACCCTGTATATTTGGCTACTATGGCTGCTGTTAACTATATGATGCTGATGCGATTCGATTAGTCACAAAAATTACAGGTTAGACTAGAAATAAAATTATTATCGTATATCTTAATTGAGAAATGGGCAGATCAGAGCACGGCCGCTCGCTCCTACATATGGTGCCCCGCTTCCGCTGCCGCCACCGCTCGAAGTTGTGGCCGAACACAAAGACTCCGCTCTAACAAAGATCACCGCTAAAAAGTCAACTCACCGAAAAAGACTTTCATCGCCTTCAGAGGCTAGATTCTGCGCGTTTAGAGCACATAGAGGTTTTTTACTGACTCTACAGCAAGTAGACTGATGACATGATAAAGGTCGCGGGAGTCCGCTGGATGTGGGTGACGTGACCGGTCATTGTGGCACTCTTTGGGGGAGGCCTGTATCCAGCAGTGGACGCCTTTCGGCTGGGGTTGTGTTAAGGATGGACTCACACTTGCTTACAGTTGTACCACAAATATAAGTTACATGGGCAATCTTCATCCACGCCGACGAGTGCTGACAAGTACCGAATGAAATCGAACGTATGACCATTTCAAAAAAGACCTTGTTGCACTAAACGTAAGAACAATATGCAATGACGGATGAACTCGTGCTTTCCCGCTCATGGCGCCAGACAAAATGGCCGGCGCCGGAGCTGCCGGCGTCGCGCGCAAAATGTAGGCTAATGGGCGTTGAAGATTTTACCAGCGCGAACGCGCTGCCTTATGATTGGTTAAAATTATTTCTGCGCAGGTACATCGTTGTAACTTATATTTGCGGTACTACTGTACTTGCTTACTTGCTTGTTTGCTTGCCCACTCACCGCGAAAGAGTCCTTAAACGTTTTCATGTCGGAGAAGAACTCCTCGAGCGTGTACTTTTGCGGGTCGAACACGTAGTACTCCGCGAGCTCGGTGTAGAGCGCGGCCATCTTGCTGAACATCGAGTGTAGAAGGTCGCACTGCTCACGGGCCTCTTTGGCGAACGACTGGATTAGAGTTCAGGAAGTATATTCTTTAGCGTTTTCCCTTATGCCCGGGCCACTGCATGCTATTAATTATCGCGATAATGGACGTTATCAGTACGGCCACACTACGATTATCGCGATTATTAATGGCATTTCTCGTTAGTGTGGCTGCTAATGCGGGGGGGCTTATTGCACAGTAAACGAGTTCTTTGATGCATGAAAATATCTAAAATAATATATATATATATTTATTACTTATGTTCTTAACTGCAATTTATTGTAATTTTTAATTGCACTGGTTAATTCCTGACTCGATAATTGTAAATTTATATACCTATTGACTGTATTATAATTCGTTTAGAGCATAATTGTAGTTCTTAACATAAATAAATCTGTCTATCTATGTGAGATTTCGGGTTAAACAAAAGTCGTGTGTACTTTCTTTCGGGACTCATTATATGCCACATTTTATCGAAATCTGTCCAGCGGTTTGAAAGTTAAAAGGTAGCAAACAGCCAGTTGGCATATACATTTTATGGTATGTATTGACAGACTAAATAAAGAAAAAAAAACTTTGCACGCGGTAGCGCAGTAGGGACATCACAACCACAGTGAGCTAGTTTTTAATTTATCCGTCAAAATAAAGTAAAATCCCGAAAATTTGGTTTATCTGGTATAATCTAAACCCAAGTTAGGAAGGTTCAAAAATACGACGAAGCGCTTCGAGAAAAGGTAGGTAGTGCCCTTGCGCTTCGCTTGGCTCGTCTTGGCGGGGGCACTCCCGTGCCCCCAGATAAAACTGCAATTGCCAAGTCACAATATTTTATTTAGCTAGCAAACAAAGAATAATAAGAATGCCTGAGACTTGGTACTACGAAATATCACAACTTTTTACGGTGGAAGAGTTTCGAGACTTTTTACACGGAATGTTTTCTATGGGATCTCACTTCTTTTTGTAGGTTATATTGTTTATCTACGCACATATCATGAGTACTCTAAAATGCGTTCAGAAACCGTAGGAAATGATCAGCATTATTACAACCAATTTTACTATGAGAACTTTCTTGTCTGTGGTAGTAGGTAAAATCTGTACTGTAATGTCATTACAGTACAGATTTTTGTAAGGTTATGAGTTTAAATTTGGAACAGCTGTCAAAACTCAAGTGGGTCTCTATTCTAGTATCCATAGATATTAAAACAGTTATCGATGCGAAACGTCAATTCAGTATGTTTTTTAATATAAACCGCACGACATTTGATCAAGAGTGACATGAGAATAGGGACTTCATTCGTTTGTCTATGATTAAAAAAACATTCGTCTTGACGTAGGATTGAATTGCCGCCATTACTGTTGTCATTTCTTTGTTGGTTTTTGCTGTGACGAAAGTAGAATTGTGAAAAGTTATTTGTAATTCACATTTTAGTTGAAAATATGAGTAGTAGTGACTCCGAGAACGATATGAACACTCCGCCGGATATCGTAAATGCAGCAATGATTGCAACAAATATATTTTACAGGTAGCACTATAGTTAAATGGCCATGTTGGGGAAACAACTACCATCTTTAGCGACATACACGGCAACCGAGGCTTTGGCACTAAAAATGCTCAAGGAGAGGACATACTAAACCTGGCATCCGCATTCAATATGGCAATTGTCAACACATTTTTCTCCAAACCGCAAGAGCACTTAATAACCTATAAAAGCGGCGGCAAAAGCACCCAAATTGATTACATCCTTGTCGATCGAAGACTGCTGAAATCGTTTAAAGACTGCAAAGTAATTCCTGGCGAATCTCTAACCTCACAACATCGCTTATTAGTTGCGGATTTTGTAATGCCTAGACCGATCACAGTCAAAAGGGAAAAGTCAACGAAAATCCGCTGGCATAAACTGGACAGAGAAACGGGTAAAAAAATGTACACTGAGCTTATTGAACATATAAATAAAGATCATTCAAACCAGACCGCTAACGTTATGTGGGACGAGTTCCATCAGTTGTGCATCCAAAAAGCCAAAGAACATCTGGGCATCTCTGCGGGTTCCGCCAGGAAAAATAAAGATCCAAAGTGGTGGAAAGGCGACATACGAGACAAATTGCACGAAAAGAAAAACAGCTTTAAGACCTGGCAGGAAACAAATAGCGACAAAGACCGTGAAACGTATCGTACTGTAAAAAAAGACGCAAAACGTGCAGTGGCACAGGCAAGAGCGAGAGATAGAGATGACTTCTACGCCAAGCTTGAATCTACTACTGACGACAAACAACTTTTCAAAATTGCAAAACAGAGACATCGCGATACACAGGACACCAGGAATGTCAAGTACATAAAGAATTCACAGGGAACACTCCTAACATCAAACGAGGACATTACGAGAAGGTGGCAAGAATATTATACAGAACTTCTTAATGAGACCTACCCTAGTGAGCCATACTCAGAACTGAAACCCATCCAAGGCCCATGGCCCGAAATCACACCCATAGAGGTCAGAAAGGCCATTCGCAAAATGGCTAATAAGAAAGCCACTGGGCCAGACGATATACCAGCTGAGCTCTGGAAAATACTTGGAGAGCCAGGAGAACAGTTTCTGACCACTCTGTTCAATAAAATTTCTTTGGATGGGATCCCATCGGCCTGGAGGAAGAGTTATTTAATTCCGTTCTATAAAAACAAAGGCGATGTAAGACTCTGCGGAAACTATCGTGCTATAAAATTAATAACACATACATTTAAAATCTGGGAAAGAATAATGAACGAAAGACTGCTTCATATAACTAAAATCACAGAAAATCAATGTGGATTCGTGGGGGGCAAATCGACAACCGATGCTATTCACACCATTCGCATCCTAATGGAAAAGTACAGAGAACTCGCAAAGGACCTGCACATGGTATTTATTGATCTCGAAAAAGCGTTCGACCGGGTACCGAGACCACTTATATGGCACTCCTTAAGATCTCAGAATGTTCCAGAATCTTATATAAGCCTAGTTATGGACATGTACACAGATGTGACCACAAAAGTACGGTGCCCCGCAGGAACCAGCGAAGAGTTCGAGGTCAAAGTCGGAGTTCATCAGGGTTCGGCTCTTAGTCCGCTGCTTTTTAACATTGTTATGGACTTTATAACAAAACAGGTCCAGCAGCCGACACCCTGGAATATTCTGTACGCAGATGACGTTGTCCTCATTAACGAGAGCCCAGAAATGTTACAAAACACCTTGGAAAGTTGGAGATCAGTGTTAGAGGGGGCGGGCCTACGAGTTAGCAGACAGAAAACTGAACACATGCATTGCAACTTCTCCGGTAGCAAATCCCAGCATAAAATGCACCTACAAAATGTCGAGCTGCAGTCAGTGAACAAATTTAAATACTTAGGTAGCACACTCTCAAGTGACGGAAACATCGACTCAGACGTCATAAGTCGCGTAAATGCGGGCTGGTTGAAATGGAGGAGCCTAACTGGGGTGCTGTGTGACACTAGAATGCCTGTTCGAGTCAAAGGAAAGGTGTACAAGACTGCCGTACGACCCGCTATGATCTACGGAGCTGAATGCTGGCCACTCAAAAAACAGCACACGCAACAATTACATGTAGCCGAAATGAGAATGCTGCGCTGGTCAGCAGGTGTCACTCTTATGGATAAAGTGCCAAACCATTACATCAGAGGAAGCCTAAAAGTAAGACCAATGCCTGATAAGCTCCAAGAAACTCGGCTACGGTGGTACGGCCACGTAATGAGGAGACCTGAAGACCACATGACCAAACAAATATTGAGCTTGGAGTCAGGTCCGAGACGACGTGGTAGACCCCGACTCTCATGGATGTCCTTAGTAAATAAAGACCTTATAGAACTAGATTTAGACCCTCTGACGACCCAGGATAGAACAACCTGGCGAAAGGCAATTGGGAGAGCCGACCCCAACTAAAAATGGGAAAAGGCCGGAGAAAGAAGAGAAGAGGTAGCACTATAGTAGCAATGCAGGTCATTTTCCTACGGCTTCTGAACCCATCTTAGAGTACTTGTGATATGTGTTTAGATAAAGTAGTGTATGCAACTGTACATTTAGCCTTAAAACACTTGTGTGATCCTATTATGAAACTCGCTCACGCTCGTTTCATAAAACCACACTCTTATTTTAAGGCCTCTGATTATGTATCAGTTGCATAAACTACTATATCAATACATACAAATTATGAATGCAGTCCCATTCCTGCATTTTAATTTTTTGTCCCATTCACTGCAAATGTAACTTTGTAATCTACACTAATATTATAAAGAGGAAAGATTTGATTGTTTGTTTGTTTGTATTGAATAGGCTCCGAAACTACTGGACCGATTTGAAAAAATATTTTACCATTAGAAGCCGACATTATCCCTGATGAACATAGCCTACTTTTTACCGCGGGGAAATGCTTCATTCCTACGGGAAAACAGGTAATCCGTGCGAAGCCGGGCCGGGCAGCTAGTCATATATATTTATATGGGATTACATTTATTTAAGCAGTTGGTGTATCTAGAAAACTGGACCGAAAATGCAAAATATTTTAGTTCTCCCTTGATTTATACACTAACCCACAGAGATATATAGACACTATATATATACATAGATCACGCCAATTACATGCATTCACGGCTTCGCGTGTCAGAATTCTGACTCCGAGTTGGCACTCCGACTTGTCCGTGAATATTAAGAAAATGCCTTATTGCAGAATCGATTTTCCGCGGACAACGGGGAATCCAGATCACTAATTCACCCTTGTGACGTCAAAGGAAAAAGTGACACGGTCGGTTTTCATACAGATTGAGGTTTTTAAGTTATATAGTGTATCTGTGCGCTAACCCTAATTGTATTCTAAATTAGAAGCTTCTATGTCTGCTAGAAGTCCCTTAGAGTTTTGATGATCGGTCAGTCAGTCAGTGTCAGAATTAAGAAACTTTGACTAGTTATAATTCTTAAACTACTGGTTCAAATTGAATGAAATTTGAAATATACCGTGTTTATACAATGCCTGCTTGGTAACTGAAAATTCAGGCTTCTAAGTTATAGGGGGGGGGGGGTCGAAAATGGCCTGAACTGCTTCGAGAAAAGAATGGTACGGCCGTGCCGCTGTTTTGCTCGAATTGAGATTTGCATTAAAGGATACGTTCATGGTCTCGTGGAAGCGGTCGTCCGGCGTCTGCGGGACCCGAGAGTTGTTGAGATCAGTCTCGAGCGCTCGGATGTCGTTGTCCATTTTCTTTAGCGCCTTCTGCACGTTCTCCATTGAGACTCGCGCCGCCCTGGGGGCAAGCATTGATTCAATATATTGTTAAACTTAATCTGGAAGTTATTTTAGCTAGGCATCGATCCAAGCGCTGCGCCGCGCCTTTTGTCTCTACGACCGTCTGCCAAGTACCTCCCCTCCGGCCATTTCAGGACTGACAGACTTAGCTTTTCTCTCTCTACGATTAAAGGGGTAAATGATGCCACATGTCTCGTACTGTTGTCACATGACGTAAATATACCTAACCATACAAATTTTGACCGTAAGTGAAAAAAAAATCAAACTTTTGGCCAATTTTTATTTATTTTTTATTTTTGTCTTGCTCAGAACGACTTTCTCAACTGCTACCATGCATTTTATCAGTTTGTCGTGTGACGTAGGTGTATTGGGAGCGCCCCATGGTCTAAATACAATACAATACAAATACTTTTTATTGCACACCTCAAAACATGAATCAAATGGACAACAACTTAAAAATAGAGGTTAACAAATGTATTATCGCTAAAGAGCGATCTCTTCCAGACAACCTTTAGGTAGCGGATAAATAGCAACAAAAATAAAGTAAATTACCTGTGTGGTATTTCTTTGGCAAAGTTTATCTAAACACATTAATATGGGTGGATGGTACTCATACAAAGACATATATTATGTATATTTCTTACGTTTCTTTGTTGCCAGATCACTTGAATTACCATTATATGTGTAGCATGTGAAAGGCCGGATTAGGCCGGTTTCCTCACGATGTTTTCCTTCACCGAAAAGCTAACGGTAAATATTCTGTACATAAGTTCCGAAAAACTCATTGGTACCAGCCTCTTGACATATATGTCTGAACCACTAATCTACCATAGCTTTAAAAGAAAAAAATTAAGTAGAATTAAATAATAAAGACAGATTAAAAAAAAATCTGGCGCTAGCCTACTCAACTTACCTGTCTATGTGTGGCATTTCTTCGGCAAAGTTCAACGCATCGGGGAACTTCCTCTCAATGGTGTCCACAAGATAATGTAACAAAGTCTGCTTATTCTCCAAGTCCTTCGTAGCTGTTAACTGGAACACACAATAAACACAAAAGAGACATTACCCTTGTGCCGACGGGTGTGCAGCAGAATGTGCACGAGTTCAATGGAATTTAGACTTTTCATAACACTTTCAGTCGTATTTCTTTTGTTAATACGGGTGTAGACTCGAAAATTATCATTACTCCAAAAGAAAGAAGGCACAAAAATATGCCTGGTGACGAAAATCCCATTCAGATATCTCAAAGAATTACTAAGCTACAACCGTTTTAATATTGCTTGTTAGAGAGAAAACGCAAACGGTGTGTGACGTCGTGACGTCACCGTCCTGTAACGTGTTACAGGATGCTGCCGGGGGGCCGCGTCGACGGCCTCGCCGACCACGATGTGGCGCGGCACGTTGCCGTCTTCTGTGACGTCACACTCTTCCAGCGTCATCGTTTCATATGAAGTTGCGTTTTACGAAAAGGGACAGAACATATACCCCTTCTTAAAACTTTGGACACTTATAACTTCGTGATTATTTAACCTTTTGCGTTGATTTTTTATCCATTTGACTACATTTTTTATCTTTTTTCGAGAAAATATGACGTTATTGATTATTTTATTTAGTGTCTACGCCCCTATTCAATTTCAGAACCAAGTAAATTCAACTATTTTCAGAGCCACTTTCAAGGATTGAGATGTTGCCTGAATACACAGCTGTTAAGAGCTGCTTGGGACACCTTCAACACGACTAACGTTTGGCAACCCGATTCATTTCGCAACTCATTTCGCAACCTTTGAAACTGTAAATATTTGTGGATTTATCTCAGGGCCATCGTGTCCTGAAATATTTACAGTTTCAGAAATAATAAGATGCTGGGAAATTAAAAGTTGCGAAATGAATCAGGTTGCCAAACGTTAGATTGGGAAACGGGTGTCCCTTGTTTTGTCTCAAACTTTTCATAGAATTTTATTTCATCGAAAACGTTTCAAGTAACATTTAGTTCACGAATTATTGTTTGGTGTTATTTTATTTCATGACCAGATCATTCCAATTTTAAAGAGTGCAACAGCGACCCACACCCAGCGAACTCCGACCTTTACCACCTCATCAGTCCACCTTGTAGGTCTACCCACGGCGCGCCTCCTGCCCGCCACTCGGGAACCTTTCCGCCCCAACGGCCACAAACTTACTAACCTTAGTGAGGAAGCTGATTTCAAAACCGTACGCCCCCGCATTATTGGAGCCTGTGTTCATATAGTTCCCCAACAAAAGCAGCAGTTCTAGAATCTTCGCCAGTTTCCCACTTGACTTCACCTCTTCACAGGCCGCGGTGCCGGAGACGATGTCCTGCAAAATAAAGTTAAAGTTGTTCAAATAGTCCTACGTTATACAACGTGTTTTTACATTATACAAAGAAAGAAAGACAAACTCTAATATAAAAAGATCAGAGAGAAAGAGAGAGAGACATAAGAGAAAGAGAGGGGGTGGAGAGAGAGAGAGGGAGATAGCTTTTTATTGTATTTACCGGTTTGACTTCAGAGATCATCTCCGCATAGTGCTCCCGGAAGCACAGACTCCTCAGCCGGGGCACGAGCCGCTTCACGTCGGCCAGCGTGGCCGCGAACTGCTCCGCGTCCGTCAGCTCGTCCTTGTTCTTCAGCTCCGACAGCTTCTTCAGCTTATCGGCGGGCGGGAGATACTGTGGAATACAAATAAGTTTCTGTAATTTCATCTTTGGTACAAGCTTTTATTGCCGACTGTACTTTTAGTACAGTCGGAGTATGAGAGTAGTTACTCATTTAGACCTTCCCATGGCCAGCTTCTGTCTCCATCATCAGAGCAGCTCAGAATTGTTTTTTAAGGGCCAGTTGGGTTGGGTGAAGTGTGTTTAAGGGAGAGTTGGGTGAAGTGTGTTTTAAGGGTGCATTGGGTGAAGTGTGTTTTAAGGGCGGAGTCTTAAATGGGTGAGTTAGGTAAGTGTGTTGAGTGGCTGAAGTGTGTTGACTGGGAGAACTTTTTTTTTGCACCTGTATAAGCAGGTCGAGCACGTTGGCGGACAGCACAGTAGTGTCGCAGCGCAGCACGCACGTGCGGATGTGGTCGTACGACATGTGCTTCAGGGAACCGCCGAACAAGATGGACAGGTTCTGCGCAACCTTGTTGTCCAGCACCTTCAGGTCTGAACACCTTTACTGACATTACCGTTTTAATAAGTCTGGACTAAACAGTGCTCACCAAGACGACTCGTCGTTTGGAAAGATACTGCATTTGGGTTGACTTGGCTAAGTGCTCTAATGAGTGAGTTGGGTGGAGTGTGTTTTAAGGGTGAGTTGGGTGATGTGTGTCTTAAGGGCGAGTTGGGTGAAGCGTGTTTAAGGATGAGTTGGGTGAAGTGTGTTTTCAGGGTGAGTTGAAGTGTGTTTTAAGGGTGAGTTGGGTGAAGTGCGTTTTAATGGTGAGTTGGGTGAAGTGTGTTTTAAGGGTGAATTGGGTGAAGTGTGTTTTAAGGGTGGAGTCTTAAATGGGTGAGTTGGCTAAGTGTGTTGTGTGGGTGAAGTGTGTTGACTGGGTGAAGTTTGTTTTTTTGCACCTGTACGAGCAGGTCGAGCACGTTCGCGGACAGCACAGTAGTGTCGCAGCGCAGCACGCACGTGCGGATGTGGTCGTACGCCATGTGCTTCAGGGAGCCGCCGAGCAGGATGGACAGGTTCTGCGCAGCCTTGCTGTCCAGCACCTTCAGGTCCTTCACTTTCTTTAGCGTGTGGACTCTGAAAAAAATACTCTCATAAGGATTGACTTTATCATGGTCATCGCCAGCGTGTACAGTAGTACCACAAATATAAGTTACAACGATGTACCTGCGCAGAAAGCATTTTTTGAAAACATTTTAACCAATCATAAGGCAGCGCGATCGCGCGGGTAAAATCTTCAACGCCCACTGGCCAAAATTTTGCGCGCGACGCCGGCAGCTCCTCCGCCATTTTGTCTGGACGCCATGAGCTAGCACGAGTTCACCTGTCAGTCGGCGTGGACGAAGATTGCCGATGTAACTTATATTTGTGGTACTACTGTACGCAGTTGAACGCCAAGAGCGATCCTGCGGCGCCCCCCTTTTAAGACGCCCCGATTTTTGACTAGTTTTGACGAGTTTTGAGTTGATATTGCTCCGTCATAAATATAGATTCATTCATGGCACAAACGCTTATCGCGGTTCTTCAACCCCTTATCTCCATATGCACCAGAGTTTTTTTGATGTAAATTAATATCTTTTTTAATGATTTATTCAAACATGGTCCAATAACGCTCTGTTTTCGATATTAGTATGTTGCTTATGCACTTTCATATATATAAACTACATATAGCTGTTCCTTGTTGACGTCTCTAAAAACCCAAGAGAGTTTTTAAATTTATAAGTAACTAGCTTCTGCCCGCGACTCCGTCCGCGTGGAAATCGTTTATATCGCAGCTCCATACAAACTTCAACCCCCCATTTCATCCCCTAAGGGGGTGATTTCCAGGATGAAAACTATCCTATGTCCTTTCCCGGGATTCAAACTATCTCCATACCAAATTTCATCGCAATCGGTTCAGCGGTTTAAGCGTGAAGAGGTAACAGACAGACAGACAGACACACTTTCGCATTTATAATATTAGTATGGATTTTGATACAAGCTACGTCCAAAAACTGTTTTTTTTTGGTCTAAAATTGCCAAAGTTTGGTGCGATATATCTCGAAAACTGGGAGTTTTAAAGTAAACATGGGATACTATTTCGGTAAACCTCGTTGTTAATACGATAAGCCATAAAAATCACGAAAAAACGGACAGTTACAGGTCGAAGGTCATTGGGAGCTAGGAGTCCCTTAACACTTTCGCAACCGGACTAAAAATGGAACAATACACGAGAAACCGACAGAACTCGCTAGGCGTGTAAGTTCATACTACTGCCCGCCTAGCGGGCTGAGCCGGCATCTGAGCAAACATTACGAGTGCCTACCAGGTGGGTTCTTGGTTGCGAACGTGTTAAATAAATGCATTTCCCAAAAGCTAAAAAAACCGTATATGGCTGAATCAACTCTTTTCCGTCGCTAGTCGCCACGACCCTGAGTCAGTTATCGTGATTTTATGGGTATGAATCATAGACAAAGGATAGAATAGAGTCACTACACACTCGTGTGTGACCAAGATGTTAGCACAGACAGTACAACAAGTGGGAACGAGGTACAGTGTCACATCTCCTTTCCCTCAGCGCGTGTAGGCTTTTATGTCACCTGACAAAATATTGTACTGAAATTGACGTCACGGATATAATACGACTAAGTATATAGACATTAGATGTCGAGAATGTATTAGTCTTTTGATCCTTCTATTTAGCCAGATTAATTTCCGTCTATCCTTTTTGGCAACCGCTAGGACTCTTAACTATTAAGAGTCCGCAGTAAGCTCGATTCTCCATACAAACGTAGTTACGCTCTCATTTTAAAACTACGTGTTGGATTGTAACGAAACTTTGCATGTACAATGACATGAGGTATATCCAGGTCTGTAATTAGTTTATGTAGCTTCAGATACCATAGTAAAAAACAACAGAAAATTTAAGTTTTTCATACAAAACTTGTTTTTGCTGTATTTTGTTTGTTTTATAAACTGGAACCATATAAACTAATTACAGACATAGATATACCTTATGTCATTGTATATTAAGCAAAGTTTCGTCATAATCCAACACGTAGTTTTAAAATGAGAACGAAACTCCGTTTGTATGGGAAGGTGAAATTCGGCCGAGCTTACTGCGGACTCTTAAATTCTCTATCGAAGGTTTGAATCCTCCAAATGTAGGATTCCGTCGATATTTTTAACCCCTTGTTATATGGCTGTCTTTTACGCTTACTAAAAGTCAATTGTGTGAGGTTGCCTCCTGGCTAGGCAGGACGAAATATTAAAGATAAATAGTTGACTGACCCATACAGAGTGTACAAAAATGGGGTGTGAATGTGAACCGATCAGGGGCATAACAGGTATCGTGTTCTGATAAGAAAAAAGTAAGAGATTTTTTTTACGCGATTTTTTTACGTTGTTATGGAGCGTTTACCGACTGGCGCGACCTGCTCCATACAAATGTAAAAAAACAAAAACGTGTCAAAAAAGAAAGTGTTTTCTTATCAGAACACGATACTTGTTATGCCCTTGATCGATTCACACCCCATTTTTGTTAAACTCTGTATACATAAGTCACAGAAGAGAGCTGCTTGTGTCCAGCTTGTATGACAACAAAAAAAAAGATCATTAAATTAAACAAGTTACTGTCAAAAAAATCATTTTTGGTACAAGCTTTTATTGCTGACTGTACTTTTCTGTATACCATCATCAATTACTCATTGAGACGATTCTAACGAGCCCAAACTCAACGGGGTTACGTCGGTTAAGTACTGAATTCCCATGGCCACCTTCTGTCTCCCTGTACGTCTAGCACAACTTGCTGTTCTGTCGCTTCGCGCGCGACTGAGCGTCTCTTATCTCACTCGCACCGTGCAAATTAGAAAGAGGAGGGTAGATCTTTCTCAACTCGCGTCGCGGCGCGGCGTCAGTTGTGCTAGCCCCGCTGATGATGGAGATGGTACCATAATATTGAATTGTCATCCAAACTATACTTATACCCAAAATTTCAGCTCAATCGGTCACCGGGAAGTGGGTCAAATTTAACTTGCAAGATTTCATTACAGACAACGGACAGGTGAAACTAAATAAAAGCTTGTAAATGATAAACAGTACTAACTTGTCAACGGCATCCTCGTTCCTCTTAGCGACGGGCTTGCTGGAGAATTTGAGCGCCAACCCGCTGAGTATGTCCGGCGACGCCATCTTTTCCTCTTGCACCTGGACAAAAACAACATTAGGGGCTGGTCTGGCCATTGGATGACGTTAGTCATTTTATTAGGCGGGGAGCGTCATTTTCAAGGAATAACAGGATGATGATAGGGGGGGAAAAACCGACAAAAACGATGACGTAATTTATGGTCAAGCCCTTAGCTCCACAATGGTTGCAGTATGGAGTACCAAAAACCCCCCGACTCCCTCCTCCTTGTACTCCGAAGAGTAAATGATTAGAATTAATTCCGAAAGCCATGTTTCGCTGAACAAATCTTTGATATTGTTTTAAATTAAAGAAAAAAATATTTACATAGTATGGGGGTGGCGCATCGTTACTGACGATTACTCAATATATTTTGAGACGTTGGTGCCGTTAAGAAGCCTAAGTCTTCTGGTAGATGTCGCTACACGCCACCCTAAGGCGTTGTAGGAAGGAACTGATTGAAAGATTTAATGGCCGAGACGGATTGTTCCGATAGCTCAGTTAGTTAGTAGCGACGGGCCATGAATGCCTGTGGTCGGCGGTTCGAATCCGGCTCGGAGCATTACATTTCTAAATGGATTAACAGTTCCTGTGACGTCACTCATGTGTGTCACTCGCCATAATTACTTGTCCGCGGTTCGTCCCTAGACGTCATAGAGTTGCCTAAGTTTTGACAGGAGTGACGTCACCAGACGCTGATTATTGGATTAAAACATGTTCCGTTTCACATTGCTTGAAATCGTAATTATTGTTTGAAATTAGTATAAGTAAACTAAAGTAAAAACACTTCCGTAGCTATTATTTCATGTTTTTTCAACATTTTGGGCACAAAAAAATGGTAAATAATATAGCTGCATCTTCCCTATTATATCATATCGCGATGGAACAATGATTGCTGTTCGACTGCTGAAGTAGTGTTGGGTAGAACACGAGATTAAATTCAGTTTGTACGAGCACCTTATTTCCAAAAATGAGGTGGTACTATGTCCTACTTCAAATGAGGTGAGGTACCATCTAATCATTAACATCTATCGGAAGTAGAGACAAGGTTTTTTTCAAGTGTCGTGTACAATAGACCATCAATTACTTTCATGTTCAATATTCTTACTTACCTCCCTCCACTACATACAATATTGTATTGTAGAGGGGGGAAAGTTAGGCGTGAGTGGCGAGTCTGGAGCTCGAGGGGCGAGGCTTTGAGGTTTGAGGGATACATGAAGCGCGAGGTGATGACCGAGCGAGTGAGGAACGAGGCGGCGCCTCGTGAGGAATTAAGTAGTACATTTTTCAAGCGTGAGTGATGCGACGTTTAATGAAATGAGTATGACATATTGATTTATACTTTCACGATTCTCACACATTATTTATACTAAACGGGACTTAATCGCGTATAATTAACTTATTTTATTTACCTCACTGAGGTCTCCCGACGTTTCGGATGTGTTGCAACATCCATGGTCACGGGACAACTGGCTTGAGCGGGTATCAACATCTTCTTGCTGTGCGGGTTTTCCGAACTACCCGCATTTGGTCTTTATTAACCACTTGTACACTAGGGTTGTCACCCGGCCGACACACAACACTAATAATATCCGGTGATATAGCGGACGATGTTTTTTGACGTTGGCATTTACTTATGATAGGATTCCATGAAGATGAAATCTTAAAACCGTCGTCCCGGTTGAAATTACGATGTTTTCTGATTTCAACGGCTTCACGTATTTTTCTACTGTAGAAATGACCAGCTTTTATGCCCTACGTTAAGGGAGTAACGGACAAAGTTGGTTCAATACTGCGAAGATATTCCATTAATACCATATAGATGCCGTTATCCAAGGTCGTGGGACATCTAAGATCACCAAAGGATGTTATCCCCTTTCAATCACCGGGAGTTTATAAGATTGACTGCAGTTGTGGAAGTTCCTACATTGGCGAGTCCAAGCGAACCATCGCAGAAAGGGTCAAGGAACATATTGCGGCTGTCAAAAATCGGCAGGTGAATAAGTCTGCGATAGCCGAGCATTTTTTGGAGTCAGGACCAAACCACTGGATTGAGCTTCATAAACCGAAAGTCCTGTCTACGGAACGTCATTTCTACAGTAGAAAAATACGTGAAGCCGTTGAAATCAGAAAACATCGTAATTTCTACCGGGACGACGGTTTTAAGATTTCATCTTCATGGAATCCTATCATAAGTAAATGTCAGCGTCAAAAAACATCGTCCGTTATATCACCGGATATTATTAGTGTTGTGTGCCGGCCGGGTGACAACCCTAGTGTACAAGTGGTTAATAAAGACCAAATGCGGGTAGTTCGGAAAACCCGCGCAGCAAGAAGGTGTTGATACCCGCTCAAGCCAGTTGTCCCGTGACCATGGATGTTGCAACACATCCGAAACGTCGGGAGACCTCAGTGAGGTAAATAAAATAAGTTAATTATACGCGATTAAGGCCCGTTTAGTATAAATAATGAGTATGACAAATGAGGTGCCTCACGAGTGAGCAACCTAACACTATGCTGAAGCGCTTAGACACCATGAAAGGCTAGGTTTTCCAGTATGGATGAATTTTCGTTTACCTTGACCCAGAAAGCCTTCTCCGACATTTTGGCTGGCACGATTGTCTTCCAGTTGGCCCGCTTGAGGGGACCTTCGACCTCCCATTTCCGTTTCGGTTTCAGGCCGTGCGGTAGAACGTCTGGTTGGGGCTGAAAGGAAATTCGGTTAAAACATCTGACGCTCTAGTATTAGTTTTACCGAAACAAACCTTTGCGATCGCGTTTGCGTTTTACCCTCAATTTGTATGGGATTTGAGAGCTAAACGCAAACGCGGTCGTAACGTTTTGTTTCGGTAAAACTTATACTAGAGCCTGTTTAAAACTGCCCGTGTATGGGCGTATCCCTTTCTGGGTTAAGCTCGCCTGTGTACATGTGTATGCTGAACCTATTAAGATAAGAGGAAGGACATAGGATTGTTTTTATCCCGGATATCATCCCCAAAGGGGGCGGAATAAGGGGTGAAAGTTTGTATGGAGCTATGATATAAACGACTTCCACGCGGACGGAGTCGCGGGCAAAAGCTAGTATAATATATATGTCGAGCCGAACAGGCGTGTGTGAAGGCGGATCCGACATTACGGACCGTGTGTGCGTGTACTTGCAGGTATCCGCGAAATAAAAGTCACACAATATAACTCTATTTGATCAAATTCACAAACACCGAAAATATAACAGGATTGCGATAATAAATCTCGATTAAAGAGCCAATGGGTTTGCAAGCGACCATCACGGGCGGGGCGCTGTCAACGAATGACGTCCGTCGCCGCCATGACACTTACAACTCCAATCGGGGTTACCCACTCTTAAAATAAATCAACTTGATGTCAACAACTTCATCAACTACCCGCTTAAAGAAATAATAAACTTCTCGACATTATTCACGATTACTCGATTATGGATTCCAATAGAAGTCATTGAAATAATGAATCGCGCCGTTATATACTAAGAAGCTGCCAAACCTGACCTAGATGGATCCACATAATAAGTTTAATTTAGTAATAAAAAACTAATTAATAAATAAATAAATAATTTACTTTCACTAAAACTAATTTTATTTAATCGTTTTTTTCCTAGGCCTAATATTTCAATGCGTATTATTAACTGTGTTTAAAATCACAAACCCGATTCTTCAGCCGTGTTCCGAATCACGACAAAAACGTTTTAAGCGCGCTTACGATCGGACCGATTCACGCTTACAACGCTCACATAAATATCGTGACGTCATTGATGATGTCATGGACGACGCCATGTTGGCGCTTACGGTGCTCACACTCCCAGGCGTAAGCACCTTGAGCCAAACGTCAAGTTGACGTTTGGTTTGGTTTGACATATGACACTTAAATTTTTTTAAGTGTCATATGTCATTATATATTCATATGCGATTTAACTTTTCTACTCAGAACTCAAAACGTAGTGGTTATATTTATTCTCTTTGCTCAGAACCTCAGACAGAATTCAAATGAATGTGCCGTTGACATTGACAGTTTGACACATGACAGTAAACGCGCTTATGACCGGACCGAATCAGTACACCACTTACGCGGCCTTGAGCGGCCTTGAGCGGCCTTGAGCGCGCTTACTGATTCGGACCAGCCGTAAGCACTGTAAACGCTGTGATCGTTGTTGTCGTGATTCGGAACACGGCTTTCATTTTGCTTGACTATTTTTGCCCTAATATCAATATCCCGAATTTTCATAATGTGTAATGTCTCATGACCAGACAGCGGAATTTGTCGTAGCATTTTAGAGCTCTCATAGTGATTTCTCATTTATCGACTACGTAAATAATTATGCCATACAAGATTAGTTATCCGAATTTTAGGGCTAATGAAAATTATATCGAACATTGGTGGGTGTAATGAAATTAGCACTAGAGCATTAAAAACAATCGTGTTCCCAATTAGTGTAAGTTGTTAAATAAGAATTAACTCAGTCACTTCTGGTCAGTTTTGTGACGACAATTAAGTATTCAGTTTGTATACAAATTAACTTTTTCTGTTCAATTTATAGATGACTAGCGGCCCGGCCCGGCTTCGCACGGATTACCCATTCTCCCGTAGGAATGAAGCATTTTCCCGCGGTAAAAAGTAGCCTATGTTCAGCAGGGATAATGTCGGCTTCTAATGGTAAAATATTTTTTCAAATCGGTCCAGTAGTTTCGGAGCCTATTCAATACAAACAATCAAATCTTTCCGCATAATATTAGTGTAGATATGCATGAACACGTTATTTAAACAAGTTCATTTTCACATAATTTGAATGCTTAATTTTCGTCACAAAATTGACACTGAGTTAATTTTTGTTTAACATCTCACGCTAATTGGGTATACGAATTTTTAAAAATGCCCACTAACGATATTATCTTAAGTGGGGGATACCCGTTGACTCACCATTCTAGGCGCCATGGGTCCCATTCCTGGCGGAGGCGGCGGGCGAGGTCCGCCCATCATAGGCGGCGGCGGGGGCGGAGGCGGCCCGCCCATGCCCGGCATAGGAGGCGGCGGGGGCCCGCCCGGCATCGGCGGTGGCGGCGGCGGTGGCGGCCCGCCGCCCACTACAATAACGGATGTTTTTAAGTAAAGAGAATTGCGAGGCATAGAGCGTCCAATGCCACCTTGGGCGATGCCAATTTGGGTTTTAGTCGATCAACATTTTTTTTTTATGCTGACCAGGACAGCTAAGAGACAATAGAGTTTAAAAAAGTATAATATGGACCTAGCATGCTTAGGAGAGGCCCTATCATAAAACTGGTTTATCATTGTCACAAAGACATATGTTTGGTTCATACTTATCAGTCTCCAAAGTGTAACCATGGCAACTAATAAAAAAAAATGTTGGCCCATATCCATACAAATGCGTAAGAGTAGTAAGAGCGTACCTGCCCTGGCCATAAATTGCCTATTATTACACCTCGCTACGCATGCAAAACACCCAACTTCCTGGTCAGGAGTACGTAATAGTACATTACTACAGAGGCCGGGAAGTAAGGGGTTGCCGGCCGAGTACATATAGACGGCCGAGCGTAGCGAGGTCGGATAGTTACGAGGCTGGCAACCCCTTTTCACGCCGAGGTATGTATAGTGCTTTTCTCAAACATGCAATGAAATAAATTTAAAAAACTCCAAGAAATCAAACTTTAATTTTCATGGCTGAATGCCGTGATCCTGTGCCACAAATTATGGAATGTAAATTAAAAAAGACCATCTTGCAGGCCTAGGCCTCCAATTTTGTATGAAATGCCATTACGGGTCTCGTCTCGCTACGCCCGAAACGTGACACTTCGAAGCCCATTATGAAGAACTCAACGTCAATATTTCATTGCTTGTTTGAGAAAAATTATAAATAAGCCTCAGATTGCATGTTTCTCGCTCTTGAGTGTCAAATACCTCTGATCTAAGACAATTTACGTTATCCGCCTTAGACAAGTAATTCACTATTCTATTAAAATTCCACACGGGCACATGCGGCGAATTTTTGCAGCGATTCAGTCGCAAACAGAATCAATGCAAATGAATATCTATGGCTAATGCATACAATGCGTTGTTGAAACGTGCATTTGTATCGCTGCAAAAAATGCAATATGTCACCGTGTGTATCCGCTCTAATAATAATAAAAATACTATGAAGTAACATCCGGAAGAACCAATAAAACCAACCTGAAGGCATAGGCGGTGGCGGAGGCGGCCCGCTCCCAAGCCCTGTCGGAGTGAGACAACTATTACCCATGCGCATGCAGAGTGAAAGAGACAGAGATGCAGTACATGCAAAAAATCCAAATGAGATTAAAAGAACAGTATAAAAAGAGGTATACTACATAATGTTAAAGAACATATTTTTTCGGAATTCTATTATTCCGAAAACCATGTCACGCTGAAGGAATTTATGATTTTTCATGATATAATGCTAGCCTAACCTACACAAATACTATTGAATCATCGGCGTCCACATTTTTTTGAGCAAAAAATGGCGTTAGGATTTTTTTAAATTTCGTTAAAGTGATAAACTTTGATTAAATTGCCAAAGCTTTTAAATTAAAGCAAGTCGCAAATAGTACATTACTTACCAAGCGCTGTAAAAGGAAGAAAGCCCGAAAACGCCGGCCATTTGTGACCCGAGCCGCAGGCGAGGGTTGTAAATATGCGATAGAAGGCTTTCTTTTTTACTGCCCGTGGTGAGTACACAATTTTACGTCTTCACCTGGCCACAATGCGAGTTTTACCGTACGCACAGCGTGCGGTAAAAGTCACATTATGGCCAGGTGTGACGTAAAATACGTTACGTAACCGACCGTCGTAGGTGACCGCCATTTTGAACTTTTTTGTTACTGGACTATACAATATTTTATGAGTTCAGTGTATACGTACCCAGAATAATATAATAGTTAAATAATACCAACCTGAAGGCATTGGCGGCGGTGCCGGTGGGGCCCCTAGAAATACACCGAAATATATATATAGCATGCGTTAGTGAGAATAAATAATATGTTAGTGACTTGACCATAATCCGTATAATATGTTTAAAGAGTAACTACGTTGTTGGATAAAATAGATAAAAATTGACAACATTAAATTTATCCAATAAACAGTATCAAAAATTAAATAATACTGTTATATTTATATTTCATATGTGAAATATGATTGACTAAAAATGAATTTGAAGTTGCTCGTTCTAAAATTGATTGATTGGCGTTGAACATCGTATTTCGAACAATATTCACTTCACAAATTTGTAGGTTTTTGTGATAGAAAAATTGCCAATTTCCAAAAGAAAACCGTCTTTTTTGACGCTTGGTGCAGGTAACATAAGTCATCTCAGTGCTTTTATCCTTCAGAAGTTAAAATTATAGTTGTAAATGTCATCGTATAATTACTAAATTGACAGTGATCCAGTGTTAATTGTAAACAAAAATCCATTGCGTAAAGACATAAATTACCAATTGTTAAGTGCCGTAAACCAAAGTAAATGCAAGAGAAATACGTGTAAAATAATTGTGTCACAAGTGGACATTGTGCAGTGTACAGTTAAAAACAAATCGTCAAAATAGCTATTTGGTTCTATCAACTATTTCTTGTTGTTATTCTCTCCCGTTAGCCAGCAGATATAATTACAGATTTTCTTAGAAAAAATGTTACAATACGGACTTCTAGCGCGCCTACAAGATGGTGGAACATGACAAGAAAATCTCCACACTTTGCGATTTAAAATCCATAAATCACAGTTTTAAAAAGTGACTCAGGTGACGTAACCTTGGCAACTAGAGAGAGAAAATAGTTGATCCACACATTAATGATGAATTTTTCATACCCTGTACACTTTTATGGCACAGTGACCATCAAATGTCGACGTTGAAGTAAAATAGCTATTTTGACGTCACGGATTGACTACAGCTGTGCAAGTTGGGCCGGAATATTTACAAAAATATGAGAACATTCCCGAAAATTTCTGAAAACTTTCACAATAATTGAGCATCAATAGCCGCTTGACATTGGTACAGTATTTATACTAAACGGGACTTAATCGCGTATAATTAACTTATTTTATTTACCTCACTGAGGTCTCCCGACGATTGATGTGTGAGAATCGTAAAAGTTTAAATCAATATATTGTTACAGTAGTACCACAAATATCGGCCATCTTCGTCCACGCCGACGAGTGCTGACAAGTACCGAATGAAATCGAACGTATGACCATTTCAATAAAGACCTTGTTGCACTATACGTAAGGTACAATATGCAATGACAGGTGAACTCTTGCTTTCCCGCTCATGGCGCCAGACAATGGCGGGCGCCGGAGCTGCCGGCGTCGCGCGCAAAATTTCGGCCAATGGGCGTTGAAGACTACCCGCGCAAACGCGCTGCCTTATGATTGGTTAAAATGTTTTCAAAAAATGCTTTCTGCGCAGGTACATCGTGGTAACTTATATTTGTGGTACTATTATACTTCAAATGTTTCTATGTACAGTAGCGAACTTTAATTTGGGACCCACTTAAAGATTACCTGTCAAATTGTATAGGAATACAAAGAATTTTTTTGGGAAAAGGGTCATAAATTAAGGTGCGACCGTACAGTCCGGGAATTAAAAGGTTCGCCAGTTTTCGACTTTATTTTAAAGCAGTTAAGGCGCCGTAGGTTCATGGTCTTCTCTCCCTCTCACTTAGCATAAGCGTGAGCGAGATGGAAGTGCGTGCTCGGAAGCGCGGATATCATGTTTTTTAATTTAATTTTTTTGGCCGTTTAAATAAATAAAAATGTAAACACTGATTTCCCTCAAACATGATATTGCCGATTTTTAGAAGCAATTTTAATATTTATAGCTTTAGTGCATAATTTGTTACGAATATTTTAAGTGTATTTTTGTGTGTTTTAGACCTATGTTCGTGATTTTTTTCTATAGAGCGAAATTTACTTAATCATGTTTCGAAGCACTGATTTCGCTGCAGAAAAGCCTCAAGATTACAAGATTCGTATTTTTTTGAAACCATATTATTATAAACAGACGCGTTATATTGTTTCAAAAACTCTGTTCGCTTAACTTCGCTGAACCTACGGCGCCTTAAGGTCCAATCACTTCGGGGGAGGCCTATGTCCAGCCGTGGACGTTCTACAGCTGACATCAGTCCAAAAGTGACGAACCTTTGTTTCTGCGACTTTACATAAGTATAGAAATGTAGTGCTCACCTCCCGGCATTGGTGGCGGCGGCGGCGGACCTCCGGGACTTCCTATCGCCTGTAGATATAAGTTTTGTCACAATATTTCATCCCATGGTTAGAAATTAAATAGAAAACTAGACCAGACATAGTACTCCAGGCAAAATACGGTTTTGAAAAACATTAATTTATAATAGCGTTTTTTTTGTTGATTTCATTTGAAAATGTTATTCTAAGATGATTTAGTCAAGAATCCGACAAACTTTCCACCCGGAACTAATTGTGTAGATTTAAATGAAGCATGCATTATCTTTTTTTGTACGATTTATCTTGAATATTATAAAGCAAATGTAAATGAACCAAAATAAAGACAAAAACATTTATTAATATTTTTACTGACTTTTTAGAAGCCAGTTAACTTATCATTTTTTCGATGTCTGAAATTTTGCCCGATTTTGTCGCTGGGTAACTATTTAATTGATAATATATCCGTTATACATAAAAAATAAGCTATTATAAATTATTTCCAAAATTGACATTTTTTCCATACAAGTTGTCAGTTCATTGCCTGGACTATAGGGTGTACCAAAAATAGGGTGTGAACCGACCAAGGGCTCAACAGGTATCGTGTTCTGATAAGAAATAACAGAAAAAAAAATTGATGCGATTTTTTTTGGACAAGCTCCATAAAAATGGAAAAAAAATCTCCATAAAAATTTCGGTTTTTTTTTTCAGAACACGATACCTGTTAAGCCCTAGATCGTTTCATACCGCATTTTTGTTACACTTGTATTACGGACTGGTTTCCAATACACAGGAAAAGAGTAAGGCGCAACACAGCAGGTGGGAGGATGACTTCCCGCCCAAGTGGACAAGATTGGCACAAGACAATGATACTTGGAAAACTTTAGAGGCATTGAAACCTAGGTTAAGCTTCATAACCGTGCGGGCTCAGACAAGCCGGTCTCCCTCTGTAATAGAAGGCTACTAAAGGCTCATCAGGGTTCCATGCGCCAGTTTTCGACCAAGGACAAGCCAAACGTTGTGAGGTGCAAGAAGATGCAGTTTTCGTGAATAAAAATACCACATAACAATCTTCCTCCGATGACTGGACACCTGGTTCGCAGGTTCCACGCAAATATTTGAATTGACATAATATAAACATTAATTGACAATTCAAATGGCGTGGCACACATTTTTGACATTGACAGTCGGCTGCGGATCACATCCATTTGGACCGGATGCATGGATTTCAATCCGTTCGGAAATCCAAAGCTAGACTTCCTTTCAATTGGCTCACGTTTATCACATCCACGTATGGATTTAGGAAGACGACCACTCCATTTGGATTGCTGGACGTATCGTGAATGGGCAGCTTAAGCATCTAGCGAATCGCGGATTTATAATTAGGCGAACTAAATTTACAGTTCATTGCACACGAATGTTGCCACAGTTTCGCTAGTGCTGTTAATATTGATATTTAAAATATCCCGTTCATGCCCTCTGTTCCTTTGTGTGAAATCAAAATAAAAAAATCGGTTGGAATTAAAATCACATCGAACATCATTTTAAGACATTGCTAAGGATGCTGTCTGCCATTTGTTTTGTTGACAGTTCCAACCATTCATTAGCCAAGCCGTTTTGCCGTATAAAGAGCTATAATAGCGACATAAAACATGAAACTCTGCGATAAAATTATTTGGAACTTTAAATAAAAAAAAAAAAAAAAAAAAAAGATAAACCGTACGCGGTTTTCGCTCGCTGTTCGAATCCACATGTAAATAGTTTTTAAATATTTTGAATAATAAAAAAAGTATACCTTAATAACGAAACAAATTATTTAATGAAATATTTTTTGTTTCGTTTATTTTTAACGAGGAAGTTACTCCGATCATTTTACTCGACCACATCGAGATTTTTGATCGAGAGAAAGAATATAATGGAAAAATAAACCATCATTGTCTGTAGCCGCCGACAGGATTCGAACCTGCGACCTTTCTATTAACGCTAGACTGCTCTACTAACTTCCATTATATTCTTTCTCTCTGTATCATATCGTTTAAAAAAAGTATAGTTTGCAGACGTTCCAAAATATACGTAGCATAGTGGGTATTTATAATATAATTTGTCCAATTGGGCCGTTATTACCTTGGCAATAGCGGCTATGTTCCCGTGCGTGACCCCGGCCGCGGCCGGCGCGCCCTTGAGCCGCAGCTCGAGGTGCGCGGCGCGGGCCTCAGCCTCCTGCCGAGCCGAGATGGCCGCCTCCAACTTCTGCTTTAGCTCCTCCACTTTTCTTTCTTCTTCCGCCCTTGATTTTTCTAGAAAATGATAATAGACTTAACACTTTTAGTCGGCGAGAAGAGAGAGACTATCGGTCGACTAAAAGTCTGGAATATGCGGCTCTAAGAGTCCGCAGTAAGCTCGGCCGAATTTCACCTTCCCATACATACGGAGTTTCGTTCTCATTTTTAACCCCCGGCGTAAAAAGAGGGGTGTTATAAATTTAACGTGTCTTTGTGTTTGTGTATCTGTCTGTAGTATCGTAAGTCCCAAACAGATGGACCGATTTGAATGCGGTTTTTTTTTTGTGTCATAGATAATTTCATCCCAAATGTTCTTAGCCATGTTTCATGAAAATCTGTTCAGCCGTTTTTGAGATATTGGACTTTGAAATGAAAATGTCGGAGGTTTTTCAACTTTTCTAAGTTGTAAAACTACTTACAATGACATGAGGTATATCTATGTCTGTAATTTAAAAAAGTACGTATAAAACAAACAAAATACAGCAAAAACAAGTTTTGTATGAAAAACTTAAATTCGCTGTATCTTTTTTACTATGGTATCTGAAGCTACATAAACTAATTACAGACCTGGATATACCTCATGTCATTGTACATGCAAAGTTTCGTTACAATCCAACGCGAAGTTTCAAAATGAAAGCGTAACTACGTTTGTATGGAGAATCGAGCTTACTGCGGACTCTTGAATTTATTGTATTTATTTATTTATCTCAGGCAACAAGGCCCATTTGGGCTTTCAGCCATGAAAATTTCAGTTTAATTTCTTGGAGTTTTATTTATTTATTTCATTGCATATTTGAGAAAATCACTATACATATCATATATTTGACGACCGGTTAGTCTAGTGGGTAGTGACGCTGCCTACGAAGCTGAAGGTCCTGGGTTCGAATCCCGGTAAGGACAAATATTTGTGTGATGAGCATGAATATTTGTTTCTGAGTCATGGATGTTTTCTATGTATTTAAGTATTTCTATCTATTAAATATATCGTCGTCTAGTACCCATAACACAAGCCTTATTGAGTTTACTATGGGACTAGGTCGATTTGTGTAAGATTGTCCCCTAATATTTATTATTATTTATTTATTATTTATTTATATCGGCGTGAAAAGGGTCGCCAGCCTCATAACTATCCATATGTACTCGGCCGGCAACCCCTTACTTCCCGGCCTCTGTAGTAACGTACTAATACCGTACCTATGAGCCCCTCTATAAGCGGCTGCACGTCGATGTTGAACCGCTGCGTGGCTCTGAAGTCCGGGTCGTAGCCGTTCTTGTGCAGAACTATCTGCGTGACGCATTCCTCTATCAACTTGTAATACGCTGGCCTAGAAACATTTTACAAACATTGTATGGACCAAGGATGCGCTGTGTTGAGAATGAACTACATACATTTGATAATAGGCATGATGCCTCATGTTCAAATTGATAACGTAGTGCTAAATGGATAGTAAACCACCAAATTATCGTAATAAAGTATAAATTATAAATTATAATTAAAATCATAAAAAATATGAACCTTGAAAGTTTAGAAAAAATATGCATTTTTTTTTATAGTCCAAGAGTAAATTAAAAGCTACCAATAGAATCCTTACGCTTTTCTAGAAACAA
Source organism: Epinotia ramella (assembly GCA_947578815.1). Lineage (NCBI taxonomy): Eukaryota > Metazoa > Arthropoda > Insecta > Lepidoptera > Tortricidae > Epinotia > Epinotia ramella. The sequence goes on along the minus strand of OX388227.1, from coordinate 4,466,003 downwards.
ATTTGTATGACAGCTATGTACTTAAACGCAGTATTTCGCGACCGAAACAACAATTTACCTGATTTTCCACACTACGATTAGTACAAATGTACAAATGTGACGTCATACTTGTATAGACACACAGTATGAAGCGTTTCGCGCTGCCGCCAGCGAGGTCAATCTTTGTCTCAATTTTTTAGGTATTTGTGTTCTTTAATTGTAGTTGCTCCCATACAAACATTTGTTCCTCTCCAAAAACTGGTTCGAATGACGTCACAAAAAAATCTTAGTCATCATCCCTATTGCACCGTGATTTAACAACAATAGTACATTGTTTAAGGAGGGGCGTAAGTGGAATACTGCGAACAAGAGTCTATCAGAAGATCTAGCTTTTGATGACTCGAGTTTGCAATATTCTTACGCCCGTGTTATACACAATGTTTTTCATCATATTTGCGAAGAAACAAATACATTTTAGATGAAATTTATACAAATCGTAATAAAAACTGCAACATGTCAGTTGTCCATTTTGTTGAATTTGACGTGAGGCGCATATGGCAAGGACCCTTCGGTATACAGCCACGATTTGAAAACACTTAAAAACATTCTACATAGACACTAAATAAGTACATATTAAATCAATAAATAATTCTGTTAAACATGTTTGAGTAGTATTTTAAGTTTAAATTTATTTATGAATACGTTTTCAGACATCGTATTTGATATAAAATCTCTTTGCTTTGTAACTGCCGTATGAGTGACAGATACAATTTAAGAAAAAAAACCATTACGCCTGTGGGCGTAACATAGGCTATTGTAGCTCTGTATGTCTGCGCATTATGAAGCCCTTTTCAAGCAAGTGTGATGAAAAAATGTATAAACTTCAAATGACAAATGAAGCGTTAGAAAAGCGCTTAGAAAACTTCAAATGACAAATGAAACGTAAGAATATAACGTTCTAGTAGTAAAGGTCGCTGGGCTAAGCAGCAGACGGACAGACGGACATGGTGAAACTATAAGGGTTCCTTGTTGACTGCGGAACCCTAAAGGTAGAGGAACGAAATTGACAAACACAAATGCGCAACGTAAGCATCCTACTAATATTATAAATGCAAAAGTTTGAATGTTTAGATGTTTGGAATTTTGTTACTCAATCACGCTTAAACGGCTCAACCGAAATGAAAGAAATTTTGCACAAAGATAGTTTAAAGCCTGGATTAAAATGTAGGATAGTTTTTATCCCGGCTCCACGCAGACGAAGTCGCGGGCGGAAGCTAGTGTCTAATGGTTCCTTTACACAATCGGCGATCATGGCCGATCATACAGGACGCAACTATGCGTTAGACGGAGAAAAACATATTTCCATCGCATTCCAACGCATAACTGTGTCCCTAGTCCTGCGCCATGATGGCCCATTGTGTAGAGGTACCATAATAAACAGCTCCGCTCATTTTGTGTTGTAACTCGATATAAAACGTATCCATTTTCGCTGCTCTTGACTATACTGAAAACGTACTTAAATTTAAGTCATCTCACCTGATCAATTCGTCGTCCCGTATGAACAGTAGGTGCTGCAGTATGGACAGTAAATACGGTTCCGCTGGAGTGTCCATAACTAGGTTCTTCACCAGCTCGAAGCATTCGTTCGCGTCGTGGAAGTCCACTCTGGAACACAACATAAGCGGTGAATAACTGGGCCACGAAAGGAGTAATTCAGTTACTAGCCACTTCTAAGTGAAAACTTCTTTAGCGGCGCTGTGCACTTTTTGTGATGGGGATTTTTTTTTAACTCGCCACAGGTCACGTGACCGTGAGATTCGTAAGACGTATGGATGGGAAGTTGATTTTTCTGAGAGATAAACTTATTAATGTTAAATAATTGTAATAGTTCTGAAGTGTTCAATTTTTTATGTAATATAAATTGTCATGTTTGTCTACAATAGCGCAATAAATGAACATTGTATTTTACCACATAAATGATAGAAAGTACTTTTATACTGATAATTAAAGCAATTCGTGCAAAATTAATCCCACCAAAAACATTACATGTAAAGTGATGCCAAGACTCCATAGCTCATACAGCTTTCAGCGTGAAAAAGATATCAGATCGCAATTAGCGCCAAGCTTCCTACTCCACACGGCGTAACTCTACCACTACCAGCCACGCTCTACAAATTCTACATCTTGGCTAAAAAGTATAGCTTTGTTGGGCACATCCCGGTCGCCGCATAGACTTTCACGCCGAATAAATTTATGATGATATTAATTAGTGACGGGTTTATCCTTTTTAGCCAAGATGTAGAATTTGTAGAGCGTGGCTGGTAGTGGTAGAGTTACGCCGTGTGGAGTAGGAAGCTTGGCGCTAATTGCGATCTGATATCTTTTTCACGCTGAAAGCTGTATGAGCTATGGAGTCTTGGCATCACTTTACATGTAATGTTTTTGGCGGGATCTCATTCCTTTTTGTAAGGTAATTTCTAAAGAAGTGAATGGGAAAAGAGTGGGGGGTGATTTACTAAAAATCCTGAAATACGTATTTTATTATTTATAACAAGGAGTCCCTATATAAATTTTCAGACCCTTAGCATCAAAAATTGCGGAAGTCTCATACAAAGTTCCATCCCCTACTTTAAGGGGTTGGAGGGTAGAAGTTCCAATTATTTGAATTATTTTGTTGATTGTGTACTAATACTAGCTTACATACCAAATTTCAGCTTTATAGGACTTCAGGAAGTACCCTAGAGGTTTTGATGATCAACATCAGTGAGTCAGTGACGAAATCGGCGTTTTTTAGATATCAATAAAATCTTAAGTATAAGAGCTATGTTACTGAAACTTTATATGTTTAATAAGTCCACTATTGACATCATATCCCGAGAATTTTGTTTATCTGGTATAACCCAAACCCAAGTTACAAGGGTTCAAAAAAACGACGAACCACTTCGAGAAAAGGTAGGTAGTGCCCTTGCGTTGCGCTTCGCTTGGCTCGTCTTGAGGGGGCACTACCGTGCCCCCAGATATATTTACCACATATATGGTAGTACTTTTATACTGTTACATTGTCATTGAGTTTTCACTCCAGCCGGCACTCCCGGAGTGCAACCCGGTCTTTTTACTGATCTTATTAGGATTACTTTGAGAATGCTCTAGGATAATCTAGATAATATTTCGGTATTCGGTTATCTAGGTACATGGTTATATTTGCTTTCTACATGTTTTTAGGAAGTGGCTGGTTATTGGGAGGTTGAAAGTAATAGGCGATTTACTTTCTCCCCATACCTATGTTCTGCCGAGTTAAAATACTATCCGGTATCTGGCCGGATACTACACCACTATTCGGTATTCAGCCGGATATTACAATTGTGGCCGGACACCGGATAGTGACAATACATATAATCACGCCTGTTCCCATTTGCTACGATCTTGACAAACCATGGTGGTGCATCATTCACCTTCATTACATGTTGGAGATGGGAGGAGTTTTAACTCTGATATGGGAGGGCACTAAGACATAATTTGTCTCTTAAGGCTCTATGATTGACTCAGAGTATTGACACTTAAATAAGTTTCTGTCAGAAAAATCATTTTTGGTACAAGCTTTTATTGCCGACTGTACTTTTCTGTATACCATCATCAACTACTCATTGAGACGATTCTAACGAGCCCAAACTCAACGGGGTTACGTCGGTTTAGTACTGAATTCCCATGGCCACCTTCTGTCTCCATCACCAGATCAGCTCGATGGTACCATAATATTGAATTGTCGTCCAAACTATACTTATACCCAAAATTTCAGCTCAATCGGTCACCGGGAAGTGGGTCAAATTTAACTTGCAAGATTTGCCCCATAAATACATACTAACATACTTACTAACAGGGCAAGTTAATATAAAGCTTGTAAAATAGAGTACAGTTTTATTTGTCAAGGTTTTAATTAAAATGGAATTTGAGGGTTTTTGTCAATTAGAATGGGATTGAAGGTGACAGTTTTGTCTATCAACGTCAAATAGGATATGAAACGACAGATATTTCATCCCCAAACTAATCGCGGTCGTTAATAGTACATTACTTACCAAGGGCTGTGAAAGAAAGAAAGCACGAAACCGCAGGTATTTGTGACCCGAGCCGCAGGCGAGGGTTGTAAATATGCGATAGAGGGCTTTCTTCTTTACTGCCCGTGGTGAGTACACAATTTTACGTCCTCACCAGGCCATAATGCGAGTTTTACCGTACGCGTAGCGTGCGGTAAAACCCACATTATGGCCTGGTGAGGACGTAAATATATGTATACCTACGAAAGGATATATTATGTAATGTTTTTAATATGAACACTGGAAAAGTCCAAATCGGCAACACTGGTCCATGAAACGTACACTTGTAAATTATATGTTCAATGGTTGTAACTGACCTGACATCGTCGAATTTGGCCAAGAACTCGTCCTGGTCGGCGGCCGCGTGCTGGTCGAATACGGTCATCTGTATCTGTCTCGCTCCCTCCGCGCCCGCTCGCAGCTCGTCTGTCAAACAAGTACGTATCACGTTTACCGTTATTTGATCCACATTAATCACCTGACCGCGATCACCCAGGGGAACCTAGCGGCAATTAGTTTATATTCAACTAGGAAAAAATGATAATGTTCGGTTATGGCGCTTCGCCGGACGCTACCGCGTCACGCTCACTTCGCTCGCTCGGCTCGCACGCTGTAGGGTCGCAGTTCAACTAACAACCTAACCGTTTTTTTTTCCCTGGGGGATCAGGCTTGGGGATTAACGTGGATAACAGCGTAATTCTCATGTAATATAATGTATTGAACATATATATACAAATTTTGTCTTAGTAGAGACATTTGCGTAGATTTAGATTTGTTTATCGCACGATAAGAATTACAATACAAATTTGCCTAAGTCAAGGTTACAAGAATTTCTAACATGCTCGTCAATTTTAATAATAAAAACTTCAAGTCATATGTGTATATGCACACAGAGTGGATTTGTGTAACGCCATTTGGAGGGAAAATACTCTAAATACTTGAGATAGTTAATTTTACTCACAGGAAACAATCCTTTATTTTTAAAATGGAGCAAAAGTGCATTCAAACCTTTTGCGAAAATATGTTTGCCACAACCGGGAAGCGAACCAACTAAATCAGATAAAAGCGTGTACTTTTATGGCATATATTTTTTTTTTTTTTTCAAAGCTACAACTATCTTTACAGGGTAAAATAGGGTCAATCGTAAGGATTCAATCTCATCAAGAAATACATCTTTTAATGTGTGTGTGTGTGTGTTGTGTAATGTTCTCGCAATTAATAATTGATTGATTGATAGACCCTTTAATAAAATAATTTAACTTGTCCCAGTGAATTTATAGGTATGGATTCCATGTATTTCTTTTTTTTTCACCCTGTATGCATTTATATCAGAGACTTGCGATCTTCATCAAATTCCTGGTTTTACCGCCCTAGGTGAGTAATGTCTTACCTATCAGGTCCTGAAGTCCAGTCCTCATGAACTCGCTTCTCAAATGCATTCGGAACTCCAGCTCTTCCGGTTCCGTTATTATGGCGTTTATGAGCTGCATGCAGCCATTCTGTGGAGAGACAAACATGTTTTACAAAATTGTTGTAAAGTCGCTTATAAACTATCAGAAGAAACCGAAAGTTAATGTTGTTTAATTTACTAAGATTATATTTAAAAAAACCGGCCAAGTGCGAATCAGACGAAGGGGGAAACGGCAAAAAAATCATGTCTGTTGTATGGGTCTCTCCGACTCGCACTTGGCCGGTTTTTTACTATTTGCTGTTATAGCGGCAACAGAAATACGTCATCTGTGAAAATGTCAACTGTCTAACTATGAAAATGAAAATGAAAATGAAAAAAGTTTATTGGATAAATTAACATTTCAGTACATCACGACCCTGTGTCCTGAGCTAGGAACCCCTGTGTTACAGGACTCAGTTTCGTATCAAAGCATCATGCACTTAGATATACAGTTATACAGGGAGACGGTCAGTCTCAATAGAACTTATGCTTAACTAATTTTTATATATTATCTTTGCGTGTGTGAGCGTGTATGAGTGTGTGTGTGTGTGCGCGTGTGTGTGTGTGTGTGTGTGTGTGTGTGTATGCATGTGTACAGCTTAATATATATATATTTCCATAAGGGAAGGGTAAGGAAATGGGTAAGTAAAATAGAGCATAAACAGCTTTACTTTATCACGGTTAGGAGATGTTCGGTCTCGTTATAATCCAGCTGCATAAGCCACCTTGTTAGCAACTGCTTGCTGGGGGGCCTTTTTATGTCATGGTGTTTGCAAAACGCTCTCATTACTAATGGACAGATAAAGGCATGGAATCTCTGCGCAAATCTTGTCAATGTTTTAGGGGTTTTCCAGCGCTGTCGTCGTCTTATATCTGCTTCGAAGATCCTGTCGTGCAGTTTGCCATAGCTGTAGAGTACTTTCCTCAAAAACAGTTGACGGACAGTGAGAACATTTGCAATTTTGTAAATCTCTTTCGTGCTGAAGCGGGAAGATTTCTGGAATATTACTTTGAGGAGAGACCGTTGGGCTCTTTCTAGTTTAATCAGATGCGTCTTTGCCGCGGTCTTTGATGCGTTTTTGAACTATCACGGTTCATGAGATACAGCCTGGTGACAGACGGACGGACAGCGGAGTCTTAGTAATAGGGTCCCGTTTTTACCCTTTGGGTACGGAACCCTAAAAAATAGTCTGTATTTTACTACGAGCTATCAATGAGTTTCTGACTGCATCATCAGAGCTCAAATGAAACCAAATTCTATATACACAATAGCTATGTAATTATATTAAAGTCCCCTCATTTAATACACAGCTATGTATATACTTGGTTTACATATAACGGTTGGTTGTTGGTAAATAAAAACACATTTGGGGACAATCTTACACAAATCGACCTAGTCCCAAAACTAAGCAAAGCTTACTATGGGTACTAGGCGATATACATACTTATATAGATAAGTACATACAAAACATCCATGACTCAAGAACAAATATTCATGCTCACCACACAAATAAATGTATTTACCAGGATTCGAACCCGGGACCTCCGGCTTCAACCAACTAGGCTACAGAAAAAAGTACTTTTCACGCCACTGTTCAGAAATGTGGCCATAGATGGTCTAAAACCAAGCTGGAAAGTAGGCAAAAGCTGTAGCACCTGAACAACCACTACTACAATGTTTCATTGTAGTAGTGGTTGTTATTGTTGGACAGTTCGAACAGCGATTCCCCAATCGCAGCTCCCCCCGCCCCCATACTACGATTAGTACAAATATACAAATGTGACGTCACACTTGTATAGGCACACAGTATGAAGCGTTTCGCGCTGCCGCCAGCGAGGTCAATCTTTATCTCAAATTTTTAGGTATTTATGTTCTTTAATTGTAGTTGCTCCCATACAAACATTTGTTCCTCTCCAAAAACTGGTTCGAATGACGTCACAAAAAAATCTTAGTCATCATCCCTATTATAATTATTTGCAATTTCCTCGCAGTAAGCGTGAAAAGTGGAGTGTAATGTCTCGGCCAAAAGTGCAATAGATGGACTCGTCTCCTTCGAGGTCCTCACCTAGCGGAACCCACTCGTCCATCTATTGCCTACATTCCAGCCTTTACAACAATGTACTATACCTTTAAACTTTCCGGTGCCTTCGCATCAAGTCCCTCCACTATACAAAGCAGCCTCGGTTTCCGATTGGACTCGCCGGCCATCGTGATGGCTTCTAGAACCTTCTCGTGCCCGTTGGGGATGAGACATATCGCTGCTAGCACCTGTAACACAAGTTACTATGGGTAGGGTGGGTTGGAAGTGACGTAGGGGGTTATGTTTTGGGGAAATGAGGTTTCGAGTAGACTCTAAGACATTGACATAAAGCTGATCTGATTCGTCCCTTCTGCACTGTCATACTCGCTATTAAGTCATCATTCGCTTGTCCTTATCCGATTTACTTGGGGTCGGCGCAGTATGTTTTTTTCTTCCATACCTCTCTCGCCCGTCAACTCATCACACTTCCTTCCTGTTTAATCGTCTCTCACGCAGTCCATCCACCTTTTCCTTGGTCTAACCTCTTCTCTTACATCCCTCTACATTCATACGTATTGCCCTTGTAGTAACATGACTATCATCCCTCCTCATAACATGTCCATACCACCGTAGACACTTACATACTCGCTATTAAGTGACGGATAAAAGCATTCATTCCTCTCGCACTTACGTCCATGCTAGTAAGGGACGAATGCTTAACGCTGCGTCCGACATAAACGCAATCATGCTAGCTAGTCAGTTATAGTTATATTTACCACGGATCTAGTTTGAACTATGGCGTTATTTTATGGGGAAATCCCAATCAGCCTTTGATATGAGCCTGAATCTGAATCTAAACCATCTTCGTCTGTAGCCCCCGACATGACTCGAACCTGCGATCTCTCTATTAACGCTAGAGTGCTTTGACCACTAAGCTACAACGACATTAACTGAAGTCGCGTATCTTTCGACTATATTATACGAATAGCGACCTCTCTGTATCGCGTGGTCGCGTAATATGATGATCGGGGTAACTTCCTTGTTAAAAAATAACACGAAACAAGAAATATTTAATAAAATAATTTGTTTCGTTACGATGTATAAGATCTTTGATATGTTTTGTGGACATACCTTGGCCGCTTCCAAGCCGCATGTGGTTTCCTCGCCTCCAAACTCCTCGCTAAAACTGGCAATGCCTCTCTGCACTCAAACACTGTTCTGACACCGACGGTGTTGTTCAAGATGGCGGACAAATACCGGATGCACTCGTACTGCACTGGTACTACTTCCCTTTTTTATGAGGAGACAAACGAGCACCCATACCACCTGATGATTTTGCAAATGCTTGCCCAAACAGAAGCTTCAGAAATAGCTGAACTCGAGCAGCTTAGCTAGCATAAGTCGCTTTATATCGGGCAGACAGCATTCGTCTCCCTCGCACGCCTTTGCCAGTAAGGGAGAGATGCTTTAGTAGCGTCGCAGAGGTGTCAGAGCGATGCGCCTTGAGGCTAACTTCAGAGAAGCAATTTTGCAGTTAGTTACACCTACTACGGATATTGCGGCTCTCGGCTGCGCTAAGGAGTTATTCTATGGGGAAATCACAATTGCGCTTTCATATCTTTGGACGACATACCTTGGCCGCTTCCAAGGCGCAATGTGGTTTCCTCGCCTCCAAACTCCTCGCTAAAACTGGCAATGCCTCTCTGCACTCGAACACTGTTCTGATGCCGACAGTGTTGTTCAAGATGGCGGACAAACACCGGATACACTCGTACTGCACTCGGTCGTAGCGCGAGTCACTGGAACATGTGAAACAGGACATTACAGAATAAATAACAGTATGTACGTCAGAAATGCATCAAAAAGGTAACCGATATAGCCCTCCGAATCGCTAAACTTAAGTGGCAGTGGGCGGGGCACATAGCACGTAGAACCGATGGCCGTTGGGACGGAAAGGTTCTCGAGTGGCGACCACGTACCGGAAGGCGTGGCGTGGATAGGTCCCTCACAAGGTGGACTGATGACCTGTTAAAGGTTGCGGGAGTCCGCTGGATGCGGGTGGCGCAGGACCGGTCACTTTGGCACTCTTTGGGGGAGGCCTATGTCCAGCAGTGGACGTCTTTCGGCTGATATGACGATGATGATGATGACGTAGAAGGTTGGCTGACAAAACCAATAATTGACAGTTGTAGAGCTCTTGGCATCTCGCTCAACCGTATAGCGCGTCCTCTTTCGTCTACCATCTCGTTTGCGTGTCATCGCCCTGGTACAATCAGCATCATTAACATGTATATACTTTTCGACTTTATCTTTAAGCAATAAGGTCCTAGAAGCCCCTGAAAGTATACATGTGTATGACGCTGATTGTATGTACCACGCCGGCCGCGATACGATGGGTGTTTTAAAGATGTATCAACCACGTTCGAGTGAATTGCAACTCGGTGATTTTTTTATACTACTACGGTGGCTAACAAGCATACACACTGCCTGATGGTAAACAAACACCGTAACCAACTCTTACGACTCGAGAAGAGTAACAAGCGCGTTACCAACACTTTATTGATTTGAAGATTCGTTGTGTTGCCAGCAAGGGCAAGTCCCTCACTGTCAACACAGCGCAACGTCGGGAGCAAAAACCTTAACTTTAACTAGGCAACTTGCTTGACCATAGACTAACCTTTATAATAATCTACTAACAATAACTCACCGATAAAATCCACTTCCACTGGCAGCGTTAAAATATACGAAATACGTTAAACAAGCTTTAATCTAGTTTAAACCTTGTTTGTATGTATGTAGTTAAAGTAGAAACTTGAGGACTATTAGCTTTTAGGCTGTGCATCTTACTTTCAACTTTATTGTAAGCAACCTAAGGTCTACATTTTATATAACACATATCACCCCTAAACATCCCGCATCTCACGACTTTAAAGCATATTTCAATAAATAGATTTCAAGAAATTATTTGTCATATCACTAAACCCATCGACGAACGACTTTATACTCTATTCCAAAATCGTAAAAGTAGAAAGTTACTGAATCCAAGATAATGTTGTTAGGGCAGGGCTATCCTCAGGTTTTTAGAGTGTAGGCTACATACATATCTAGACTTTATCACAATCTCCTTAAGGTCTAAATTTAATAGCTACACCATAGCATGGTAGATATCCATAGAAACGAACTTCGTCAGACGATTTCTAACCTTATTTTAACGTTATTAAAGTACAAACTTACTTGGTATAACACAGACTCTCTCAATCCTCATTAAGTCTTCTATAGAGTTTAAGCTAGACGAAGATTGCCTTTATAATAATCACCATAGGGTCTAAACTAATTTGCTACGAGTACACATTGAAATAAAAAATCCATCAACACGGACAGCGTCGCTCGATTCCGAACCTTATCCCAACGTAGTTAAAGTGCAAACTTACTTGGTATAACACAGATTCAGGGTTGTCAATATACTCTCAATGCCCTTCGTGCCGAATTCTTCAATCCAAGATAAAGGGTTGTTAGTTAATGCTATCCTCAGGTTTTCTAGGCAGCTGTGTAGCTTGCCGACGGAGAGTTCCGGCTGGTTTAAGTAGGCGACGTAGTCTGAGGGCTTTTCGAACTTTGACCGGCCTTCCTGGAAAGAGGAATTGACACGTCAAACCTAATAAAAAAATAGTACATTTCGATGCTAGTGCAAAAAGTAGGTCATTACGTCACGAGTACCGAGATATGCTCGCCTACGGCTCGTGGCAAGACTCGGGACGAGTGAAGAATGACATTTCCGCCGTGAATCGAACGACGTTTTTTAATACAGTTGCGAAAAAATAAGAAAAATAACGAGTAATTCTGTAACATCATTGTAATACAGTTGAAAAATAATGAAGTTGTTCAAAAACCATTTTTTTAATACATTGACATAATAATTAATGGTACAATTTGTACAATATATTGAGTGGGAAAAGTGAAAAGCACAAATTCGCGAAATCCAACTTTCCGCACGCTAAACAGCTACGTAAAGTAGCACTTTTTGAGCAACTGTATTAAAAACAAGACTTGCGTATGCGCACCTCCCCGCGCTCTCTATTTACTTAACATTTTACGGAGATCGCCGATTGGACGTCACGGGGCGAGTTGCACAGATATTGCGACCCATTCCAAATTAGAGGTTTCTAATAGTAATGAAAAAAAAATAATAGTAATGGTCACTGCACTAAGTTGCGGACTGCGGACTAGCCCTTATTTATTTATTTTAACTTTATTGAACGATAAAGTACTAATGGCGGACTTAATACCATAAGGCATTCTCTACCAGTCGACCATTGGGCTAAACTGAAACATTTGGTGCAGGCATTTAAATCTTCAATCTTCTCACGAGTCAAGGATCGACACTATTGACTGCGAACATGCGAAATGGATCTAATATTGCAAATGAGAAAAGAACTCCATTTAAAATCTACAGTAGATTTCTATTTTCGGCACTTGTATCGTAAATAACTATTGATGAAGTTTTAAATGGAGTTATTTTACCGCACTATCTTCCCCGAAAGAAACTGACTCTTAGAACTTAGAAAAGTTGAAAACACAACATCTACATTTCAAAGTTCAATATCCCCAAACCACCTGAACCGATTTTGTTGAAACGTAGCTAAGAACCATATCGATCACGTCAGCTTTCGGCCCAAACATACCGCATTTAAATCGGTCCGTTCGTTTAGGAGCTACGGTGCCACAGACAGACACAGATATGTCAAACTTATAAAACTCCTCTTTTAGCGTCAGGGGTCAAACCCATAGTCGTGCTGGATCGTGGAATGTGGATAAAAGCGAGTAGGAAAGCGTGTTGGAGACTCCAACCATAGTAAAGTTGGTACAGTCAGCGTCATATACTTAGTAGCAGCCAGAGTAGCCAAATTGTCCACACCCTTATTCTTACAGTAATAAAGACGTGTCCCGAAATATTTGGCTACCTTGGCTACTAACTATATGACGCTGACTACTACCAATTTTACACAAACGTTCACAGTAGTAATCGATATGATACAGAGAAAGAACATAATGGAAAAATAAACCATCTTCGTCTGTAGCTCCCGACAGGATTCGAACCTGCGACCTTTCTATTAACGCTAGACTGCTCTACCAACTGAGCTACGAGGACAGTGACTTACGCTGTGTATTTTTGTATTACATTCCCGCTAAGACTAGCGCCCTCTGTATCGTGTTATAGACTTGTTTCACAGCCTTGGCACACCTCTAATGGGCGAGCTATACGCTCGCTCCATTCACATCGAACCACATCAGGTAGTTTCGGACAACCGAGAGAGATGGCGCTGGTGTAAATTTAAATACCATTTATCACGAAACAAATTATTTAATTAAATATTTTGTATCATATCGATATTAAAATGATCAGGGTAACTTCCTCGTTAAAAATAACACGAAAACAAAAAATATTTAATTAAATAATTTGTTTCGTGATAAGGGTATTTAAACGTTCACAGTAGTCTTAAACTTAGTTTTACTACTTTCTTCTATTATTATCTGTGGCACGTTGGCCCTTAATTCTTCTTGTGCTAAACTCCATGGTCGCAATACTTTCCAAGAAAATATTTTTTTTTCCTGATGCTGCCCATCCCACTCATTATAAAACGAATCAACGCAACACCTAGATATACATTTTTTTTTTATTTCTATCAAAGTGGATAATTGAAAAATTATTCGCCACGAGCGGGATTTGAACCCGCGACCTCTGGAATCTGTCCATCGCTCTTGCCAACTGAGCTACCGTGGGTCCGGTGGTGGCGACGAATCTTTCAATCCCTTCCACTGTTCTAAGTACACCTTAGGGAGGCTCGTAGCGATATCTACCGCGAAGTTATTACAACTTCTGAAACTGAAATTTGGAATTTCGCTAGCGGACGTTTCTGCTTAGTAAACATTTACTGTAGATAGTCTACGTTTCAAAGCGCACCTAAAGCAGGTTAACGATAGCATTTAGGTTCACTACGCCCGCATTCCCACCTCGTTCGCATTCCGAACTCGTCCGCATTCCCAACTCGTCCGCATTCCCAACTCGACCGCATTCCCAACTCGACCGCATTCCCAACTCGTCCACATCCCCAACTCGTCCACATCCCCAACTCGTCCGCATTCCCAACTGACAACTAAACATAACCACCATATACCTAACTTCCCATTGTTGACGAGCTAGGAATGTTGACTAAGTGGATGCTGACAATATAGGAATTGGACGATTTGGGAATTGATCGTGGATTAAACGGAATTGTTGACGTGTTGGGAATGCAGACGAGTTGGGAATGCGGGCGAAGTGAACGTGGTATCAGAAAAGTTACCTGAGCATTGACGAATTTGTAAGCGACCAGCATCTTCTTCTTCTGATCCCTCGAGTATTTCCGGAGCGGGGCTTTCTTCTCCTCGCTGAGATTCATGTCCGACTGGAAACACACAAACAAATCACGTTAGTCCCACGTCTACAGATTCCCTATTCTACAGATTCCCATTACTACAGATTCTCATGTCTAAGGGTTCCCAATTCTACAGATTCTCATGTCTAAGGATTCCCAATTCTACAGATTCCCATTACTACAAATTCTCATGTCTAAGGGTTCCCAATTCTACAGATTCTCATGTCTAAGGATTCCCAATTCTACAGATTCCCATTACTACAAATTCTTATGTCTAAGGATTCCCAATTCTACAGATTCTCATGTCTACAGATTCCCAATTTCCTATGTCTACTTAATTTGAATTCTACAGATTCTCATGTCAACAGACACCCATGTCTACATACAGACTTCCAAGTTTCGGATTCCCAATTCTATAGATTCTCATGTCAACAGATTCCCAGTTTCCCATGTCTACTTAATTTGAATTCTACAGATTCTCATGTCAGCAGACACCCATGTCTACATACTTCCAAGTCGTCGGATTCCCAATTCTACAGATTCTCATGTCTAAGGATTCCCAATTCTACAGATTCTCATGTCTACAGATTCCCAGTTTCCCATGTCTACTTGATTTGAATTCTACAGATTCTCATGTCAACAGACACCCATGTCTACATACAGACTTCCAAGTCGTCGGATTCCCAACTCTACACATTTTCATGTCTATAGATTCCCAATTCTACATATTCTCATGGCAACAGATACAAATATCTAATTATTTCCAATGCTACAGATTCTCATATCTACGGTTTCCTATGTCTACGGATTCCACATCATATGAATTCTCTCCCAATTCTATAGATTCTCATCTCTGCAGATTCCTATGTCTAAGGATTCCCAATTCTACAGATTTTCACGTCCACAGCATATATGCACAGCAGTGTGAGTTTGAGATGTTGGTTCTAAGCATATCCCTTTACACTGGCAGTTATACTTAACAAACCGTGTTAGCATAAATGTGTTTTATCCCTTTCCCAAAACCAAAAACAACGAAGTGATAGATAAGACAAACTAATTTTAACGGCATTTTAGGTAACTAATAGGTTTGATGAGCGTTTATGGACGAAGCATTAGAAACTAATTTTAACGGCATTTTAGGTAACTAATAGGTTTGATGAGCGTTTATGGATGAGAGCATTACAAACTAATTTGAACGGCATTTTAGGTAACTAATAGGTTTGATGAGCGTTTATGGATAAGAGCATTTCAAACTGATTTTAACGGCATTTTGGGTAACTAATAGATTTGTTAAGCGTTTATGGATAAGAGCATCCACTAACCAGCATCTCCTCAAACCTCCGCTGCAGCTGGGCATCGTCGAGCGCGTCGATCTTGCTCGTGTATTCCGCCGTCGCGTTGCGCTCCTCGTCTTCGGCTCGGCTGGGCTCGGCGCGCGGTACGGTGTCGTAGCCGCGCTCGATCCCGCCGCCGCCCTTCTTTGGACGACCAAACCATGTGTCCAGCTGTGGACAAGGGAAAATTGGTGTTAATTTAACCAACTATACTGGCTGTGGTAATAGTTGTGACTTACTTGAAATACTTGTATTTAAAATGCAAATACAAAATACGTATTTGATATATTGTACATAGATTTTTTTTTTTCAAGTATTTTGTATTTTATTTGAAATACTTTTCGAAATGTATTTTATATTTGTCAAATATAAAATACTTTTTTAATGCCAAGTTTCGAAGGTATTACCTTTACCACTCAAATTTTCAAGTGAATGGGTCAGCGATTCGGCAAATGGCCACTAGAGGCGCTGCAACTTTGAAAGTCTATGTGAAAAATGACTGTTAAAACAAAATGAACGTTATTATCTGTGAAACATGACGTTACGCTTCGCTTTTTAACGAGATTGACTTCGATTTTGTTTCGATTAGGTACTTTTTGAAAGTATTCTATTTGAATAAAGTATTTTGAAAATACAAAAAGCAGTATTTTGCATTTGAAATATTAAATTAGAAAAGTATTTGCATACTGTACTTAAATACTTTTTTTTTAATATTTAACACAAAATAAAGTATTTAATTAATTTGCGGGTTTTATTGAGACACTACCCTAGCGACGAGGACGGGATGCCAATGTAGTGTCTCAATAAAACCCGCTAATGAATTAATCACAGTTTACTTCTGAGAGCACACAAATTACAGATCAATTTAACAGACGCCATCTTTGGAGAGAGCTAGACAGAGCATCACTAGTGATGTGGTGCGTTTTTATTAGGGCTATATACCACACTCTCCACCACCTGGAGGTCTAGCACAACTTACTACCAAGTCGAGTCGCGCGCGACTCAGCGTCTCATGTCTCGCTCGCACTGTATAAACTAGAAAGCGGAGGGTAGATATTTCTCGTCTCGCGTCGCGCTGTGGGGTCAGTTGTGCTAGCCCTCCTGGTCTTAATCAGTTCGCTGAGACACTTCTGCCTTCTTTAGAACTTATGATTATGACTCTAGCCCCGATTCCGAATCTAACCCGCGCATTAACCCTTGTCGCATCTGGTACAGTCATCATCATCAGATCAGCCGAAAGACGTCCACTGCTGGACATAGGCCTCCCCCAGAGTGCCACAAAGACCGGTCCTGCGCCACCCGCATCCAGCGGACTCCCGCGACCTTTACCAGGTCATCAGTCCACCTTGTGGCGGGTCTACCGGTACGTGCTTGCCACTCGAGAACCTTTCCGCCCCAACGGCCATCGGTACTACGTGCAACGTGGTACTGTAGACGATACACAGTACCTTAGGCGAAAAATGTATACATGTCTTTGACGTCGGCTGTAGAGCAAAACCGTCCGGAACCTTTTGACTCTTCTGGAATCGTAAGTGTGCATAGGTTACGGTTTTGCTTACCAACAGGCAGATTGCATGGTTGTTTGGTATCGATGTAGTATTTATTATAAAGTGCCTAAGCGTCTCACATAAAAAAAACTCTTCAGAAATAAATAGTTTTCCGTTTCTGACGCATAGTAACATAGTGAATAGTATTGTTTTCAAAACTGCTATTCAGAAAAGAGTCATTGTTGCCGTCAAATGAGGGATCTAAATTGTACTTCCCATAATTCCCTGTTTAATTTAAGTTTTCCTCATAGAAAATATAAAAAGCAGCATATTCGTCTTGGGCGCACACGTTTGAATCCTTCGTTACGCTCAAGATTCAATATATCGCCCTCGTCGTAAATGCGCACTCTCCACTTCCCAGTAGTCCCACCTCTGTGTGCATACGGCAAACGTATGCAGAGATAATACATATTAACATGCAGAAATAAAGGCTTACTACACATCAACTGTCGTGATATGCCGTGACATGCTCTAAAAAAAATGTACATTCCATGTGTATACGACCGGTTAGTCTAGTGGGTAGTGACGCTGCCTACGAAGCTGAAGGTCCTGGGTTCGAATCCCGGTAAGGGCAAATATTTGTGTGATGAGCATGAATATATGTTTCCGAGTCATGGACGTTTTCTATGTATTTAAGTATTTCTATCTATTAAATATATCGTCGTCTAGTACCCATAACACAAGCCTTATTGAGCTTACTATGGGACTAGGTCGATTTGTGTAAGATTGTCCCCTAATATTTATTTATTTATTTATTTATACGGATATTCAACAACCTGCCAAAAGAATTGAAGGAACTGCCTATTAATATGTTCAAAAAGTATGTTACAAAGTGGCTTTTGCAGAATTGTTTTAATAGCGTGAATGAATATTTTAACTACGGGGTTGACTATTATTGATATTTAGCTTTTATTTATTTCTGACATTGTGGACATTCTGCATTATTAAAATTAAAGTTAAATTATTGAATTATATTTTGACATGCGATCTTGAACATTATAATGATAAGTAGCCTTTACATTAAATTGTTGTTAAATCTATTTTCTATTTTTTGACATTGAGGACATTTTGCATTATTACATTTTACATTGACATCTAATTTTTAACATTATATTGACAAGTAGCATTTATATTAAACTGGCATATACAGTAGAAACTTTATAAACTCACCGAAAACGGCGACTTCTCCCTAACCTTATCCCCAGTGACCCCAGTAACTTTCAAACTATCCATCCTATCGACACAGCTTAGTCTAACAACATTGTCACGCAATTTACACCCTAATTCCTTCGCCATCAGACTGGGCAAATGCGCCAATAAAAACTATACAAAATCTCTTAGAAAACTTCGATAGCGAGAATAAAAACTGTAATTTGAGCAATTTATTAATGGTAGAGTGTTTGAAACATTTTGGGAGTTTTAACATGGCTGTCACTCCAATCGATATAAGCCTATTCGTGAGAGGAATATATAATTGTTAAATCTCGCAAACTACCCCAGACCCCGTATAATGGTCGGCCTTAGCAAGCGATAAGTGACAAGATAGAGCGTCCGTCTCGTTCTATTGAACGGTGTCAGCCAGTGACGGACGCTCTATCTTGTCACTTATCGTGTGATAAGGCCGTCCATGCTACGCGGTCAGATCCACGATCCATTATAAATTGTGCAGCCATAAATTAAATTACCAACGTAATTAACAAAAACGGTCACTATTTAAACCCAATTTTTAAGAAAACTTCCACACGGCCTCAAAAGCGAATAAAAGACATTATAAAACTATCACAATTTAGAACAACTTTGATATCCAAGCGGTATCACACACAAGTATGAACTAAAGCAGAAAACATAAAACATTAAGGAATATCTTAAAATACAATTGCAGAGCCATGCCTCATCCTAAAATGTCTTAAAATACCTCCTTATTCTATGTACTTATGACCATTTGTTTTTGGACTGGATTATGCCAGTTTTAAATAGAAACGGATGAGTATGTAGAAATGTGTTGACATATGTACGGGCCGAAAATCGGGTCATTGTTGTTACGACTTTATGCCGTTGTTATACGGTTTAAAGTGGGGTAGCCGAGTATCTACGCTGGGGGCAAGCCATTGATGTATTAAGTGATCTAAAAGATACCAAGAAGTTAATAGATAAAACGGCGAGTTGAACAGACAGACGAACGCTACTACAAACTTAAAATACTCTAGAAAAAATGCGTATTAGAATTAAATCTCCCATTTTTTTTTTAAGTAAAGAAGCATTTTCCCGCGGTAAAAAGTAGCCTATGTTCATCAGGGATAATGTCGGCTTTTAAGCTGCAAACGCACAGAGAGCGGCGCGGCGCGGTGCGGTGCGGAGGCGGGTTTGCGGTAAAGCGAATGCGGGGCGGAGGACGTCGCACCAAAATCCCGCCCGGTATTCGCGCGGGATAGCGGCGCGGAGGCGGCGTGTGTGACATATCAAGCGGTAATCGACAGTTGTCAGATTCGGAAAGATCAAAAATGTTATCCTCAGATTCAGATAGCGATGACGAGACGTTCCTAAACAAAAAGAAGACTAAACGGACATCCGGGTCCATGAAATAAATAAAAAAAGAGGAATTTTCATTATATAGTATAATAAATATACAAGGTGTAATCGTTAAGTGTAGCCAGGCGATTATTCTGTAAATATAAGAGATATTAGAAAATATCAAACTGATATCGAAAGTGCGTTACCCAATGAGTAAAATTGCATTAATAACTTTTTTGAAATAAAATATTAATATAAAAAATATTAAGTTTAAACGCTCGCTCCCATACAGTTAAGTACCTTGCCACAAGTGTATCTTGTAAACTTGTAAGTAACTTGTAAACTTGTAAGTGTAACTTGTAAACTTGTAAGTAGTTTGTAAGTGTAACTTGTGTTCACTAGTTACACTACAAGTTGTAAGTTACACTCACAAGTTTACAAGTTACGTTTACAAGCTACTTACAAGTTTACAAGCTACATATACAAGTTTAAACTTAATATTTTTATTATTCACCTCACGATTACACCCTGTATATATTTTCCGCTTTGCCTTAAGGTTTGACTGGTAGAGAATGCCATATGGCATTAAGTCCGCCTTTTGTACGATAAGTTTTCTTTTGTGCAATAAAGTTTAAATAAATATATATTTGGAGAGTTCCATCATATTGCCAAGAGCTGACTTCTTATGAAGATCGTTTTTACACTTATTTTCACATGAGTAAAAACAGTCTTGAAGAATTACACGACATCTTAAAACCAAGGATTGTTGAGCAGGGTACCAAGTTTCACCAGGGAAATAAATTTTACAATTGTACTCATTGTTAAAATTAATAAAATCTGAACTGAAGTTGTAAAAAAATACAACTTGTTGCACCGCTCTCAGCACGCCTCCGCGCCGCGCCGCGCCGCCACCGCCAGTGCGCGCCGGTGCATTGAAAACTGCGTAATACAACTTCCCGCCGCAAAACCGCCCCGCGCCGCCTCCGCGCCGCGCACGCCTATCTGTGCACGCGTTTCGCCGCCTCCGCGCCGCTACCGCCTCCGCGCCGCCTCCGCCACGCTTTTTTCCCGGCCGGTTTTCTGTGCGGACCCTTTCATATTAGCTCGAACATTACAACCGGTACCGCCTCCGCGCCGCACCGCGCCGCTCCGCCACCGCTGTCAGTGCGTTTCGGCCTCTAATGGTAAAAGAATTTTTCAAATCGGTCCACTAGTTTCGGAGTCTATTCAATACAAACAAACAATCAAATCTATCCTCTTTATAATATTAGTGTAGATGTAGATTATAAAAGAGATTATTATATGAAGATAATTGACACATATAATTAATTGTATTTAAAACTATTGAAGGCTCATTATTGTACCTCGACTTGGAACAATTGTTATTTATAATATATTTTATTTCATTATAAACTTTCACCCCCCATATCAACTATTTAAGGGATGATTTCCTGGATAAAAAATATCCTATGCAAGGGCATAGGATATTATTTTTTTATTTTTTTTTCTCTATTGCCGGGTAAGGACCCGGGGTTCAAACTATCCCCATACCAAATTTCATCTTAATCGGTTCAGCGGTTTAAGCGTGAAGTGGTAACAGACAGACACACTTTCGCATTTACAATATTAGTATAGATATTCGTATGGATGGATAATAATAACACCTCGCACTTGACCAATTTCCTGCATCCCCATCACTCATCATCATCACCCACTCTTGACACATTTCCAAAATACAAACAATATCCAAACAGTGTGTAAAAAACATTACTCACAACTAGCCTATACCGATTAGCAACTCGATTGCTCAGAACATACGGTTTAAATTACAATAATATCTGTGTTCATTTTATGCTTCTTCATTCTAAAAGACAGCATGAATATGCGAATACATAATCAAATACTTAACGAATTTGAGCTCTATTGCTATTACGGAAGACTATTAACAAACATCATAACTGCAACGTAATATTTGTCGTTTTAAACTAGTAGCATTACTTAGAATGAGAGCTTTATCGCTAATGAAATAGAGTCTCAAATAAAATAACACTTCTTATGGTTACCGCTTTGTATATTTGTTGATGATATAATCCGCCGCTTCAAAACAAAGCCTTAACTACATTGATAGCTAGTTGAGATTTGAGTTTTAACTCTATCGTCTAAAGGTTGATATTTGTTTGTAATTTTGATTCGTCTAAAAACCTTCCGTTAATCTAGTAGGCCGCGGCCATTGACTTGACATTGGCACGAAATATAACGATGTACAAAAGGGTAAAAGATACCACACCCACACTACTGCGCATGTCAAGAATGAGTATTGTTTTGAAAAGAGGGAAAGCGGGGATGTCATCTCGCACTTTTGGAGCGGCCAAGGTGCTCAACTGCTCACAAATATCTGAACACGTCTCTATTGTCGAGGCATTAGTCTCACTCAAACAGCGGAGAGTAAGGGGTCTGCTTTTGTGTCTAGCTGTCGACACAACTAATCCACAAATCTATAGACGGTTGGACACGCGCTTGTGACTTCTGATATTTATTTATTAAATTGCGTCAGGCGACATGGGCTGTGAACGGGTTAAATTAAATCCCACGTGTACACAGTAGCAGTTGTCTGTCAATCACTGCCAAAATGTCTCCAAGATTTAATGACTAAGACAACATCTTAAGCCCAAGACACTCAACTTTAAGTGGCATATAAAATTTCACGTCAGCAACAGTATATGTATAGATGACCAGTATCTCAACTGCGCTGTATGACTGCTTAGCGAAAGCAGTGCACTGTCGGGCCCGATATCGGTATCGGATCAGAAGCGCATTATTCATTTAGGCAAACTAGGCACCTACGTTTCTAACTGGGAATTCGGTACTTAACCGACGTAACCCTGTTTAGTTTGGGCTCGTTAGAATCGTCTCAATGAGTAGTTGATGATGGTATATACAGAAAAGTACAGTCGGCAATAAAAGCTTGTACCAAAGATTACATTTTTGTCATATACTTGTAACATACACTTTATAGTTTTTAATCTAGGGCCGAATGAGGGGCGCCGATGGGCGCTCTCGATATTTAATCCGCCACCGTATCGGATATATTATTATTGTTAGCGGAGTCTACCCACCAGCCAGCAATGACCTGTGTGCCCCTCTGGCTGCTGCATCGAACCAAGGCCCAAAAAAAAAAAAAAAGGATATTGTCGTCATCAACATCAGCCTATTTCTACTGCTAGGTAATAGCCTCCTCAAGCCATTTCATTGTCACTTCAGACGATCAGTAAAATGGGGAATACAGGTCAAAACTGGCAACACTGCGGCACCTGACCAATGACGACTGGCCATGTGGTTTTTTTTAAATTGTAAGTTGTAGCTTCGTGATATGAGCCACTGGTATTAGGCGCGAATTATACAAATACGGCGTAAGGTGAAGGCGCGGCGGCACAAGCGCAGCGCAAGCGTAATGCCTCTTCAGATGATTGTAGACCTTAATACAATTGAGGTCCTCGAACATTCAAGCGGCACTGCCGCTTGAGAGTAATCCACGTTGCACGTCACATATTTACGTACACTTTGTATGAAAACGTTTTGAAGCGGCATCATGCCTGCGCTGCGCCTGCGCCACGCCTTCACCTTACGCCGTCTCTGTATAATTCACGCCTTACAATAGTAATATATAGATTTCTACCATACGGGATGGAAAGACTCCAGTATATGCAGCTAAATTAAGAACAGGTCTTAAAATGGCTAACAGCTTACCAAAAACCACCTACTTAATTTGGGCGGGTAATGTTTTTTTGCCGCAAATTCAAACAATCTCAGTTACGGCATATTAAAAAAATATTGGAACTATGACAAGGACAACGAATGATACATCCCTTTCTGTCAGTTCTTTCACACTTATTGAGGTTTGTATACTACCATCTCCCTCCGTCGTGGTATTATTATTACCATAGCTTATTACTATTCATAGGTTCATGAGCGAGTAGTAATGGAATGTCTAAAAAAAGAAAAAAATACTGTTGATTAACTATCTGACGCCATCTAGTGCCAAATGCGGGTAGAATGGCGTCACCACCCGAGTTGCATTACTTGACCTACGTACACTGTGCCTTTTCTGAAGAATTCTAGTGCGCGCCAAAATGAAGTCATCAATAACGATTATGATAATATCATAGTCGATGGGTCAGGCATGTTTACAGGTGTTACAATATTCAAGTAGGTATTTACATTATATACTATTGTGATTAAGAATGACCTAGCCTATGTTTTATCCCGTAAGACCCGGTACGCACTAAGCAACTAGCCGCGTGCGGTTGCGGCCGACCGCTTAGTGCGTTGAGGTTTTGCGTTTGCGGTTTCATATGTTTTGTCCAGCAGCACGGCAAGCCGCACGCGGCTAGCCGCTTAGTGCGTAGAGGTTTTGCGTTTGCGGTTTCATATGTTTTGTCCAGCAGCACGGCAAGCCGCACGCGGCTAGCCGCTTAGTGCGTAGAGGTTTTGCGTTTGCGGTTTCATATGTTTTGTCCAACAGCACGGCAAGCCGCACGCGGCTAGCCGCTTAGTGCGTAGAGGTTTTGCGTTTGCGGTTTCATATGTTTTGTCCAGCAGCACGGCAAGCCGCACGCGGCTAGCCGCTTAGTGCGTAGAGGTTTTGCGTTTGCGGTTTCATATGTTTTGTCCAACAGCACGGCAAGCCGCACGCGGCTAGCCGCTTAGTGCGTAGAGGTTTTGCGTTTGCGGTTTCATATGTTTTGTCCAACAGCACGGCAAGCCGCACGCGGCTAGCCGCTTAGTGCGTAGAGGTTTTGCGTTTGCGGTTTCATATGATTTGTCCAACAGCACGGCAAGCTGCACGCGGCTAGCCGCTTAGTGCGTAGAGGTTTTCCGTTTGCGGTTTCATATGTTTTGTCCAACAGCACGGCAAGCCGCACGCGGCTAGCCGCTTAGTGCGTTGAGGTTTTGCGTTTGCGGTTTCATATGTTTTGTCCAACAGCACGGCAAGCCGCACGCGGCTAGCCGCTTAGTGCGTACCCGGCCTAATACGAGGGTAAACCCGCACGGGCAACTATAGTCCGTTTTTTTTAGGATTAGAAATACGGTAAACAAAGAAGCAGTCGTCGTGAACCTTTTCTGCTTGGGACAAATATTAGATGTTACGAAGTCCTTAACAGAACGAGAACCTCTCTTTTCTTTTGTTTTAGAACGCTGTAGACGGTGGCAGGCGATATTCCAGCAGTTTCAGCCGTTTTTTTTACTAAATCTACCTTATCCGGAAATTCATCCTTGCTTCAAAGTTCACACACCAACATGTAAATGTTGACCACCATACGTTTCTCATTTGTTGTTAATGGACTCTGTTTCTGTCTCTTTGCTTTTGGTGAAGGCAAAACGTTCAGGGAAGAACGAGTCGGTCTTTTTTAGAGCTGGGTCGTTTCGACTTTTCCGTGAAACGAAACGTAACCGTTTTTTTTCTCACAAACTGTTTTGAAAAACAGTTTCAAAAATAACTAGTTTCTCCGTGCGTTGGCGCCGTCGCCGTTCGCCAAACAAAGTGAAACGAAAAAACGAATGAAACAGTTTACAGTGTTCGAGTTGCGTTTTCACGTTTTGCATTGCAGCCGTTGCGTGCGACTGTCGCCTTCTACTCGTAGCTCCTTGTCATCGTTTTTATAAAAACAGTTTGTGTTTCTAGCCACAAACTGTTATTCCGTTATTGTACGAGAAACCGTTTTTGAAAACGCTTACGGGAAAAAACGCCCAGCTCTAGTCTTTTTGCAAGCCATTTGGGCCTGCCTCTGGTTGGTCCAACGCAGTCCGCACGCCACCACATACAGCGAAAAATTAAATCTTAATATTAATTAACAAATAGATACTCATATAATAATATACGATTCACAATTTTGACAATGTCGACAGCGAAAAAAACGAACCGATCGTTTCAAACCTCTTCTTCTTTAGGTTTTTTATTATGCAACCTTTCCAGAACTGAATAACGAAATTTAAAATACAAGCCAAAAAATAAATACTTTTAAAATAAATATATTGTTGTAAGTATTATTTAGATATAAATAATGAAAACACTTCTGTCATTTTAGGGTCGACAACAATAATGTAAGTCTTTTTTAATGGCTGTTTGAGATACTTTGACAGTTGTGTGGCATAAAGTGTCTTATATAAAAGACCTCGTGCGTCGTGCTTTATCCTTCTTTCTAATGCTAAATAAAACGCACTATAGTATGTCATAAAAGAAGGAAAAGAAACATTTATTCGTGGACAAAACAATGGGTATAAAAAACAAAACACAGTAACTTAAAAGTAGCAGGGTCCACGAAAAGGCCCACTCAGCATGGTGCTAACCTAGAAGGCCAGCGCTGGTCTTCCGTCGGAACCTTTACATGAGTTACCTCCTGGAAGGCAACACAAAACAAATACCTACGCTAAACATATTTTAAGGAATATCTACATAGGTATCTTAAGTAAAAAATAATCAGTAATGTAAGTGCGATAGAGATAGACTTATAAGTTAGGTCACTTACCCTGCTCTTTCTCCATGTCTCCGTCCTTTGCAGCCGCGGGAGGCTCTTGTACTTTTTAAATTTTTCCTGCTCACTGGCATCCATGTTTGTTTCACTGCTCACCCACTAAAAATTCACTGTTCCATATTTGGCACTGCATACTCAATTTTCAGTTCAGATAAGAGAAATGTTTGTCTCCTTTGTATGACATGTCCCTGATTTTATGAACGATATAGTACATTATGGTGATAATGATAACAATGCAATTTATATTTAACGATAAATATACTATCTGAGGCTTTCTTTATAAGCGCCCGTGGTGAGCCGCCTCTGGCCCGGAAGTGGGATTTTCCGGACGTGTACGGGTCGGTAATTCCTAGCTAAAACTTAGACGCTGCTCTGACAATACACTACATTCAGATTTATTTGATGATTTACACTAATATTACAAATTCGAATGATCACGAATGCGTCCGGTACGAAGTATCAACAATAACTAAGTAGGGCATTGTTTGAGATAATCCTATCTATCGACGATAAAAATATTGTTTGACTGCGTTTCAAAATATCCAGCTATCTACGATATCAATAATTGATTTTTATAAGCTTTCCTTCTTTATAAATCTAAATTGGTGTTTTTACTATAACGATTTCATACGTTTTAAAGTGGATTACTCGTAAAACGGCTGGTCGTCCCGAGTTGTAGACTTGCAAAGACTCGGAAATCACTCGGTGTCATGGGCACAAAATTATATAACTCACTACCAGCAGAGTTAAAATTGGTGCAAAGCAGCACAGTTTTTGCCAAACATTTAAAAACGCTATTGACCAGCCTAGCGTGCTATAGCGTTAACGAATTTGTCGAGGTGTGTGGTGACCCAAATTAAAATGATTGCTACGGTAATCATAAAATTATGTTTAATGTTAAATAGAATAAGATAATTGTAACACTTTTAATTCAACTATATGTATTTACTATCTCGACATGTAAAATATCGCATTTTATTAATAAATATCTGAATCTGAATCTGACTTTGCTGCTATTGAAACAATAATTTTTCCGGCGCTTTTTAGGGTTCCGAACCTACCGCTACCCAAGCGTTTATATACACACTAGCTTCTGCTCGCGACTCCGTCCGCGTGGAACTCGTTTATATCACAGCTCCATACAAACTTTTACCCCCCCCATTTCACCCCCTTAGGGGATGATTACGGGGATAAAAACTATCCTATGTTACTCTCCATCCCTTCAACTATCTCCACTTAAAAAATCACGTCAATTCGTCGCTCCGTTTTGCCGTGAACGACGGACAAACATACAAACAAACACACACATACACTTTCGCATTTATAATTTTAGTATGGATAACATCTGAAAAATAAATCTGGCATTTTCCGCATCTGGCACTTTGAGAATCTGGCATACTATACTGCTAATTTGGGAATCTGGCATGTATGAATCTGGCATTCTGCGCATCTGGCACTTTAAGAATCTGGCATACTATACTGCTTAATTCAAGATAATTTGTTTTTGATCCAAGACCATCGGTCTTGCTAATTATAGCTACCTATTAACTTTGAATGTAGTGTATTGTTTTTGACATGAATTTTAAAATATGAATAATGTAAACTTGTTTTTGTTAAATAATTAACATTATATTAAGATAATATTTAGTAACCAATATGGACTTGGTTCTGAAATAAACGTCTTCATTCATTCATTTATTCATAATGAATTCTATGATTGAAGATTTCTTTTTTTGTGCCGATCTCTGGCCATGTTTTGTTATTGTCACTAATAAATGCCTATTTTTAACCCCCGACGCAAACAGGGGGGTTTTATAAGTTTAACGTGTCTGTCTGTGTATCTGTGTGTCTGTGTATCTGTCTGTGGTATCATAGCTCCCAAACGGATGGACCGATTTGAATGCGGTGTTTTTTGTGTCATAGATAATTTTATTCCGAGTGTTCTCAGCTATGTTTCATGAAAATCTGTTCAGCCATTTTTGAGATATTGATACTTTTATTCTGTTTGATAAACTCTACAGCCGTTGCCAAAAACTAGAAACTACAATACGGTACCGTTGCTAATGCCAAAAACCATGAATCAGTCACCATAGAAATCAACCTTAGCGTTATCCATTTGTCGTTTGCATAATCAATATTCAATCGATTTACCAATAAACAATAATAGAACGCTTAGGAAACCCCGGTTTGTTTACCAAACAATGCTTCACTTGCGCTGTTCTATTGTATTGTGATACGATAGGCTTATAGTTATTGTCGGCTTCACTCCTGCCACTGAAATATGTGCATAATTGATTGAAGTGAAAACTTCTTTCGCGGTGCTGTGCACTTTTTGTGATGGGAAAAATTGTTAAACTCGCCACAGGTCACGTGACCGTAAGATGTCACGTGACCGTGAGATTAGAGAGATACTTACTCGTAAGATTCGACAGATTGAAAATTCATAAGACGGACAGTGACCTGATCGAAAAACTGTTACAAGGTCATTGAGTTTTCATTTCTGCCGGCAAAGTGCAACCAGGTTGTTTTTAGGGTTTTTTAGGGTTGTATTTGAATAAAATTTTGAGGATAGGTGTATTTTGTTAGCCGCTACATA
Source organism: Epinotia ramella (assembly GCA_947578815.1). Lineage (NCBI taxonomy): Eukaryota > Metazoa > Arthropoda > Insecta > Lepidoptera > Tortricidae > Epinotia > Epinotia ramella. The sequence continues at coordinate 4,437,525 of OX388227.1, read as the reverse complement.
GTTTTGTAATTAAATTACTAAAAAAAAAAATCTTAGGGTTTTTTTTTTTTTCATTGTAAGCCCACGTGTGGCACATCAATCGATAGGCCTTTTAAAATAAATATATATAAAGGTTTCTCAGCATTTTTTTTGGTTAAGTGAATAAAGTCGGAGATAATCGCCCCGAAAGTCACTAAAATTGTGCCCCCCCCCTCTAATTTTTAAACCGTGTATTTTAAAAATATGAAAAAAATCATGGACATAGGGCTTATTAAATTCTTTCAGAAATTTTGACCAAGATCGGTTCAAAGGTTTTTGAGATATTTGCACGCACTTGGCCGCTTTTTTTTGGTTAGAGACTGCTCTCCACTACAGTTTGTATGTAACCTACAAACTAACAGACTTTTCCACATTATGAGAGGATACATGTGGTCACTAAACAAGTATAATATGTGGTGTATCGCTGGAATAAGTCCCCGTTGAATCCGCTGTATGATATTATTACGATAGAAATATAGATTATACACATGGTACACTTGGAACGCAATAAACCATTTGAATTTGAGTTTTAGATTGTTTTGTTACCAATCTATACTAATATTATAAAGAATATAATGTAGTGTGTGCAGGGGTCATCAATAATGTCGTATTTTCTCGAAAAAGGATTAAAAATGTAGTCAAATGGAGAAATCTATATATTACTATTGTAAGGCGTGAATTATACAGAGACGGTGTAAGGTGAAGGCGTGGCGCAAAACGTTTTCATACAAAGTGTACGCAAATATGTGACGTGCGACGTGAATAACTCTCAAGCGGTGCGGCGCAGACACCGCGCCGCGTGAGTGTTTGAGGACCTCAATAGGACTACACCCCTACACTAAATAAAATAATCAATAATGACATATTTTCTCGAAAAAGGATTAAAAATATAGCCAAATTGAGAAATAAGCAACGCAAGAGGTCAAATAATCACGAAGTTATAAGTGTCCAAAGTTCTAAGAAGGGGTATGTTCTGTCCCTTTTTCGCAAAACGCAACTTCATATGAAACGATGACGCTCGTAGTTAGTGACGTCACTAATAGACGGCAACGTGCCGTGGCCCATCGTCGCGCGCGGCTCGCTCTGCGGCAGCCTCGCAGTTTGTGACGTCACAAACTGTTTGCGTTTTCTCTCTCTAACAAGTAATATTAAAACGGTTGGAGCTCCGTAATTCTTTGAGATATCTGAATGGGATTTTCGTCACTAAGCATATTTTTTTGCCTTCTTTCTGTTGGAGTAATAATAATTTTCGAGTCTACACCCGTATTGTACCTTTGTAAGTTTGTATGTAATGGGCAATCTCCGGAACTACACATCCGATTTCTAAAATTCTTTCACCTGCGTATAGAACGTACATCGGCTATATTTTACTCAGCGGGTTTGCCTACCTTCTTTGCAGGCAGTTAGTTACAGTATAAAAGTATAGATGACGGTAGTAAGTAACCCTCTACAAGACTTGACCTAGTTTTACCAATTTGATATTAACATTGAGTCAATAAAAATAATATATATATATATATATATATAGATTCAACAACACAAACAATTAACAAAAGCGATGAGAGTAAACATATACAATACTGGCTGTCTGTGTATTGAAACGGTTTGAGACTCAGCGAGACCGCTGGTTTTCAGTCTAAAGCTAATATAAGTAAGTCTTAATTAATTAAGTTCGCTGTAACGACGAGAAATTATATAAAACAATTTAAAAAGAAGTTCTTAGTACCTACCTAATCTAATATACAATAATCACAGTGTTTACTTTTCATGTTATCTAACTAGAAAAACCTTGAAAATTTGTATAAAACACTATTACCTACGCTTGTTTTACTTACGAAGAGACATAACAGCCAAGTTGTGAAAACGTAACCTGTATTTTCTGACTTCCCGGCTATTGTATTATTTTATTATCATATCATATTATTATTTCCCGATGATCATTTCGATAGCAAGCAAACATAGGAACTTAAATATCGTTTTGGATGTTCAGTTATGTGGTACGTTGACAACCCTATCTCACTCATATGATCGTATATCGCAAAAATCATCTTATCACTTAGGCAGTGGATCTTCTGTACCTTCAGGTACTTTTCATTATTCTTTGATATAGGTGACCTATGGGCCACCTTTTGCAACGCGTTTGAATGGCTGATGAAATGGATGAAAAACCCGCCGTGTGGAACCGCTCAAATATATTGTAATGGCTTATTTTAACCCAAATGTGTGTTAAACATTGACCATAAAATTACAGTGAACCTCCGATAACAGCAAGGTCGATTTTTTTCGTCTACATTTTCCATTTTAAAGCTTGGGTCAATGGCTAAAGGTTCAATTTCGTATGCATCGTAGATCGTTTCCGCTTCCAGTCACACCATGCGCGTGATCAAGGTGTTTGTCAAACATACAGATTTGACGACACTTTAGCCTAGTTGGTAGTGAAGAGATGGGCCGAATACGGACTTTGCCGAATACGAATATTAGGCCGAACATTCGGTTCAGATCTTACCGAACCGAATATTCGGCCGAATTATTCGGTAAAACTAATGTGTGTGTAATTAATTATTGATGGTGAATTAGCGACAGACGTTGATATGGTGATTAAACTGACTAATAAAGCTTACTAAAATCAAGTTTTCTTGTTTTATTATATGCCTAATAACAATAAATATATAACTTCACTTTTAAGAGCTACAAATAGTATGAATGATTTATTTATTATCAGATAAATATCATATGTTTATTCGGTAAATATTCGGCAGTTTTACCGAATAATTCGAACGAATACCGAACATTGAAAAACATATGCCTAATACCGAATAATTACCGAATATTCGGCGCATCTCTAGAGTGACCCCGCCTACGAAGCTGGAAGTCCGGGGTTCGAATCCCGGTAAGGGCATTTATTGGTCAGTCATGGATGTTTTCTATGTATATAAGTATTTATATCGTCGCTGTGGGTAGTACCTATAGTACCTACAAGCTTTGCTTAATGTTTTCGACTGGGGCGATTTGTGTAAGATTGTCCCCACATATTTATTCATTTATTAAGGCTCGCCACACAGACATACAGGCTGAATTCCGACGAAGAATTCCGCCGGGCTCATTCCGAACGCAGGTAGGTACTGCATACAAAATCTATGGATGGCCCAACAACATCCAGGCGGATAAATTCCGCCGTGGAATGCGACATAGTCACATGCATAATAAATGATTTCTGGCGGTATGTAGCATATTATGGTATATCGTAGACTATTTGATCACAGAACGAGCACTGGTAAATCAATCAAGGTAAAAAAATGTGATAAGCTCATTGACGCAAGAGTATTGCATGAGCACTCAGCAATTTTGACAATACGGTAATAAATAACACTCAATGTACCGTACGAACACTCAACAATTTTCTCAGTATGTTTAATTAGATTTTTCTCTATTGTTTTTTTAGGGTTCCGTAGTCGACTAGGAACCCTTATAGTTTCGCTTTGTCTGTCCGTCCGTCCGCGGATAATCTCAGTAACCGTTAGCACTAGAAAGCTGAAATTTGGAACTAATATGTATATCAATCACGCCGACAAAGTGGTAAAATAAAAAGTGTTTTATTTTATTTTATTAGGGTACCTCCCCTATACGTAACGTGGGGTGTTTTTTTTTTCATTTCAACCCTAACGTGTGATATATTGTTAGATAGGTATTTAAAAATGAATAGGGGTTTGCTAAAAATTTTTTTTGATAATGTTAATATTTTCTGAGATAATTGCTCCAGAAGTAAAAAACCCCTCTAACTTTTGAACCATAACTTTTAAAAATATTAAAAAAATCTCAATAGTAGAACTTTATAAAAACTTTGTTGTATATGTGTGGGTGGCTGCGCCCACCTTGCCCGGCGTTTACAATAAAGCAGTGCGATAAGAGCAGCCTGTGGTTTCACTCGCGTCCTCATACCCATCACTGGCGACGATCCGCGTTCTACCCTCGTGTTTAGTGATAAAAATGGCTGGTGCTAATTTTGGAGTTTTAGATACTTTTGACCATAATATCCAGAGTTGGAATAGCTACAAAGGTCGATTGCAACAGTATTTTATCGCGAACGATATAATTGAAACGAAAGACGCGCACGGAATAAAAAGACGGGCCATCTTATTAACTGCACTCAAGGAAGGAACGTATAAGCTCGCAGCTGATTTAGTTCTTCCAAAACACCTGGAAAGTGTGCCTTATGAAGATCTGGTAACAATCCTTGACAACCATTTTACACCCAAGCGGGTTGGGTTCGGCGAGCGCCACAGTTTCTACGCCGCGGTGCAGCAGGCCGGCGAGTCTCATACGCAATGGGCGGCTAGACTGCGCGGTCTGACCGCTCACTGTAGTTTCAGCAACGTAGAAGAGGCACTACGGGATCGGTTTGTCATGGGCATGCAACCAGGACTGGAAAAGGAGAAATTATATGCTCAAAACCTCTCGGAGCTGACGCTAGTGAAAGCCGTCGAACTCGCCGAAAACCTTCGCTGTGCGCGAGCCGGCGCCGCCGCCGCTGCCGCTTACGGATCCACTACCGGTATTACTTCGTCGGTCGACGTCTTCAAGGTTGCGTCTAATAACCAGCTAAGTAAGAAGACCGAAAAAGTGAAATGTTCCACGTGCGGTTATAACAATCATAAAGTATCGGAGTGTCGGTTCACTAATTACGTATGCAATAAATGCAAAGTGAAGGGTCATTTAGGAAGAGTGTGTTCGAGTGTTAAATACCTAGAGGCTAAGGACGACGGTGATGACGACGACGGTAAGTTATATAATATTCGATCCGTAAGGGGGGAACCCATGGTCGAAATTGTTTCTATTTTAGGGAGCAACATTAAATTTGAAATAGATAGCGGGTCTGCCGTCACGGTGATATCCCAACACACATATAAAACGTTTTTCCATAACATTCCATTGTCACCTACGAAGAAAAAATTGCGTAGTTATACGGGTGATAATATAAATTGCGCGGGTATGTTACCCCTACCGATTACGTTTTCTGGCCACACCCATACGTTGGATGTATATGTCGTGTGCGATGGGTCCGTCCCTCTGTTGGGAAGAGACTTTATTTCAAAGTTTAATTTAGAATTGGCCCCAGTTATTTACTGTAATAATATTAACACCATTGAGCAAGATTTCCCACAGCTGTTTTCGGAGAAATTAGGATGTTTTAATAAATATCGCGTTAAACTAACTTTAAAAGAAGGTTCTCAGCCAATATTTTTTAAAGCCCGACCGGTTGCTTTCGCGTTACGGGATAAGTTAAGTAAAGAAATCGAAAGATTGGTCGATTTAAATGTACTTATACCCGTAGAACATTCAGAGTACGCTTCCCCCGTGGTACCCGTACTAAAGCGGAATGGTTCCGTGAGACTATGCGCTGACTACTCGGTCAGTATCAACAAACAGTTGGTTGTGGAACACTATCCTCTGCCGACTGCTAACGAGCTGTTTGCTAAGTTACATGGAGGGCAAAAGTTCTCTAAATTAGACTTATCTATGGCATACAACCAACTGATGTTGTGCGAGGAATCTCAAAAACTAACTACCATAAATACACACAAAGGGCTATTTATGTACAGTCGACTCATTTTTGGCCTTAGCAGTTCGCCAGCAATTTTTCAGCGTGCCATGGAAGGGCTGCTTGCGGGCATGGAAGGCGTGCTGTGCCTGCTGGACGACGTGCTGGTCACGGGCCGCGACGACCAGGAGCACTTAGCTAGATTAGTCAGTGTGTTACAAAGGCTGCAGGATGCAGGACTAACCTTGCAAAATGAAAAATGCGAATTTTTCAAGAATGAGCTCTGTTACTTGGGCTATGTTATTAATAAAGACGGGTTAAAAAAATCTGCTGAAAAAGTGAAAGCTATTGTTGACGCGCCGGTCCCAGCAAATATTAATCAACTTCAATCATTTTTAGGGTTGGTTAATTATTACAGGAATTTCGTTCCCGGTGCGTCCAGCATTTTATGCCCACTGTACGAACTGTTAAAAAAAGGAGTCAAATGGACGTGGACCACTGTCCATAAAGAGGCTTTTAACAGAATCAAACAGTATCTCGCTTCCGATCAAGTGTTGACGCATTTCGATCCAGACGCGAATTTGATCCTTACGGTGGACGCGTCACCACAAGGCCTCGGAGCGATACTTTCTCAAATTGAGTCAGATGGTCGCGAAAGACCAATTTCGTACGCGTCGCGAACCCTCAATGCCGCTGAGAAACGCTATTCTCAAATTCAGAAGGAAGCTACTGCTATAATATTCGGGGTACGTAGGTTCCATCAATACCTCTACGGCAGGTCCAAACCTTTTCTATTACGGACAGATCACAAACCACTAATTTCGATATTTGGACCACACCGAGGAATACCAGAGGTATCTGCAAATCGCCTTCAAAGATATGCCATATTTCTAAGTAGCTATAACTATGAAATTGAATTTGTCCGTAGTGCAGACAATAGCGCGGATTACTTATCACGTGCTTTTCCAGCAGAAATAGAGGGCCAGAATCGGGGGGGGGAAGCGATGTCGTCGCGCGGCGAACCCGCCGCCTCGGGCGCCGCGGCCGACGTGAGCGAGAGCGCCGCATATGTTTGTTTCGTCGTCGAGGGTAGCTTGCCATTGACGGTCCAAGAGTTACGTGACGAGACAAACAAAGATGTAACGTTGAGTCAAGTAATTAAGTATACTCTCAATGGTTGGCCTAAGAAAGTAGATGATTTAAGATTAAAACCATTTCATTTATGTAAAACCCAGTTGGCTGTGGAAAATGGATGCTTAATGCGTGGTCATAAGGTCGTTATTCCGGAAACCTTGCGTAATAAAGTTTTATCAGAACTACACGCTTCTCACTTGGGAATCGTGAAAACAAAGGCCGAAGCCCGTTCCCGATTCTGGTTCCCGGGAATCGACGAATCTATAGAAACGTTAATAGGTACTTGTGACATATGCATCCAACTGCGGCCCGCACCGGCGCGCGCGCCGGTCGCGCATTGGGAGTTCCCACCCCAGGCGTTTTTTAGGTTACATATAGATTTCTGTGGACCTATTAACGGTCGATCATATTTAGTGATAGTTGACGCATATACGAAGTGGGTGGAGGTTTATGACATGAATAGTACAACCACGTCTACTGCCGTAATAGAAAAATTATACGAATTCATGTCTAGGTACGGGTTACCACACACTGTCGTAAGTGACAATGGAACTGCTTTTTGTTCACAACAGTTTGATAACTTCTGCTTGTTAAACGGTGTATCACACGTGACGTCACCGGCGTACCATGCACCTAGCAACGGACAAGCAGAGAGTTATGTTAAAGTTTTCAAAAGGGGGTTAAAATCATGTTTACTTTCTAGTGATAGCGTAAAGGAAAGCAAACTTAAACTGCTCAAGTACATTTTCGACTATAGGAATTCCATTCACTCGACTACCGGGTTCTCACCCGCACAGCTCGTCTATGGACGAAAATTGAGATCTCGGTTGGATTTATTTAATCCCGTTATCTCGTCACCGTCGCCCTCGGCCATCGCCTTATCTAATGTTGTTGCAAAAAAACAGTGCTTGCAGAATAAGAAACTAAACAGGAAAAATAAACAACTTTTCAAAGAAGGCGATGTTGTGCTATATAAACAGTTCAAAGGTCAAAATAAATGTGTCTGGTGTAAGGGTCTAGTTGTAAGGAAAATAGGAAGAGTATTATATAAAATACAAGACGTTTCTTCTGCTTTAGTTGTAAAAAAACATACAAACCATCTCATGCTTTTTAAGGGTACGTTTACCAATCAAAATAAAACGGACGTTGGTAGTTCATATGACATGTGTGTACCGCCTGCACATGTGTCGAGAAACATCGATACACCACCACCGTCAAGACTACCGTCATTGTCTTCGGAGCCGCCTCAATCTACAAGAGAGGATGCAAGGCCGGCTTCCCCGCCACTTCACGACCAACCTGAGGGCCAATACACGCCGTGTAACTCACCCTCGGTTTCATTAATACACCAACCAAGAAGCCCAGGATATTTTTACACGGGGGAGAAAACGGATGAACAAGATTCCGAGTCTACCAAATCTTCAGAGCAATCCGAGCGCCCAGCTCTGGCGATAGTCGGAACATCAGATGACGATGAGTTTCAGGAAGCGGTGGAGGAGCCTCGGCCGGACGAAACGGTTAACGAGCCGCCAACGGCGAGTCGCAGGATACAATTGCGTAAGCGCACAAAGGTTAATTATAAAGTATAGGAAATTATGTAAGTAATGTTAGTTAGAGTTACATGTTCTAGGGGAAGGAGATGTTGTATATGTGTGGGTGGCTGCGCCCACCTTGCCCGGCGTTTACAATAAAGCAGTGCGATAAGAGCAGCCTGTGGTTTCACTCGCGTCCTCATACCCATCACTAGGAAAATTATTTTGAACTTGATAGGTTGAATAGTTTTTGAAAAAAATTACAAAAATTACGGAACCCTACACTGAGCGTGGCCCGACACGCTCTTGGCCGGTTTTTTTTTATATAATAATGGTATGTAACTCGATCATTTAGGGCGTATTTGAAGCTATTCCCACACTCAATCACCGGCAGTAGGTATCACCACTCAACAAAAGTACGAACACTTGGCAATTTTACTAGATTTTTCCTATTTTTTTTTATGTAGGTGCAGTCAGCATCAATAGTAAGTGGGCAAACGAAGACGTCAAAAGTCTTTAGTAAAAGGGAATAAGAGCTTTGGAAGACGTCAATTGCGCAGTTACTTTTGACGCTAACTGTACCCAATGACAATTTAATTTATATTTAAATTTAGTTAGCCAATTTAATTCAACTCATTTAAAATAATTTGTATTTGTGTGTTTTATTATCTGCTTCTGCCATGAGCCTCTGTGATGCTTGAAATAAACGTTTTTTTTTTATATATATTTTTAATACATAAGGTACGTTAAACTTGATAATTTTGGCCCGTATAATAAGTTTAGTTCAACACTCAATCACCAAGAGTATCAACACTCAAAAACAGCACCAACACTCAACAATTCGACATATTCGCGTCGCGCGCTATGATCGCTTGTCGCCTAAACACTGAAGTATTGCACGAGATAAGGGTTTATCGTCACGATAGCACAGGTGTAGTGGTAGCAAAAAAGTTTTTTATTATTATTTTTAAACGCCGCGCAAATAGAGGGGGGGGGTTAAGTTTGAGGTGTCTGTGGCATCGTAGCTTCTAAACGAATGCACTTGATCCGGTTTTGAGATATTAAACTTTGAAATGAAAATGTCGAGGGTATAAAACTTTTAGAAGTTGTTTATTATTCCATTACCAGTTATAAACGTGCAAAGTGAAATAATTCATGTTTTTTTTTACTTTATAAATTAAATATGATGGGAAGCTTTGACAGGGTTCAAAACCGACTGAACAGAATTATTTCTTATGTACAACGTTTTCACTCATGTGTACCTTTATTTATTATCCGACTACGGCAGAGCCGAAAGGAAGGGATATGTTTATCAGTCTACGTTTTTATATACGTGCGTTTCACTGTAGCGTTTTAGATACTGGACCGAGTGTGATATAACTACAACTTAGAAAAGTTGCAAAACCCCCGAAATTTTCAATTCAAAGTCCAATATCTCAAAAACGGCTGAACCGATTTTCATGAAACACGGCTAAGAACACTCGGGATAAAATTATCTATGACACAAAAAAAAACCGCATTCAAATCGGTCCATCCGTTTGGGAGCTACGATACCACAGACAGATACACAGACAGACACGTTAAACTTATAACACCTCTCTCTTTGCGTCGGGGGTTAAAAAGATGTTTCAATCGCTTCGAACTTATACTCGGGTGACAAAAGCTACCCTTTTCTTTCAGTTACTTTTGCGTAGTCGGGTTACTGGTCGGCTCGGCAGCGTTCGGGAAGCTACGGCACATCTTTTCGTCCAATATTCCGCAGTGTCTCAAGACGAGAGTCTTTGACCAGTGTGTGTTGCCAGTGATGACATATGGCACTGAAACGTGGTCGCTTACTATGGGCCTCATAAGAAAGCTCAAAGTCACCCAAAGGGCAATGGAGAGGGCAATGTTGGGAGTTTCTCTGCGTGATCGCATCAGAAATGGGGCTATCCGGAATACCGGAAGGCGCGGCGTGGGTAGGCCCCACACAAGGTGGACTGATGACCTGGTAAAGGTCGCAGGAGTGCGCTGGATGCGGGTAACGCAGGACCGGTCGCATTGGCACTCTTTAGGGGAGGCCTATGTCCAGCAGTGGACGTCTTTCGGCTGATATGACGATGATGATGAGTCGGGTTACCGTTTTATGAATTATTTATGTCAGAATTTGTAATGTTTGCAATTTTATTACGTGTCTCTTTCTCATTGAGCACTCTCCGAATCTCAATTATGATAAAGAAAAAAAAATGAACTGAACTAATTATCAAAACACTCTATTGTAACACGCAAACATGTGTTGAGATATTTTTGACCCAGATTTTGCACGCACGAGTTTTGTACGGATGTGGTGTGTGTGGTATACCTAAAGTATTATCAATATATAGGTATTGGCTTCGAGCGGGATATCAGTATGAAAACAGAGAAAAAAAAGGACAAAGGCGAGCTTACCCCTTTAAGGGATGTCATCCAACTAAGCTTTGAGCAGATTTGTTAACAAAAACATGTGCGAGATGACTATCGACAAAATTGTGAGTTGAGTACCAAAACTGAAAAAATAAACAAAAACAAATATGAACGAATGATTTCGTTAAAGGTTCCTGCTTAGAACAAAAATACTCTTTTATTTCCTGTTATAATTTACACATATCCTTCCTATTACATATACTAAAGGCGCTTTATCACTGGTCGACAGAGCGGGCGGGAGTTCTCATAGGCCTACTGCATGTCCACGTAGCCGCACGTCATACGCACGAAATCGTCATTTTACGCTTGCGTTTCGATTGCATGCATCCTGAACGAAAGGAACGAAACTGTGTCCACGCTGCGGGAACGTCGCATTTGTCGTATCGTCATGAAGCTCGTGTCAGTACTCAAGCGTAATCATTATCATTTGTTTGCTTAAAATAAGAGTATTGCGAGACGCAAACACGTGATTATTGGCGTAGCGGTATCAGCAGCCAACTTTGTTCACATAATTGAACAGTGATCGAAATACCGAATCATCCGGCGACAACTCTTGTGCAGCAACAAACAATCAACAATTAATATAATCAATTAGAACAGGGTTCGATAGGATAATTATCACGATAATTATCGTGATAATAACACACACACTGACACGACTGACTGATTGTGTGACATGTATATTCTTTAACCTGTTACATATATACATACATACATAATAACAGATGGATAATTATCGATTGATAATAACAAAAAAATGCACTCGTGAAAGTGAACTGTATCCGAAGTATTCGAACGTGTATTTCCGCACTTGCGTCTATCCGAACGCACGAAGTGTCAACGTGACGTGCCGCGTGTGGGCATTCCTCTTACAAGAAGAATTCAGTTCGGATTATGCAAAGTTGAGCGAACTCGAGTGTCACTGGTTCTTATATACTGGTGATAATTATCTTGATAATTACGCCCTGAATTAGAACTATGTTCATGTATACTGTCGGTCCCGAACCGCCATTTCGCACGCTTTTTTATGGGTGATAAGTCTCACTGGTAGTTATACCGCCTGCGGGCGGCAAAACGATTGTGCTATCGATTGATGATTTCTATTAGTCGTTATCTCCTCTGCGGGGAGCACCCGCATCCGTTATCTATGAGTCTATGACTAGTGTCGCGATACACGCGTTTGTACCGCTACAAAAAGTCGCCGTTTGTTACTGCTCTTATCGACTAATGATAGTGCGCCTTAAGCGGAAAATCATATTAAAAATAATTCCTTTTTCCATACATTTATGCGTCAAACCACGTTGCGTATAAATAGTATTATATTCACACATATATTTTGCACAAATAAATCCCCCTAATTAGTAATTACTAGCCTCATGCTAACCGTACACGTGTTATATCGTGTGTAGTCACGTTTTTAATGTTCTTTATGAATCATGTCTCAAGGTCATACACACCTTTTTCCGCTAAATTGGTTCTTAACACGAAAGGAGCCACTAGGGGGACCAGGGAGGGGGGCTTAAGGGCCTCGAGACCCTCCCCCAAAAACCTCTAAGTCCTTACTAAAATCTAACTTCAGTGGGCAGGCCTAACGAAAATCCAGTCATTATTTGTGAAATCGGGACACCCATTATAGCACTTACATGATTAGTGCAACAGAGAGCGCAACAAAGGTGTCCCACCGTGTCCCGTTCCCACACTTAAAGCCCCGCGCGCGTAATGCATCCGAAAATCCCCATAACAGTCATATAGGTATAATAGTCATCTGATACAGTGGAGCATATAAAAATCTAACATTAAATATCGACAAATAATAAATATACTTAAGAGTCCGCAGTAAGCTCGGCCGAATTTCACCTTCCCAGAGTTTCGTTCTCATTTTAAAACTACGTGTTGGATTGTGACGAAGCTTTGCATATACAATGACAAGAGGTATATCTATGTCTGTAATTAGTTTATATGGTTCCAGTTTATAAAACTAACAAAATACAGCAATTACAAGTTATGTATGAAAAACTTAAATTCGCTGTATTTTTTTTCTATAGTATCTGAAGCTACATAAACTGATTACAGACCTGGATATACCTCATGTCATTCTAGCAAAGTTTCGTTACAATCCAACACGTAGTTTTAAAATGAGAGCGTAACTAAGTTTGTATGGAGAATCGAGCTTACTGCAGACTCTTTAATTGTGTTACAAACATACTTAACATGTAATGTAACGTCTATTGGAACAGGTCACAACTATGGGACTATTTATGTGTAAGTTGCATACAGCCATATTTTTCCACTTGACTGTACAAAAGGAACATTCCTTAAGTTAATGTTGAAGTGAGTCGGAGTTTTTCTATGAAATCGAAAATTAAAAGGAATACTCACAAAGCCACTTTTCGCTTTCTCTTGGCGGGACATTTTGCTGTTTTGTACATTCAGGTAGTCTGTAACAATTAATTAATTCATCATTATCATCATCATCATCATCATCATCATTATTAGCCTTTAATCACCCACTGCTGAGCATTAGCCTCTCTTCGAGTACGCCACTAATCCCGTGCTAGTCTCATCCAGAAATGACCAGAGGTCTTCTTTACATCGACAACCCAAAGATCATCATAATCATCATCATTATTATCATCATTATCATCATCACCATCACCATTATCATAATCATTATCATCATCATCATTATCATCATCATTATCAGCCTTTAATCACGCACTGCTGAGCATAAGCCTCTCTTCGAGTACGCCACTTATCCCGGTCCCGTGCTAGTCTCATCGAGGAATGACCCGCGGTCTTGTTTACGTTATCAACCCAAAGGTGTTCCCACGGTGTCCCGTTCCCACACCTTATGCCCCACGCGCGTAATGCGCGTAATGTAGCTGAATACATTAATTAACCCCCTTTCTCACCCGTGTCGTGTCGGGTTAGTATAGCACCATACTTTCATCCTGTGGGTGTTGTTAGAGTCATACTAAGGGAGCAGGGTTGAAGTATGATGTGGGCGATGGGCTTGCTACCTATCACTGCAATATCACATTTTCTCCATCTTTTATTTATGCTAAAGCTGGCACTGGAACATAAGTTTCATATGCTCTACCCCTTTCGGGAATAAAGGGTATGTAATTAGTGCATACATATATGGATATGTCCTGCCAACTAGACTAGTGATGGCACTAGTCTAGTTGGCAGTGATGCTACCTAGGTAGGTGGTGGTCCTAGGTTTGCATAGGGGCATTAAGAAAAAGTATTCACTTTGTATGAAAATTAACTTTTTCTTTTCAATTTATAAAATACTAGCTGCCCGGCCCGGCTTCGCATGGATTACCCGTTTTCCCGTAGGAATGAAGCATTTTCCCGCGGTAAAAAATAGTCTATGTTCATCAGGGATGTTGGCTTCTAATGGTAAAATAATTTTTCAAATCGGTCCACTAGCTTTGGAGCCTATTCAATACAAACAAACAAACAATATATAATATTAGTGTAGATATGCTTTGAAGTTGCAACATAAATTTATGTAATTTTTGGGGAGGCAAATGAGCATACAGCCCAGACCACACCTGCACAGGTGACACAGGCTCAATGCATAAATCATTATTGAATTGATGTGCCATTGCCGAGATAAATGTAGGTACATCACTCAAATCTCTTCAGGAGTCGCAGGTGTCTGTTTACAATCAGGCAGTATGTATGCCTGTTTGCCACTGCCATGGTATAATAAAAAATCTTTGATAGACTTTCATGCTTTTCACAGATTTTGGTGAGTCCAGTAATCTGATGTAGCAGCGGTCAGAAGCCAGTTTATAAAACTAACTGTTAATTGTAACTAAAGTGTGTCTATAACGAAAGCAATTATGTTTCTCAATTAAGTTTCAGTAGAAGCGTTATCTTGATAAGGTACTCTATGTCCAATTCTCATAAAATATTACTGTGATATGATAAGTGTACGGTCAACAAAACCTGTCAGTTCAACTTTTTTTTTGTGTTATCCTGAATTTCCTTTGTGCTTATTATATTACCATTAAGATAAAGGAAACGCGACGGAATAATTTATACACTTAATCACTTAAAAACAATTGCACAGTAGATACTGAGTAAAGTAGAAAATATACAGTAGGTAAATAATAAACACATGTCAAGGTATTGCTCATTTTATACAGAACTGTGTTGATTATTGCAAAACACCAAATAAAGAGTTACTAAGGTCAAATACTAGTTTCAAGGGGAGTTCCACAACCTAGTTATAAACTATTTTCAATTCGCTATATTTTAGTAAAAATATGATTAAGAGTTGTAAAATATCCCCAATTACAACCTAGTGCTAAGAAACGGTAAATAAAGGGGCTGATTGTGGCTATATATTTAAGTATTCTATCATAAAAACTCGAAAACATGATCTCATCAAGCCAGCGGAATGCATAACTTATAACCTCCAATAACACTTATATACAACTTCCTTATCATGCAAACTATACTAGATAAGATAGTGAAATGCCTTTACCACTAAATATGAGTAGAATTAACTTAAGATAAGTTCACAAACAACACTTTTTGATAAAAACATGATAACAGGACATAACAAACAAGTACGGAACGAATACTTCACGACCACAGATAATTTAGAAAATTCCTTCCGTTACGCTGACACATCTCACAGACGTCATTCTAACGATCGAGGTTGCCATAGTTCTCACATATGAGATAAAATATCAAGTGATTCATGTTAACCAACTGTACAAAAATCATGCGTTTTATTTGTCATCTATACTAATAACTAACCTTTTTCACAACTCATGATGAATTAATAATTGGCATAAAACAAGATCTTTTTCAAATTTAGCTTTCGAACTTCTAGAATAGCTTCGCTTTTATTTTGTTCTCATTCTCATTATTCAACCGGCACACCAACGACTTGAGAACTCCCGATCTAAGATTTTCATTTTTACAATTTTTAAATATTTACAATTTCTAATTTTAATTTAACAAAATTCTATTGTAATCAGCTCTATGGAAAATAAAAGTCAAGATTTACCGAAAAAATGCTTCTGCGTAAGATGTTTCCTTCCGATAGATGAAAAAGACAAAGTTGAAATTGATGGTCAAAATTTCCATAAGATGTGCGGCACGTGCTGTAAGTATACCATAATTGTTCACCTTATAACATAACATTACATTTGTCAAGATTTTTTGAATTGCAATTATATCGATTCTAATCTCTAAGATTGAAATCGATTTCATATCCGCATCCGTATTGGCAGTATTGGGCACGGAAGACCAGTTTTTTAGCCCGCGAAAAGTCAATAAAGCAATCGGCACAATGGATTATCCGTAGGTTCATATTCATATTAAACGTGTTTTCTAAATGCTTCCATTTTGGCTACTCCCGGAGTTGTGTTGCCAGATTTACTGGTTTATTTGTGAATATTTGACTACAGGCTGTAATTTTTTCAGGCATCTGCCGAACCATCCCCACGAAGCTGAAGATGTTCTACGGCCACGTTTTCTGTGAGGAGTGCTTTAAGACATTCGTGCTCTCAAGGTTCCGCGGGGAAGTTCCTCAGGTCAGGCTCTAGTAGGCAATAGGTGTTCCATATATCACAAATGATTGATTGCTGGCTTATGCTGAACTCATTTCAATAATACTCATTTCAAAAATAGCTCTTTAACCATTTAACGCTTAAGTAATATTAACCTTACCTTTACAATTTTTAGCAGGTGCATGTGGATAGCTGGTGGATGCAGTTTGCACCAGGCGCTCAGGCACAGGAAGCTGCTAGTGAAGGCAGGTTTTATATTTACGAAATCAGATCTACTTAAAGGTAGCACAGACTACCCTATAGTTTTGATGGCATAAGCATTTTGTAACTTGTTTTTCATACTTGGAACGTACACGTATCAAGGTTAAAATTTGAGCACTAGGGTAATCTCATGTATATATTTCTAGCAGGCGCGCAACAGGAACCGAAGTCGGAGGCGAAGTCCGACGCGAAGCCAGCCACTAAGCCCGAGGAGCCTCCTACGTCAGACGCTAAGCGCTGCATTTGTGCGCGCTGCCTGCAGGCCGTGGATGACGTGGACAAAGTTGAGATCGGCGGGCAGACGTTCCATTCTTGCTGTGCGAGATGCTGTGAGTAAATCAGCTAGTACAAGTACTGATCAGTATTACGGAAAATCTGTGACAGATCTTCAGGACTGTCAGTGTCAAAGCATCCGAAAGGTTAAAACATGTTAGTTAGGTTTGAAAACATGATTACTTTAATAGCTTTGACAACTAAATTCTTAAGAATTTATTGCTGTGTAGATACAACTTTTCTTACTGTCCAAATGTTTCAACGACCCTTTAATATCCAGGCTCCTGTCACCAAGTGCCGAAGGACAACCTCAAGATCTACTGCGGCCAGGTGTTCTGCGAAGCTTGCTTCCACCACCACATCCTGAACCGCAATAAGGACAACCCAACGGAGTTTTTCAAGAGCTGCTTTGAGCAGTGGAAGGTAACTACTCCTTATCTTGACGCTTTGACTGAGCTCAGCTACTGCGTTGAATGCGTTTCCACATGTATGCTACCATATCCCAATCGTTGGCGAAATCGGAGAGCAGAGCTGGTCTAACAGATCCGGAAGGATGCCATAGGGAACTGCATCGATCTTGGACTCAATATTTTTGAAATGCCTACATATCTGCTGGATAGAACGGAGCTCAAGAGTCATCAACTCCCTTTGAACCTTAGTTAAAAGCGCGAGTTGTTTTGACAGCGTACGCCATAGTGCCACCTATAGTCATTCTTGGTACCGTAAGCGCAACACGTAATGTTTTTAGGATTGAACATTTTCGCAGGTGTATACTACATACCAAATTTAATAGAAATTAAACAATTGGTTTCAGAGCAACCCCCAATTCGCGGAGAACATGAAGATGTTCATGGAGAGCACCGCGAGCATGCAATCTCCGCTGGTGTTCATGGCTCCGCCGCCGAGCTACCGGGTCAACCCAGAGCGAGAAGGAGTGGAGTCCAAGTGTAAGTAACTTATTATTAACTAACAGCGTTTTTGCTGTTTCTAATGCTAGCTAATATTATGTTATCTTATAATAATTGTCAGTTAAATTAATTTGTCATGAGACAAGCTGAATTTGTGGGAAACACTTTTATACACCCAGAGAAATTAATATTGGTCTGAAAAGCTTGTAGCTTCCAAGGTTTGGTTTAGCCAGAAGTCACATTACTTGAATCCTGAACCAGGAAAGCTTTGGTTATGTTTCCCAGAATTAGGTAATTGTACGAACACATCTCCAATAACCTTATGAATATTGTCGCTAACATTGAAATCTATAACAACCCAATTTTTCCATAGGTGCCTGAGTTGAATATGAGAAATTTTACAGCCGCGACGCCAGCCACGACTCTGGCCTCTATGTGCTCGTGGGACCTCTCAAACGAGAACAGGACTGAGGTCTCGGACACAGAGTCGTACTCGATCAAGACCTCCAGTGTGGCTGCCGCGGAAAAAATAGAAAAGCTGACAAAATACCTTCGAGAAACGTCAAATTTAAATATGGAAACGCCGAAAAAATGGAAAAGTAGAGATACTTCGCTCGCTCAGATTGAGCCGGTGCTAAGACCACGGCAGAGTGTATCGTCCCAGTCGAGATGTCCTAAGTGTTTGTGGCAGTCTGGTACGATTTATGTGAATCGTGATTAGACGGGAGTTCAGTTTTGTTGAATAAATTGTGGTTTTGAAATACATTGTTTCATTAGCGGACTAGATTGTGAAGTGGGCAACCTAGGGTGTCATCGGTTCATTCCACTGTTAGCGTCCAGTTACGTCAAAATAATCTTTTTCGTACATGCAGGTTTATGGAATTCCATGTGGGCCAGAAAATTAAAACGGCTGACTTGAGTGGAACAGCCAACTTGACCAGATTCCAGTTAGGAAAGTGACTAGAAAGTCCTTGTCAAATTACGAAACATTTTGTTTTGTCGATAGTGGAGTCCAATAAGTAGGTCAGAGCTGACCTAAATGGTGGAATAAATAACAATTTCTGACTTAGGTCAGAAATTGCTTATGGCGGCTGGACTTTACGTTGCTCGTCTTGGTCTATTCCCCCTTGTCTATAGTACCATTGATTTGTACCATCAATGGTACAAGTGATAGTATGTGTCCTTAGTACCATCAATGGTACTACCGATACTAACACGTGTCGCTAGTACTATTGTATCTAAACATACAAAAATCTCCCAAAACGACCACACTACCGAAAGTTCACTTGATGACCGTTGCGATGTAGACCGGTTCCCTTTACCGTAAATGACCACTAACCAGAATGGCCATTTCCCAAAACTACTTCTCTATATTGGCTACTTTTTAACCCTTTCAACGCCAAGTCTGTTCTCGTAGCCGCGACGCCAAGAACCCTTCAAATCAAATCAAATCAAAATTGTTTATTTACACAGTGACATAGATTTAAACAAAACATGGTTTCTGTGACATACTGGTTACGGAACACTGTCATTATAGCTTAGAATAATAAGATTGCCCGTGTCACCTGCACTAGGCGATGCCTGTCTCGCAGGATGACACTTTACATTTGATTACCCGTTATTTAATTACTAGGCGCTAATAGTACATTGTTTAACTAGGGGCGTAAGTGGAATATTGCGAACAAGAGTCTATCAGAAGCCCGACGCCGAAGGCGGAGGGCTTTTGATGACTCGAGTTTGCAACATTTTTACGCCCGTGTTATACACAATGTTTTTCATCACATTTGCGAGGAAACAAATACATTTTAGATGAAATGAATACAAATCGTAATAAAAACTGCAACATGTCAGTCGTCCATTTTGTTGAATTTGACGTGAGGCGCGTATGGCAAAGACCCTTCGGTATACAGCCACGATATGAAAACACTTAAAAACATTTTACATAGACACTAAATAACAACATATTAAATCTGTAAATAATTCAGTTAAACATCTTTAAGTAGTTTTTTAAGATTAAATTTATTTATAAATACGCTATATAGGTGTTATGATACTTATGACGTCCGTTGTAAAGCAAACTTCAGTCTTTCATTTCATATAAGACTGACCGATACGGCGACCTCTGTAGCTTAGTTGGTAGTGACGACCCTGCTTACGAAGCTAGAGAGGTCCCGGGTTCGAATCCCGGTAAGGGCATTTATTTGTGTGGTGAGCACGAATACTTGTTCCTGAGTCATGGATGTTTTCTATCTATTTAAGTATCTATTATCTATATAAGTATGTATATCGTCGTCTAGTACCCATAGTACAAGCTTTGCTTAGTTTGGGACTAGGTCGATTTGTGTAAGATGTCCCCAAAATATTTATTTATTTATTTTCTTCTCTTATCTTGTAACACTGATGTTGGCGTGACAATGTCTCTTATAAGTATAAGCATAAGTCCATCCATCTCCATTATCCTATATCCTATACTATTAAACGAGCAATAGTTGTATTTAAATATATATATATACCTATAAATATTTGCAATCACGTTCTCGAAAACGGCTCTAACGATTTGATGAAATTTGGAATATGGATAGGGATTTACGGGGGTGAATTATCGATCTTGCTAGGTCTCATGTCTGGGAAAAATCGATTTCTCCATATTTTATCTATTTACCCCCGATCAGAGCTCGGTCGCCGAGGCACTGTACTTAAAACTATAAAAGTACGTCACAGATTCTGATATGATTCCGTTGCAATAAATAGCATCTAATGAAGTCCAAAGTGCGATAACTTGCGAGAAGGTTCAGAATGTTGCACGTAAGCTGCGGCTCCGTCGGTGGGTTGACAGCAGCAGCCTCCCAAACGTAAAAAAAAGAAGAAAATGTTGCCATCTACCCTCGATTCATTTTGCTATGCACTTTTAAGCAGATTAACGCCTGCTATAAAATGCATGGCAAAGTATCGCGCCGTCGCTTTAACCGCGCGTTTATAGTAGGAATATATTTTAACATTTTCGTGTGACCAGCTGACGGGTTTTCCACCACTGTACAACCAGCTGACGATTTTGTTTCGTCATAATATTGGATTAACTATCACTTGATGATAAAATGAATCGGGGGTAAATGGCCAAAATTTAGTTTTTGTTTTACGTGTTTGGGTGGCTGCTGTTGGTAAACTCACCAACGGAACCACAGCTGACGTCGACGGGGCTTCGTGATACATTCTTAACCTTCTCAAAAGTTATCGCCCAGGGGTAAGTGACTGACAAAAAAAAGCTCCTAGCTCGCGGTCTATAACTTGATATTGTCGTAAAATAACGTATTGTTTGAGTAGGATGAGTAAAAACAGGGAAATAAAGACCCAGCTTTGTATTTTTTTTCCATCGAAGAAATTTTAGGCAATCATGTTTCGATTAAATAAACTATCATATAGTCAAGAATCATATATCTGAAAATCAGACCTTATTGTTTCTTAATCTAGTCAGAACGGCGATTCAAAGCACGCGATAATTTCCAATGCACCCCCTTAAAGAAAGCAAATACCAATAATTAGTGTACTGTTTGAACGAAGCCCAGTCATGGGGTATATACATGTCATGATTTGGCAGCCCCAATTTATCAGAAGCTGACTAATTGCTATCGTCTGGAGGCATGATAAATCCAACTGTCAAACGAGTTGTAATGAGAAATTGCATGCACATGTGGTCGGATTGTTACGTCTTCTGTACGTTACACCCAATTATGTCTTCGACATGTTGTACTGACTAATTGGGGAATGGCCCTAGCCAGTGCGGGAACGGTTTAGATAATGATATCTAGGATACAATTAAATAATGCCATTCTATTGTTTCAATTGTTTGATTGGTAAAAGTGGTTACCATTCCACACGAATAATTTGGCAACGGCAACACTGTGCACCGGTTGACATGAACCACAGAGCATAAAAAAACATGAAAAATACAACAACGGGCTTGTAGAGGTGTGGCTCTACTATTTGCATTTATTTATTAACAGCCGATAATTCTACTTTTAATCAATGTTTCTGATACAGAATCGTGTTTAACTTTAATTTCGCGTGTTCTAGTCACTTTAATGTTTTATAAACTTTAACTGAAACGACTTATAAACCAGGGCGTCAACCGCTACTTGGGAAGTGAAACTAAAACCGCATAAATAATCATGTACGGCAGAAAAACTCCGTCGACCTACCGCTCTACGCCTTCCGTGTATTCCCATTACACCACCAAGTAAGTTTCCCTTGATGGTTCATTCACTATTTTCTAATATATGACTAAAACATCAAGTATGTTTACATGTCAATAGTACTATGCAACATTAACTCTGTTGGTCACCTCTTCAAATTTAAACACCTGAGCGGATGGAGGTAAAACTTGGTATGGCAAAAGTTTGAATCTTGGAGAAGGAAATTGGAAACTTTGTATCTAGGAAATCATCCCCTAAGATGGCCAAAATGAATTAATTAATGAAATGATCTTCTCTTCTACAGCTTATTTAAGAGCTAAGCTCTTGTCGGTGTAGCTCAAAGTAGGCCCTCCATCTACTCCGCTCCCAGGCAACCTCTTTGACTCAAAAAGCTAGCAAGACTGCAACCTCTACCATAATCCGGCTGCGACTGGGACACATCTGCTCTCCATCCTTTCTTGCGAAAATCAGAGTTTGTGACCACTCTTTATGTGAATGTGGCCTGGAGGAGGGCACTGCAGATCATATTTTTTTTAACTGTCCCAAAACTTCACCTTCCCTATATGATCTCCTCCCTGACTATATTCATCGACCTGCTAATCTTAGTTACATCCTCACTTTTGTTAATACATCCTTTGTATATATTCTAGCTAGATTTATTGTTAAGTCCAAAATGAAACTATAGTTTTATTAAGTTTAATCAAATTTTTTAAATTATCCAAATCTGTGGGCTTATGGTTATAATCAATTAAAAAAAAAAAAACTATTCATGTGTATGTTGTAGTTAGCCGTACATTGTGTTGTCTTTTGTTAAGATCAACCGATCAAATCACCTTTTGGATAGTTTTTTCAAGACACTTTCGTGTAGCTTCCAACCTTGACGCTGGCATAATTGTCCCACTGGACAGAAGCCATTAACACAATAATCGATTGATCGAACCTCTTTGAGATCTCAATACAACCTAACATCAACTCTTTTTTGAACTGCTCTAAGTGGTCTCTGTATATATAGGTGTACGCGGGCTGGGTTTCCGCAACACAACGTCATAAAAAGCGCCTATTTTGCGTATGGAAGTGGTCTCTGTATTAGGTCTTCCACTTCCTCGCTTCCCCTCTATCTTTGCTTCAATTATATTGAGTATGAACTTGTCATGTCGTATCAGAAATCAGAAATCAGAAATCAGAAGTTTTTATTTGTCAGAATACAGTTATAAAAGGTTTTACAGTATAAAATGTCCTTGTATTCAACATGCAAGCATGTGTACAAATACTGAATAAATTACGCTAGAATACAATATTGATAGATGTCACTGAATTAAAAATAATGATAATAATAAGATACAATCAGTCAGTAAGATGTCAGTAGATTTTTATAATTTAGATATTCCCTTACATTGTAAAAACATTTATCCATCAGCCATTTCGTCAATTTATGTCTAAATATATTCCCCGATAATGTTTTTAAATCATTTGGTAAATTATTAAAAATAGTTGTTTCTCATTAACTGGCTGGTTTGCCTCACTCTATTCAGCAGTTCTTCATTGGTTACCCTCTATCTCCAGTTAATTTTCTCCATTCCTCCAATGAAATGATAAGAGTTGATAAAAAAATATTGTGCAAATTGAATATCAATGCTACTCTGGGCAAAATACGGTTTTGAAAAACATTAATTTATAATAGCGTTTTTTTTGTTGATTTCATTTGAAAATGTTATTCTAAGATGATTTAGTCAAGAATCCGACAAACTTTCCACCCGGAAGTAATTATGTAGATTTAAATGAAGCATGCATTATCTTTTTTTGTACGATTTATCTTAATAGAGTAAATGTTAATGAACCAAAATACACATTTATTAATATTTTTACTGACTTTTTAGAAGCCAACTAACTTAACATTTTTTCGATGTCTGAAATTTTGTCGGATTTTGTCGCTGGGTAACTATTTAATTGATAATATATCCGTTATACACAAAAAATAAGCTATTATAAATTATTTCCAAAATTGACATTTTTTCCATACAAGTTGTCAGTTCATTGCCTGGACTATGCATTGTTTATCATTAGCCAGTAATACTATTTGATTATAGCATAGTGAAAATAGGCCCAATATTCCATTTTCCTGTTTGGGCTGAAAGGTCAGAGTAGTGAACAAGTACCCAAACCAATACTTGGGATTAGTTTGAAAAAAAATCTGACAGTCTTTGGTGAATGCTAAGATTTATTTTTCTTTATTTATTTTTTGGTATTAAGGATAACAACAGCCAAGGATATAACTAATACATATTGGTAATTACATTACATAGAAGGCCAATAACGTGATGGTACTTTAACACATTCGCAACCAAGAACCCGCCTAGCGGGCACTCGTAATGTTTGCTCAGATGCCGGCTGAGCCCGCTAGGCCGGTAGTAGTATGAACTTACACACATAGCTAATTCTGTCGGTTTCTGGTGAATTGTTCCATTTTTAGTCCGGTTGCGAAAGTGTTAAGGGTATAATAGGGTAATAGTATCTGCCATAGTTATGTAAGGTAGAAATCAATCCACGTTACAATTGCTAGTTTCATCCCTTTTTATTTTTTGTCTACACAGTTCTGGTGGACTTGTGCCTGCTCATTCTTTTTTGGGAGGAATCCGATCTTGTTCAATCGGTTTGAGGAACTAGTTCAGTCTTTTAGTTCCTTCGGTCTAGTTAACTCATCTCTTTTATTTTTTCCAAGCACACCACTTCTCTACACAGTTCTGGTGGATACTAGACTTGTGCCTGCTCGTTCTTTTTCGGTAGCAATCCGATCTTGTTCAATCGGTTTGAGGAACTAGTTCAGTCTTTTAGTTCCTTCGGTCTAGTTAACTCATGTCTTTTTATTCTTTCCAAGCACACCACTTGTCTACACGGTTCTGGTGGATACGAGACTTGTGCCTGCTCGTTCTTTTACGGGAGCAATCCGATCTTCAATCGGTTTGAGGAACTAGTTCATTCATTTAGTTCCTTCGGTCTTTTAGGTCAGTGGTGTACTTATGTATTAAGACCCAAACTAAACCGATTATGGAGCAACGTACAACCGTTTATCTCACTTGCACCTTTGCGTTCAGTTAGGACAAATTGTATGGACAGTGCGCGCCTGCGCGATGTTACTCGGTACTATATCGTTCTGTTCCACGTTGGTCTGCTGAACTGAAAACCGATTTAGATAGTGATTGAGAAACTAGTTCGTTTCGTTCTCGATGGGAATTCATTCCTAATAGTTCCTAGTTCCTGACCGACACAAGCCTAATGGATACTCACCCTAATAGTAAATTTTCATTGCTTAGAACTGAACTGAAACATTGTTATTTTTCAGGTCCTCAACCAATCTCCGTTCAACGAAATCCGTCCGTTCCCTGCGAGTGCCGTGGTACCAGAAACCGATACTCCATGATGCCTGGGTCCTGGACCTTCAGAGAGGATCCCTGCTCACAGCCTCGCTGTCTGTGGTGAGTAACATATAGATAGTAGTAACAATTACACGGTTCAACTCACGTATTCAATGTCACTACGGGCGACATGTTTCGAAATCTTCGAGAGTTCTTCTTCAGGATGAGTGTTTTCGCGGCGGTGTCGCTTGTATCACTGCCCGCGCTCGCTCCGAACGCCGAGCGGCGCGTGACGCACGCGCCGACAGGGCGGGGGTAGGGGGGCAGTCTAGCGCTGGAGTAGTTGTGTGAGATTGCGGCAGGAGGTCATCTCCGCGAGCGAGCGGAGACGAGCGCGGGCAGTGATACAAGTGACACCGCCGCGAAAACACTCATCCTGAAGAAGAACTCCCGAAGAGTTTGAAACATGTCGCCCGTAGTGACATTGAATACGTGAGTTGAACCGTGTAATTGTTAGTATTATTTCGACATGTCTCACGAAAGTTTAAATTCGAACATATAGATAGTTTAATCCACTAAGAAGCGCATCCATAGAAACCTCCCATGGTATAACAACACAGGCACTCTCTTCCGAGACTCGCGAACCACGTGACTGACACAAGCCTACGTCATCACGCTGTTAAATGCCGTTTGATGACGTAGGCTTGTGTCAGTCACGTGGTTCGCGAGTCTCGGAAGAGAGTACCTGTGTTGTTATACCATGGAAACCTCCATAGCCGGGTCCACAATGCACGCATGCCTCTGGCGAGGCCTGCGGCCGAGCGTGCGGGCCATTCGCCGTGAACCAAGTTAACTCAGACGAATTTACCTACAAACGCTCCGCGCGAATCACGTGTAAATTGACACAAATGTGCGTCAACGGTGCGTTTAAAAAGCTTCTGATCTCGACCAAAAAGCTGTGTCCAAGTGGGGACTCGGCGCATGGTGTAAAAAAAAACAAATACTTAATAAATCGTTGTCAGCCTATATTTGTTTATAAGTCCCACTGCCTGCACCTCTCATAGCTCACGGAATAATATAATTTAAATTATCTTAGTATTTTTATCTCTCGTTTGTGTAGGTTTGAGGAGCTTTCTTTACTTTCTTCGTTTCCTTTTTAGTTTTTTTCATTCTTCATTATTGTAAATTATATTTGTGTATCAAACTATGCATAACTCCGGATGGGAGCCGGCTTCTCCAAACACAAGTATTGTCATATACAAGTAGTGATGCTAAATGGATAGTAAACCATCAAATTATCGTAATAAAGTATAAATCATTACGTACGTAATTATTATTAACCTTGAAAATTTGGAAAAAATATGCATTTTTTTTATTGTCCAATAGTAAAATTAAAGCTACCAATAGAATCCTTACGCTTTTATAGAAACAAAATTTTATGACAACTATGTACTTACTTGTACTTTTCGCGACCGAAACAACAATTTACCTGATTTTCCATACAACGATTAGTACAACTGCCACTTGTGACGTCATACGTGGGTGTCTATCAGTATGAAGCGTTTTGTGCTGCCGCCACGCCAGCGAGGTCAATCTTTGTCTCAATTTTTTGGATATTTATGTTCTTTAATTGTAGTTGCTCCCATACAAACATTTGTTCCTCTCCAAAAACTGGTTCGAATGACATCATAAAAAAAATCTTAGTCCGCATCCTTATTGTAAAACCTAACTTAAAGCCTGCTGTACACACTGGGCCAACGTTGGCGCGTGAGTAGATGCAGCTATGCGTTAGAGGAAGAGGGCTTTATATCGTTCTCATGCGTTTGCATAGCTGCATCCTGCTCACGCGCCAACGTTGGCCCAGTGTGTACAGTAGGCTTAAGATACTAATTTGATTTTGAGCTCATACTTCTGTGCAATATAAATATCCTTAAATGTAAAAATTCATACTAAAAATACCACTGTTTTATGATTATAACAACATGTTTTGCCACACATTGGAATACAATTCTAGAATTCCTCCAAATCATCTTTCAAATCCAGGTTTTTCACATATCTTTTCTGTTTCAGTTCATCGCCCTGTTCACATTCGCGCAGAGCATCTTCGAGCTGTACTGCCTGGGCATGGCAGCCCCGGGCTCCGTCCATTACGGCTTCTATGCCTTCAGCTTCGAGTTTGTCTATGTCGGAAGTGCTCCAGGTAAATATTATCCTGTTTAAAGCCTCCACTACACTTCTACAGATGCATCTGCAGACGCCATCTTTGGATGCGTCCGCCAACGTATAGAGGGGGTAATCTGCGCGTCTGTTCTAGATATTTAACGTCCGCAGATGCGTCCGACTTGAATCCGACTGTTGTCGATTTTTGTGGCACGGATCAAAGGGTTTTGGCGCGAACGTCCGGTGTCTGTCCACACTCAGTTTGTTCGGAGTTGCGATTGATGGGGGGTATACAAGCCATGATTTGTCAGCCCCAATTTATCAGAAGCTGACTAATTGCTGTCGTCTGGAGGCATCGGGTCAAACGAGTTGTACTGAGAAATTGCGGGCACACGTGGTCGGATTGTCACATCTGTACGCTATACACAATTATGACTTCGACATGTTGTACTGACAAATTGGGGTAAAATCACATAATCTGTATACCCCGTGAGAGTGCACGCGTGGCAACAATATGAGCACCGAGGACACTTAAGTTTCTTGAGCTACTTATTTTTGATTTGATTTGAAAGTCTAAATAAAAATGCCGCTTACTTTGTTCTGTTTCTATGTATAGCACGCATCCAACACCATCTTCTTTTCCATTTCTTTTTAATAACTCTATTGCGATGCACATTCAAGTAGTAGTTAAAAGTGCTAATTAAACTACGGTCTCAATATCCATATTTAAACGTTGCGTCTGTCGAGAATGAACATATTAGACTGACCGACCTACAGACGTGTGGACGGCTCGAGGTGATCCATCTGCGGATGCATCTGCAGACGTGTGGTGGAGGCATAAATCATAGGTCACTTAGCACAGGTTCACACTGCTTTAGATAGTCGCAGGTCTTTCCACATACTCTCTGATGATTGAGTGTGGAGTGGCCAGTTCTGAACTAGGTTCATTTTGGCTGTTTGTTATGGGGATTATAAACGGGCAACATTTTTACGGCAATGTGTGGCCGGCGGGGTTCTGCCTTTTCGGCGAAATATGTTTCGCAGAATTTCACATGGCAACCAACTTTTCGCAGAATTTTCATTTGGCAAACCAATTGTTGGCATAACTTAACTTCGCAGTTTTCTCATTTAGCAAAATTTTTATATTGCTAAATTTTACTTCGACAAACTTTTATGTGGCAAATTATTATGAAGAAAATGATTTGCTTAGGCAAATAACAAATCGTCAAATGACGTTTGGGCAACCAAAAACATGGCACCATTTAGAGCGCTTCAAAGGTCATAGAAATAATGAGGCGCGGAGCACTATTCTGGACGCGGATTATCAGGGCAGACTAAAATGGCTTGTCATAAGCGGACTGTCTTAGGTCGGTTAGGTTAGGGTTCACTTGTGTCCCTCAGACCAGAAATAGACACCCCGCGCAGCGGGGAGGCGTCGACTCGCTGGAGATTATCAGTCCGCACAGATAAAACTATGGCACTCTAGTTCGTAGTTCGTTCGTTTGACGAATACATAAAAAAAATCTTATAATATAATATAATAATCTTAAAAAAATCCCCGGTAAAAAATTATCAAATCAATAGTTGCGAAATGATATCAGTGCTAAAAGTATGTTATGCCAATCAATACATTTGACGAATACATAAATGACGTATTAAAAAAATCCCAGGTAATAATTTGCCTAACAATAATTTATCAAATCACTCGTTGGGAAATGATATCAGTGCGAAACGTTGAGTTGGGAAATAAAACTTCGACCAAATAAAAATATGGGAAAAATAGTTTGGGAGTTAAACATTTCCCAAATAATTTTCGCCGAAACATTAGTAAACCGTGGCCGGCAAATATGTGCAACTTGCGCGCAAAGTCAGCGTAAGTCAGCGTAGGTGCCGGCCAGAAATTACAGGAAAATGTGGCCCTTTTAGAAGCCCCATTGGTTAAGAGGCTCCCATACGCCAATGATCTTCGATCTGAATCCCTTAGTTTTCTAATGTTTTTTGTAGCTTATTATATTAACAACAACGGCTTTAAGCAATATAGTATCCCATATTTACTTCAAACTTCATTGTTTTCGAGATATTTGGCATCAAAGTTGAACAATTTTAGGCCAAAAAACTGGTTTTCTGGCCATAACTTTTGTGTTAATTGGTTTAAAATTAAAACCCTCTGCCAGTTTTTAGAGACGTCATAGACGAACCCAAATTTGTAGATTTCGTATATGTTAGATCTTTCACGTCAATAGAGATGCGAAATAAGTGTTTTTTTAGACAATGTTTAAAAAAATCATACAAAATTAAGTATTAATTTGTTTCAAAATCCGGTCTGTCAAAATGGAGATAAAAGATTGAAGAACCGATAGCCGTTTGATTTATGATTCTATCTGTAGTGCAAAAGTAGTAGATACGATTCAAAACTTGTCAAAAATCGATGAAAACCTCGGGTAGCCCTTAAGGAGTGTGGCGAGTCTGTTTTTAAACTGGTTAAACACTTCTTCATAACTTAAAAATGCCTCTGCTAAATAAAATGTGCTTTGTCCCTTTCTTACCAACACAAATGTTAAAGTGACTGATAAGGACAAACGATTTTAACGGCATTTTAGTTAAAACAGGCTTGTAGAACGTTTATGAATACGGCCGTTAAAATAAAAATGCTTCGGTAGTGTTGAATGCTATTGTTAAGAACTGATTAGAGAGACATCCTTTTTAGGGTTCCGTAGCCAAATGGCAAAAAACGGAACCCTTATAGATTCGTCATGTCTGTCTGTCTGTCCGTCCGTTTGTCACAGGCATTTTACTCGAAAACTATAAGGTGTATTTGAATACAATTTTCAGGATAGGTGTATCTTGTTAACCGCTACATAGTTTTGTAATTAAATTACTAAAAAAATATTTTTTTTGGGTGCAACTCCATACATAAAAACGAATGTAATTTTTTTTTTCATGCAAGCCCACGTGTGTCACAACAATCGATAGGCCTTTCAAAATAAATATAAGGTTTCTCAGCAATTTTTTTGATTAAGTGAATAGAGTCGATAATCTCCTCGAAAGTCACTAAAATTGTGTCCCCCCCCCTCTAATTTTTGAACCGTGTATTTTAAAAATATGAAAAAATCATGCTTATAGGGCTTATTAAATTCTCTCAGCGAAAATTGTTTTGAACAACATCGGTTCAAAGGTTTATGAGATATTTCTAAAAAACTGCCTTCCTTAAAGAAAAGGACGTAAGTGCCATAAGATTTCAGTAACGATACGACCTTTTTAATAGGCACGGAACCCTCGTTGTGCGTGGTCCGACACGCACTTGGCCGCTTGTTGTATAAAATAAAATAAAAAGTGCTTACTCGTGAACTATGGCGACCTTTTTTCCACGTTTACAGACCATATTTGACGACCTCTGTAGCCTAGTCGGTAGTGACCTTGCCTACGAAGCTAGAGGTCCCGGATTCGAATCCCGGTAAGGGCAATTATTTGTGTGATGAGCACGAATATTTGTTTCTGAGTCATGGATGTTTTCTATGTCTTTAAGTATTTATTTATCTATATAAGTATGTATATCATCGTTTACCTAGTACCCATCGTACAGTACAAGCTTTGCTTAGATTGTGACTAGGTTGATTTGTGTAAGATTGTCCGAGAATATTTATTATCTCTTATTTATATATGTCTAAGAATATTAGACTAGACAGCTTAGATACCGTATACAACTCTGAGAGCTTTAGAATAATTAGTCAAGTTTTGGCCGCTTAGAAACCTTATACATGTGATATTCAAATAATTTAATCTGCTCTTCTATAATAGGCATGATGCCTCATGTTCAAATTGATAACGTAGTGATGCTAAATGGATAGTAAACCATCAAATTATCGTAATAAAGTATAAATTATAAAATATCATTAAAATCATAAAAAGATATGAACCTTGAAAGTAGAAAAAATATGCATTTTTTTTTTACTGTCCAAGAGTAAATTAAAAGCTACCAAAAGAATCCTTACGCTTTTCTAGGAACAAAATTGTATGACCACTATGTACTTAAACTCAGTATTTCGCGACCGAAACAACAATTTACTTGATTTTCCATACTACGATTAGTACAAATATACAAATGTGACGTCACACTTGTATAGACACACAGTATGAAGCGTTTCGCGCTGCCGCCAGCGAGGTCAATCTTTATCTCAAATTTGTTGGGTATTTATGTTCTTTAATTGTAGTTGCTCCCATACAAACATTTGTTCCTCTCCAAAAACTGGTTCGAATGACGTCACAAAAAAATGTTAGTCATCATCCCTATTATGACAGAAACCTTATACATGTCGTAAGTGTCTTGTTTTGTAATAAATAATATTTTATGGTGATCACTGATCATAATTATACCAATTTCATTTTTCAGTTCGCAATGTGCTGATAATATTCTCACTCTTCTCATGGCTGGGTTCCGTGGCGGTTTTGGTCACCGGGATCATCCTCATCCTGGCTCTGAGAGGGGTATGTTTCATTATATTTTTAATTATTATTCCAAAAAAAAAAAAAAAAAAAAAAAAAAAAAAAAAAAAAAAAAAAAAAAAAAAAAAAAAAAAAAAAAATATATATATATATATACATTTGAGATAAGTCCCCATAGTATTTCCGCCGGAAAGAAGCCCTCACCCCGTATCACGGTCGGCCTTATCACGCGATAAGTGACAAGATAGGAGCGTCGTCTCGTTTTGTCCAACGGTGACGGACGCTCTAGCCTGTCACTTATTTAATCGTATGGCATTAATTATTTGGCCTTTTTAAAGTTTGTCACTCTTTAGTACCACCCAGGGGACACGTGCAGGGTTGTGGTAGGTTACGCGGACGCGAGTAACAGTTGTCCCACCTTTGTCAAGTGAGTGGGCAACTCGACTGTTAGAAGTTCTTAAGCCGCCCGAAGGCCTCTAACTCGGCTTAACGACTACTGTCATAGACAGCAGCCGGGATCAACTGCTTATCGAGGCCGACCATGATGCGTGGTCTGATCAGCGACATCACAGCTAACTGTTAAATAATCAACACATGTTTACCAGTTCCTAGTACGTAGTGATCCTGCCTGTGAAACTGACGACGCTGGGTTCAAAATTTTTTTTACACTCGTCGATTTTAATGTTTGGATTAAGACTCACACCATGTTATAATCACAAACTTCGACTATAATAAATTATTATAGAACTGCGCCATGTGAAATTGACCAATCACTGAACTGTAATGAATTGGACCAATAGAACGTCGCCTCGGTCATAGATGGTGATTATGGCTTGATGGTTGGTGAGCAAGGTCGCCAGAGCTCTCGAGGATGCGTTGTGTTGAGAGCGAGGGAATTTGTTCCTTCAGCTGTCAACACGGCGAATCCTTAAACATATAAAGGGTCGGCAACGCCCATGTTACTCCTTGGGAGTTGCATGCGTCTATAGGCTGCGGTGTCCGCTTACCATCAGGCGGGCCGTACGCTTGTTTGCCACCGTCGTTGTATAAAAAAAAAAAAGAACAAAAGACATCAACGAAACGCTGAGCCGGTGGGCTGCGCTTCGTTTCAGCAGGGCTTCGATTTTTAATAGATACTAAGTTTGGTAAAGTTAAAGGTATTGTATACAACACAATTAGCTCTTAAATTCTCGTATCTTACTTACAACACGGTACTCGACTTTAATTGTTTCATTTTAATACTAATTAATTAATTATGTAATATTAACTAGATTAAATTGCAATTATTTTTTAATTACATCTTCACTATTGTCACACATACAAGGTGCTCGGAAGGAATCCAAATAATTTTATCATTAATACATTAGTTCTATTGCATACATAGATTCACCCCTTTATTCCCAAAAGGGGTAGGCAGAGAACATGAAACTTATGTTGCAGTGCCACTTTTAGCATAAATGTGGGTATGAAAGATGCCAAAGATGGACCAAATGTGATATCGCAGTGATAAGTTGCTGGCCCATCGCCCACAAAACACTTCAACCCTGCTCCCTTAGTCGACTTTTACGACACCCACAGGGGGTCTACTGCAATCAAATCAAAATGAACACTACACCATATATCACTTTCTATTTCATATTGCAATCAATCTTTCACTTCACTACGCATTCATTAAAGGCCATTATCATCATCCACTGCAGGACCTAGGCCTCCCCCAAAGAGTGCCACAATGACCGGTCCTGCGCCACCCGCAGCGGACTCCCGATTACCAGGTCCTCAGTTCACCTTGTGGGGGGGGTCGTAAGGACCATTATATACCTAGGCTTGTCACTACAACCTAGAGACAGACACAGTTATAAAATAGAACTACAACTTAGAAAAGTTGAAAAACCCCCGACATTTTCATTTCAAAGTCCAATATCTCAAAAACGGCTGAACTGATTTTCATGAAACATGGCTAAGAACATTCGGGATAAAATTATCTGTGACACAAAAAAGACCGCATTAAAATCGGTCCATCCGTTTGGGAGCTACGATACCACAGACAGATACACAGACACGTAACTTATAACACCCCTCTCTGCGTCGGGGGTTAAAAAGACAGCAAACTTTCAATCCATTAATTTTTAAGGCAGTTGTTGTGACAAATCGATAGGTGTATAGAACGCTTAACTCATGATGTTTACATCGTATCATTATGCATCATTACCATGTAATCATTAAGCAATAATTTTATTCATGCTGCTTATCAAAAAGGGTAAAAATCAGGTAACAAATCAACACATTTCATGCACCTTATATGCAATGCACCTTTACACGTTTTTTTATTATTTTTAAATTGGATTAACAACATTTTTATATTTTTTGTAACAGGCTATTATTTTAAATATATTTTTCACTTCACATGCTCGAAAAAAGGCTTAGATAGCGGGGCTAAAGTAGTACATTTAGCCCCTAGGGAAAATATGTAAACATACTTATTCATGATTTTAAAACATTTTAATTTGAGCAATCAAAACACTTCAACGTATCCACCAATCACAACTGTTTAAAAAACCATTTGTATTTGCTATCAACTAGCTCTGAATTAATGTCAAATATTAGGCGATTTTTATTCCCGAATTCAGAATTATTAAAAAAAAATAAACGCCTTCGGCCGTCTATAGCCTCGTCCAAACGTTCAAGCGGGGTGGCCTGCAAACATGACATTTATTAGATTGAGCGGGATAGACTGCTGTCTATCTCGCTTTATCTTATGCAGCGTATGCTGTCCGCCGCGCTCGGCCGTTTGGACCCGGCTATATATGATACGGTATGTAGCGTTTATTCGTTGTGTCATGGCCTCCCAACTAGAACAACGTATAATTGATACTAAAAAGAACTCATAGATGGCAACACAGGTACCGAGCGAAACATTTGAACCAGTAATCGTGAAGATAGAATGATTTTTACACCTTAATAAATTCAACGTACCTTAATTATATCACAAACATACTTCCGCACATACAATAAAGGTATATTTTATAAGTTTAGTAAATGCAATAAAATTGATACTAAATCCATGTAACTCGTACTATACGAGTCAGCTTTCAAGCTTGCTACGTATTATTGGGTACTGTCACTAGATGGCGCCATCACGGGTCGCGAAAGTTCTATGGAACCACAGGCTCTAAGCATTTGGTTATGTATATTTTTGTGTGATGTGTAATATTGTCTCTAAAATACTACTTTTATATCGAAAAAATCAAAAATACTCTATTTGTTGCCCGGGAAGTCAACGCCATCTGGTGATATCTCAATGTATTACTAAAGGCTGACAGCGTCATAGCCGTGGTAGCTCGGATGCTGCATCTACTGGTGTAGCTACGGGACTAAAATTGTATACAGAATTGCCTACTTGGACGGTACGCTTTTGCTCTATGAGAGTGGGTATCTGTACTTGTATTCTTTAATCTGTGGTTGTGTTAATATTTTGTATCTGTGTAAAACAGTTAAAACAATCATGCCGCCAAATTGAACAATCTCTTCGCTGTGGAATTTATTATTGAATGTGATTCTTGGTTGCGATCGTGTTAAAGGAACTCACAGATAGAACATTTTCTGCCCATAATCACACCAGGTTCACATATTGAAACGTTTTTTTTTTTTTTAGGAACATGAAAAGCGCATAGCCCCCTGGCTCTACACCTTCGGGGTGTTCACCCTGTTCCGGCTGGTGGCGTTCATATTCGCGGCCATAGTGAACGACATGATATTCGCGTACAACGCGCTCATGTGCGTGTGCTGGGCGATATTCTGCGTCGCCGGCGCGTACGGCTGGCTGCTGGTCTACAGCTTGTACTTGGAGCTGTGCGACTTGACCAAGCTGGAGGATCTGGCTCATTTGAGGGTGAGAAATGAAAAATATTGATAGAAAAAAAATACTAGATAGGTTCGAAACATGCCGCCCGTATGAATAAAAAAAACTGCCGATCGGTTCGAAACATGTCGCTCACAGTGACTAATAACGATGAGTCCGAAACATGTCGCCCTTAGTGACATTTAAAACAATGGGTTCGAAACATGTTGCCCACCGTTACTTTAAACGACGAGTTCGAAACATGTCGCCCACAGCGACGTAAGTCGATAGGTTCGAAACACGTCGCCCGCAATGACAATAATCACGCGACTAACCGTAGAATGAGTAGGTATAATACACCTCCGGGGTGTCACTGTTCCGGCTGGTGGCGTTCATATTCGCGGCCATAGTGAACGACATGATATTCGCGTACAACGCGCTCATGTGCGTGTGCTGGGCGATATTCTGCGTCGCCGGCGCGTACGGCTGGCTGCTGGTCTACAGCTTGTACTTGGAGCTGAGCGACTTGACCAAGCTGGAGGATCTGGCTCATTTGAGGGTGAGAAATGAAAAATATTGATAGAAAAAAAATACTAGATAGGTTCGAAACATGCCGCCCGTATGAATAAAAAAAACTGCCGATCGGTTCGAAACATGTCGCTCACAGTGACTAATAACGATGAGTCCGAAACATGTCGCCCTTAGTGACATTTAAAACAATGGGTTCGAAACATGTTGCCCACCGTTACTTTAAACGACGAGTTCGAAACATGTCGCCCACAGCGACGTAAGTCGATAGGTTCGAAACACGTCGCCCGCAATGACAATAATCACGCGACTAACCGTAGAATGAGTAGGTATAATACACCTCCGGGGTGTCACTGTTCCGGCTGGTGGCGTTCATATTCGCGGCCATAGTGAACGACATGATATTCGCGTACAACGCGCTCATGTGCGTGTGCTGGGCGATATTCTGCGTCGCCGGCGCGTACGGCTGGCTGCTGGTCTACAGCTTGTACTTGGAGCTGAGCGACTTGACCAAGCTGGAGGATCTGGCTCATTTGAGGGTGAGAAATGAAAAATATTGATAGAAAAAAAATACTAGATAGGTTCGAAACATGCCGCCCGTATGAATAAAAAAAACTGCCGATCGGTTCGAAACATGTCGCTCACAGTGACTAATAACGATGAGTCCGAAACATGTCGCCCTTAGTGACATTTAAAACAATGGGTTCGAAACATGTTGCCCACCGTTACTTTAAACGACGAGTTCGAAACATGTCGCCCACAGCGACGTAAGTCGATAGGTTCGAAACACGTCGCCCGCAATGACAATAATCACGCGACTAACCGTAGAATGAGTAGGTATAATACACCTCCGGGGTGTCACTGTTCCGGCTGGTGGCGTTCATATTCGCGGCCATAGTGAACGACATGATATTCGCGTACAACGCGCTCATGTGCGTGTGCTGGGCGATATTCTGCGTCGCCGGCGCGTACGGCTGGCTGCTGGTCTACAGCCTGTACTTGGAGCTGTGCGACTTGACCAAGCTGGAGGATCTGGCGCATTTGAGGGTGAGAAATGAAAAATATTGATAGAAAAAAAAATAGTAGATAAGTCCCCCCCCCCCCCGCCCGTATGAATAAAAGTTCGAAACATGTCGCCCATAGTAACACTAATAACGAATATATCAGCCGAAAGACGTCCACTGCTGGACATAGGCCTCCCCCAAAGAGTGCCAAAGCGACCGGTCCTGCGCCACCCGCATCCAGCGGACTCCCGTAAACTTCAATGGGTCGTTTTGATCATAAACCAATGTGTGTGTTTGTGATGTGTGTTTAGGGCACACACCCAAATCCTCCGCCTGTTAGGGCTTGATGGAGGTTTCCAGACTAACTCAGGGGTACTACGGGGATTCTAGGGTGAATGTAATACGAACACAGAGTAAAGATATACAAATAAGGGTCTTACGCCCGTTTATTAACTATAATCAACTACTAGGTTCTAGCCCTCTACGTTTACGGTACGGGTTAACGCGGTCGCGGCCCTATCCTTACGGACTACGGGATATTAGTGGGAGCGTTAGTTCGGGAAGCCTAAGGCTGACGAGGACGTACCAAAACCGCCGCCTCGAAGGCTACAGGAACCTGGAACCCCTGGCTGATGAGGACGTGCCAAAACCACCGCCGCGGGGATGATTCCAGGGTGACCTAGTCCAAGGCTGATGAGGGCGTGCCAAAACCGCCGCCTCAAAGACGCAAGGGGGAAGGGAGGGGCAGTGCTATCCGAAGCGGACTCCAGAGAACACTGCCGGCGTTGAAGGCGCGCTCCGGCCTTTTAAGGCCGCCCGGTGTGACGTCACCGCTCTGCCCGCGCGCCGCGCCGCTCACCCCGTGCGCCGCGCCGTGCCGCTGCCGGTGTGCGACGCCCGCGCGTCGTCACATGTTTAGTGTTGTGTTGTGAAGTTTACTAGCCAGGGATTGGTGAAAAAAAAACAAAGTTTGAATGATACATACTTTTTTTAAGATAAGGTAGATTTATTTATGACGAAAAGTTTAATAACTACTTATTGTATATTTAAAAAAGTTACACTTATTACATCAATATCCGAGTCAGAGCCAGAACCCGATTCCTTTTTTAGGGTTCCTGTTTCGCCATGTCCGTCCGTCTGTCCGTCTTCGGCTTAGCTCAGTAGCCATTACTACTAGAAAACTGTGATTAGGCATGGGTACATATAAAATCAATCACGCCGACAAAACAGTCAGTCAAAGTATTTATTTGTTATACAATGCAGCTTGGTATCACTGTCTTACCCGAAGGTGTAACAAAATAAAGAACGAATAGGCTTAGGCTTAAATTAATATGATACCACAGTTTTCATGCATCGTGCTTTTCCTAATACATCAATTATTTATTAATTACACAATTAGTGCGAATTTAACAATCATCTTTTCTATATTCCCAATTGAGTAATATGCCTTTTCCACTAGAAGAGCAAACAGTTTATTTTTGAACAGTTCTTGGCAACTTATTGAAGATTCTTGATGCCATCCCAAGAACACTTTTTGAGAGCATGGCTGTTTTACATGAAAAGGTATTGCAGATCTTGCCCCGTTGACGCGAACTGTTAAAACTAGGGAATTGTTTTTGATCACATTTAACATAACAAGCAATTTCATAGATATATAAGCATGGCAGAGTCAATATACTTAGTCTTATAAAATGTGGCTTACATGATTCCATTGGCGGGATACCACATATGGCACGAATACATTATTTCTGACTTCTGTAAACTATCTCACGGTCAGTGCAATTACCCCGAAACATAATTCCATATCGTAAAGTCGAAGTTACGTATGCATGATATGCTACAAGAACCGCTGATTGACTTACTATTTTTCTTAAATTATACATAGCATAAGAATATTGGTTAAGTTTTTTACAAATTGTTTCTTTTTGGTTTTCCCATGTCAGCTTATTGTCTACACTTAAACCTAAAAATTTAGTTACATTTGTGGTCATTATAAGCTACAGTCAAGTTGGATATTTTGTTAGTCCTTTGTTTAAAGTTCATTATCTTGGTTTTGTCAAGATTAATTTTCAAGTTATTGTTATTGAGCCATTTTATTACCATTTCTAAAGTCCTATTTATGTTATATTGATTTGATAAGTATTTAAATCTACATTTGCATTACGAGTATCTGCTGAAAAAATAATTGTGCTGTCATCCGCAAAGAGTACCATCGGAAAGTCAATAGCCTTATGCAGGTCAGGTAAATATAATCTTGAAAAAAAAAAAAAAAAAACTCGTTAAACCCATGGTGTGGGTTATCGTTGGATAGCTCTTCTAATAAAATGTTTTGGGGTAAGCCGCAACTTCGTATATTACACTATTAAACGTTACAAGGAGACTAATTCTTTGAAAGATCGCCATAGG
Source organism: Epinotia ramella (assembly GCA_947578815.1). Lineage (NCBI taxonomy): Eukaryota > Metazoa > Arthropoda > Insecta > Lepidoptera > Tortricidae > Epinotia > Epinotia ramella. The sequence goes on along the minus strand of OX388227.1, from coordinate 4,397,959 downwards.
AGTGGTCGCCCGCGGTCTGTAAGGACGGCTGCAAACATCAAAATAATCAGAGAGCGACTTCGCCGAAATCCATGTCGCACCCAGAAAAAACTCGCTGTGCAGACTAACATTTCGCGTATTTCAGTCAACAGGATATTGAAATACGATCTCAAAGTAAAGGCTTACAGTCGTAGGAAAGTTCATTATCTAAATGATCGCCTTCGTAAATTACGACGTGAACGTTGTCCGATGCTGCTTAAGAGACACGATGCGAAAAAGATACTCTTCACCGACGAAAAAATCTTTACGGTTGAAGAAAAGTTTAACCGGCAAAATAATAAAATTTATGCCAAAAGTAGCAAAGATGTTCCAGCTACAGCACGAAATGTCTCGCGTGCCCACCATCCGGCGAGTGTGATGGTATGGTGGGGGGTTTCGTACGAAGGTGTCACTCCGCTCCATTTTTGCCAACAAGGTGTCAAGGTGAAAGCAAAAAATTATCTAAGTGACATTTTGGAGACTATAGTGAAACCCCTATCTAATACTTTATTTCACAACAAAGAATGGATCTTCCAGCAAGACTCAGCACCTGCCCACAAGGCTAAAACGACTCAAGCTTGGTTAAGGAAAAATTTGCCAGGCTTCATCGCGGCGGAAGAATGGCCATCCTCCAGCCCTGACCTCAATCCGCTGGACTATTCTCTGTGGACTGAATTGGAGCTCAGGGCCTGCCAAAAGTCCCACCCAAACGTAGATTCCCTTAAGCGAGCCCTCATCAAAGCAGCGAAGGATATCCCACTGGAGAAGATTCGTGCCGCGATCGATGACTGGCCAGAACGTCTAAAAGCTTGTATTAAAAATAGGGGTGGTCATATTGAATAGTAATTGCTTGTAGTTGTTCTATAAATTTTATAAATATATCTTTATTCCTTAATTTTTTATGTAACATTTATTTCGTCTCATAACTTATGAACACACGAGGTAGCGACCGAGTAATAGTCGACCGACTTAATGTGTACTTGGAAAGGCCAATTTTCGTACAAGGCAACCGCACCGCACGTCGATTTACTAAGACAGACACGCACTTGGCCGGTATTTTTTTACTGGGGCTCTGGCTCTGGTTTGTTTTCAATTACTTGATTTATTACATTCCTATTACCGATGCAATCCTCCATGTCAAACTTTACGATGATTCTTTGGACTATATCAAAAATCGTAATATCTCATTGAAATGTTCGCCCTCGACTCGGTTTTCAATTATCAATTCCCAAATCACTATAATACACCTACCGGCTTTCTTGGCGTCGGCGCATGGGGTAGCAGACCTAGTCGCTAACATACTATTTGTAAATGGCGACAGGGCGAGCATACCATATGTGGCCGACGCCTTGATGGCGTGGTCGGCTCTCAACCCAGGGGTGGCCGTACCCGAGAACCTCAAAGTTCAGCGCGCGTGGGATGACATAGGTTGTAAAGCCACACTCGATCGACTTATTGGTCGTGCTGCTGGGGCAGACCTTGCGAGACTTCTGGCGGTATCGCGGTCAGAATCTGGGGCGTGGTTGAATGCGTTACCTTCGCCTCAATTGGGCACTTTACTTGATGGTGACTCGTTGCGTGTATCCGTTGCTCTCCGCCTAGGCTGTGTTGTGTGTCATCAACATGTCTGCATCTGCGGTACCGTGGTGGGTGCTGACGGCCATCACGCATTGAGTTGCCGCCGATGTACCGGTAGGCATCCGCGTCACCATGCCCTCAACGATATCGTCCAGAGAGCTCTCAGGTCGGCGGGTGTTCCGTCCGTGCTGGAGCCACTGGGGCTTAGCCGCACTGATGGGAAGCGGCCAGATGGCCTCACTTTAGTGCCGTGGGAGAGGGGGCGGTGTTTGGTGTGGGATGCTACATGTGTCAGCACATTCGCCGCCACCCATATCAGTCGCACTACGCGCGCTGCCGGAGCTGCTGCCGAGACCCAAGCGGCGGTGAAGCGGCAAAAGTATGCTCCTTTGGGACCGGGCTATATTTTTGTCCCTTTGGCAGTGGAAACAGCGGGGTGTTGGGGGGCGGACGCGAAACGGTTTGTTCGCGACATAGGCCGTCGACTCAGACAAAAAGGGGAGGACCCGCGCTCTGAGTCGTTTCTGGTGCAAAGGCTTTCCATGGCTATCCAGCGTGGAAATGCCGCCAGTATCATGGGGACTTTTGCACCAGGAACGGCTGGGGGCGATTAGACTTAGAATTAGGTAATTTGCGGTTTTAATGTTGTTATATTGTAAATTTGTAATGTAAATACACCTAATATATAAAAAATTTAGCATATCGATATACTGTTTTGAATACACAGTACCATAAATCAATTTTAAATATTTATTATTTGCCAAATTGGACCGAGCTTGAGCCAAACTTTGTACCCCACTCAGATCAAATAAGAGTTTATTTATTATTCTTGTTACTCTATTATTTGATACAATATTCGTGAGTGACAATAATTTGTTCTTCTTAAAACACTCTTTCATGATATCACCCGATTGAATGGCTGCAATTATGAATCAGAATCAGAATCAGAAAATTATTTATTGCCAAAAAATTATTAAAAGTTTACAATATAACTTAGCGTAATAAATTTATATACTTAAATTAAAAAAACAAATCACAGTAAATTACTACTAAGGGACCGAAAACTAATTATAATAATAATAAAAAATGAGGCAACGGGTCTCAGTCTCAGCATGTGCTGGGCAGGTGGCCCAGCGCTGGTTTTCAGACTGAGCCCTAGTGTTGTCGGTCGCAGACTAAAAATGTTGGGGTTTCGTGCTTATTGCCTAATTACATGTTTACAGAAAAAAAAAATAACAATATACAGAATGAAAAAAAAAAGTATTAAAAAACAACAAAAAACAATAAAAAACAGCTAAAACCTAAATACATAAATAAAACCAGTGAAGTGCCATTTAAGTGTCTGCGTGGGAAAGTGTGAGTTAGTCGTAGGTGTGTGCGTGCGTGCGTGTGTGTGTGTGTGTGTGTGTGTGTGTGTGTGTGTGTGTGTGTGTGTGTGTGTGTGTGTGTGTGTGTGTGTGTGTGTGTGTGTGTGTGTGTGTGTGATATGGCACGTAAATTCTATGTGATATGGCACGCAGAGGCTATGCAGGTCATTCCGTTGTTTATATCGTATACCTTCGATATAAACTCGAAAGCGTGAATGAGTAACAAACATCCAAACACACTTTCGCATTTATAATATTGAGAATCCAGAAAACAATTTTGAGTACATTATTTAAAAAATTGAAATCATAGGAAAACGGCCAAAGCCTTTCTTTGATTTTAAATAAATAAAATATTTAAATAGCTTTAGTTTTGGAGAAAATATCAGGGGACTACGAACGTTGATTTTATGTACTTTTAATAGGTATTTTCGGTCCAAGCTGCAGTTGTCTCTGCCGCGCTCTGCGGGGGAGGCTTGAGGTTGGCGCGACAGCAATACATTTTACAAATACCTATTTCTCAATTATCTCGCCCTTAGTGTTTCCTCTTAAGGGGGCTTCCATACAACAAACGTCCTTTTTTTGCCGTTTTATAGATAGACTAGCTTCTGCCCGCGACTCCGTCCGCGTGGAACTCGTTTATATCGTAGCTCCATACAAACTTGGGGGATGATTTCCGGGATAAAAACTATCCTATGTCCTTCCCCAGGACTTAAACTATGTCTATACCAAATTTCATCCAAATCGGTTCAGCGGCTTAAGCGTGAAGAGGTCACACAGACAGACCCACTTTCGCATATATAATATTAGTATGGATATAGATAATGGTACGGAACCCTTCGTGCGCGAGTCCGAATCGCACTTGGCCGGTATTTTGACTGATATTATTATATTATATTTATAGAATTTCATAGTTTATTTGTGGAATCCGATAGTTTATTTCAGTAATTTTTATTTTAAACCCACAATTTTAAGTTACTATGGGCAACATGTTTCGAACATATCGTTCTAATTGTCACTATGGGCGACATGATTCGAACCCATCGTTTTGATTGTCACTATGGGGGGTCTCAAGACCAAGCTATGATAAAAACATTTATTTTGGGATCACCTGAATGCAGCAGTTCGTATGAGTAAAGGGAGAGTACTTTTAAATTGTCGATAACATTTTCCGTTCTATTTTACTGACCTTGCAACCTTTTTTTTTTAATCTTAATTTATTTAACGAGGGTTTTACAAATGCCACCCTCATAGTGGCTCTCTTATTCTAATACTTCTTAATTTTAATATAATCTTAACTAAGTTGTACACTGATTCCACCTCTTCAGAAGTCGGATAAGCTAATATACTATTTATCCTACCGAGATCATAGTTATACCTTGCAACCTGTTTTTGTATAAGTGATATAATTTACTTTAAAAACAAAGTTTTAACCGACTTCAATTTAGTACTCCGCCAAGTCACGAGAACATTTCCACATTTCTATTCCAATTTACCACATGAACTGATTTCCAAGAGCAAATCTGCGAGCAATTTTCTGATTTCCGTTGATTATTAGAGAAAAAAATCGAATCGCTGTATGTGGGCTGATAATATTTGAGGACTTCCGTCGATTCCACAAGGATCACCTTTGGCACTTCATTACTTGCTATTTCAACGGAATCTTATCAGAATCTGTGATATACGTTTGTACCTTTAAGTACATAATTGAGGAATTCCATAAGTCATCTGTGGTATTCATCATCAATTCCACTCCACCAAATTTATGATTTCCGGGTGTAAATACACGAGTTATAATAGAAAATACCAAAATCACTACACGCGTGCCTAATATAATTGAGGAGTTCCCTCAATTCCTCATGGATCCCATCATACAACTGAATTTTTGAAAAAAATGGGACCCACCTGGAAGCATATACTTAACTAGCATGTCAGTCCACTAATAATAAAATAAACTCGATGACCTAGTTTGCAGTTATTGTCGACGCTGACACTGCAATTCCGTACGTAAATGAAATAAATATTCTTAGATTAATATGCACACATTATTCATGTTGTAAGATAATTCGTTATTTATTTCTTTGATGTGTATGATTTTAATTTGTTTGTTTTCCAATCAGTATTATCTCTTTGCCTGAGATACAGGATAATCCTAGTTCAGGCGCATTTAATTAATTCCCCTAACATGTAACAGTGCAAGCATAATGTAACGTTAGCAATAAGGTTTTTTTCAATAAATTATTCTTATTCTATACCTGATTCAAAAAGTCTAGCAAGCAATATTGAGTAATACCGTAAACCTACGTACAAAATAATGTCATATGACGATACAGATAAGTTATTTATCGTTTTAAAATAGTTTTAAAATAATTATATACCTACTATCTTTTATAGGTACCGCCTAAGTCAGGGGTCGGCAAACCGCGGCTCTTTAGGTTCCCCAAAAAAAAATAGTTTTTTTATGAAAATCAGACAAAAAAAATCGTAAATAGCGCGAGGCAAATATAATTATTTTTATGGAAACCAAACACAGCATATCCACTTTGCAGACTCATCCTAAATTATTATTTTCCCTAAAATTTGGTACTGTGGCTCTTTGAGCTTACGAAAAATCGTAATATTTCCGGGATCTGGCTCTTTGAATAAAAAGTTTGCCGACCCCTGGCCTAAGTTATAACTTCCTAATTATTTGTACTTGTTAGTCAATAAGAGTGATATTGTATTATTTGAATATGAATAACTTTTTCAATTATTAGTTCTTTTTTCAGGCACGTGTTGCTTCTAATAATAATCTCCTAGTCTATTGTAAAACTGATGTACATTATGTCTTATCAATAAATTATTTGTATTTGTGCAATATACCTTAATTAATTACCAGATTCTATTAACAATTTCAAAATGCCAGTTTACCAAATCATCTTTTCTTTTCAGATGGGCACAATGGCCTCCCTCAACGCGTCCCTCGCGGGCTCCCGCCCCACCACCCCGCACAGTGCTGTCTCCACCATGCCCGCCTCGCAGATCTGATGCACGCCTCACACTGACACACACAACCCCCTCACGGACACTGGGCCCCGCCTCACACACACTGAACCGGGCCTCGCACAGAGATCCGACCTCTCACATACTGAATCTGGCCTCACACTGAAATCCGACCTCACATACACTGAGTCCCGGCTCACACACACTGAATCCGGCCTCACACAGAAATCTGACCTCACAAACACTGAAAAGTCTGATCTCAAGGACACATTGGATTCAAAGGCGGAGGAGAGTAGCGATGAGAGCACGCCATTGCCCGTGGATAGGTATGAGACTCAGGTTTAAAAGTAAGCTAGTCTAGGCCATGGTAAAGAAAGGCTATGTGACGGTTCGTGACGTCAGCGTATCTTGCCTACGTCATCAGCATCTTAAAAATGGCGGGCTGTCAGTGTTGCCACTGTGTGTCGGTAAATTGCCCGAGTACATTGCATTAATTACTTATGTATTCTCAATCAATATTTACGCTAAAGCTGCAAACGCACAGAGAGCGGCGCGGCGCGGTGCGGTGCGGAGGCGTCGCACCAATCGCCCGGTATTCGCGCGGGATAGCGGCTCGGAGGCGGCGTGTGTGACATATCAAGCGGTAATCGACAGTTGACAGATTGTGAAAGATCAAAAATTTTATCCTATGATTCAGATAGCGATGACGAAATTTTGCTCTTACTTGCCTTATGGCAAAACAAAGAGAAGAAATCTAAACGGACATCCGGATCCATGAAATAAATAAAAAAAGAGGAATATTTGGAGATTTCCATCATTTATGCCAAGAGCTGACTTCTTATGAAGATCGTATCCATCACTTATTTTCATATGAGTATAAACAGTTTTGAAGAATTACACGACATCGTAAAACCAAGGATTGTTAAGCAGGGTACTAAGTTTCACCAGGGAAATAAATATTACAGTTGTACTCATTGTTAAAGTTAATAAAATCTGAACTGAAGTTGTAAAAAAATACAACTGGTTACACCGCTCTCAGCACGCCTCCGCGCCGCGCCGCCACCGCCGGTGCGCGCCGGTGCATTGACAACTGCGTAATACAACTTCCCGCCGCAAAACCGCCCCGCGCCGCCTCCGCGCCGCGCCGCCTATCTGTGCACGCGTTTCACCGCCTCCGCCACGCTTTTTTCCGCGGACCCTTTCATATTAGCTCGAACATTACAACCGGTACCGCCTCCGCGCCGCACCGCGCCGCTCCGCCACCGCTGACAGTGCGTTTCGACCTTAAACTGCTAATTGGCTACATTCCCAAAAAAATATATTTAGTCCGTCAGTTAGATTATCAAAAAATATTGGACTCCCAACAGAGTTCCGCGTGACGTCACATTATGCTAAAAAAGTGTACTATGACGTGACGTCACACGGAACTTTAAGGGGCTATATCATCATAATTTTTTGTTTAATTGTCTAACAAAATATACGTGTCCAATATTTGTATGCGCGAAGCTGTTTTATATTTGACGCCTCACATGCCTGACAGCTGTGACACATATCTGGCGATGGTTTATTGGTAGCTATGCTGTTTTTCTATAGCTAACACTAGTAGAGTTAGCGTCATTAACACGTAAACACTTTTCGATCGTCTCTAAGCAATGAGGTCATGAAACCATCTACGACATGTTTATGGTGCTAACTGTACCACGAAAGGGTTGAGTATATGTTTACAACAAAGTTTAGTGGCCGGATGAACCTCAGACTGGAGACAAACACACACACACACACACCCGACATCATACTCAAATGTGTCATTTCATTACACAAACATACAGATAAATCAGGCCTCAACTATATGAGGTTAAAATTATATCATTGCATATTCTAAACATTCTTGAAATGAGTCTGATTAAGATATTGTCCTTACATCATCCAGGGCCATAAAGCGGCGCTTACCGCCCGCTATGTCTCTGTCTGGAAGTAGAATTCTGTACGCACCACGGGCGGCGATAGAGACAGCAATGCTAACTTTCATCGCCTTAGACTTCGGCTCGTACAATCTGCGATCGGCGACACTATTTTACCGCCCTAGACATGTAATGTATTATTTTTTTATTATATTAAAAGCCCTTATTTGTTATTAAGATTTCCGTCCGATGGTCTTCGACCATTATTAGATATAAGTTTAAATGTACCGCTAGAAATAAGGGAAATTATTTTATATATGTATGAAATTGTATTAGAATATGAATATAATAATGACTTATCACGAATCTCGTCTATAGAAATAATACGCTATGTTTTTATACAATTTGATGTGTGAATGTTTTAAATGTTAGATAGTACTTATAATTTGATTAAACACATAACTTTGGCCTAAGTATTGGAGAATTATTTCGGCACAAACGATACAGTAGTCTTTGACAAATGCAAAATAAAATATTTTTACATTACCAACTTAACAAAAGTTAGAAAGCTCTCGAAAACATCAAACTTCGACTTCTTTTTGCTATTTTAACGAATTTTAGATTGATTGAAATTTAGATTTTTGCATTGTAATAAGTTAAATAAAATTGATACCTACATTATTGCATGTTATTGTGCAATATAATTATACGAAATAAAAACTGTATTCAATAGGCAAGTAATCTAATTATATTGACTATCTAGTGCCTTAAACTGCCTTTGTAATAATAACGCACATTTTTGAATAAATGTTTGATAAATATATTGGTTTTCTTATTTCATTCAGTTTACTTCTTAACCCTCTGAACGCCAAGAACACAAAGGTGTAGTGTGTTGTCGCGTATACTTGACGTTATTTGAGTTTGCCGAATTGTATCAAAGTAGTCAATGCAAAAGCAAATCTACCGTCCTATGTAGAAGACTCTAATTACAATGACAGTTTTATAAAAAAAACCGGCCAAGTGTGTGTCGGACCACGCGCAGTGTAAGATTCCGTAGTTGCCTGTCTGTCTTCGACCTTTGTTACATCGATACTCGCGCGCCAACTAAGGGAAGTTGGTCGATTATTAGTATTATTACTCGGTAACTAGTTATGCCTAGTAATCCATATTTATTTAATCGTATGGCATACATTATTTTGGCCTTTAAAGTGGGACACGTGCAGGGTTGTGGTAGGTAGCTCCTGCGGACGCGAGTGACATTTGTCCCCCCTTTGTCAAGTGAGTGGGCAACTCGACTGTTAGAAGTTCTTAAGCCGCCCGAAGGCCTCTAACTCGGCTTAACGAATACTGCCATAGACAGCAGCCGGGATCAACTGCTTAGCACGGAATCCAAAGCACGGAAGCGCTTATAGGTATTAACCACTCAAACAGGCGGTCACCCATTCAAAGACTGACCGTTGCCATCTTTGCTTAACCTGCGTTATCGTTTCCGACTCGCAGCCGCCGCTAGGCTATCATCATCATATCAGCCGAAAGACGTTCACTGCTGGACAAAGGCCTCCCCCAAAGAGTGCCAAAGTGAGCGCTAGTAATCCGTGATAGTTCTCGAAGTAAATTCATTATATTTACTAATGCCATGATTTTTTTCATATACCCAGTGACTAGTTTGTCGACGTGATTGATTTATATACTCATGCAGAATTACAGCTTTCAAAGGCAAAGGGTCACTGAGTTAAGCCGCACATGGCGAAACTATAAGGGTTCCTTATTGACTACGGAACGCTAAAGAGTCGAAAGCAACCTTCATATTGGGTTTGTTTTGCTAGTAACTGTGATTTTGTCATAACCTCTCTAGGATGTCTTGATTGGCGGCGAAAAGGTAAAGAAAATAAAACGTTCAAAATACAATTTACGGAAATATATATTTCATTACATCAACAATAACACAGATCATAATTTCTTGCAGACTATTGTACAGTCAGCATCATATAGTTAGTAGCAGCCAAAGTAGCCAAATATATCGGAACACGTCTTTATTACTATAGGAATAAGGAAGTGTGACGATATATTTGGCTACTTTGGCTGCTACTAACTATGTGATGCTGACTGTATATACACATTTATACGTTTTAACACGTTCGCAACCAAGAACCCGCCTGGTAGGCACTCATAATGTTTGCTCAGATGCCGGCTCAGCGCGCTAGGCGGGCAGTAGTATGAACTTACACGCCTAGCGAGTTCTGTCGGTTTCTGGTGTATTGTTCCATTTTTAGTCCGGTTGCGAAAGTGTTAACCCTTAATTTGGCAGTGTCCATCCGGCTGTACGAACTCTTTGGCCGTCTGTATTTTTTGCCTGACCAGAATCGTTGGGGTTGCGTTACCGAGGCTTGAACTATGGACTCGCCATTTTTTGTCAAATTAAGGGTAGAAGTAGGGCACAATGTAATGCCATCTCGCTCATATTTGGAGCAGCCCAACTGGGGACGTACCTCCACCTTACAGAACTGCAGCCACAGATATAGATATACGTATACAGATATAGATATACAGGGCGTCCCAAACTTATGGGACATGAAGGGGAAGTACCTTAAATATCGTAGATAGTGAATTTTGCTCAAAGAAGACTTTATGTTATTTTTAAAAGTTAGTAATTCTAATAGGGTGATTTTTTATTGACATTTAAGTCGGTTCGATTCCCAGACGAAGCAAGTAATTTTTAGAAAATCTATGAATGCAGAATTACTAACTTTTAAAAATAACATAGTCTTCTTTGAGCAAAATTCACTATCTACGATATTTAAGGTACTTCCCCTTCATGTCCCATAAGTTTGGGACACCCTGTATATCTAAGTATATCAGGTATGCCGCGGATGTGATTTCTTTGTCATCCGTGGATGCGGATATTAGGAGGATTTTGTGGTCAAACATTTGAAAACGTAAATAAACAACGTCCATTTTATGATATCACGCAATCATCAAACACGCTGATACTAAATTACAATCGTTGCGAACAAATCAAAAACGTGTCTGCTCTTGGTCACAGAAACGATAAGAAGTTTTTTTACTAATAGCGAAAATATCTAAAACTCGCGCAGTAAGCATTTTTCTTGTCGTGAATTATACTACATCCGCATCCACAAAAACTCCGAATCGATTATGGCGGACGCGGATGCGAATGTCTGCAACATCCCTGATTTATATCTGTGCCGCGGCGATAATAACAGCACGACTATAGCTCTGTAGGTATGTGTTGTGTTCCTGGTGGTAAGGGTGCCAGAGCTCCCGAGGATGTTATGTTGAGAGTGCAGGACCTTGTCTAGCTGTCAACACAATGAGTCCTCAAATCAACAAAGGGTCGGCAGCGCGCTTGTGACAGTTGTGACTCCTCTAGTCGCTTACCACCGGTCCTATTTCACCAACTTGACAATTGTCACCTGAAAACGACAATTCTCCGTACATTGCTGGTTCCACTAGCAACCTAGCAACCACCTTAACTTCTAGAACAAGCAATGTATGGCGAATTTTAAGTGTCAGGTGACAGTTGTCAAGTTGGTGAAATGGCCCCCAGGCAGACCATATACATAATATACAAAAATTCTGCAAAGATTTCTAAAGTTTAACATTTCCAATACACTTCTCAATTTGGTGATTTAACGCTACTTTACATGACAACAGTGAATCGTTTGTAGAGTATGCTTAAGAAAATTCATCGTAAGTCTCAGAGTAAATTTCAAGGAATTGGATCCTTATTTCTATCGGTAAGCAGTTAAACACTCGATTTGAAATTGCACTTTACTGTAAAGTCAGCATCATACAGTTAGTGGCAGCAAAATATTACGGCACACGTCTTTATTACTGTAAGAGTAAGGATGTGTTACGATATATTTGGCTAAGTGTACAAAAGGACTTTAAAGATTGAATCCACGAGTGTATTTATATTTTAAGAAAACTAACTTAACTAACGAAATATTTTCTATCTTTACAACTGATGACAAGAATTAAAAAATGCAGAATTAGATAGAGGTAGGTTGTTCCATGCACAATTTGTGCACTAACTTCCGCGTCATATAAAGAACAAGGGTCAGTTCGTACTGAGACACATAGATGACTGTCACATCGTACGAATTTTCTGGGTTCAGAGTTTCGCACTGTACGAAAGATACAATAACGATTTTAGTATTTTTAGTACGATGAGACATGGCCTACGACCACTGTAAAAAAATACATAAACGGCAGCCACATTGTACGAATGATACACAAATCATTATCACACTTTACTTAAGATACACGAAGCGCTGTCATTACGTACAATGATACGGATGACTGTCACATCATACGAAAAATACACAAGCGACTGTCACATCATACGAATGATGCGCGGACGACTGACGCATCGTCCGAGTGACACATAAACGATATTACATCGTACAAATGACACGAACGACGATATGAAAACGTACGAAATGACAAGAAAACTGTCACAAATTGTGCTAATGCACAACTATCATTAAGGCACAGATGGGTACCCAATGCTAATATTAGAATATAGTTTATATAATTTACATTAATTATACTTTCCATACCATGAAGTTCTTTAATATAGGTACCTATTTATATGATACTAGTATTTGGCCGCGACTCCGTCGACCTGAACTTCCGGCCTCTAATTCTATCCTTAAAATCATCCCTTCTAGAAATGATTTTCAGGAGAAGAAGTATCTCTATGCCAAACTTCCTATCATTTTAACTTCATATGCTTATTGCGTGATTGAGGAACGTTCGTTCAATAATTCACATTTAAAAATGTAAAATTATTTAATCAGTATATGTAGAATTGACTTTCGGGTTGAATAAAGGCTATATTTTATCCCGCTATGTATAATTCATAAAGTTAGTGAAGGGTAATAATTCATGAAGGGTACAGACAAAACAAAATTGATAATTAAACTTAATTAACCTTATAAAAATAATGATAATGATTAAAACCCGCGTTTTAGCTCACTGTTGATTGTAGATTAGATCAAAAACACTTAAAAACAAAGCAATACTTAAAAAATAAATAATGCAAATGTACAAAAGTATGTACATAGTTCGTCAATTAAGTCTACATTTTTAATTTTCCTCTTTCGCTATCAATTAACTTACTATGTACAAACTAGTCTAGAAATGCTTTTTTTTTTTAATATAGTGACTGTCAAAGATTCTTTAAAAAAACAGACGTATATTTTAGAAACCGTTCAAAAAAATTGTGACCAACGTTGTAAAAAAAATATACAAAAATACATGTCTTATTCTCTATTCTTGTCTGTGAAAAAGGACCCTATAGTATCCGCAAAACCAAGTGGCGAGTGGCAATAAAAGTCAGTACTATTTTTGCACGGCCCGCTCCATAAGGCAGTGCAGGTGCGAAAGAGATAGCACGATCCAATGATTTATGCCCTGACTCGCCACTTGCTTTTGCGGATACTATAGTGCGTTTGGTTCTTACGCTCTATACGCCGTTGCGACGGGTTGCACTAACTTACGAATACAGGCCGATCAACGTTAATATGGTGCCGGCGGCTGTCATGCCATAGAAACCTGTCAAACTTTCTATACATTCACATTTTAACGAACACCGGTTAGGTGTGCAACACACCACAAGTTACATTTGACTTAGGGGCTGTCCATATATTACGTAATTTAAAAATAGTCGAGGGTGGATGTCTGACCATTGGATGACGGTAGTCATTTTATTAGGCGGGGAGGGTCCGTTCACGTGTAGTGAACATAACTTCAAATCAGCATTACAAAATTAGGACATTAAAATGCAGATTCGCATACGCCAGTCATGTGATGCTGAATATGTAAACGCACACTACGAAAATATTATAATTGTATAGACGCACTCATCAAAACAGAATTTGTATATATAGGAAAAATTATTGTAAATAAACTCTCTTTCTGATTTGGACTCGGACTTCACTTCATCGACAAGGGTATATTCCTTCACTGTGGCCAAGACACCTTTAGCCGTAATCAACTGCAAGAGTCTGTGCAGTTGGCAGTGAATATCCAGCCTATTACCCATATCCTCCACACCTTCCGTCTGTAACCCGTAGGTCGCATGGTGCAGACATCCTTCTTATTTATATGTGTATGTTAAATCTATGCTAGGGCTAGGGAATTAGGGCTCTAGGATTGTTTAGGGCAGTAGGAGTTAGGATTGATAGGTTTCTAGCTCTCTCCATAGATTATTTTAGTGAAATCCCCTCAGGATTTTACAGGGTCCATTCAAGGAATTAACAGGATGGTGCTAGGGGGAAGTAAAAAATCGACAAAAAACTATGACGTAATATATGGACCAGACCTTAGAACGTCAACCTGTGGGTGGCCCCCAAGGGTTCGCGGAGCCTGTGTAGAGGTAGCACATGCAAAGTAAGGGTAAGGATACGATATCTATAAATTACAAATTAGGAACAAATAAAGGTCGTGATATAATACTACCCACGCGCCACGGAAATGGTTGAAAACCACTGTGTTAGAGCATCATCAAGTTAACACCAACCGCAAAAGGCTTTACCTTAAAGCCAGCTCCACACAAGGGAGGCCATCATAAAGGAGGCAGTTATACGGTAGAATGAGATGAAAATACGACACATTTAACGGTAATACTTTCACATTAAGCACAGTATTGTTTAATAGGCTAGGTTCCAAGGTAAAAACAAAAATATTACATGATAAGATTTCCAAGATCAAGACAAGTTTTTTGCTATTTTAAAAATTACCGTGTCAAAATAGATTTGTTTTACAATAAAAATTTTCTAGTATACTAGAAAGTAGCGTGTTGGTACCTACTGCACCAAGTGTACTCTCCAAAGAGATTACATTTAAAAAGTAGCGCATGCTATTTATTTACATATATGTATATAATAACTTCACACACATAAAACGTGTAAACTTGGAACATAAGAGCTAGTACATTTAGTTTCAGAGAAAATAAACCTCTCTTTATATTAATATAAAACTCATGAATATAACGGCTATTTTACAAAAAATAACTGCTTCACGCAAAAAAAAGGTAAGTAGGTAGTATATATTTGTGTATATTTAATACTTTCACATTAAGTGTTCGCAATATGGGTTCAGGCAGGGCAGATCCACAGAGGATGCTGTTCTCGCTCTCACCACCGAAATTACACAGAAAGTAGATGGAGGGCAGAAATGCCTAGCAATTTTCTTGGACCTGCGGAAAGCCTTCGACACCGTCTCTCTTCCCATACTTGTGGGCAAGCTTGAGCACTTGGGAATAAGAGGGAATCCACTTAAACTTTTTGCCGATTACCTACGTGACCGTACTCAAAAAGTAAAAATTGGCAATTTTATTAGTCATGAGCGGCAGGTGGAGTTTGGTGTTCCTCAGGGGAGCGTCCTAGGACCTACCCTCTTCTTAGTCTACATAAACGACCTGGCTAACCTTACTGGACTCGACGGCCGTGTATTTTCCTATGCTGACGACACTGCAATAGTCTTTAATGACAGTACTTGGGAGAGAACCTACGCTAAGGCAGAAATAGGACTTAATTTAATCTCCGGCTGGCTCAATCGCAACCTGCTCACATTGAATGCCACAAAAACCAACTACATGTGCTTCTCAAAGTATGAAAATACACAGCCCTCGCAAAATCTTAAGTTGCAATTGCATACCTATAACCAAGCTCACCCTGCAAATTGTGATAGCATAGCTATCAACAAAGTACCTGCAACTAAATACCTAGGGGTCATTTTGGACCAGAGACTCTCGTGGTATGATCATGTCGAACATCTAAATGGGCGCATTAGAAAGCTAACTTGGGTATTCAGAATGCTAAGGCAGGTGGCCTCCATTAAACTACTAAAGCAACTGTACACTGCTCTAGCACAATCGATCATGTCCTACTGCATATCCGGATGGGGTGGCGCCAGCAAAACAAAGTTCCTGGAAGTAGAGAGAGCCCAAAGATGCTTACTTAAAGTTACATTCTATAAACCATTCTTGTATCCCACCACTGAGCTTTATAAGGATTGTGATCTATTGTCTATGCGGAAACTATATATTGTAATTTCTATTGTAAGACTGCATAAAAATCTTAAATATGACCCAAGCACGCAAACTCGTAGAAGAAAGCACAATGTCGCTCCTGTCCCTGTTTGTAAGTCTACCTATGCTAGTAAACAATTTGCAATTCAATCAGCTCGACTGTATAACCGTATAAACAAGGCGATCAGTATCTACCCGCTTCAAACTTACCGTTGTAAACTTACCTTAGTTGAGTGGATAAAAAATCTAACGTATGAAGAAACAGAAGCACTCTTATCTTATAAGTCATAAGTTTAGTTACCTACCTTTGTAAAGAAATCACCTACATAGGCACAAAAATACAAACTCACACACAACCATACACACTCCTACACACATACCCACATACTCGCACTCACACACAAACACACATATGCTCACACACACACACACACAAATATACACACACACACACACACACACACACACACACACACACACACACATAATAATACTACACGTTCTAATAATACACGTTCAACACACTCAAATAAGCACCTACATTATTACTAATTTCCAAAACTGTTATACTAAATAAAATTATTTTAATTTTAAGTTTAAGTTTTAAGTTAAATCTGTACTTACTTTTCTAATGTAACTACTAAATTCGTCAAAATTAGTTTGTTATGGTTTATTTACCACTTGTTACTGTTGGAAGAGCGGTGTCTCCTGACACAAGCAAAATTACTTGCTTAATAGGAGGCTCCAACCTTGGCTATTGTTAAGATGTATAATAATAACCTAAATAAACTTTTTTCATTTTTCATTCATTTTCATTTCATTTAATTAAAAATGCGAAAAATTCATTGGTACTTGTATAAGTTTATACAATCAACGATTTTTACTACAATTTTGCGAAATACGAAATACAATCTAAATATATAACTTAATAATATTAAGTAGTAGTAGTAATGCATTTTCTAGTCTCATACTAAATCACTGAAATAAGATATCGAAATTATAGGAATAAAATCAAAACCATTAGTTGAATATATTTACAATAAATAAATTTTAGTCTAGCTATCCAGTATGTTACTAAAAATAGGTCAGTAACTCGCCTTGTTTCAGCTTCTCTACGACTGACATGATTGGTAGGCACTATAAAAAAAGTAGGATTCGCCCTCTAATATAATTTTTCGTTACAACATTATAATAAATGTAACGAAAAATACAAATATTACTTTGAGTCGACGATTGAGAGACGGCTTTGATCCATTTGATTTTCTACCTTAATATCAATGCAATAAGTTTATATTAGACACACATACCTATGTTTAAAATTAAAACCATTTTCCAAACGTCAACTTGAAGTAGTTTACCTGTAGATATTTTATAATTCTATTGCTCAGGCAATTCCAATAGAATCAGAGAGGTATAGTTGTTAATAAATCAACATTTCAATTTCGTTTTGCTCCAGTTAATAAACCCTAAATAATCTTTGGTTAACCATGAGCTTAGCTCAGGCAACCCAAAGAGCTTTCAAGACACAAGCTCTGATGAACCATGAACTCCGTGGCAACCTGAGAGCTTAGCTCTGGTAAAAGAGCTTAGCTCTGAAGACACCAGCTATGAAACATGAACTCCGGTATCCCAAAGGTTGCCTCTGGCCACCCAAGAGCTTAGCTCTGGTGGCACAAGAGCTTAGCTCTGCAGCCCGCGCTCCTTACGCTTTATCCTGGCGTAGGGCCCGATTTCGGGGTCCATCACGAAATCGTATAGTACTGAAGACCAGCTGTTGTGCTGTGGCAAGTCGTCGTAGTATTCGGCAGCGATGCGTTTCACCTTTGGATGATAAACTATTTTTAGCTAAAATAGGTTTGAATGTAGGATTATAAAAAAACAAGTGCGTGTCGGGCCACGCGCAGTGTAGAGTTCCGTAGTTGCCTGTCTGTCTTAGTTACATCGACGTGCGGTGCGGTTGCGTCAGCCGAATTTGTACGAAAATTGGCCTTTCCAAGTACACATTAAGTTGGTGGACTATTACTCGGTAACTACTTATGCCTATTTGTCCGTGATAGTTTTCCTTTTAAATTCATTATATCTACTACTACCACGATTTTTTTCACATCCCCAGTAGTAGCCATTTAGCCGGCAGGGGGGGGGGACACATGACTCGAACAAAAATTAGGGCTTAAAAGCCCAATATCTCGCAAACGAATCACTGATTTCAAAAATTGTTTTAGGAAACCCATAATAGTTTTGAACGAGCTATCCAACGATACCCCACACCATGGGTTTAACGAGAAAAAAAATTACATCCCCGCTTTGTGTAAAAAAAATTTTCAACATTTTATTGTACCGTTTTGTCGGCGTGATTGATTTATATACCCATGCCGAATTACAGTTTTCTAGTTGTAATGGTTACTGAGCTGACAGACAGACGGACGGACATGGCGAAACTATAAGGGTTCCTTGTTGTCTACGGAACCCTAAAAACATTGAAAGGCAATCGTAGACAACTGGGGAAGTACCCTCCACCTTACAGAAGACCGCAGCCATAATAGGGCATTATCAATAATTCGTGTACCCAATTAGCGCGAGTTGTTAAATAAAAATTAACTTAGCTTTTTATGTTTAATTTATAAATGATATGCATAAACACCTTAATTTAATGTGAAAAAAGGTAATTTTCATATAATTTGTATGCTTAATTTTCGTCACAAAACTGACACAGTTAATTTTCTTAACTCACGCTAATTGGGTACACGAATTATTGAAAATGCGCAATAACGCCACTACTTGCTCTGTAGATATGTGGTGTGCGTTCCAGGTGTTGAGTCAGGTGACCAGAGCTACCGAGGATGTGTTTTGTTGAGAGTGAGGGACCCGCGTTCGTCTCTAGCTATCAACAACTAATCTTCAAATCAATCAAGGGTCGGCAACACGCACGTGATTCTTCTGGAATCCCAAACGTCCATAGACTACGGTGTCTGTTTACCATAAGGACCGTCTTGCTTGCGTCCTGCTTGCTTGATACCGTCGTAGTTAAAACAATATATATATCCTCAGCACGTCTATCATGAGACGGCCGCGATATACTCTCGATTTCTCTTGTTTCTGTGATGTAGGTAAATTCATAACAGCTGTCAGTTATGCCATGTGTGTCGCTTACGTCAGGCCGGAATAAATCCTCGAACCAACTAGACGCCTATCATTTGCATATACCTACCAGGACACCTAATATCCCGAATACACCACAGTTTCTACTAAGTGTTCTAGAATAAGAGAGAGACGGATAATGCGAGAAAAATCGAGAGTATGTCGCGGTCGTCTAATGATAGACGTGCAGGGATATTTTATCTCAATGGTGCAAAGGCACGGGGGTCCAAAACAAAACAATAATTATACTGACCTCCGGAAGCCTACTGCCAGGCACGGCGGGGAAATCGTGGTGCTCCATGTGATAGCCCACGTTGAACGTGATGAAATTGAGCGCCCCGTAGTACGAGTATGTCTCGAAACCCTTCTTGAACATGTAGTGCTCCGACACGAAGTGCCCTGGAACGAACGAGGCACTTTTGAATTTGTTCGTATGCCATTTGGCCTAGAAACGGCTCCTGAGATGTTCTGATTTTTACAACATGGACATGTTCATGTTCTGACACTCGGAACGAACGAGGCACTTTTGAATTACGTCGGATGCGTTTTACTTACACATAGCTCCTGATATATTCTGTTTCGTACAACATGAATATATTAACGTTCCGACACAAAGTGCCCTGGAAGAAATGAGGCACTTTTGAATTACGTCGGATGCCTTTTCCTTACACTTAGCTCCTGAGATATTCTGATTTGGACAACATGAACCTGGTTACGTTCCGACATAAAGTGCCCTGGAAGAAACGAGGCACTTTTGAATTACGTCGGATGCCTTTTCCTTACACTTAGCTCCTGGGATATTCTGATTTGGACAACATGAACCTGGTTACGTTCCGACATAAAGTGCCCTGGAAGAAACGAGGCACTTTTGAATTACGTCGGATGCCTTTTGCATATGCATAGCTCCTGTGATATTGTTTTGTACAGGAGCAGGAACATATTCATGTACTGACACTAAGTGCCCAGTTATGAACAAGGCACTTCTGGTTTACGTCTTCTGGTGTAGGCATGGTCCTGTTTATTTTTTATTTTTACACAACAAATATTTACAGAACAAATATTCGAGTTCATCACACAAATAAATGCCCTTACCGGGATACGAGCCCAGGAACTCTTGCTTGCAACTAGGCTAACGCGGTCGTCAAGAAAGCAAAGTATTTATTTTATTATACTGCATGGTATTGGTGGGAGACCCTTTCTCTAAATGGAGTCTAAATGATTGACCATCATTGACCGGGTTCATATTTCGGCACGTGAAAATATTCGTGTGATTCCACATGTACTTAACCTTAAGATATTTGAATAGAATACCTGCGACAGGATGGACTCCCATCGCCAACAGAGATCCAATAATAAGATACCACAACGTTTTCCAACCTGTAAGAAGAAAAAATAAAACCATCAACATTATTTAACTCACCATTACATAAAAGGTCGGTACATAAAAGCACAATAGTACATTACTACAGAGGCCGGGAAGTATGGGGTTGCCGGCAGAGTACATATAGACGGCCGAGCGTAGCGAGGTCGGATAGTTATGAGGCTGGCAACCCTTTTCACGCCGAGGTATGTATAGTGCTTTTCTCAAACACGCAATGAAATAAATTAAAAAAAAAACTCCAAGAAATCAAACTTTAATTTTCATGGCTGAACGCCGTGCCGTGATCCTGTGCCACAAATTGTGAAATGGAAATTAAAAAAGACCATCTTGCAGGCCTAGGCCTCTAATTTATGAAATGCCATTACGGGTCTCTCGTCTCACTGCGCCCGAAACGTGACACTTCGAAGCCCATTATGAAGAACACAACGTCAATATGTATTTCATTGCATGTTTGAGAAAATACAATTTATATACTATTTTTAAATGAAAGCCTGAACAGTGACTGACCCTAGTCTCACCTGATGGTAAGTGACGACTGACGACAGAGCCTAAGATGAAGCTCACTAATTCAGTATTAGCCTATTCACTCTTGTTTTGAAGGGTGCCTAGATCATAATTATCAGGAAATACAGATGACGGGAGCGAATTCCATTCCTTAGAAGTTCGCATTAATTAAGACGAGCCAAATCTCTTATTTATAACATACATATGAACAGTAAAAATTAGCCGATGGACGTCCACAGCTGGACATAGGCTGACCAAAGAGTGCCACAATGATCGGTCCTGCATCACCCGCATCCAGCGGAATCCCGCGACCTTCACTGGGTCATAGTCCACGTTGGGTCAGTTAGTCCGCCTTCCAGAAAGGTCTTGGGAGGTCTGTGACTGTGAACTAATAAAACAAGAACTCACCGAACAACTGCACCACACAAGCATCAAAGAACAGCTGTATGATCAGGTTGACCAGCTCCAAAGGTTCTGGGGGCTTCGGCCTGACCACCAGCGGTCTGATGGTGTAGAACAACGGCTGGAGAATTAGCCAGACGAACTTGCCGAACGTTGTGTTGAAGAGTTTAGCTTCGAGGAGAGTTGGGAGGTCTGTGTCTATCGTTTCTATTCCTTGGTACTGAAAGAAAAATATATTTAATGAACCAAAATTACAAGACAAACTATTAGATAGCAAAATATGGTTATGTTGCTGTAAAGCGATCTGTTCTAGACAAACTTTGTTCTTAACCGGAAATGTTATACGTTACTGCGTAATCCCAATAAGATCTATACATTTCACAATTTATGATAGGTCGTAGATCTGACACACTCTGTGAGATTCAACAGAGATATATCCTTGTAGGCCCATATTAAAAATACCTTAAAGACTTATCAATATAAACTTATTAATAACTTCAAACACGCACAATTACTGCGACGTGTTGCGCAATTACGTAGTGTCAGGTAACGGACCGCGGAAACGTCGGAACTTGACTCCCTTCGGCCAAAATTCTTCCTTAGCGAAGGCCGATAGACGCTCTGTTGGAACTCTGACCACAAAGGAATTAAAATTCACGTCATGGCGTCCAACCTCACGACCCTCAGAAGGAATCCGGTCTTCACGCGCACATACTCCACTACTTCTTCTGCCTCGTGTTATGACATGACATATTGACTGGGTACATTTACTAGTCAACTATCCAATCTACGTGATAGACTCGCCATGACAGCGTCATATCAGTTTTAAATCTAACACGGCACATATTTACATTTTCCTTTGTCTTTGTCTTATAAATCTTATAATACTGTGTGTACGAATACATATTTGATTCTTCATTCTAATCTCGGAGAGCGACCTACACCCACGTTCACACCCATCATAAATTGTACAAGTTATTATTTGTCCTTTGACCTGGAGTTTTGTCAGATACTCAACCTCTATTCCTTAATACTAGAAAAAAAGTATTACTACAAAGACTGCGTGGAGTAACTTCAAATAGTACAGTTGGAGCAGCATGGAACGGCGTTGCTAAATCATTAACGGCCGTATTCATAAACGTTATAAAAGCACATTTTAACTAAAATGGCGTTAATATTAGTTTGTCCTTATCTGTCACTTTGACATCTGTGTTCGTAAGAAAGGGACAAAACACATTTTATTTAGCAGAGGCATTTCAAGTTTTATGAAAAAGGGGGTATAATCATGTCGAAAATTAAAAGTTTCTAGTAAGTTCTATACTTACCCTGTGGTGTTCCAAGTGGTACTTCTTAAAGCTGATGGAGACAGGAAGACCGATGGGCAGATTAGCGAAGAATCCGAAGAGGCGGTTGGCCATTGGCCGGGCGTGGCCGAACGCCAGGTTGTGGGCGATTTCGTGGATCGCTGGAACAAAGACATACATAAATCAATCATTGAAACAATCCTTTATTCCATCCAGTTGCAGTAGTTCGGTATGGACATTTTTTTCCAAATTGTTAGACTGGCGGATCGAACGTTCTGGTCACGCGGATTTTGTTCCTAATAAATTACTACTACTGTGTGTTTAATTACTACTGTGAGTTTTGTTTAGAATTGGCTATTTGAACCAGTTTTTAGAGAGGATCGTATATGTGTACATAATTAACACAGAATTACGACGTCACAATTGAATATCCGTCCGTAACTACGTACTAACTACTAATCGTTGTATGAAAAAATAAATAAATTGTTGTTTTGGTTATGAAATACATCTTCAAACCTGCGTTCGCTAGAAGTGGCACTGACAATGAAATTTTACGTGCTCTGCCTACCCCTTTTAGGAAGACTGGCATACTCACGCTTTATGTTTGTTTATAACGACTGGGATATCATTCCAGCGGTAGTGCACGGGAGCGAGATATCGGAGCGCTGCATCTCGCTCCCACGCATGATGCACCGCCGCCGCTGCCGCCGCTGTTTAATTAAAGTCGTGGCAAGTTTGGGAAAAATCGGTAAAAAAAATGACTAAAGCTGTTTTCCACTGGAGGGGCGAGACGAGACGAGGCGAGGCGAGAATTTTGTATGGCACTTACTATTTCCACCGAAGATGCGCGAGGAGAGAATTGAAAATTTGAAAAAAAAACATGTCCGTTACGAAAACTTACGCATTTGTACGCGATATTTACCTTTATTCCCGACTAGATGCTCGCGCGACTTCGCCCGCGTATTGCAAAGCCATCATACGGACCCGCGTGATAAAATATAGCACATTCCCATCCAGCAAGTCCATTCTATACGCAGGTGTAAGAATTTTTGCAATCGGATAAGCGACAAAACTGCAGCCTACAGACTTTTTTTGTTTTAGTAGTATTGATAAGTACGGAAAAATACGTGTTTTGGCCAGTTTTTGTGAGCCTGTGATTCCAATCTTCTATCCGACTGACATTTAAACTATTTATAACTATGTGATAATCATACTTTTGTAGCATTTTCGGTACTTCATGGTTGTGTTAACGGAGTTGGTATAGACATTATCAATCAAAATTATTAATTTTAATGTTATTAACGCTAATTTAGCATCACTATTGAAATTGCTTATACCAATTCCCTTAACACCACTACGCTGCACCGAAAATGCTACAAAATGTACGATGTCTCGTGATAATCGTCTAGGTTGGAAGGTCAGATGCCATAGTAGCCTATCCATCTTTGGGATTAGATGCCAAAGCGGGCCCCGGGCTCGTTTAGGGTATTCGCTCTAACGGAGCCCGCATAATACATCCACAAAGCCGTGCGCGAAAGCGGAGCAATTTGCGAAGAAAAAATCCACCTGTTCGGACCCGTCAGTAGTCCGTCCTTAGAATTAAAAAGTAAAACGAGTGACACCTGTCATTGTGACACTTGTCAAGGGGGATTAATGCCATGCGTTGATGGCGGACTTTAATATAACCTCACGTTTTGGACACGCGCTATGGGGGAGAGTTGGAATAATTATTAGAATCTGTTTGTAAACCTAGTCCTGGGTTCAGACATATTAGTATTTGTCCGCGCTAGGCGCGAGTCTGATATTTGTATCGAGTTTGGAGACCAGCGAAGAGCGAATACTTACAACGTGGCCGGGCGGGCTGGCGGCAGACCTCCACAGAGCCTTCGAGGATGTAACTGGTACTCGACATTTGACTTGACCCTACTTTTGACTGAACTGCCCGTCTTGAAGCAAAACCGCCGGCACACTCAGTGTTTAAACTTTTAGTAAATTTAAGTGGCTAGGTTTTAAGTGGTTATATGACCCACGAATCGTGAGGCATCAAGGACGGCCGAAAGGTCGCGTTTTGAACACCACCACTGAGAGAGATGCGTGATCGAGGCTTGCAACGCTATTAGTGGATTTTTCACTAGCTCCGTTAACTCGCACGGCTCTAGTGGATACTCACCCTTAGGCTACAACCGGGAAAACGCTAGGAGAATAATGATAACTTATGTGAGTCGTCTCACGTAAGCCTGATAACATTATATCAAAGATGGGTAATCATTATCAGGGATTATTAATGAGTTATGTCAGTTTAATCATTTTCAGACACGAGGCTTTAGTCGAGACGTGTATACATGTCATGCACATGGTTATACACAAAGGTTTTGCCTGCGTTATTTTCAATACACGGACGGCGCCGTGCAGGCAGCTAGTTAACATTATAACTGCGAAGTCTGTCTGTCTGTACAACCGTCTGGTCCGATTTGTATCGAAAGTTACTCTTTTGAAATCGGCTCAGTGGGTCCGGAGCTTACCCCCTAAGGCCCCTACATATAAAATTATATATAAATATATATATTTATATACATAGTCCTTTAGTTTTAAATGTTCGGTCACATCGTGTGCAGTGCTCGTATCGCTAACCCTGGTCATTGTAAGTATACATATGTATAGGATGGTCTGGGTCGAGTCTTCCGTTAATGGCGCTTTTGATCCATTTGTTCAAGTCGAGGTACTTCAAAAGAAGCTACACCTTTTCTGTCTCATAGACGCGACCTCCTCCCAGCCCTCAGCATGTATATCGCAGGCTTTGAGATTACTTTTTAATACGTCCTTGTAGCGCAGAAACTGCCCCGGCCACGATTACGCTTTCCATCCTTAAGCTCGAGGTAGAAGACAGATTTTGGGAGTCTGCAGTCTCTCAGTCACTCAGTCATCTCAACTGACTTTTCATCAGTATGGCCTCCATGCCATGCATTTAAAATTACAAAGGCATCAAATTACACTTCATAAACATTCCCTCTTTACTAGTGCAGATAAAGATAAGTATCAGTATCGCGGAGTCCAGAAGTTAATAACAGAACTAGTGAGTCAGCTCTTGGGCGATATCGACGATATCATAATTTAAATATGATCATTTTCAACCGAATGTCCGATACGGTTTTATCGAGGATTAGTCATTTTATTATTTGTCCCAAGTCCAAAGTGAATAGTTTGATTTCAATTAGTTTCTTAAGTCCGAAAAGACCTGAACGAAACGTGCCGTTGAATGGATCAATACGGCATTGCACAGCGAAGCCTGGCAGTATTTAGTGTGTCCTAACGCCACAGCAGTAAAGTGAGCCAAGTTTAGTAAAAGTTACAGAGTTTAATCGATAATGAACAACATTATAACTTTATCATAGTGTCGAATACATAGGCCAAATAAGGGATATCTTGACTTAACCTAACCTATGTCTATCCTATACATATCCTGGGTTTTTTTTTTGGATTATTTGTGTAATGAGCATGAAAATTTGTTTCTGGGTCTTGGATGTTTTCTATAATAAGTATCGACATAGTTTAAGTTTTTATATCGTCGTCTGGTACCCATAACACAAGGCTTATTGAGCTAGATATAGGTAAAAAAAAAAAAAGACCGGGTTGCACTCCGGGAGTGCCGGTAGAAGTGAAAACTGACGGAGGGCACCGCGCGAGCGGCCGCGCTACACAGCTCCCCCCGCCCCCGCCCCCAAGCCCCGTACGTCTTACATCAAACGATTTTCCCCCCCGCCCCAAGCCTCGTCCGGAATCTCTCTGCGAGAGACTCTCTCCATCCTACGGTCACGTGACCTCCTACGCATCTGACGTCACAAAAATCTGTCGCGAGTTTAACAATTTTTCCCCCATCCCAAAAAGTGCTCAGCGCCGCTAAAGAAGTTTTTCACTTCAAAAATTAAGTACCTCTCTCCAATATAGGGGTGACGTGTTCGATTCGAATAGGCATTTGTTATGTTTTAGACAATTTAAATATGTAATGACTATTCTAATGTGTCACCACTACATACAAGATGGACTTTAATTAAGTTTTTTACCTATAAGTAAGATTTGCGCCCAAAAACTCGATTTGACCTATAAGCAATAGAGCGTAACATTCGCCGCAGCGGCTGAAGGTCGCGAAGTGTAAAGGCCACTTAGTATGTCATGCGGGCAAAGTATCAGATAGCCAGCACGACCACAAATGTATCCACTCGAGCGCATCGTTTGACAACAGGTGCGTTACGAGCCAACGATTATTGTTATGAGATAGTCATATTTCATCTGTATATATTAAATTCAATTCATTTATTTGCAAGAACATACGCAGGTGTTAAACAATTATACATGTCAGTAGGGATTACATGCGGGTATGCTCTGCCACAATTTGGCATGCAAATCTTAATCTAACTTGAAATTAATGCTACTGTTATTTATTCATACAATCTATCAAAATATTCATGCAAATTATAAAATGGTCGTGCAATCAAGTACGACTTTAATTTTATAAAAGAAGACTTCCTCACTGATTCATCAACGCACATCCGAAACTACTAAATAAATAAAAATAAATAAATAAATATTAGGGGACAATCTTACACAAATCGACCTAGTCCCATAGTAAGCTCATTAAGACTTGTGTTATGGGTACTAGACGACGATATATATAATAGAATACTTAAATACATAGAAAACTTCCATGACTCAGAAACAAATATTCATGCTCATCACACAAATATTTGCCCTTGCCGGGATTCGAGCCCAGGACCTTCAGCTTCGTAGGCAGCGTCACTACCCACTAGGCTAACCGGTCGTCAAACTACTGGGACTAGAGACTTGAAATTTACATCAGAACTTCCTTTTATGACTTTGGCCAGGGATAAGACGGGATTTTTGAAAATTCTATCCCTAAATAGGGGTGCAAAGTTTGTGTGGGAAAAAACATTATTTTTTGAACTAGAGACTTGAAACTATGTAGAAAGATTACTTATTAAAACGAAGCACTTATAGCCTAGCGGCGCATGGGAGTCGGAAACGATAACGCAGGTTAAGCAAAGATGGCAACGGTCAGTCTTTGGATGCGTTTCCGTGCTTTGGAAGGCACCCTAAGCTGTTCATCCCGGCTGCTGTCTATGACGGTAGTCGTTAAGCCGAGTTAGAGGCCTTCGGGCGGCTTAAGAGCTTCTAACAGTCGAGTTGCCCACTCACTTGACAAAGGGGGGACAACTGTTACTGGCGTTCGCAGGAGCTACCTACCACAACCCTGCACGTGTCCCCTGGGTGGTACTAAAGAGTGACAAACTTTAAAGGCCAAAATAATATATGCCATACGATTCAATTAAACTTATTAAAATACAAAAAAGTACTTTCTGCGTTTTAGAAAATTCCACCCCTAAGGGGGTTAAATAGGGGTGCAAAATTTGTATGTAGGGAACTTTATTTTTAGAGCTAGAAACTTGAAACTTTGTAGAAAGATTACTTATTAAAATACAAAAAAGTACTTTCTGCGTTTTAGAAAATTCCACCCCTAAGGGGGTTAAATAGGGGTGCAAAATTTGTATGTAGGGAACTTTATTTTTTGAGCTAGAAACTTGAAACTTAGTAGAAAGATTACTTATTAAAAGAAAAAAAAGTACTTTCTGCGTTTTAGAAAATTTAACCCCTGAGGGGGTTAAATAGGTTTGCAAAATTAGTATGGTGGGAACTTTATTTTTTGAGCTAGAAACTTGAAACTTTGTAGGTAGAAAGATTACTTATTAGGGTACAAAAAAATAACAGTCAGCGTTTTAGAAAATTAAATAGTTAAATAGGGGTGGAAAGTTTGTATGAGGGAAACTTTTCTTAAGAGCTAGAAACTTGAAACTTTGTTGACAGATTACACCCAGCATCAGCGAGGGGTTGGTGACGCCGCCGAAGCAGTACGCGACCAGCAGCATCATCGGCCAGCTAAGATGCTGGAGGAAAGGCTTAGTGAGCACGGGTGCTCAGCGCTACAGCATGGAGGGCAGTACTCACCCAGCATGAGAGAGTGGTTGGTGACGCCGCCGAAGCAGTACGCGACCGCATCATCGGCCAGCTAAGATGCTGGAGGAAAGGCTTAGTGAGCACGGGTGCTCAGCGCTACAGCATGGAGGGGCAGTACTCACCCAGCATGAGAGAGTGGTTGACGACGCCACCGAAGCAATACGCGACCAGCAGCAACATCGGCCAGCTAAGATGCTGGAGGAAAGGCTTAGTGAGCACGGTTGCTCAGCGCTACAGCATGGAGGGCAGTACTCACCCAGCATGAGAGAGTGGTTGGTGACGCCGCCGAAGCAGTACGCGACCGCATCATCGGCCAGCTAAGATGCTGGAGGAAAGGCTTAGTGAGCACGGGTGCTCAGCGCTACAGCATGGAGGGGCAGTACTCACCCAGCATGAGAGAGTGGTTGACGACGCCACCGAAGCAATACGCGACCAGCAGCAACATCGGCCAGCTAAGATGCTGGAGGAAAGGCTTAGTGAGCACGGGTGCTCAGCGCTACAGCATGGAGGGCAGTACTCACCCAGCATGAGAGAGTGGTTGGTGACGCCGCCGAAGCAGTACGCGACCGCATCATCGGCCAGCTAAGATGCTGGAGGAAAGGCTTAGTGAGCACGGATGCTCAGCGCTACAGCATGGAGGGGCAGTACTCACCCAGCATGAGAGAGTGGTTGGTGACGCCGCCGAAGCAGTAAGCGACCGCATCATCGGCCAGCTAAGATGCTGGAGGAAAGGCTTAGTGAGCACGGATGCTCAGCGCTACAGCATGGAGGGGCAGTACTCACCCAGCATGAGAGAGTGGTTGACGACGCCACCGAAGCAATACGCGACCAGCAGCAACATCGGCCAGCTAAGATGCTGGAGGAAAGGCTTAGTGAGCACGGATGCTCAGCGCTACAGCAGGGAGGGGCAGTACTCACCCAGCATGAGAGAATGGTTGGTGACGCCGCCGAAGCAGTACGCGACCGCATCATCGGCCAGCTAAGATGCTGGAGGAAAGGCTTAGTGAGCACGGATGCTCAACGCTACAGCAGGGAGGGGCAGTACTCACCCAGCATGAGAGAGTGGTTGGTGACGCCGCCGAAGCAGTACGCGACCGCATCATCGGCCAGCTAAGATGCTGGAGGAAAGGCTTAGTGAGCACGGATGCTCAACGCTACAGCAGGGAGGGGCAGTACTCACCCAGCATGAGAGAGTGGTTGGTGACGCCGCCGAAGCAGTACGCGACCGCATCATCGGCCTGCTAAGATGCTGGAGGAAAGGCTTAGTGAGCACGGATGCTCAGCGCTACAGCATGGAGGGGCAGTACTCACCCAGCATGAGAGAGTGGTTGACGACGCCGCCGAAGCAGTACGCGACCAGCAGCAACATCGGCCAGCTAAGATGCTGGATGAAGGGCAGGGTGATGAACTGGAGAAGCACCATGCCTGTGACCACCCATTTGAAGTTGGGGTCGTAGCCGAACAGCTGTTTGATTTGCGGGTATTTTTCTGGAAAGAAATGTTTTGGTTGTTAATATTTGACTCAGATACAAAACAGTTATGTACTCGTAGTGTGTGTGGGCTGTCGGCATTTGGGGACATCTCAATCTCTATTAAACAATAATACTGCTATGTATTCATTTTCAGTTCAAAAACGCTCTAGGCCCTAGAGAGACTTCTGTTTTTATTAAATAAACATGCTTGAAAAAAATATCATTCCTTGTAGTCACGAGACTTTTTCAAAGCTGATCCTCGCGACTCCCCAGCATATATGCCGCGGCCCCCTGGTGGCCGCGACCCACACTTTGAAAAACACTGCTCTAGGGTATCATACCTATCAAGTATGTGTGTAGTTGGAAGATACCAGATTCAAGAGCGTTAACATGTTTCGCTTAAAACATGATTATTTTAAGGTTTCAAGTACTTTTATACCTAATCGTATATAGCGAATCTCCTAGGCTATAGGAGGGAGCGATTGAACCGCACGTTTCAAATGTCATTGTCGGCTCCAGCGAACGAAAAAACCAAAGAAGTCTAAGTAGCGCCGCAAAATGGCCCCACTGAATGGGTCCCATTGCCATTATGGATGGGGGCGGGGTGTCAAAACGATGCCAGGCAGCCGTTTAGTTCGAGCATGCGCATACCGGGTTAGGCACGTGTTTGGGTAGTTTGTAAGGAGCTCGCATTCTAAGATTGTGGTAAGTAGGTGGTAGGTAGGTAAGTACTTCCGCAGTGGTAAAATATACCGCGAAAATAAGAGAAGAAAAAAGTTTTAGTAACGGACTTGGATGCCCTTTTCATTGAAAGTTGACTCTGATATATTCGTCTCTTTCAATAGTTTTTGTCTCTTTTATCCATTCTCGAAGAGCTGCACATACATCGTCGACTATCCACAACATGTCAAGACCGTATTCTCAAATACTTTGGACACCTCTCACGACGTTCTTCGGATAGCCTGGAGGATTATTATGACGGGACAAGTTGAGGCCACATGTCTCGGGGCACACCACCCGCTAGATGGAGCACACAAATCACTGCACTCTTGCAACTACATCTGCATGAGGCCATACATAAAGCGGGTGATAGGAGCCTTTGGAGAAGTCTGGTCAACAAGAAGAGGCCAAGATGTCGCGATCTTCAGCATGGAGGGAACGACTGATGATGATTATGATGAATAGGATTTGCTGTTGACGACAATGACGAAAAAGGCTGAATATCCATACTAATATTATAAATGGGAAAGTGTATGTGTGTGTTTGTTTGTCCGGCTTTCACGGCAAAACGGAGCGACGAATTGACGTGATTTTTTAAGTGGAGATAGTTGAAGGGATGGAGAGTGACATAGGCTACTTTGTCTCTTTCTAACCCCCCACTTCCCTAAAATGGGGGGTGAAGTTTGTATGGAGCTGCGATATGAACGAGTTCCACGCGGACGTAGTCGCGGGTAGAAGCTAGTTCCATATAAAGCGTTTTTAGGGTATTTACTAACGATATTTACAGGTAAGTGAGTTCTCTCTAGCGTTTAATGAACATCGCTGCTCCCACGTTATGCCTAATCATCGTTATTTTACGCCTTTCAGCCTAATTAACAAGTCTGCTAGTTGAAACACAGTAAAGTAATGAACAGTAAGACAATCATATACTTGAAAAAATTTGATGGTTTACTTTCCATATAGCAACACAACACTATGTTATACTTAGAACATCCATTGTATTCTGTATGTGAGTATATGGTCATATGATATATTTGACATGGTTAATTTAATTTGTTTTATAATTTGATAATGTTCTAGTTTTAATTCTGACGGTCATTACAAATATCAATATTTATATTCCTTATTTTGACTTTAGCATTAATCATTTTGGATAATATATGTCCATAATAATGTTGTATTGTAGCTGTGACATTTCATTCGATTAATATTCATTATTTGACGATCATTAAATAAATTCGTGTAAAGCTTAAAGCTAACTTATAATGTTTTATTTTATGAAATAAAGAAATCGAAATCTAAATGCTGATTGCAACGTACCTAATGTTGCCAAAAGTAGGTTTACGTTACATTTCTACTGACACGGTCGATTCCAACAATATTAAGACTACTGTTCATAAATCACTGTGTGCCTAGCCTAGCACGTTGCGTTTAAGTGTTCAATTTAAAATAATTAGCATGGCGAGTTATACGTCTCTACTCTACATCAACTTATTGATGGCTGATGCCTATCATTGGCATCATAATAGGAAATACATTGTGCAACCAGTGACGTATAACTGTGACAAAGTAGAAAAATAACATCCCATGATTTCTGTATGGATAATCCTTGCTATGCATACTTGACGACCGGTTAGCCTAGTGGGTAGTGACGCTGCCTACGAAGCTGAAGGTCCTGGGTTCGAATCCCGGTAAGGACAAATATTTGTGTGATGAGCATGAATATTTGTTTCTGAGTCATGGAAGTTTTTCTATGTATTTAAGTATTTAGGTTGTCTGGAAGAGATCGCTCTTCAGCGATAAGACCGCCTGTTGTCTACCTCTAACTACATGTTATTGTATTGTTTCTCTTTTTAACTGCTTTGTTTGTGTGAGGTGTGCAATAAAGAGTATTTGTATTGTATTGTATTGTTGTATTGTATTTATATCCATTATATATATCGTCGTCTAGTACCCATAACAAAAGCCTTACTGAGCTTACTGTGGGACTAGGTTGATTTGTGTAAGATTGTCCCTTAATATTTTTTTTTTTTTTTTTAATACTTCCATAATCTACACTAATATTATAAAGAGGAAAGATTTCATTGTTTGTTTGTATTGAATAGGCTCCGAAGCTACTAGACCGATTTGAAAAGTTATTTTACCATTGGAAGCCGGCATTATCCCTGATGAATAGGCTACTTTTTACCGCGGGAAAAATGCTTCATTCCTACAGGAAAACGGGCAATCCGAGCGAAGCCGGGCCGGGCAGCTAGTCACTACGTAGTATAAAACAAAGTCGCTTCTCGCTGTCTGTCCCTATGTATGCTTAGATCTTTAAAACTACGCAACGGATTTTGATGCGGTTTTTTTTAATAGATAGAGTGATTCATGAGGAAGGTTTATATGTCGCTAGTCCATACTTCCATACTAACTTCTGTCTGTTACTTCTTCACGCTTAAACCACTGAACCGAAATAGATTAAATTTTGTATAGAGATAGATTGAGTCCCGGGGAAGGACATAGGATAGTTTTTATTCCGGAAATCATCCCCTAAGTTGATCAAATGGGGGGTGAAAGTATGTATGGCGCATTTATAAACGAGTTCCACGCGGACGGAGACGCGGGCAGAAGCTAGTAGGTAAAAAATTAGAAAGATGATACAGTATGATTCACTGTTTATCATTATCACCATCGCAACACAATCAAAGTTCGGAGAACAATGATACATCGATATGTGAACATTGATTCGAGTAAAAAACCTAACCTATCCTTACTCATATCTGACATGCAAGGAGTTAAAGTAGTAACCATAGCTTGGATCGAATCACGAGCCAGCGAAGGATTCTAGAATTGAAAATAACTAATCACGTGAGCTGTAAAGTGTAAATCTCGCAAGTGTCTTAACCTTTTTTAAAGCCTGAATCGACTAAAAGGATCCTATAAATGGGCATATTCATTAATTTGTGTTCCTTAAACGGACAGTTACGGATAGTAACAAAAACGAAAGTCAATGTCAATTTTGACGATTTTTAAACTCCCCAGTAAGCAATTAATTATTAAATTTTAGAATCGGTTGAGAAATGTAGGGAACAGCCGACATACTAAATAATTTCTGCCTAATAACTCAACTCACTACCGTAGCTAGCTGTCATTACAACAAAACCCTCTAAGGTCATCTCTATATAATTATGAGTCGTGGTATTTAAAAAAAAGACCGGGCTGCACTCCGGGAGTGCCGGCAGAAGTGAAAACTCAATAACATTGTAACAGTTTTTCGATCAGGTCACGTGACATCTTACGGTGTCACCCTAAAAATGAATTTGGCGCAAATTTATGACGGACGGGCCGCGGGCGCGTTGGGTACGATGGGCCGGCTCGCCCGCCGCCGGCGGCGAACAAAATGCCAAATTGTTTTTGCCATTGCCATTTATTTTTCAAAGCTTTACCTCTTTAGGAATAACGTCCAAATTCGAACTATTCGAATTTGCAAGAACAGCGGACGGCGGCGGTGAACAAAATATCAATTTGTTTTTGCTGTTGGTAAATATTTTTCAAAGCTTTATCTCTTTAGGATTAACGTCCAAATTCGAACTATTCGAATTTGCTCAATAGCAAAACGGTGAAGGACGCTTGAACAAAATTACAAATTTATTTGCAGAATATGCTATTGCAAAAAGTGTTTAACGGCTTTATACTCTTACGAATATAGCGTTCAGTTTTGAATGAAGTCGAATCGGCTAGCAGCAAAATATAAAAGTTTGTGACTCCCTTCACATCTGACGTCACAAAAATCTGTTGCGTATTTAACAATTTTTCCCCATCCCAAAAAGTGCTCAGCGCCGCTAAAGAAGTTTTCACTTCAAAAACATTAATATTGTTAGTAATGTGTCGCAGGCTATCAATATAGTGCCCACATTCATGAAGTAATCATTAATCATTCAATCAACGGATCGGTTAGCACGGGTGTTGTTGCTAATTAAGTAATTAGGTATAATGATTTTAATGGCGCTGTAAAATGCCAACTCCTTTAAGCAACTCGTAAAAATCAGAATGTTAAGTTAAGTATACTCTATGCAAAACTGTAAGAGCAAAAACGACTTTGTGCTCTGACTATGAGGTAGTTTAACAACTACCTCCCGTGCTTCAGAAGAAAAAAAAGGGAACCCTTATAGGATCACTTTGTTGTCCGTCTGTCAAGATTTTTTATCTCGGGAACGCGTGGAGGTAACGAGTTTAAACTAAAACCATATACTAAGGTCTACAGTCCTTTGAAGCTGTGAAAAAATCAAACTTCTAAGGGACTCAAAATTTATAGGGTACTTTCCTTTGACCTAAAACTATGAAACTTGGCAAGCAATATCGTCTTATACTACAAGTACAGGGAAAAATCTGAAAACTATACATTTGTAATTAAGTACGGAACCCAAGGTGGGCGAGTCCGACTCGCACCTGTCCGGTTTTTTTTTTACAGGATTTACTCTTACAGAAAATTGGTCCCACTGGACTGAATGCGTTTTAATTTGGCGCTTAATGTCTGCGGTCCGCTACCCTGTGGGCCGCCCGTCGGGACGCACGCGGTCGAATGCGTAGCGATCCCGCGGCGCCCCTCCCTTAAGACGGAGCTGGCACTCGTTGGGTTTTTAGACGGTAGCCCAAGGCTTCTGCCGCGGTTAGTCCGTCATACCCGCCCTGCCCCCCTCCCCGTGGCGGGCGGGATGCGTAAAGGCATTTCCCCAACGTAAAAAAAAAAAAAATATTATGGCGGTAACGGCGACTCTTTTCAGTATCGTTACCGGTGACTTTGACAGGCGATCTATGGCTAGTGTCGCGCGACATTCGCGCGTTTGTATCACAGCAGAAAGTCGCCGTTTGTAACCGCTAGCCCCACAGCTAACCATCCGCTAGGTAGGGACCGCGCGTCGACGGCGCGTGAAAAAAACGCAGTTGGCATAGGCCCTTACGGCCCGGCGCGGCAAGCGTTTTATCTGTTCATTGCGCGGTCGTGATGTGCAACGCACTGTGGTTAGTTGGGATCACACGCAATGGATTAGAGAAAACGCTGCCGCTGCCGCGCGTGTCCGTGGCCAGGCCGTTAGGGCATGTCACGAGATATTAGTTTGTGACGTCATACTTTGGGAAAGCAGTTTTTCTCTAATTATTCTAGTTTATACAAGTTTATTCAAGGAAAGGGGGAATTTCGCGCAAATGGAAAGCCAATTTGTGAGAGTTACTTACGTAGGTTTCTTAAAAAATCACGGCGTTAGCCTGTGAATGTCAAATAACGTTTTGTATGGAAATCGAACCACCTTAAGCAAAGATAGCAGCGGTCAGTCTTTGGATGGGTAACCGCCTGATGTTTGAGTGGTTAATATATACGAGCGCCTCCGTGCTTTGGAAGGCACGCTAAGCAGTTGATCCCGGCTGCTGTCTATGAAAGTAGTCGTTAAGCCGAGTTAGAGGCCTTCGGGCGGCTTAAGAACTTCTAGCAGTCGAGTTGCCCACTCACTTGACAAAGCGGGGACAACTGTCACTCGCGTCCGCAGGAGCTACCTACCACAACCCTGCACGTGTCCCCTGGGTGGTACTAAAGGCCAAAAAAAATGTATGCCATACGATTAAATAAATAAACGACGTGGCGCGCGCTGTAGAAACGCACGTTGCGGCGCCGTGACGGACGTGTGGCTAAGCCCTTAGTGTAGGTACTCGCTGTGACGCATACACACAATTTTCACTTTTTAGGGTTCCGTATCCAAAGGGTAAAAAAGGGACCCTATTACTAAGACTCCGCTGTCCATCCGTCTGTCACCAGGCTGTATCTCACGAACCGTGATAGTTAGACAGTTGAAATTTTCACAGATGATGTATTTCTGTTGCCGCTATAACAACAAATACCTACTAAAAAAAACAGAACAAAATATATTTTTTTATTTATAAAAAAAAAGAAATTACATTTTATACCGTTCATATAAACTCGCCGAACTAAGAGACTTTAAGAGGGCTCCCATACAACAAACGTGATTTTTTTGAGGTTTTTATAGATAATAGTACGGTTTTTACTTTGAGTTGCTGATTTACTACGCCAAGATTATAGTGTAGGCAAACGCCTTATCTCCGATAGTAAACATAATATTATGATAAATGGAGATTACAGTACGATTACTGTTAGTTAACCACTGACAGATAGTTTGCCTTCATTTAATTTTCAACTTTAACGTCATAGAAATAAAGCAATTTTCAGAATACTGTTACCCACGTCTACCGATTTAGAAATAAAACACGTGTACGTTAAATTGGCATACAGGAAACTTTTACCTATTAGGATTTATATCATCATCTATGGTGCAACGGACATTTAAATCCATACTAATATTATGAATGCGAAAGTGTCTGTCTATCTGTCTGTTACCGCTTTACGCCTAAACCTCTGAAGCGCTGAACCGATTTAGATGAAAGGGGTTTTGGTAAGTGTTGTCATCTTTTTAGGTAGATCAATAGATAGATCAATTCAAAACAAACATATTTTGTAATGCAATGTAATACTCTAAAATGCATCGGAGCCGAGATATTTGCAATATATATTTCCACAGGTCATATTGACATAGTTAATAAACAAAAGACTTAAAACTTAGATATTGGAGAACTCGACTGTACCTACATATTTACGAGGGGATTAAATCGTTTTTTGAAGTTAAGTGTACGTACAGAGTAAATAGAGGTGCTATTGTGACCGTGATTTTCTGTAAATATGAACGCAATACGCAAAAATAGTATGTATGGATCGTAGTACTTTGAGTTCTTAGGTGCCTATCTCAAAGGGGATGCCTTGATTTGAGTCGTACACGCCCCCTAGACAGAGACACGCTGATGCCTTCCGCCCACGATAAAAAGCCATGTAACACTCTTCGGGAATTGCTGTTTTGGACAAATTTCGATATACCTAACTTAGTGAAGGTTTATTAAAATTTCATAAAGTGAGATTTTAGATGAGATAAAATACTATAATATTTACTTGATTGTGTCGTAAAATAATGTATCGTTTGAGTAGGCTGAGTAAAAAAAGGAAAATACAGACCCAACTTTGGATTTTTTTTCTATAGAGGAAATAAGCAATCATGTATCCATAAAATCAGATGAACAATCATATAGTCAAGAATCATATATCTGAAAATCAGACCTAATTGTTTCTTAACCTAGTCAGAACGGCGTTTCAAAGCACGCGATAATTTCTAATTCACCGCCTTATGGGCGCGATTATATGTATGTCTATTTCAAGGTATTGTATCAGTACACACTTGAGTTGCTGTTCCAACTTTAAATTTATAGCGGCACGTACATAAATCTACTTTTGAATAGTGTGTCAAGTATCAGTGCATGCATGCAGTCACGTAGCAACACTCAATATTATCTACGTCCATTGTTTTATAATACTGGTACATGAAGTATGTTTTTAAAAGCTTTTTTTTAACTTGCAATGTAAATACTTGTACACAAGACATTGGTAAAGATACTGGACCCGATTCTACGTGCACATGGCTTAACTAGCCTGAAACTAAATTGTCTAATATTTAGACATAATTTAGGCGGCAGATTAAAAACGACATATTTAGAATAGCATTTAGGCAGCTAAGTAAGTTGTATAGACCGCCTAAAATAAGAAGTCAGATTCAAATTAGCGCTGTCATTTGAATCTGTTCTGTTCTGAATTATGACAGCTGCTCATAGAATAGCAAAGTGTTTTAGCGACACCTAAATAAAATTAGGAAGTTTAGAGGCCACTGTAGAATCGGATACACTGACAAAATAGGTTCATGGGTAATGTAACTATGTTTGTTCGGGTGGAATCCTGCAAATCAATTTTGAAGCAGATATCTTCAACCGATTGAGCTGAAATTTTGGGTTTAAGTATAGTTTGGATGACAATTCAATATCATGGAAAGCAGGACTTAACACACGTAAGCCCTTTGAATTTGGGCTCGTTAGAATCGTCTCAACGAGTAGTTGATGACGGTGTACAGAAAAGTACAGTTGGCAATAAAAGCTTGTACCAAAAAAACAATTGACGCTAGAAACTTATTGAAATATAATTGTTACGATATTGAATTTGATTAAGTACAAACCAAAACACTAAGTTAAGAAAAGAAAAAACAAATGTAAAGGTAAATAATTTTCCCCCGGTCGCTGGCAAGCGGTAGTGTGCTCAGAAGGCTGGCTGCCACGTTGTATGGCAATGCTGATCCTCTGGGCGAGGTAAACAGTAAATTGTACAACGGGGTAATTTCGTAAGTTTCCTAACGACCGTTAGGACAATTAACGCGTGCCGCCGAGTGGCTATAAGGGGTCTATCATAAACATTATATTAGTAATCTGCCCGATATGCCAAGGTAGATAAGTGATAACCCACCTTGAGACACTAAGGAGTGGATTGTCGGCTTTACTGAACAGTCATGTATAAAAGTACTAGTTTTTTCTCGCGACTTCGTCCG
This sequence comes from Epinotia ramella, assembly GCA_947578815.1. Taxonomy (NCBI): domain Eukaryota; kingdom Metazoa; phylum Arthropoda; class Insecta; order Lepidoptera; family Tortricidae; genus Epinotia; species Epinotia ramella. The sequence goes on along the minus strand of OX388227.1, from coordinate 4,358,644 downwards.
CGTATATCTAATAGCAAATATGCTGGCTCAAAGAAGCAGCATTATCACACTCCCATAGCCATAGTAACCGACAGAGTTACTTTTGCAATTGTAATAGTACTCGCTTCTGACCGCGACTCCGTCCGCGTGGAACTCGTTTATATCGTAGCTCCATGCACACTTTCACCCCCCATGTCACCCCCTAATGGGATGATTCCCGCGACAAAAACGATCCCATTTCCTTCCCCGGAACTCAAACTATCTCTATACCAACTTTCATCTCAATCGGTTCAACGGTTTAAGCGTGAAGAGCTAACAGACAGGCAGACAGAAACTTTCGCATTTTTAATATTACTAGCTTCTGCCCGCGACTCCGTCCGCGTGGAACTCGTTTATATCGTAGCTCCATGCACACTTTCACCCCCCATGTCACCCCCTAATGGGATGATTCCCGCGACAAAAACGATCCCATTTCCTTCCCCGGAACTCAAACTATCTCTATACCAACTTTCATCTCAATCGGTTCAGCGGTTTAAGCGTGAAGAGCTAATAGACAGATACATTCGCATTTATAATATTAGCATGATCTCTTCTGTACTACGATTTAACACACTGTCACAGACAACATTGTTTACATAAGCAAAGGTCTTGTTAGGAAAGTGTGAGTGTCCTTCAAGAATGACGTAATCTGCCCCAAGTGACTGTTGCAAATAGCCTATACAGCTAAGTATTGTCACTTTAATAGTACAGAGACTCTAGTATAAGTTTTACTGAAACAAAACGTTATGACCGCGTTTGCGTTTAGCTGTCAAATCCCATACAAATTGAGGGTAAAACGCAAACGCGATCGTAAAGTTTGGTTTCGGTAAAACATATACTAGAGCCTCAGGTTTCATCAATGGCGTTCAAGTCCTTATTCTGACGAGCGTATTCTGCAAACTGCTTCCTTTTTCATTCAAGATTACTACGTAACTATTGGCATTTATTAAAAAACTGATAGCGTAATAAAATAATCATTTCTTAAAATTTCGGCGGAGTTGATTTATACGTCTTTAAAAAATATATAAATTTACGGCAACGTAGGTAGGACCTAAAGTTATGATTATTTTTTTATGGGTTAACATAAAGTTACAGTTTGCTATAATATTATTTTTAGGGTAAAATATAAGTACATCGTTAGGAAACCGGTCTAATCCCAATATGGTCTTGCTTTCGTAAAACTAGTGCCTATGCCAAATCTAGGGATTAGGGGTCAAAGCGGACCCCGGGCTCGTTTAGGGCACAACCGGGAATAACGCTAGGAGGATGATGATGTATGTAAAAACACCTAACCACTTTAACCCTAAATGCTTAAGACCTAAAGTTTCATTAGACCTAATGCATCTTTTCTTTAATAGTAGACTTATAGGATTATTGTCAAACAAACCTAACCTAACTTCTATTTGATGATATTTGAGTCAATCAACTATTTCTTGTTGTCATGCTGTCCCGCTAGGAAGGAGATGATAATTGTTACAATACGGACTTCCAACATGCCTAGAAGATGGAGTATACAAAAGTACTACAAACAGAATGTGGATACAAAAAGGGGTCGAACATGACAAGAAAACCGGGTACATTTCGTGATCTTAAGCCAATAAATCGCAGTTTTAAAAAGTGACTCGGAAGACGTAACTATGGCAACCGGCGACAGAAAATAGTTGATCCACACAGTAAGGTTCAATAATTATATAGATTTTTTTGTAAACCCAGATTTAAAATAAATAGACTGGCTTGCAAGGCTAGCTCACAGAGCTGCTAGAAAATAAATAAATAATACGTCATGGTAGTTCCACAGATGGGAACCTACAGTAGTATAGTCTTAAAAAGGTAATTTCCTTAATATGCTTAGAACCAATGATGTGACATAAAAAATGTTTAATTCAGTGCTTAATAAAATAATTTAAACACTTATCGACAACAATTGTAATAGAAAGCAAAGTACATTTTTATGGAGTCAACACAATTGTGGCTTGCACAATACACATTTTATGACATATTGAAGTAATGTAGCGTGACAAATGATAAGGATAAAGTTTGAATGGTTTATATGCGAGTTGTATTATATTGTATACTAGCTACCCGTGACTTTGTCTGCACGGACTCAGGATAAAAACTATCCTATATCTTAATCCAACTATCCTCATGCTAAATTTTATCCAAATCGGTTGAGCTGTTTAAGCATGACTGAGACACACATACATACAGCATTAGGAGGCCCATTTAGATTAGATTCATTTAAAACATAACTTTAAAAAAAGTAGCATGTATATATACCCCAACAAGTTTCTATCTGACCCTACCTATGTACACAGCGAAACTATCTCAGGATCAAATAGCAGCTTGTCAGGCTTTAAGTACTACTGAGGGGCTAGCACACTAGGTTTTATGTCCGACATAAAGCGTTTGTCCCATTCTGGCAAATATGTGAGTGCAAGAGGGACAAATGCTTTATGTCGGACATAAAATCTAGTATGCTAGCCCCTCAGAAGTGTTTATTTTTTATGGAGAATATTTATACTTCTGTGAATAAAGAAAGAAAGAAAGAAAGAAAGATATATTTATTCACAAACACACAGGACACACATATTAAATAATAAAATAAACAAGAAAAGCACATAAAACATGAAAAAAAGTGTGTCTCTGCGGCAGTGAACCGGACACTGGCTCAGCATTATGGTGAGGTGTCAAGACACCTACAGCGCTGATTTTCATCCAGCACCGTTGGTGACTCACGGAAACGTCATACAATTTAATATATAAACTACTACACACACACACTACACTTACACTAATTTAATATATAACACATTCAGCAAGGCAGGAAATGAGATTATATGGGTTTTATTTCAATGACTGTTTTTTTTATAAAATAGACGGGAAAATACCGTTAGAAAACTTAGCAATCTATTAAAGGCAATAAAAAATAAGAGTCATAACTTGAAACGACAACATTATAGAGCTAACGTACTAGTTTTAATAATAGATACATATTTACAAATAATTATGATGTCACAACTTACCTAAAATAATTTTACGCCGGCTGGCATGAGGCTCTTCCGTGTAGACCCACTCAAAATCCGTTCGAGACACTTTCGCACCCATCCTTAAAATTCGGAAGAAATCGTCCACATTAGAATACGCGAAGGCGTTTTTAGCAAATGTGGAAGAGGCGTTACGCCCCGCTACACCTTAACCGTGAACTAATAGAGCAACGAAAATCGAAATTAGAGTAAAAGCTTATGATATCTAATCGGTTATCGCGTAATCGTAGTCGGTGAGCAACGAACGTGCGACAAGTACCTAATAGAATTTATAGAATAGAATAGGCGGAGCCGAGCCGTCGCGCCGGTTGTAATCACGTCAGTGTTGCCAGCACGCGAAGTAATAAAAGCACGATAAATGTTATTTTGGACAACACACAAAGGCCCTGGGCAACTGAGCTCTGCTCTGGTGAAAACAGAGAAAATACGGAGATAACAAATCTACTTACAACTACACGGTTCAACTCACGTATTCAATGTCACTACGGGCGATATGTTTCGAACTCTTCGGGAGTTCTTCTTCCCCGCCCTGTCGGCGCGTGCGTCACGCGCCGCTCGGCGTTCGGAACGGGCGCGGGCAGTGATACAAGCGACACCGCCGCGAAAATACTCATCCTGAAGAAGTATAGTAGTTAGTATTATATCAACATGTCTCACGAAAGTTTAAATTCGATAACAAATTTCCTCAGACATGGGATCTGATCTGCACGGCTATCACAAGACGGCGCGCGAGCTCTCTCGATTTGTTTCGCACCATACCTCTATTTCTAAGTTTTCTAATTTAAGAGACACGGATAGTGCGAGAAAAATCGAGAGAGCTCGCGCGCAGTTTTGTCATAGCCGTGCAGATGAGACTAGATCGATTTTTCGCCCCCATAAACCCGTTTTCGAGAACGTGAATGCAAATACGTGAACGAGAATTGCTCGTGTACTATAGAATTGTAGCCATGTCACGAGCCGCATCACACCATCGCTATTCTCTCTTACAAATTGGAAAGAGAAAGGCAATTTTCCTCGCGCAACAAGGAGTTTAATAGTTTGTTGAAATAAAGATAATAATGGTAATCATTTATTTTGAACTCAAAAGGTAAAGTTGTTCTATCATAGTACCTAAGTAAGGCTTACAGTATTTTTCCTAAAATATTTTATGGACCTGGTCTGAGATAAAAAATTGAAAGTATAAAAAAAAATACTTATCATGTTTTGATTGGATTTATAGTTTATACCCAGTCAAAAACTGATACATTTTGTTCATACTTCATCCGTTTTATATCACGAAAATTTATAAATAACGTTGGAAATAAATTTATTGTTTCTTGCTCTCCAAAGCCGACCAAATAGTTGGTTCAGAATTATGCAGTTTCATTTCACTGGCCTTTACATCGATTGTACCTATTAAGTAAGTGTGAAAAACGGGGTAACTACCGCTAGGCACTCTAACCACTAGTAGCCCGATAGGGTTTATCATCACGTTATAACTTGTACAGCCAAATTGTACTGAAACGTGTCGTAAAAATAACGATAAACCGTATCATGCTACTACTAGCTCATCTCAACAGTTTAAAACCTTCATACATTATACATTCGAAAGTTCAGTTAGGTAAATCTCTGTGTAATAAAATATGAAATGCCGCGTCATAGTTAAACCTACAATAAGTAACGGCGTTTATTGTGTTCATATGGCCAATAAAGATGACGTCTCAATTAATCAGTATTACTGCTTCATTTAGCAAAATAACGATTTTTTGTACTGTTTGGCAACCCCTCGTCACAGCCGAGTTGAGTTGGACACATGACAGAAGTCAGCTGACATTTGACGTACATTTGACACTGACAGGTGATGACACAATTTATTTGCATGTTTAAGCAGCAAATAAAAGCGTCTATATCCTTTAAAAACATATTTTTATCTTAAATAATTAGTATATAGCTTTCAATAAAACTTAAAATGAAATAATCATTTTCGATTTAACATTTTCTCTTTGTTTTTGGAAGGCATCTATCCATAGACATATATACATGTTGACCAACCTACTAGTAAAAATGACATTTGGCTAGAGCCATAAACAAACCAAACTCTTTCTAAGTTTGATTGTGATCATGGCGGTCGGTAAAAATAAAGGCCTTTCGAAGGGCGGTAAAAAGGGTGTTAAGAAGAAGATGTAAGTGCATAATAATCTTGCCAAACGATGCTTTAAACAACCCATAATGTGTTAAACGGTATATAATTGAAGAGATATTTGTGATTGTCGGGATATTTGTCGATATAATAGTGGCTCGTGTCAACCGTGTTTCAAGTTCCCAGTTTCCTTAGAGTATTTTCGTATTTACCACGTTTTTACATTATTATAATCAAGACGATCTTTCGAAATTGCAAGTGGCCAATGGCATTAATTATTTAAATATCAAGCGGTGACTTAGTAAGTTTTAAGGTTATGTGAACTTTTTGTGTTTTGGTTTCAGTGTAGATCCCTTCACCCGTAAAGACTGGTACGATGTCAAAGCACCGTCCATGTTCGCCAAGAGACAAGTGGGAACCACCCTTGTCAATCGTACCCAGGTCAGTTCTACAACTTTTTACTTGTCTTAAAATCTAACCTAACCTCACTTCGGTGCACAACTGTGATAATTTCTCTTATTAAATAAAAAAACTAAACGAAGTAATCCTCTACGCTTACCACGTGGTCCACAAGGTTTTTTTTCTCTAAACATTTCCCTGAAGAATCGTGTGGGTAATTCAATTTCGAAAGTATTTTTTTAATAGCTTTTATGAGTACATTTTTTTCATTATATTGGTCTTATGCTCTTCAAATCAAATCAATTTGAATCAAGCTTTTGCAGACTTCATACTCAATCTTTCCTCCAGATCATCGAAATCGGTCTAATATTTCAACTACATAGTAGGCACCGGGTGGGGTCCACATAAGTAAGGTTAAATTGAATAGATGCATATCATATAGCAAATAGGTCTAAATGATGATCCACCTAGCTCGCAATGATACAGAACTGATGAAAACATTTGTTCCCTTTTGATTTATCACTGACAATGCAACATTCCCAACATAACCTCAAAATGTGAAATTTTGTCTCTGATCAGTTTATTTTTTTCAGGGTACAAAAATCGCGTCCGAAGGTCTGAAGGGGCGCGTGTTTGAGGTGTCATTGGCTGACCTTCAAGCCGACACTGATGCTGAGAGGTATGTTTTTGTTTGTAGTTGTTAATTGAAAACGTGTCTTGATTGCACATTGATTTATTTTGAAAACTTTACTAGTCTATAGAATAGAGATGCAATGGGTATCCGACTCCTATATCCAGCCACAATTCTACCATTCAGCTACACCAGATTGGTTGGATATCTAATGGTAAATTAGCTCAAAAAGAGGATTATTAAGAAAATTACTAAAATTAGTTCTAAGGGACAATCAACATTTTCTTTTTATTCTGTACTGGTAAGCCATGAGACAAGTGACAGAGTTTCTTAGAAAAGGTGTCACGTGTTTAGTGGATTTAAACACGTTAAAATCAGTTTCAGGATTCAGGTGACGTAATTATGGCAGCCAGTATCAAAGAATAATTGATTATCCCATGGTTGGACTAAAGCAAAGCACAAACACTTTTTCATCAGTGATGTTATTATGACACCTACTTTTCTTGATGTTATCGTAGAGAATAAGCTAAAATAAGCATGCTGTAGGGAAAACTTCTCCAAAATCAAAAATAGCAGAGATATTTGACCTCAAAGTTGGGAAGATTCTAGGCCTATTAAAAAATTTCGATGGATGTTGTGTTATAACACCATTTTTTATTGTTGTATTGTAGAGAATACGCTAAAGTAAGCATGTTTTGCAGAAAAAACTTTTCTCTGATATTAATAATGGCCTAGATATTGGACTTCTAAGGCAGGTCGGTGTAGAAGTGTTTGTGCCCCATTTGCTTTAGGCGGACTTTGGCCCATACACCATGTGCTTATTCCTACTGTATATTTCAATTACGAATGAATCACATTGGTGACCACACAACTATACATTGCATCTCTACTAAAGTTAAAGAGATGACTTAACAATATTGCAGACTTCCTAGTCAAGTATGGGTTACGAAACCAGTTTTTCTATAGACACAATGAGCATTATATGATGATCCACCTAGCTCGCAATGATACAGAACTGATGAAAACATTTGTTCCCTTTTGATTTACTCTCTGATGATGCTCAAACCTAACTTCTACACCGAACATTGAACCGTAGACTATTGTTAACGTACCTCATGTCCTAGGTCTTTCCGCAAGTTCCGTCTCATCGCCGAGGATGTCCAGGGACGCAATGTGCTCTGCAACTTCCACGGTATGGACCTTACCACTGACAAGCTCAGGTAAGCATATCAATATATCAGGAAATGAAATTGGTCTTAAAATATATCAGAAATTTTTATTCTAGTACAAGTAGAATTCACGAAACTGTATGTATCTGAATTTTATTCTTTTTGTTCCTTCGAAATTTCCTTTCCAAGGACACGACCATAAATGGGTATAATATGGGTATAACTAAAGTAATAAAATACTCTGAAAACATCAAGCTTCTTTGAAATGAATAAAAAAAAACCAAGGATCTTGTATTATTCTGTATTTCTGTACAAACTACATTCTGGCAGAGTGAGGAAGAGGAGGCCCTCTCCGGGCCTCCGACGGTCTACAATTTGGCTATGATGTGATTTGTATTAAGGGTGTCAAAGGCGAGCAAAACCTCACCCACACAAAATCAAAATTAAAATGTTTATTCAGCAAATAGGCCACTGAGATGTAGCCCGTAGGGTAAATAATATAGACGAGAGTTGGGATATTAATGAACATTTATTTAAGGAAAACAGGGGTTTATATACTGTGTCTGTATCGCGTGTGGGTGTGCACTTACATAGGGTTTACGACTTTTAGATCCTTATCGCTAATGCACTCTAATGGTGATTATGTCTACACGAGCGTGAACCAGATGCTAGGGTATTGTATTTCAAGGCTAGAGAATATTCCACAAGATTATTAGATATTCAAGGTTATAACTTACAATGTTGCATAAGATATATTCGATGTTGCGTCATACACCTCACGCCCATCCTTTTTTTTTTAGACAAAAATGTGGTTACATATTTTTGGCTTAAAACTAACTTATATAATGTATTACATTTGTATTTAAACTTATCTTATTTTTAATTCTGTATACAATAATATGGGTGTTACAATTTGTCAATGTTAATTCTAAACGTCCTGTATGGCTTGTATTACATTACTATGTTCGTTGCTATATTGTTTCTTATACTATCTTACTGGTTTTAAACTGTTTACTGTGTGTTACTGTTCTTAAACTGTGTGATACATCTGGGTGCGAGATTGCTTACTAGTTGTCTTGATATCTTAGGTTACATTGCGGATACATTGTTATGGTTATCAACTTCGCTGGTGGTCTTTCTGTGGAATTTTTATGTCACTGTGTCGGTGTAAGTTATTTTTAGTTCAGTTTGTTCTGCGAGTGTTGGTTGATACTATTTTTGAGTTTTATTTTAGTAATTAATACAAATATTGAGTTTACAAATCTGTTAAACAATTTTATACGGTTAAGTGCCGTGTTAGTGTGTGTTTCTGGTAAATTAATTAAAAGATTCACGCCTTTATTATCACAAGGGGTAGGCAGTGTTCATGAAACTATGAAAGATGGACAATAACTTTGTGTGTAGTTTGGTGCAGTGTGCTGTGAAACGGTAAGTTTTTAATTTGGGTTTTATTGTTAATAGCAATAGAGTTTTTAGTTTTGATTGTGTAAAATATTATGTTTTCCTTTTATTACATGATATAGTATTTAAAATTGAACTTGAAGTGGCGATCTTGAATTGATTGATGTGTTATGGTTTCTGTGTGTAGTTTGATTACCACTGTTTTTCCGTTTTATTTTTTATTTTATTTGTAATTAAATCTCTTAATCTACAGTAAATAGAGTTATTTTAAAATCAAGTTATACATTTTTTTTTTTTTTTATTATATTTTTTTCTTTTTATTATATGATTACTTCTACGTGATAAAAATATTTTACTAGTATTTCCTTATTAAAAAAATATTAATTGAATAAAACAAAATTTGCTCTAAATAATAGCACGTTCTGTTTTTTTTATGTATATATATATATGTTATTTGATGTTTTTACGCTTTTAATTTTTATTTACTTTTATTTTGACCTTCAATATTTTTCGTTAGTATTTATCTTTTTGAGAGCTTTTTTACATATTTTTCTTGGTTACTATATTTATTTATTTATTTTTACACGTCAAAAATTCTTTGTTTATATATTTTTTTCATTATTATCGTTTATTTATCATTTGTATATTTATTTTAATCCTTTTTTAATTTATTTTTGTCGGAGTGTTTTTTCTCACTTGTAGCCTGGTTAATCTGTTGTACCTAGGCATATAGCTGTTGTTTTTACGTTTTAGTTTAGTTTTTGTTGTAGTTTTTAGGTTTTTATTTGTGGGTTTTTTGATTTTTTAGATTTTTAGGTTTTTTTTAGGTTTTATTTTTTTAAGTTTTTAGGTGTTTAGGGCTACGCATTTACGTGGTCGGCCGACCTTACATATAATATAATCATTTGCTTAAGGTACAAGATTATTTAATTTATTAAGCGCGCACACATATCAATATATGTGTAAACAGACAGTTCATTTAACACTTTACCATGTGTCTAAGGGGCTCTCGCGATTGATATCTCGACCGAATCATGATCAGCATCCAAAGATTTCCTGCCTGCCTTGTACCTGGCGCATCCCTTATATCACCTATACACTTATTGTCGTTTTTATAAAAGTTATATTATTTCAATTTGTATTTATTTTTTTTTTTTTTTTTAAGGATTTCCGCCAAGATTGGTGTTAACGGCCAATCACAGTTGGAAACCTTACTAGCTGTAAGCTGAAAGATTTACTTGTTTTTGCTCTTTTATTCGTTAATTTTTGTTGGTCAGTTATTTAATTTAATTTTTTGAATATAAATTTACAACTAAAAAATTTTTGGGTTTGTTTTTTGTTACTTATTTAGTGAACTGAAATATAATGGATATAATAGATTTTTCCTTCATTTTAAATATTATTTTGTTATTTTTATATTTTGGGTATTTCTTCTTTTAAATTATTATAGTACTAAATTGAATATAATGTTAATAATAGCTTATGCTTCTATTTAAATATTATCTAATAATAAATTGAACATATTTAAAATATAATCTAGTGAATTGAATATGATGAAAGTAATAGCTTATTTTTCTATTTAAAATATAATCTAGTGTCACTGTTTTTAAAAATAAATATATTATTTTTTCCTTTTATAATGATTTATTTTAATGATTTTTTCCTATTCATTTCTTTTGTTTTAATATATTTTTCATTATCTTTTATATATTTATTTGAAATTATCTTACTTTTCACTTTATCGTATTAGTTCTATGCATTTAGCCTATCGGTATCATGGCTCAGTACTATATATCTTATTTACGTCGCGACGTCGTCGCGTATATTAACTGCCGTCGCAATCTTTTGCTCCTAATAATAATAATAGGTTATGCATCTTTTTGCTAATATGATTCGCTTATTTTATGTTTCACTACTATGCATGATCCTTGAAAACATCGTCATATAAGAATTTCGTTTACTTTTAGGTGATCAGTCTAATCGTACTGTGAAAAACTTACATGTCTTAGCCTTCTCGGATACATACTGATTAAAAAAAAAAATGATTTTACTAAATCTGCTGAAATAATTTTATTACGATATGGTTAAAATTCGGTGTTTGTACTCGTAGGTATTTGGGTCTACTAATTATAACGAATATTTGTGCTCTATGAAAACAATTTCTACACGGGTCATTGATAAGATAATATTGGTTCGTAAAAATATATATATTTATAATTTTGTAATTTGAATGTACTCGTAAGTCTCTAAAACAATGCACGAAGTTTTATATAAAATTTGTAATTCGGGCTGTAATATCAGCTGTCGGGTGCCATAAGGATACGTCGTGCTTGTGCTATTTTGAACTCAATTAGAGAAGCTATAAGATTCTAAATTCATATTGCAAAGTAATAATGATACCGTTTTAACCATATGATTTCCTACTTTTTATTCATCAAACGGCGTGTTATTTCTATTTGCGTTTGGTATTATAATTTTAGTATATATATATAATTTTGTATATATTATTACCGTGGATTAACATATGTCGCGGTAATTTTATCCCTTACACTAGATGAGTCACGCCATTGAGTACGTGACTTCCTTAAAAAAATACTATTTGAATTTGATGGGATTATTGGACAAAGACATAGTCTGGTTATAAAAAAATATATATGTACCTATGCTTCATGTGTTAACTCGCGTATGCTATGCGCTTAGTCTGACGTTAATGTTTATAAACCATATGTGTATAATGCTGTTTGTATCAAATCGCACTTTATTCATGTGACTATAAGTTAGAATTTAGTTCTTAGTTACGAAAAGAGATGAAACGGCTAGGTTGTGACTATTCTAATTTTAGTACTTTGAGTTAATCGGGTTTTGATTGTTTTTTTTTTGTTTTTATATTAATTTGGATTAAGTACTGTCTGTTTTATGTACTTTTTGGAATTCATTAATTAAATAAATAATTTTGAGTGAATCTTTTATCAACATAGAGTATAACTTAATGGTGTCTATAAGTCGTGTTAAATTGACTATATATTTGTCTATAATGATTTTAAGTTGATTTTAATATAACATTATGATTATTATTATTATTTTTCTTTTCTATTCTCAGTATTTTAATACTGGTGTAATTTTATTTTATTTCTTTATATATATTTTTATATCGATAACTGAACCGAAATAAACATTTTATTGTTATAGACTGGATTAACAGTTCTTTGTAGTGTTTTTGTGATCTTTCTAACTTTGAACTATATTCTTCAACGTACTTATCTTTTAACTTTTTTTTTTTTTTTTTTTTTCTTTTAATCAATTAGACTTTTGCTAAGTTATCAGATGGCCAGTCCAATAATTAGCTAATGTATAATTGTCAATGAAGGAATGTCTGTAATATTGCAATATTTAAATTTACTCGGGTTTATTAAATTTTTAGTGACACTAAATTTACACATTATTTATCTATATGAATGAAATAGTTTTTACTTAGCTACTTTTCTAAATTAGTTTAAAAAATAATAATATATTAAGATTATTTAAAAGTATACGATACGATTACGACGTCTTCGTTATTTCGTCTCGTCTTTCGTCCTCGAAGCTGGTTGGCTGGCTGGCTGGCGGCTGCAGTGTGCTCCTCCGGGACGGCTGCTGCGTCGGTCGCTAATGCGGGCCGGGAAAACCCTGGACTCCCTCGAACTTGGGCCGGGATGTCGGTCATCTGGTCGTTCTGGCTGGCGCAGTGGAGCTGCTACCGTCATTTGGAGATTCCGGAACAGCTTGATAGGGCCCACTAGTGTAATTTCGGCGCCCATTACTGTGATCTGGATCTTGTCGGTCATCTTGTCGGTCTGAGTTGGTTGTGCGTTTTGCGCGATGATGACTTCTTCTTTTTGTTCTTGCGTCTTGACGCACTGGCTGCCCATGATCTTCGTATTATGCGCGGCGTGGCGTGGGTCGTGGATTGGATCGCTGTTGGTGCTGGCTTTGTGGTTGATGCGCTACGGTGATAGTTTAGCCTGGCCGCAAATTGTGTGGAACGCGGCGCGGTTTTATTTTTTTCGTCGCAAAGGCAGGTCGCCGCGAAGCGACCTGCCCTGGCAGGATCACTATGAAAAATGTCCTGCCAGGCCTGGAAAGGTCGCCATGAGATGTAGCCCGTAGGGTAAATAATATAGACGAGAGTTGGGATATTAATGAACATTTATTTAAGGAAAACAGGGGTTTATATACTGTGTCTGTATCGCGTGTGGGTGTGCACTTACATAGGGTTTACGACTTTTAGATCCTTATCGCTAATGCACTCTAATGGTGATTATGTCTACACGAGCGTGAACCAGATGCTAGGGTATTGTATTTCAAGGCTAGAGAATATTCCACAAGATTATTAGATATTCAAGGTTATAACTTACAATGTTGCATAAGATATATTCGATGTTGCGTCATACACCTCACCACGATGGCACTTTTACAATTCTAAATGTCTATCTATAGCCTCTAAAATGGTATGAGTACATTATTCAAAATATAATTAACAACATCAGTCTACCTGACAAGAACAATAAAAGAAAAAAAATACTCTTATTTCTTAGAGATGTATAAGGTTGCGAGTGTCAAAAACTAATAAAATAATACAAGCAAGTGAAGGCAGAGTGAAATCTCTCATATCAATTCCACAGAACAGTGGAATGAAGTTATGCTTGTTGTCCTTGCGAACATGGAACATGAACTGACCAGATGGACTCCACAGCAAAGTTGGGTTTTGGTTGTGTTAGATATTTTATTATGAGATGGGGTCCTGATTTAAATTTTATGTACATACTTTCGCAGTCCAGCTATATGAAGTTATACCTTATGGTCTTCGTATCGTTTTATGCTGCGAACATTATATGCTGCCACACAACAATGAGTCTTTTTACCACTGTAAGAAGAACACTGTGTCGTTGCTACATTTATAATACTCGGGAAAATATCATGAGCAATCCCAGCAAGGTTTACTTTTCCCTTTGGGTTGGAAGCATAGATAGCAGTTGCTTGCGTAAAATTAGTGCCCACGGATCGGGGATGAGTAGTTCCTAAACGGATAGTTTCAACAAAGCGTGCACATTCCAGATGGATGGTCAAGAAATGGCAGACCCTGGTGGAAGCCAACATCGACGTGAAGACCACCGACGGCTATTTGCTGCGGGTGTTCTGCATCGGGTTCACCAACAAGGACACGCTTAGCCAGCGCAAGACCTGCTACGCCCAGCACACCCAGGTGAGGACCACTATACACGTCATGTCACACATACGGGTCGAAACACGTAAAAAGAGCTCTGCGCGCCATATTAAATGTGTGGCCGCCAGAGCTCTTTTTACGCGTGTCGTCCTATACACCCCAGGCCAAAAGTATGGAAACAAGCGTATATGACAATAGAAAACGTTAATTTTCACACGAAAAGTTTTTATTTAAAATAAACAAATGTGTAAAACAATTTATGAAATTTATATTCCTATTGACTATGTGTGTTGTTTTCAATATAGACCTAAACTTTGTTTTCATGAATGTATCCGCCTTTTGCTTTCATAACTGCGGCACACAATCTCGGCATTCTTTGAATCAATTTATCGATGGTATTTTTTTCGATTAGCCCAGGCTGTTGACAAATTCGTCCACAATGCTGATTTTTAAGTTGGACATGTTTTTCTTATCTGCCTGTCCAGCTCGTCCCACAGTAATAATGGAAACACGAAATATCAAAGAAAACAACTTTGTTTCCATACTTTTGGTCTGAGGTGTATAGTTTTTCATTTCTAGCCCCTATTGTGTTCACTCTGTTTTTTCCGTGCGTCACTGTCAATTGCTACAGAAGAGCAGTCCTCACGAAAAGTAGCTTCTACTCGCGTGGAACGCGTATATATTGTAGCTCCATACAAACTTTCACCCCCCATTTCATTCCTCAAGGGGGTGATTTCTGCGATAAAAACTACCCTGTCCTTCCCTGGGGCTCAAACTGTCTGTATCCCAAATTTCATCTAAATCGGCTCAGCGGTTTAAGCGTGAAGAGGTACCTTAATTTTGATTACCTAAAGGCGGGATTCCACCAGTGTGCGGCTCAAGCATTTTTGTATTGAATAAGCTTGTGCCGCACAGTGCCGCACGCTGGTGGAATCCCGCCTTTACCCTCCTATACTATGCGGGTGAGGTAAGAATAGACATGGTTAATGTTCGAACTTTTCCGTTTCTGCGGTTTAGCAGTGGCATCATGTCACTGCAATATCGCATTTCTTACATTGTGCTTAGGTCGAATTTCGCAGTCCAGCTATATGAAGTTATACCTTATGGTCTTCGTATCGTTTTATGCTGCGAACATTATATGCTGCCACACAATATTGAGTCTTATTACTTTTGTAAAAGAATCGCTTTGTGTCGTTGCTACATTTGGCTATTTTTAACCGACTTCAAAAAAAGGAGGAGGTTATCAATTCGAACTAATTTTTTTTTTTTTGTATGTATGTTACTCGATATCTCCGAGAACTGTGAACCGATTTTAATTTTATTTTTTTTAATCGAAAGGGTATAACTCCGAGTTGGTCCCGTGCGTTGAAGTTGGTTTTATTTTTTGTTAAATAGTTTTGTATTTTCAGTCTAGATTTTTCATATTTTCCGGCACCTTACCCAATTTTGACCCCGTATCATGGTCGGCCTTATCACACGATAAGTGACAGGATAGAGCGTCCGTCACTGGCTGACACCGTTCGATAGAACGAGACGACGCTCCTATCTTGTCACTTATCGCGTGATAAGGCCGACCATGATACGGGGTCTGATCAAAAAAATGTCGCCTAACAAAAGCTACTCAGGGCAAAGTCCTACCAATAACTGAGCTTGACTATACTAATATAGTATAAAGAAGAAAAGTCTGTGATTGTACTGATTGTAGCTTAGTAAGTTTATAAGTTTGTATGTAATGGGTAATCTCCAGAACCGATTATCCGATTTCAATGATTCTTTCACCTGCTTGTAGAATAGACTTTGGATTGCCTGTGTTTTTTGTAATACGCGAGCGAAGACGCGCGGACCCGCTAGTCACTACATAGTATAAAACAAAGTCGCTTCCCGCTGTTTGTCCCTATGTATGCTTAGATCTTTAAAACTACGCAACGGATTTTGATGCGGTTTTTTTTAATAGATTTAGATAAAATGATTCAAGAGGTAGGTTTATATGTATAATTTAGTACCCGTGCGAAGCCGGGGCGGGTCGCTAGTTACTGTAAAAAGCCTCAACGTTATTTGTTGTCACCAGGTCCGCGCCATCCGCAAGAAGATGTGCGAGATCATCACCCGTGACGTCACCAACTCCGAGCTGCGCGAGGTCGTGAACAAACTCCTGCCCGACTCCATCGCCAAGGACATCGAGAAGGCGTGCCACGGCATCTACCCTCTCCGCGATGTTTGCATCAGGAAGGTGAGTTGACCGCATCGTCCGCTAGATGGCACTGTGCCGCTTGAGGCGATTCCTGCATCGCGCTAACGGCGTGTCGACGTAGAATCTATGAGTAGTAAGGTGATAAATGAATCACATAGCAGGAAAGGTTCTCGAGTGGCGACCATGTACCGGAACGCGCGGCGTGGGTAGTCCCCACAAGGTGGACTGATGAGGTCATCAGGTAAAGGTTGCGGGGAGTAGACTGGATGCGGGTGGCGGAGGACCGGTAACTTTGGCATTATTTGGGGGAGGCCTAAAGGTTGCCTGCCGGAGTCCGCTGGATGCGGGTGGCGCAGGACCGGTCACTTTGGCATTCTTTGGGGGAGGCCTGAAGGTTGCCGGAGTCTGCTGGATGCGGGTGGCGCAAGTTCCGGTCACTTTGGCACTCTTTGGCGGAGGCCCATGTTCAGCAGTGGACGTCTTTCGGCTGATATGATGATGATGATTATGGTGAATGTGATGATGTAGTGACAGTATCTGTGAAGTCACAAAGTCTGTACTGCGCGAGGGCGTGAATGTATAAATTACCCTGTTTGTGATGTGTGCATCATGAACGTACGTGAACTAAGAGATATTTCTCAGCAAAATGTTATCTGGCTCGTTTGGAGTAGGGTATAAACTGGTGATGTATGTACTGTGTGTTCCTGGGGCGGAGTAAGGTCACTAGCACGGCTATCATGAGCCTGCCCGCGAGCTCTCTCGATTTTTCTCGCACTATCCGTCTCTCTCTTATAAGAACACTTAGAACAAGAGGTATAGTGCGAGGAAAATCTAGAATATGTCGCGGCCGTCTCATGATAGACGTGCAGATGTCTCGAGGATGTGGGGACACAGCTGTGTTTGAGGATTTTTGGAGTAATTTGTGGCTGTTTTTACGATATTCCAAAAGTTAGTTTAGTTTTTAAGCTTCTACAATTAGTATAAATTGAACCATAATGATGATCCACCTAGCTCGCAATGACACAGAACTGATGAAAACATTTGTTCCCTTTTGATTTACCGCTGAAAAACTTCCCTTTCAACTAGTAACAGTGCTTCAAAAACCGCCTTTCTCACACCAGTTTCTTTCCAGGTCAAGGTGCTGAAGAGACCTCGCTTCGAGATCTCAAAGCTCATGGAGTTGCACGGCGAGGGCGGCAGCGGCAAGCGCGGCGAGCCCGGAGACAAGTCCGAGCGGCCCGAGGGCTATGAACCGCCCGTGCAAGAGAGCGTCTAAGTTTATAATATATGAGAAAAATGTAGTTGGTGTTTTATTCAGCTGGGGCGTCCCGAGAGTTATTTTTCTGTTCTAATTGATACTATCGACAACACGGCTAACTGACCATCGGTGCCCTTTATGCGTATTATAAATATTAATAAGGTTCTATATAAATACAGGGATGGTCAGTTAACTGTGTTGGCGTTTAGCTAAATCCTCACTGTTCCACTTTTCATTCAACAAGTGCATGCCTTATAGAGCTGTCATACTCTGTCTTAGTAAGAATAAGTGTGACAGCAATATGAGGCACGCCCTTGTTGAAAGAAAAAAGGGCAGTGTGGACTTAGCTGTTTTACTACTGGGATATTTATAGTAAGTTTTATGAGTACCATAAAAAACTACTGGTACATCCTACTAATATTATTAATGCGAAAGTTTTGATGTTGCTACTCAATCACGCTTAACCCGTCGCGCAAGGGCAATCGGGGCGCAGCCTTTAGGCACAACCAAACATGCCTTGCCATGCCATGCTCAACCGATTTGGATGAAATTTTGCACGAAGATAGTTTATAGCCTGGTTTAAAATATGGGATAGTTTTATACCGGGTCCATGCAGACGATGTCGCGGGCGGTAGCTAGTATAAATACTAACTGGGTCATAAAGTCGAGAAACAAATTCGATAGTTATGGAATTATTTGCGGATGATCTCGGATTGCCTAGAACGCGAAATGACTAGAGTGTTGTTTTGCCTACATAGCAGTTTGACCACCGAGCATTGTGCCTAAAACGCACAAAATGACCACTCGGGTAGGTTAGGTTCGTTAGGTTTCTTCAGATGCCCGAAGGGCAAACAGACCAGAAATTGGAGCCGCTCCGCGGGGCTCCGTCGACATCGCTAACGTATAGGTAAAACGACGAAAATGATGTAGGCATTTTGCGTTTTAGGCATAATGCTCGGTGGTCAAACTGCAATGTGGGCAAAACAACACACTAGGCAATCCGCGTATAACCCATTATTTGCATATATAAAATATTTTTATCTCATCACTATCACTATATAGTATAAAACAAAGTCGCTTCCCGCTGTATGTCTCTATGTATGCTTAGATCTTTAAAACTACGCAACGGATTTTGATGCGTTTTTGAAGTGAAAACTTCTTTAGCGGCGCTGAGCACTTTTTGGGATAGGGAATAGTTATTTACGATACAAGTACCGAAAATAGGACTTTCGCAACGAGTGGTGATAAATTAAAACACGACCGAAGGGAGTGATTTAAATCGACACGAGTTGCGAATTACCTATTCGCACGTGTAGGTATCGTACAACGTTTTACTGTACATATGGCTCTTTAAAGTTGCGACATATGCACGAAAAGTGCTCTTTTCCGCACTGGTGCGGGAAAGTAGCACCGTATGTACTGTAAAAATTGTTAAACACGCGACGGATTTTTGTGACGACAGATGTGAAGGTCACAAACTTATATTGTGCTGCTAGCCGATTCGACTTCATTCAAAACTGAACGCTATTCGTAAGAGTATAAAGCTTTGCAATAGCTTATTCTGCAAATAAATTTGTAATTTTGTCCACGCGTCCTTCACCGTTTTGCTATTGAGAAAATGCCTATGCCGTAGTGGCGATGCGGCGCTTACCCGTTCGGCCGACACACAATAAGTTCTCACGCGCTAATTTGCAAGTGAAATAGTTTACTTCTGTTGCTACGGTATTCGTCGATTCAAAATGTCGAAATTTTCAAGTTTTCACTTCTGCCGGCATTCCCGGATGGAGAATATCCCTGGTAACAGGTGGTAATAACCCATTTTATTTAGTGGCGGCGAATGGGTTAATAACAGAGTAGACAAAATGAAATACAAGTGAAGTTTATAATTTTATTATAATAGATGATATCTTGAAAAATAGGTACATATGTGATCAACAGGGCAATTTCAACTCAACATTGGTAAATGTATACATGTAATTTAAAATAATAGAGGGTCATTATGTCAGTTAGTGAGCACCTAATTTAATGTGCCGATTTGCGACCACTTAGACAATAGTACTAACGGTTATTGCAAACCATAGATGAGTTGGTTGCATACAGACCCATAGGTCTGGAGAAATGTTCTGCCTTATTCATAAAACTTAAGATGCCCCTGCCAGCTAAAATGTGTTTTGGTCCTCTTAGAAAATATCAGTGACAAATGAATGCAAACGATGTTTAAAGAGGTTCGATTGACAATGGGCAATTTTTAATTGGGTAAGAGATATTCAAGGATACGGTTTCTCTTACCCCGGTGAAAACCCCCATACTTCGTATCCCTCAGAAGGATGATGATTTAGATTAATGTTATACATTTTCTGTAATACTAATAATTAATCGATTAATCTTATCGATCGATATTTCCGAGTCTGAACAATGGACTTATTCGTCCAACGTCCATGCTCTGAACCAAAGTCAATGAAATATATTTTGTCATGAAATACTTTTATGCATTTATTAGTGACATGAACACGAACAGTCATAAATATATATACAAAGTAACAAAATACACTTACATTAAATAGAATGTGAAAAGAGCGTACATTTATGGGTGGAGAACCCACTGCCACATCAAGAATGAAGGGAACTGTAACTTTTCTGTCAATTTTTTCTGGTTCGACCTCGGATCTAGCCAAACTAATTTTCCAAAATTCATGATAATATTATGTTTCAAAATTTAAAATTAGTCTCCTTGGTGTATAATTAGCTATTTCGTTCCATACGGTTACGCACAACTGCTCGTGTTTGCTTTATTTTTACTGGTAGATTTTTTTCTAGTGACAGTTGTTAAATACTAATTTAATACTACACTTATTTTACCTAATATTATTACAATCTTAATGTTATTGTCATACAAAAAGTTGCATTTTTTACTGGCCGGCAAAATGCTGGTTATTATAACATTATCGTGAGATTATTACTAAAAATAAACACCCAAAAATACTATAAGAAATACTAAGAGAAGTGGATGTAAAGAAATACGTAAAAGAATTAAAAAAAAAAACTACAACACTCGTGTAGTACATTTAGTACTACATTACTTACTAAGGACGGTAAACTAATAGGTACACTCGACGTCAAAATATGTATACAATTTTCATCTTATTACAAAACAATAAGATGCGAAAATATAAACATATTTTTGTCGTCGCTGGATACCTAATTAAATATCTGAAATCGCCTTTATTTGCCACCCGAGCCGACAAGGGCCCTACATGTTACCACCAAATTGTTACCAGTGGTAACAGCTGGGATTTATTCCCCCATCTTTTACCACTAAAGTACTCGCTGGTAACTACTGGGAATATTATACACACTAAAGAATTTGGTGTGTAAAAATCTCAGCTGTTACCATTACCATCAATTTCTATTCCCATTAAGCCTCTCACAGATTGCGGCCTGGCCGCGGTGGTCAATAGTAATCTTGTCATTAGCTGTCAAATTCACTATTGACCGTCACCGCAGGCCGCGCCAGTGTGTGCCTTAGTTCCCACTGGTAAAAGATGGGGGAAAAATCCCAGCTTAGTTACCACTGGTAACACATTGGTGGTAACAGGTGGGAATAACCCGAAGACAAGGACGATAAAGAAGCGATCTAAGACTTTCTATATTACGGTCCATAGTGTGTATTAATCTTGCAGTAATTGCTGGATTAGAGCGTTCGGTGGCGTATACCTTTTTGTCGTATTTTATTATAAAATAAACAATTTGAACTATACTAATTCGGCAAGAATTCGACTGATTCTTTTAAGTTAAAATCACTTATTCAAAAATTACAATTCTTCTTTATAAGTTCCAACCAAAGTTAAAGGCAATCCCGACATCTATCATGTCAATTCGATATAACCTACTAGCTTCTGTCCGCGACTCCGTCCGCGTGGAACTCGTTTATATCGTAGCTCCATACAAATTTTCACTCCCTTAGGGGATGATTTCCGGGATAAAAGCTATCCTATGTCCTTCCTCGGGACTCAAACTATCTCTACACCAAATGTCATTTAAATCGCTTCAGCGGTTTAAGCGTCAAGAGGTAACAGACAGATAGACAAACACACTTTCGCATTTATAATATTAATAAAGTATGGATAAAAAACTTCAAGGTTATAAGATTTATGAAAATGACAGCTGCCAGAATGTATTTTTTATTTGGGAGGAATTAAATTGATGCCGGTTATGAAAAACAAAAAATCGAGTGTAAGTAATAATTAAAAACGATGTTATTTTTTCATAGTTTTGCGTAATTTTTGAGATCAAAACATAGTAAACAGGAATACCCAATTTGAGATCAATACATTGCGTTCAGTTTAAATTTCAAAGATCATTAAAAAGCTATGCTAAAAGGAAAACATAATTAATCTAGAACTACTTAATTTCCAAAATACTGGCCCTGAATTAATTGCGCTTACATCTAAACATTTTCTTACATAGCAACCAATTACTATAGATTTGTGTGAAGTGTCGACTGAAAGTCACTGACTATCTACTTAATAAATATATCATCAGTAAAACAGATGGACATAGTATGATTGGGATACAATAAAATCGGAATACGTTTGAATATTTGGGTAAAAACAACCCAAGAAATAGATTTTGCTATAAGTTTAACACAATATACAGCTTGTCTCAGAATTAAATCGATTGTCATTAAATTATGATAATAATTATAATAAATATGGTTATACATTTACATTATGGCCATTACCAATTCAATTTCAACCGCTTTCGTCTGATATATGATTCCAAAATACATTTTCATGATTCATAACATAACACTAATTATCAAGAAACCTTTTTGACGTTGGGCGGTTAAAAGGTTAAATATAGTATAACTGTCAGTCTGTATATTGTGTGTCATTATACAGTATATCGTGTTCAATCAACAATGTCATAATAAAAATTGAGAAGAGTATTTATCTCTAGTTATTGTATAAAAATATCAAAATATTTAATTAAACATCTGAAACAAAACAATAAGTTCTTAGAACATACAACATTAAGTACAAAAATATATTTTTTTACTTAAAAAAATATAGGAATATTTTTCTTACACATTTAGCTCTATCTAATATTGCCACAACTGCCCTGTATTTTTTTGTGGAACTTTTTGAGCATTAGCACAATAAAAATAGTTAAAACTTAATATACCACATTATATTTTATCAAATTCCAAACAGACAAATAGTCTCTATAAAAACTAAACTACATAGTTACTTTCAAATACTCAGATAAACAATTAACTAATCGGAATAAAAATACATCTACTAGTCTACGAATGAAACACATAAAATATCACTTTACCATAATAATTAATAAAAATATAAATGTAATTGATACTGGCCCTAGTTTAAGTAATAATGCCACATTATTTATAATATCTAAATATATTAGACACATTTAATGTTTTATCAAAACCTTTACAACGAAAGTTTGATTATTTCTTCGATTCGCGAAACATTCCCAACAGCTAAGTTGTCTTTCAAATCTATAACTTTAAAGGCAAATCATCCTTCTACCAAATCTATTCCTCCATTATATATATGTTTCTTTTTTTAATCTTCTTATTTTACTATTTCAGCCCGAATTTGATTCATCTTTTTATTTGGATATAAAACTTATTATCAGATTCTAATATCGAAATTAAATTGCGTTTACATTAGAACCCGCAACAAGTGTTATAAAAACGGAATAAAAACGTTGAACGAATCCACACTCATTATTTTTCATTTACATATTTTCGGGGGACAACTGTTACTCGCGTCCGCAGGAGCTACCTACCACAACCCTGCACGTGTCCCCTGGGTGGTGCTAAAGAGTGGCAAACTGTAAGGCGAAATAAAGTACGCCATACGATTAAATAAATTTACACATTGCTTATTATGTTCTCGAGATTTGTGCAAGTTCTGGAGACAGGGTTGGTCGCTAACCCATCAGAATGGTATTAAGAGTTAAAACCAAAACGGCATGAGCAATTTTTTAGATTGACACGGCCGCACATTAGGCGTAGAATTCACAGACTCAGTTCCGTCTTATTTGTAATCTTAAATGGTTGGTACCGATCTACACAGCATCTGAATAGACGGTGCATATTCGAGTAGCAGGCGCATTTCGCGGGAGTAGGGGTTTGCGACAACGGCACTAAGTTCAAGTGCATACGAAGACAAGTTACGCATGCATTTTTGCATTTATTGAGAAATGGAGTGCCTTATCGTAGTCTGCCTTACTCTAACATAATAAACCCTTCATTCCCAGGAACATTTGACGTTTTTTTATGGTTTCATCTTCTCAAAAGCAGCAATTCGCAGTCTTGAACGAGTGAAGAGTTCATGCACGTTAAGGCGTATATGAAATATGACGGCCTCGCTTTAGTAATGGTCTAAGTTTTTGTGCAGATCAATGTCGTCTCATATGCAGCCCCAGATGGTCTGACCTGGCGAAAGAGCGCCTGCAGAGCGGGCACGTGAACGGGCGGTGTCCTGTGTGCTTGTCGGTGTGACGAGTGAGCAGTCGCAGCCGGCCCAGCCACAAGAGTAGGGTTTTGTTTGTCCAGGTCAGTGTCTCCTCATATGCAGCCCGAGATGGTCTGACCTGGCGAAAGAGCGCCTGCAGAGTGAACGGGTGTCCTGTATGCTTGCGTGTGTGACAGGTGAGCAGTCGGAGCCGGCTCAGCCACAAGATTAGGGTTCTGTTTGTCCAGGTCAGTGTCTCCTCATATGCAGCCCGAGATGGTCTGACCTGGCGAAAGAGCGCCTGCAGAGCGGGCACGTGAACGGGCGGTGTCCTGTGTGCTTGCGTGTGTGACGGGTGAGCTCGTCGGAGCGGGCGAAACGCCAGTCGCAGCCGGCCCAGCCACAAGAGTAAGGTTTTTCGCCTGGAAATTAAATGATATCGCATTTAGATTTAATGTACCTGGGCGACCGAGCTCTGTTCGAATCACAGAGAAAACTAATTTTCCCACCTAGCTAGATATATTTTCCGCCGCCGTGAACCCCTACATTGCAAACATTAATTGTAATCGACAGAGCCCTTTTTGAGAACGCGATTACAAATATTGCTAGTATAATTAGGACTAGGACAAAAAAATGCTCCTGAACTCTATAGCAAAAATGCCTTATCTAAAGAGCATACGTTTTGTTTACAATAAAAACTTAAAACTTTACAATTTGGGGAATAAAAAATGGAGGAATAAAAAATAATGGAAATGGTAGTGATGGTAGTGTATGCAAACTCGTTGAATAAATGTCTATTATTATTATTATTATTTGTATGTTTTTTCCATATCTCAGGACCATGGGGTCCCGGACTTTTGGAAGGCATGCGTGGGGCCGAAGCCAACAGCGCAGAGGCCCGTTAAAACAAATCCATACTAATATTATAAATGCGAAAGTGTGTCTGTCTGTCTGTCTGTCTGTCTGTCTGTCTGTTACCTCTTCACGCTTAAACCGCTGAACCGATTGCGATGAAATTTGGTATGGAGATAGTTTGAATCCCGGGGAAGGACATAGGATAGTTTTCATCCTGGAAATCACCCCCTAAGGGGATGAAATGGGGGGTTGAAGTTTCTATGGAGCTGCGATATAAACGATTTCCACGCGGACGGAGTCGCGGGCAGAAGCTAGTATAATATAAAGCGAGGGATACACAACGTTATTATTATTATTCTCTTTATTAAATTTTCTTCTTAAGCTAGGTTTTTACAATAATTATATAAAAAGTAAAATATAAAACTATACATACAAGAAATAAAATCATTATAAAAACCTAACCTAGGGTACCGCCGGCAGCGAGGCGGGGCCTAAGCTGCCGGTGGTCAGGGCGACAGAGACAGGAACCTCCTGACTATCCGCGCAGTATCCAGGAGTACCGCCTTCTGTATCTGACCCTTGATCCAGCCATCTAGCGAGAGTCTCTTGAGGTGATGGTCGAGACTCTTCGCTATTAAGCCGTTCGCCGAAACGACTATCGGGACGATGATCGTCGAATCAACATCCCACATGGCGGTTACCTCGTGAGCCAGGTCTAGGTACTTGCTGGCTTTGTCCTTCTCGGCCTTCAAGAGGTTCTCGTCATGGGGGATGGTGATGTCGACGAGCACTGCCTGGCGTTTCGGTCGATCAGTCAGCACGATATCAGGCCTATTGGCAAGAATAGTCCTGTCCGTGATGACAGATCGATCCCAATAGAGCGTGGCACGACCATTTTCGAGAACTGGCGCAGGTGTGTACTTATAGTAAGGCACTTCGGAGACCACAAGACCGTATAGCAGAGCAAGTTGCTGGTGAATAATTCTGGCTACAAGGTTATGTCTGTGCAAGTACTCGCCGTTAGCAAGATGACCACAACCGGAGATAATATGCCTGAGTGACTCCCCGGGACGGCGGCATGCCCGACAAATGTCGACCGTACCGTCCTTCAGGATATATCTCCGGTAATTGTTCGTCATGATAACTTCGTCCGCAATTGCACAGACAAAACCTTCGGTTTCCCCGAAGAGATCCCCGAAACGTAGCCAGTTCACCGACGCGAGCAGATCTACATCGGGCCCTGTGAGGGCCTTGTAGAACCGCCCGTGTAGCTCCTTGCTCCTCCACACCGCCCTGCGGTCCTCGGTGCTCATTACTTTAAGTCTGCGCCAGTTCTCGTTTGCCAAGGAAAGCGGGGTGAAGTTTCCGTCTACTGCTACTACGTCGCGATGCATCCCACACTCGTTGTTGAGGAAATAATCCCTGAGACTGCACACCTCGCGGTTGTGGAGGTCTTTGGCATTTAAAAAGCCGCGACCTCCACACTTCCGCGAGATGTACAGTCTCATAACAGACGAGCGTGGGTGTAGCATGCGATGCGCAGTAAGCAGTACTCGGACTCTTCGGTCCAGGGCATCCAGCTCAGTCTGAGTCCACCTTAGTACGCCAAAGGAGTAAGTAAGCAAGGGCATCACCCAGGCGTTGAAGGCGCGCGCCTTGTTGCCGCCCGACAAAAGACTATTAAGTACTTTGGTCAGGCGACAAAAGAAGCGCTCCTTCACCGCCCGCTTTACGCCCTCACCCTCAATACCCAATGACTGTGACATACCAAGATACTTATAGGTTTCTGCTTCGGAGATAGATTTGAGGGACATTGTCTCAGAAAGTTGCAAATTTGTTGAATTTACAACTTTCCCCCGCTGTACATGCATGACCGCACACTTATCGACACCAAATTCCATTTTGATGGCGCTACTGAATACTTCTGTTGTTTTCAGTAGTTCCAACAGGTCATGTCCATTCGGTGCAAATAGCTTCAGGTCATCCATATAGAGCAGATGAGAGATGACCTCACCCCCTCTCCGAA
Organism: Epinotia ramella; assembly: GCA_947578815.1. Classification (NCBI taxonomy): domain Eukaryota; kingdom Metazoa; phylum Arthropoda; class Insecta; order Lepidoptera; family Tortricidae; genus Epinotia; species Epinotia ramella. The sequence continues at coordinate 4,331,845 of OX388227.1, read as the reverse complement.
GCCGGCAACCTAGTCCTGAATCCTTCAGCAGGGTGCTAAGCGGATTCAGCGCTAGGCAGAACCACAAAGGACTCAGACTGTCGCCCTGGAATATCCCACGTTCAATCCTTATAGAGTCCTGCGGACTAGAAGGGCAATCTCCTCCCCCCGGTTGACAAAGGACTGTGGTCCACTGCCCCATGCAAGTGCCTAAGAAGGATCTCAGAACTGCATCAACTTTATACAACTCTAAGATCCTCCTCAGCCATGAATGAGGCACCGAATCATAGGCCTTCTTGTAGTCAATCCAGGCGGCCGAGAGAGCCCCTTTGTTCCGCCGGACTCGTTGGCAAATGGTCATGTCTATGAGGAGGAGCTCTTTAGGACCACGAGACCCAACCCTACATCCATTTTGAGCAGGGGCCAAAACGTTGTTTGCAACGATGTGTGCGTTAATTTTTGCTCTCAAAATGGATGTAAGGAGCTTGTACAGCGTAGGCAAGCACGTGATGGGTCTGTAGTTTTTCGCTTTTTTTTTTTTTTTATTATTATTATTGTGCGAATTCACACCGATAAAAACCGCCATGTGCGATTACTTTTAGTCCGATCTATTGGAAAAACGGCTTAATTCTCTCATCTCACCAGAGCTGCTGTAACCGAGCGGTAAGGCACGTGAGTTTCAATCTGGGTATCGTGGGTTCGAACCCTGGCTCGTACCACTGAGTTTCGCAAAAGACGACGAAGTACGAAATATAATTTGATTTCAACAGTAGCTTTTCGGTGAAGGAAACCATCGTGAGAAAACCGGTCTAATCCCACAACAAGGTATAGTTTTCCGTCTGTGCGTCGGAAGGTCAGATGGCAGTCGCTTTTGTAAAACTAGTGGCCATATCAAATCTTGCTAAAGCGGAGTTAGCGGACCACTCTTTTAGGATCCAACCTTCTTTTTATGGGAGGGAAACCTTTACGGATACCTCCTAGGTTATGTCGGACTCGCACCGACTAAAAACTCCCCGATGGTCCACCTCTACGCATTTCGGACGGCTCTGGGATCTCCTACGGAACGCACCAGTGCCGCCCTAGCGTCACGCCTCTGTGGGTCCTACGTTTTTTTTCAACGACTACAACCCCCCGTTTTAGTCGCCTTTTTTTTGTACGACAGGGGGGCTAGCACAACTTACGCCGCGCCGCGACGCGAGTTGAGAAAGATCTACCCTCCTCTTTCGAATTTGCACGGTGCGAATGAAACAGGGGAAGCTCAGTCGCGCGAGAAGCGGCTTGTGAGCAGTTGTGCTAGACGTACTGGCAGGGGATACCTTAGCCGTCTAATGCCTGCGCTAGAGGGCGCTTAGGGTACAACCTGGAAAACGCTAGGAGAAGAGAAGAGTCAGGGTTCATACCTGTATGCGTCCTCTTATGCGCCTTCAAATGTGAACTCTTCGTATACACCTTGTGACACCCAGCCACGTCACACTTGTGTAGTCTCCTTCTGTTCTGTTCTTCTTCTTCCTTCTTCAGCTGGGTCAACGACCCGGACAGCTGGAGGGCGGTGTTTAGGAAAAAGTTCTTTATTCCTTCGGGGTTTAAGCCGGGTTTTAGTTGAGGTGGGATGAGAGGGTAGGCCTTGTCTGGTTGCGGTAGTTTTAACCTGGAAAAGGTGTATTTTTAGTTGTTACAGATATTTTTAAGTATATTATCTTTTAGAGAGTTTGTGACTTTGGGTGGTTCAACAACAGATATTCTATACAGCAAATGTGTAGAGAATTTGTGCTGTTGAACGAGCGAGCGAAACGAACGAAGTTCTGGAGTCTACAAGGATCAATCATACATACATACATACATACGTACATACATACATCGTCATCATCATCATTATTATCAGCCGAAAGACGTCCACTGCTGGACATAGGCCTCCGCCAGAGAGTGCCAAACAAGTGCCGCGACATTTACCAGGTCATCAGTCCACCTTGGGCCTTACCACAAATGAGGCTACCCACAGCAGAACCGATATAGCCCTCCGAATCGCTAAACAGTCATTATTTTATATACATAAATGTTTAATCGACCATAACTCTAGTATCTTTGATCGGAACGTCGTGAAATTTGGTAGGCTAATTAATGAGACAAAAACCATTCACTAGTTCGAATTCGAATACGAGTCAAATCGATCAAAGGGTTGACGAGATACAGGGGATTGTTTTTTTACGTAAGTGAGATTTACTGCCCACGGGCGCAGCGGAAAATCTCACTTCACACCCAGGAGAAGACGTAAAATTGTGTACGCACTACGGGCGGTAATTCGTAAAGCCCCAGATCGCATGTTTATGGCCCTCACCTTCGGTTCGGGGCAACAAACAAATTCACCGCCTACCGTCGTACCGTACCTAGTACGTAATGTACGAGTACATCGCGAGTTCACGTGTTGGCGCGAACCACTATTATCTTACGAAAAATAGTAGGTACATTACTACCTAGGGCGGTAAATTCGTGAATGGCCCAGATCGCAGGTGTTTGTAGCCCGAACCGAAGGCGAGGGCCATAAATATGCGATCTGGGGCTTTCCGAATTACCGCCCGTGGTGAGTACACAATTTTACGTCTTCACCTGGCCACAATGCGAGTTTTACCGTACGCGCAGCGTGCAGTATAACTCGCATTATGGCCAGGTGTGACGTAAAAAATATTACGCAAATGGAACTAACCCCATAGTAAGCTCAATAAGATTGTATTAGCTGGATACTAGACGACGATACATTTAATAGAATATTAATAATTAAAAACATAAACAACATCTCAGACCCGCAAACTAATATTCATGCTCATCAATCTCATCATACAAACATTTGCCGTTTAATTATCAGCAATTTCGAACCTACCTGCTTGTGTTCGTGTTGTGTTGAGGCTTCCTCGCGTTCCGAAGGTCGGGGCCTACCTTGATTTTCGGCATTTCGTGGCTCAATCTGTAATGGAAATGGTCATTAATTCAATATTTCTTACGAAAAAATTGTGGCGGAGGGAGGCCTTTGCCCAACAGTGGTGTTATCTGCCATAACAAAGCGGGCAAAACTATCTGGCAGGTCCTAACGAACCTAGAAATAGAGTCTTGTAACTGGTGTCAGATGTTTATGTGCGGTTTTTTTTGTGGAAGATGTTGGACCCTGTATTTTATTTAACACTTTCGCAACCGGACTAAAAATGGAACAATACACCAGAAACCGACAGAACTCGCTAGGCGTGTAGGTTTATAGACACTGCCCGCCTAGCGGGCTAAGCCGGCATCTAAGCAAACATTACGAGTGCCTACCAGGCGGGTTCTTGGTTGCAAACGTGTTAAAGAGAATTCTGAGCTAGTTTAAATTTGAAATAAGTGACTATTTTGCTTTTCACATACATAATTTCACAATAATTTTGATTTATTGCTATCCCATAGACAGAGATTGTTAATGTCATGAAAGCAGCCGATCAAGATCATACTTGTAGTGTATGGGAAGAAGCATGCATGATCGCTCCCGAGTTTGAATGTAGCTAAGTGGATATAGTACACAAATATCATCATATCAGCAGCCGAAAGCCGTCCACTGCTGGACATAGGCCAAAGGCTGCCAGAATTACCAGCACAGCGCAACGCAGCTCCCCACAAGGTGGACTGATGACCTGGTAAAGGTCGCGGGAGTCCGCTGGATGCGGGTGGCGCAGGACCGGTCACACAAATATGATCAACACAATTTCATGTGATAATAAAAATGCCTGAAAACCACTTGTACATACAGTTTGCGCCACATAAGAAGCGTGCGTCTCTGAAGTTAGCCTCTATTCCCCTCTCGCACATCTGTTAAAGTCTGACACCACTGCGACGCTTCTAGTAGCTAACATCACAGACGCAATCATACGTGGCGCGCATTGTACAAAGTTCTGAGATTCATGTATGCCTGCCTCACAAATCAAGAGTAAGGGGTGATAGCAGCGAACAAAGAAACCATAGAAGTCTAAGTAGCGCCGCAAAATGCCACCACAGAATTCGGTGCCATTGCCATTTTGCGGGGATGGAGACGATGCCAGGCAGCCGTTTAGTTCGAACAAGCGCATAACGGGTTTAGGCACAATTGTAAGGAGCTCGCATTCCATGGTTTTTTCGTTCGCTGCATAAACGCAAACCTGCATTTCGTAGCCACTTGCACATCAGTAAATCCCCCTTTCATGTTTGAAACACCTCTTCCTAAGGACGTATTAGGCGAGAACTGCACACTCTCTTCATCCAATGAGGAGATATCTGAAGGAACTTCAACGGCTGCTGACAGTGCTGATTCTAGAAATCTGTAGGAAGTGCCAGCGGCAGCGTTTGGAACGGTTGAAACGCTTTCCGAAGATCCTCCTAGTGATGTACTAGTAATTGTGGATGTAACCGTAGACTTAGCCGAGGAAACCTCCGTGTTACGAGTATATGCCACGGTGCTATCTGAAGACTTGCTTGTGGCTTCCGACTCTTGCGACGCTGTGCTTTCAGTATCATTACTCCAAAGAGATGAGTCTTTGTCTTCTGAATCAAAATTCATTGTGTAGCTCTTAAGGGCTACCCGAGGTTTTCATCGATTCTTGACAAGTTTTTAATCGTATCTCCTACTTTTGCACTACAGATAGAATTATAAGTCAAACGGCTATCGGTTCTTCAATCTTTTATCTCCATTTTCGCCTACCGGATTTTTTAATTTTGTATGTTTTTATTAAACATTGTCTAAAAAAACACTTATTTCGTATCTCTATAGACGTAAAAGATCTAACATATACGAAATCTACATATTTGGGTTCGTCTATGACGTCTCTAAAAACGTGTCTAGGATTTTCATTTTAAAATAATTAACACAAAAGCTATGGCCATAAAACCAGTTTTTTGGCCTAAAATTGTTCAACTTTGATGCCAAATATCTCGAAAACAATGTACTTTGAAGTAAATATGGGATACTATATTGCTTAAAGCCGCTGTTGTTAATATAATGCGCTACAAAAAAATTAGAAAACTAAGGGATTCAGATCGAAGGTCATTGGCGTATGGGAGCCCCTTAAGCTAATTTTGCTTCAAAGCGAAGACGAGAAACGAGATTGTGACTTTATACATCTCTGGATCTTATTATTATCATCGGTGATCATGGAAAACGTGGGAGGATGGTGCGTTGGTACGCTTAATAGTAATTTTGAATGGAACGCAGGTCTAAAGAGGTTTTAAAGATTCTAGTTGAGATTTGAGATAGTGCTTTAGCTAGACTGCTCTAGATTTACTGCTGCCTGCTTGGTAAACAGATCGTATCCTATGGGCGATTCCGAATCGGAGAGAGTCTTACGCGCGTTACCGACTTCATTTTTATTTAATCGTTTGGCCTTTAAAGTTTGTCACTCTTTAGTACCACCCAGGGGACACTTGCAGTAGGTAAGCTTCTGCGGACGCGAGTAACAGTTGTCCCCCCTTTGTCAAGTGAGTTGGCAACTCGACTCTAAGAAGTTCTTAAGCCGCCCGAAGGCCTCTAACTCGGCTTAACGACTACTGTCATAGACAGCAGCCAGGATCAACTGATTAGCGTGCCTTCCAAAGGATATTAACCACTCAAACATCAGGCGGTCACCCATCCAAAGACTGACCGCTGCCATCTTCGCTTAACCTGCGTTATCGTTTCCGACTCGCAGGCGCCGCTAGGCCATGAGCGCTTCACCGACTTTATAGATTTAAGAATTAGTTGTGTTGATAGCTAGAGAAAATAGGCTTGTGACCTAGGATTTATTTGCGATGCCATTCGAACCAGTTTTTAGAGAGTAACAAATTAAGGTCGTCACACTTCTATTTGTACTGATCGTTGTAGGGAAAATCAAGTCTGTTTCGGTCGCGAAATACTGCGTTTAGGTCCATACTCGTATAGTTGTCATGCAATTTTGTTTCTATAAAAGCGTAAGGATTCTATTAGTAGCTTTAAATTTACTCTTGGACAATAAAAAAAAAACATATTTTTCTAAACTTCCAAGGTATTTTTGTGATATTAATTATATATATTGTAATTTATACTTTATTACAATAGTTTGATGGTTTACTATCCATTTATCAACAATACGTTATCAATTTAAACATGACCCATTGCTGTATTTTCCCTCTCAACACAGCGCATATTTTTACTCTTTTTGTTTTCACTCAGAACACATCACTTTCATACATATACATAAATTCACGCCTTCATTCCCAATAGGAGTAGGCAGAGCAGCACATTAAACTTATATTCCAGTGCCACTTTTAGCATAAATGTGGTTATAAAATATCGGCTAAATGTGATGTCGCAGTGATAGGTTGCTAGCCCATCGCCCACAACACAACACACTTTAACCCAGTTCCTTTAGTACGACTTACGACACCCACAGGAAGAAAGGGGGTGGTGCTATTCTAACCCGACTGCACACGCGGTACACATCACTTTTAAAACCTTCGGAACCCGATAGATATTACAAGTCTTTCCTGTGGATATAGCCAAAGTTAGGGACTAAGACTAACGCCTAATTTTTAGTTGGATTCATAATCCTCATAAACGGCGTCTGCTCTTATTACAAATCTGTAAGATTTATAAAAACATGTAAAGTCATCGGCAATAATATATGATAAAACTTTCTATCTAGAGCCAAGGGCGTGTCAGATATTTTTGTGTCCTTTGTCTAATCAGATATTGATGCAGGTGACTGTGCAAGCAAAGTATTGACCACAGGAAATACTTGTTTATTCACTCTTAACTGTTTTGGCTTAACGGTCTTGGCCTCCAAAACGAGTACACGCCACACTTATCCCGATCCCGTACCATTTCCGTCCAGTTTTCAGTTCGAAAACGATTTATTTTTAAAGTTTTAGCACTCAGTATGACCCATTTTAGAACAAGTTTTAAGAATCACAGACAAACTAGCTATCTAAACTGTAACACGGTTTGATCTTTACTGCAGCACGATGCTTCTACTAGGAACCGTTTACACACATGAGCAATCAGTTGTTTTTCGCTAATTTGTATCAGTTACATGTAACAAATGGGTGCGGCGCTTTCACTAAGGCGCTCATGTACACGCGTTTGAATCGACCGGGATGCTGAGGCCCAAATGTGGAGTTCCCCTTGGTCTGGAGTGGCCCTTTTCCCGGGCCAAATGTGGAGTTGAGAGGTCAAGGGGTGAGCAGGGTTCTAGTGCATTTTAATATCAATAGCGACTCAATGTACGACCAACGCCTTACCATGCGATCAAATGTCTGGCCCTGGTCATTTTGAATTGTCGGGGGACCTCTTTTTCCGGGCGTTTCCTGGGATAACTGCGTTATGTCATCGTCATCATCATATCAGCCAAATGCCATGCACTACTGGACATAGGCCTCCCCCAAAGAGTGCCATAGTGCATCCAGCGGACTCCCGCAACCTTTACCTTGTGCCGGTCTACCCCGTTGCGCCTCCCGGTATGCGGTCGTCACTCGAGAGCCTTTCCACCCCAACGCTTTCCGCATTCGCTACTCAGCGGAAAAACCACGGGACGACCGTAGCGCGTAGCGATCTTTGGCAGTGAATTAGATTCTCTACTGAACAATTCGTATCTTCTATAGTTCGGGGGCGTTCGGAACGCCGTACAGCAGCCGGCCTAACCCGTGCGCTTACATGGATCAACTTACTCAATAGGAAGTTGCGTGGGCGCCAGCGCGTCTCGGATGATTTTTGACGACGTAGGCATTGCGCTGGCTGAAACAAAAAAAGGGTTTTAATTATGTGACATAAATATGATCTACCTATACTAATATAAACGAAGTAAAGTTACTAAGTTTGAAGCCTCGTAACTTACAAGGCTTCAAACTTAGTAACAAGTTGTAAGAGGTACTCTCCGGAACTATTAATGTCCTATAACCGCCCCAAAAGCCTATTAAAAGGCATCTTATGTGTAAATATGTGTGTAAATACTTTATTGTACACAAGACACAGGTAAAAATACAGACAAAAAAAAGTTAATTCGGTACAAAGGCGAATTTATCCCTGTAAGGGATCTCTTCCAGTTAACCTTTGAGCAATTGAGTTGAGATCAGGAACAACAAGATAGACAAACTAACACGTGTACAGACGTATTTACCTAGACGCTACAGTAAATTAATCTTAATACATATATATACTACATATAAGTACAAATAAAAATAAATAGTATACACATACTATAACTATATATATATATAAATATATATATACCTATATATACAAATAAACATTTTTACACAATATACAAACAGTATCCTATTAAATCACAAGTCGTTGGAGAGCCACAACTTTTTCAACTTTTCTTTGAGTAATGCCACAGACTGGGACTGTCTAAAGGACAACGGCAAGCCATTCCACAACTTCACAGCGCGCACCGTGAAAGACTTAGAATAAGCGCGCGTCTTATTAGACGGTAATGCAAGGGTGAGGTTAGCGTGAGACCGCAGGCGGTGATTACTGCCATCAGCCATATAAGTAAAACGTTCAGACAAATAATGTGGAGAAGCAGGATTGAAGAGTACGTTAAAAAGCAAGGAGAGGATGTGCACGTCTCTGCGCCGACGGATCGGTAACCAGCCGAGCTGAGAACGAGATTCAGAGATGTGGTCGTATTTGCGCAGGCCAAATATATATCTTACACAGACATTTTGTAATCGCTCAAGTTTTCCAAGCAGTTCCTCTTTGAGATCTAAAAATGCTATGTCACCATAGTCTAAGAGAGGAAGTAAAAGAGATTGGGCAAGGGTCATCTTAGTATGGAAAGGGAGAAAATTCTGCAAACGCCTTAGGGAGTGGACGGAGGCAAACATCTTTTGACTTACCTCAGCAACATGGGGAGACCAAGAGAGCGTCTGATCAATGGTGATACCCAGATTCCTGACGGTAGAGGCAAAAGGATTGACAGTCCCATCAAAAAGCACGTCTGGAATCACCCCTTCCGAGAGTATACTTATGTAGTAAGGACTACCAATGACAATTGCTTGCGATTTCTTCGCATTCACTTTTAAACCGTAGTTGCACGCCCAACACCGTATAAATTCCAGATCACTGTTAATTTGACGAATTAGGGATGGAAACTCCTCAATACTAGCCGCTGCATAGATCTGTAGGTCATCTGCATACAGATGATAAGACGATCTAAGGGACTCGGTAATACCATTTATAAATATTGAAAAAAGAAGCGGCGAAAGCACCCCTCCCTGCGGGACACCAGCGGAAAGTTCGCACCATTCGGACATCTTGTCATCGATCCTAACGCGCTGGCGCCTGCCAAATAGGTAGTCACGAAACCATGACAATGAACTTTGACAAAGATTGAGTTTGTGGAGTATGCCAAGAAGTATATCAAAGTCCACTGTGTTGAAGGCACTACTAAAGTCAAGGAGGACTAGGACAGTGAGCTTTTTGCACTCAATATTATGGCGAATGTCATCGGTGACCTTAACCAAAGCGGTGACGGTGCTATGCCCGGGACGGAATCCGGATTGGAGAGGATTGAGCAAGGAATGCCTATTGAGGTGGGAAAGGAGACGACGATTCACATAATGCTCAATAACTTTAGACAAAATGGGCAGGATGGATATCTTCACCTTCACCAGCATCTTCCCCTTCAATGAAATGGAATTGAATTATAGTCGATTCGATTCATCAATAAGTCATCGACGTTATTAAGTTAGTCACTTTATATACTAGTAGCTACACGTATATAATCATTATCATTTTCACAAACTTCATCTATGACTTAACACGTTCGCAACCAAGTACCCGCCTAGCGGGCACTCGTAATGTTTGCTCAGATAAGCTAAGCCCGCTAGGCGGGCAGTAGTATGAACCTACACGCCTAGCGAATTCTGTCGGTTTCTGGTGAATTGTTCCATTGTTAGTCCGGTTGCGAAAGTGTTAATCTAAGGATCATACAGAGTGAAAAAACAAAAGTTGTTTGTACTGGTGACAGCATTTGTGCACATAAGTCATGATTTAATTATACAGATTTATACAAGAGGGCACGCCGTTTATTCGGATTATGAGTTACCAAAAATTCAGGCGTTATCAGGCCTTTAAAACGTTATAAAATGAACCGGAATTATAACGGTATATTCCGTTCGTGTTCGAAAATTACGTTATAACAAAACCAATATTCTCCATAACGATATAAATACCGTAACAGAATGAATAACAGAACGATATATAATAACGTTATAATATCGTTTTAAAATGCGAGCCGCGCGCTACGGCTGCGCCGTTGCCGCTCTGTGCCAATGCCAACATGCCACCACGTGGGCCGTAGCGCGACGTGCGACGTTGCCGTTACGTTGTTCTAGCTTCTAAATCTTATTAATGCTTGTTTACCTCGATCATTTGCAAATTGGTTGTGAATTGTGAATATTTGGTTGGTTGCGACGATAAATGGCGGAATAAAAATGGGACGCAGGAAACGCAACGCTGTCCACAGATTCGTGGACTTGCTCATAAATAAAAAGAAAGAGTGCCAATCTTAATAGCCCCTAGGTATACACTATTACAATATGTAAGAGGGTCAATATTTTTCTATGTTAATTGTTTGTCTCGGCACTAAATCGCAGACTCCCAGTATTAGGACCTATTCCAAACAAGCCCTACGACCGACGGTGTTGCCGTGAGCAAAAAATTATGCATAGGCATGTTGGTATGTGCTTTTGTTCATTAATCGTAATAAAATTAAAATATACTTTTAGTTTCCGACATTTTATTTTATTTTTGATTTAGAGCCATTCCGAAAACGACAAGTTAAATAAAATCTGATTATGAAACCAAAGAATGTGTGAATTTTCGATTTCGGTTCTTCGCCATAATCTGTCTAGATAGGCTCGCGATAGATAGGGGAGACCAAGGACGGTTGGTACACATAAATATGTATCGATCCTCCTTTTCTTACGATTCATCCTCCTTTTCTAATTAATCCTTAGTCACTAAATATTTATGTAAATAACTAGCTGTTGCCAGCGACTTCGTTCGCGTGGAACTTGTTATGGTCTTAGAAAAAATATTGCTATTAAATTATGTTCGGTGCAAGCTATTTATCGCTGTCCCAAACACACTTCTACCATCTTAAAGATATACAAAAACTATCCTATATCCTTCCAAGGGTCTCAAATTATCTGTACGGGAAATTTCATCTAAATCCGTTCAGGGATTAGACCTACGTAAAAGGTAACAGTGCGATGAGTTCGTTAGTTTAAATTGATAAATCTAAATTGAAAACTTTGTTTTTACAAACATAAATATCTTAAGAATCATCAACAGACGTTTTCATACAGTATTAAAGAAAAATATATTTTTATATGTCTACTAAGCTACATTACTGTTATAATAATAAGTACCCAATGTTGATAAAATCTATTCGATTCTGGGAGCATCGCAGTTCTAACCTAACCTATCCTACATTTCTGGTAACTGTTCAAATCTGTAAGTCTTACTTTAAAAAAAGGTCTTGCTCTCTATACAACCTTCAAACTTTTTAACTCTCTTAGGAGATGAATAAAAAAAACGCTGAAATCGTTTTCTAATCATTAAACAAACGGTCCATAACCTAAGTAATAAATCTATTATTTTAAAAATATCTTGCTCTTCGTATAAACTTTGAACCCCCTAGAAACCCTCTTGGGGGATGAATTTCAAAAACATTGAAATGTATTTTTTAGTTTTAAACAAACCGTCTAAAATCGTAGTTACACTAATGTTTTACTTTAAAATTGTCTTGACCCTATACGGCCTTCGAATCCCCTTTAAATTAAACACTCTTAGGTGATGAATAAAAAAATCTACTAATCTGCTCTCTCTATTTTAAGACCAAAATTAAAAAATCTTACTTAAAAAATTACTTTTCCCTCCATATGAACTTTGAAGCCCCATTAACGCCTATAGGGGATTAATTAAAAAAAAACTCTGAAATCAGTTTTGTTGTCTTAACATACAGACTAAGACTGACATTAGAAATATCTTACTATATTTTCTTGCTCTCCATATAAACCTTGAATACCGTTTTAACACTTTTAACCCCCTTAGGGGTGGTATTTTTCCAAGACGATGAAAGGATTTTTTTTTTCTAATAAGTAATCGTACCACAAAGTTGCCCATCTCTAGCTCAAAAAAAATCTTTCTCATCCTAATCTTGCATACCTAAGTACCTTTTTAACACCCTTAGGGATGGAATTTTCTAACACGTTAAAAGTACTAACTGTTTTTCTATTGTAATAAGTAATCTTTCTACAACGTTTCAAATCTCAAGCTCAAAAAAAGTGTTTCTCATACAAACCTTTCATCCCTATTTTACCCCCTTAGGTGTGGAATTTTCTAAAACGCTGACAGTCCTTTTTTGTATTGTATTTAGTAATCTTTCTACAAAGTTTGAAGTTTCTAGCTCAAAAAATAAAGTTCCCTCCATACAAACTTTGCACCTCTATTTAACCGCCTTAGGGATGAAATTTTCTAAAACACAGAAAGTACTTTTTTCTATTCTAATAAGTAATCTTTCTACAAAGTTTCAAGTCTCTAGTTCAAAAAATAATGTTTCCCCCATACAAACATTGCACCCCTGTCCCCTACTTAACCCCCTTAGGAGTGGAATTTTCTAAAACGCTGCAAGAACTTTTTATGCATCTTAATAAGTAATCTTCCTACAAAGTTTCAAGTCAATAGTAAAAAAAAAGAGTTTCCCTCATACAAACTTTGCATCTCTATTTAACCCCCTTAGGGATGGGATTTCCAAAAATTCCATCTTGTCCCTTCTTTTTAGTCTCAGTAGTTTCAGCTGTGCGTTGATGAATTAGTCAGAAACATTTGATGCAGGCATTTAAATTATAAATAATTTACAATGTTATAACAATGCCATTAATATCTGGGGGCACGGCAGTGCCCCCGCCAAGTCGAGCGCGAAGCAAACACTGCCGTACCATCCTTTACTGGAACCATTTCGCCATACTTTGTAATCCTATACAAATATATAATGGGAAAATTCAAAAGCAAGAATGGGCCTGCATTCATAGTTTGTATGTATGGATAACACATTACCCTACAAAAAGAAGTGAGATTCCATAAAAAACACTCCATGTAAAAAAGAGGCCAAGTCTCGAAACTCTTCCACCGTAAAAAGTTGTGAGATATTTCGTAGAGCCAAGTTTCAGGCATTCTTATTAATCTTTATTTGCTTGCTAAATAAAATTTTGTGACTTGGCAATCACACAATACTACATAATTTTAGGTAAGTATGCAAAAATCTATAAATACAGTTAAGTTGTGTGATTGCCACGTTGCAGAATTTTATTTAGCAAGCAAAAACATTCTATGTAAAAAAGAGGCCAAGTCTCGAAACTCTTCCACCGTAAAAAGTTGTGAGATATTTCGTAGAGCCAAGTCTTAGGCATTCTTTAATCTTTATTTGCTTGCTAAATAAAATTCTGTAACTTGGCAATCACACAACTTTCCTGCATGAATGGATTTCTGCATACCTAAAGCTATGAAGTATTGTGTGATTGCCAAGTCACAAAATTTTATTTAGCAAGCAAATAAAGATAAAAGAATGCCTGAAACTTGGCTCTACGAAATATCTCACAACTTTTTACGGTGGAAGAGTTTCGAGACTTGACCTCTTTTTTACATGGCATGTTTTATGGGATGATGCATTTCCGATTAATGAGGCACAGAGTAGCTAAAGACAATCTGATTTGAAAATTATTAGTCAGGATATTCGTATCAGGCTACAACCTGCGCCGACAAGCCGAGCAAATCGAAAAATTCTGTATTTTACTATGACGTCGTGCACTCTAACAAACAACCTACGTTACGTAATCACATCGCTTACATTGCACGAGTAGGCTATACTGAATGCGAGAAAGGGGTAGCCTATAACGTTATAACATTATTATATCGGTTAAAAAAGTATCGGTTTTATATTAATGGTTTAGATTTATAACGTTATAATGGATATCGCTATACAGCGCGTCAAATATCGTTTTTGAGTATAGCGGTTTTAGGAATAATAACGTTATAAATGATAGCGCTATACGAAAATAGCGCTATTTAAAGGCCTGGGCGTTATAGTCCTTAATAACTTTGGCTATGTCCACAGGAAAGGACCAAACCTAAATCTCCATCACCTCTAAACACGTTTAGTAGCATACTTTATTGATACAATAGGCTCTGCGAGCTGCTGACTTCGCGATTCAGTCTTAAGAAAACGTTTTTTAGGTTTCGTTTTTCGAACCTGCTTACAAAATTTCACGAGAACCTGTTTAAAAATACGACTTGTGCGGGAACAGCCGGGACATCAGGAAAGACATACGAAAGCATTTTTACCCAAAAAAAAATGTCTTTCTTTCTTTCAAATTTTAAACGCGCCCTCGTTCATAATCATAAATCATAAATCTTTATTTGCAATAGATATAGTACTTACAGATCTTAGGCTAACATAAAGGTTGAACACCCCAAAACGTGGGCATATAAAGTAGTCAATAAAACATAATCAAGTACAATATTGAAAAAACTTTTTATTAGATTAGCTTACATGACTATCATACATCTATGATCATACAAATGTGTATTTAATTATGGCTTGAATACGCCATTGCCCTCACATTGCGTCGAATGCTGCTCATCAATGCTTGCACGGCATTGTTAGGGTACTTTTTACCAGCCCAACTCCATGTTTTTTGCAAATCAGCCACAGAATTGATTTGCCCGCCCTTCTTTTTTAATATCCCTTTCATTATGGACCAATATTGCTCGACAGGCCTAAGTTCAGGGCAATTAGGAGGATTGCTGTTTTTAGGTACCACAGCAACAACATTCTGTTTGTACCAGTCTAACACAGCTTTGGCATAGTGGCAGCTTGCTAAATCGGGCCAAAACAATGGAACTTGCGAAGTATGATTTTTCAGAAAGGGTAATAGTCGCTTCTCCAAACATTCTTTCTTGTAAATTTCGCTGTTTACAGTGCCCGTAGTGATAAATGATCGACTTTTTTACCGCAGCTGCAAATAGCTTGCCAGAGCAAGTACTTCTTTGGAAACTTGGACCTCTTTTTTAACTTACAGTCCTCAGGAGCGTCTTTGCGACTCGTACTAGTATAAAACTCCTGGCCTGGTATCTGTTTGAAGTCAGCTTTTATATACGTTTCGTCGTCCAACACGATGCATTTAAATTTTGTTAAGAAATTGTCGTATAGCTTTCTTGCCCTTCGTTTGGCCGTCAAATTTTGCTGAGCATTGCGGTCTGGTGCAGCTTGAGCTTTGTAAGACCTTAATGCAGCTCTCTTCTTTACTTTTTGCACAAAAGATTGTGACATTTGCACTTTTTTGGCGACATCGCGTGATGAGATCTTCGGATTTGTCTTAAAAAGCTGTAAAACCTTGGCTTCTTTTTTTTTATGTCTTACGCCTTGTTTTCCGCCAGAACCTGACTTCCGATCTATAGTCAATCGTTCTCGGAACTTTTTTAAAACAGAACAAACAGTGGATTGCGGGTATTTCAATAACTTTGCTAGTCCTCTGTAGCTTAGAAGGGGATTTTCTGCGTGTTTGAGCAAAATCGTTTCACGCTGCTGAAGTTCAAGGCTCGCCATCGTGAAAACGAATGATCGAAGTGACATGCTGTCATAATATTTTTTATTCATCATACTATGGAGTTTATAAATATATTACTAAAAAGTTTATATAATATGGAAAAATTAAATTATACGTATAAATAAATGCCCAAGTTTTGGAGTGTTCAACCTTTATATAGGTCCATATATCTAGACTTAAATAAGTCATGCAAAATTTTTTATTTTTCTGCTTACTCGCTAAAATAAGTAAAATAACCTATGTTAAAAACTCACATTGTTAAAGTATTCAGTGGTACTATAAAAGCATATTTGTACCAGCCAAGTAAATAGTTTCTGCCTTAATTTTTTGAGGGGTCAATAAGAGGAGACGCCGTTTATGCGGATAATCCACACGTCCACATGAAAAACGAACCTAAATCTGTTTCACCACTAAACATTTAATATTTTATTGATTCCCCGTGGGAAAGGTTAGAATTTCACCACCCCCTTTCTTCCCGTCGTGGGTGTCGTAAAAGTCGATTAAGAGGAAACACTAAGGGCGAGATCATTGAGAAATAGGTGTTTGTAAAATGTATTGATGTCGCGCCAACCTCAAGCCTCCCCCCGCAGAGCGCGAAAGAGACAACTGCAGCTTGGACCGAAAATACCTATTAAAAGTACATAAAATCAACATTTCGTACTCCCCTGATTTCTTCTCCAAAACTTGACCTATTTATCTATTTTTTTATTAAAAATCAAAGAAAGGCTTTGGCCGTGTTCCTGTTATCCTTTTTTTAAATAATCTAGTCAAAATTGTTTTCCGGATGTTTAAACACAGCGGATAATCTGGCATTTTTCTTAGGATTTTGAAGCAAAACACTCAAAAACATCATTAATTTTTGCGGATGCGGAAAATCCGCGGTTGCGGATGCGGATGCGAATATCTGCAACATTCCTGTTTTGAAGGTTAATAGGAATAAATTTATGAAAAAAAGGATAACATAAGAACATGTCAATGCCTTAGATTTATGGAAAAAAAGTATTGCTCTACTGCCATTATCCAGGGAGAAAACAGGGGACTACGTTTCTATGGAAAAACGGCCCTTGTGTTTCCTCTTAAGAGAGAAGAATACCTTTGGAATACTACGTACTAGTCCATATAAAAAGATAAAATGTTTTTCCACTTCTAAATATTTTCCAATCTCAATTATTTTTTAGTACGTTATTGACAAAATTAAATACTAGGATTATAATTATATTTTCCTTTTATCAAAAATTGCTATAATTTCAAACTAAATAGGCACCTCAAAAGCTACCTATAAACCTAGTACCTATATATTATGCTGAAGCGATCGACATCAAAAAGTCATACAAGTGATTTGTTAAGATTTAGTTAGCGGAAACCGTTTTCCCCCGAAATGGAAATTTCATCAAAAAAGTAACTATTGTCAGTCGCGATTTAAGTAGGGTTGAAGTGTGTTGTCGGCGATGGGCTAGCAACCTTTCACTGCGATATTACATTTTGTCGATCGTTTATGCTTCAAGTGGCACTGGAACATACTTTACATGTGCTCTGCCTACCCCTTTTTGCAATAAAGGCGTGAATCTATGTAAGTATGTATATTGATTATTCAGTATGTCTTGTGGTGGTTACTTGTTAGCACAATAGCTGTAGCTATAGGCTAAGTACCGCTAGCGGTCAGGTCCTGGTTTCCGACCGCCAGTTTTTGTCGCCAGTAAATTATCTAAGGAGCTTCTTTGTCGGCACTATCTTGTTTGGCGACATGAGGCTTTTGCGATTCGTTCGCAGTAGTTTGTGCCGTAAAGCCTGCTGTACACATTGGGCCAACGTTGGCGCGTGAGCAGAAGGCAGCTATGCGTTAGATATAATTCGATCTCTTTCGTTTACATAGCTGCATCCTGCTCACGCGCCAACGTTGGCCCAATGTGTACAGCCGGCATAAAAGACTGGCCATTACGACGTGTTTTACAAGCATTTGTATCAATGGATCCATATTTTTATGACGATTTTAATGGGTAGGTTGGTTTTAGCTCGTCGTTCTGTGCAGTAAAATAACTAATATGGACAGTCACCATTATTAGTATCTGCCACCACAAAGTAGGCAAAAATATCTGACACCACTCTATTTTTATAAGTCCGCTACGACGTGTCAGATATTTATGCCCGCCATTAATATTATACATTTTTGCCCGCAGATAATATTATATATTTTTGTGACTATAGTATAAAATATTGTACTATAAGTTCCACTGAGTTACGAAAATGACATACGTTTTGTCACTCGATGGAATAAAATAGCACGACATGGTAGCAAATCTTGCGAATTCTACTAATATTATAAATGCAAAAGTTAGGATGTTTAGATGTTTGGATGTTTGTTACTCAATCACGCTTAATCGGCTCATCCGATTTGGATGAAATTTTGCACGAAGATAGTTGATAGCCTGGATTAAATAATAGGAAAGTTTTTATCCCGGATCCACGCAGACGAAGTCGCGGGCGGAAGCTAGTATTGTATAAAATTACGAGCTCTTCCTGCAAAATAGTTTCTATCAAATTTGAGGAAAAATTTGTGTGTGTGTCAAGAAAATAAAAATCGGCCCGGAAGGTCTGCAAGCATAGAGCGGATTCTTATTCTATACCTGATCTAATCTAAAGACCCATCGGTCCAACAAAGCCACAATAAGCCACGTGCCACACACAATATTTTACTCGAATAGCGACTCTATTGTAAAAGTAGTCTAGTGTTTTAATTACAAAATGAAAAAATACTAACAACAACAAAAAATACAACTTAGCAATGTTTAACGTGGACCTTTATATTTAGACACAAAATCGCTTTTTGGTTGAATAAGTGTTGATATTTTCTACGTTTATTTTACAGTATCGAACCAATAATTTATGTCAAACTAGCTTCCGCCCGTGACTTAGTCTGCGTGGACCCGGGATAAAAATGCCTATATTTTAATCAGGGCATAAACTATTTTCCTGCAAAATTTTATTAAAATCGGTTGAGCCGTCTAAGCGTGATTGAGTAACAAAAATATTCAAAATTTCGCATGTATAATATTAGTAGGATGAAAGGCGACCTTTTACGACATTTAAAGAGTTAATTTAATTCATACTGTTTCCTTCTTCTGCTTATTTAAGAGCTGAGCTCTTGTCGGTGTAGCTCAAGGTAGGCCCTCCATCTACTCCGATCCCAGGCAACCTCTTTGACATCTCGATACGACCTAACATCAACTCTTTTTTTGAGCTGCTCTATGTAGTTTATTCTAAGTCTTCCTCTTCCTCGCTCAATCTTTCCTTCAATTACCTACCGGGTGTCCAGTAAATAATGGATAACCTTCTAAGTTTCTAACCACCAATAGGCCACCTTAGGCTGGTCCAGAAAATCCACTTAAAAAAAAAAAAAAGTATTAAGGCCTAATTTCAAAAAAATCTGTATGATTATGAAGACACTTTAATATCAGTTAGTTAGTAGCACTATTTGAGACAATTTTTCAAAAAACAGAACGGAAAAATCTTTACATTTCTCGTTACCACGATGATAACAGTCAAATAAGGAGCCGAAAACTTAAAATTATGAAAAGTGTGAAAATCTCGAAAACCAGGGGACTTACTAAACCCTAAAGTGGATTTTCTGGACCAGCCTAAGGAGGCCTATTGGTGGTTAGAAGGTTATCCATTATTTACTGGACATCCTGTATATTGAGTATGGACTTGTCATGTCGTATGAGGTGCCCTATCATCTGCCCTCTTCTATTTTCCAAGTTCCTTATCAGAAGTAAATTGCATTAATATTTCACCAGTCGAAGTGCCGGATGTCGAGCTGATTCAAATATAAATACACTCCTAATCTGACATTTACTTAATGGTAATTATATACAAAACAGTGCCTTATAAAGATGCAATTACACATACTGGTATGGGAATGTCTGCATCCGTACTGTCGAAAGGTTGACATTCTAGTTAATATATGATTAGCAGTTCAGCTAGCCAGAGACACGAGTGGCATTTGCCTGTTTTTTTTTTTATAAGCGGTTCTTTGGCAGCAGCCTGAAGGCCTTCGCTGCACGTCGCATTTGCCTGACAACTGGACACCCAAAAACACATAAATAAAGAAAGCTATGCGCAGGCGCAGGCGACGACTGAGTTAAGCGGCCTACCTATAAGAACAAAAAAAAAAAAAAGTAGTTTAAGGGTGTGAGTCCACAAGATATGTGCGCGGTTGCGCGGCGGTGAGCGAGAAATAATAAAATAAACCTTAACATGCATGCTTCATATTATTATTATTACTTCAAATCATAGTGTGTGAGTAAATTTAAAATTGCCTTGCCCTATCAGGGTTCATGTACTTTAGTATTAAGTTCTTAGACATACGAGTAATTACGAAATGTACACGACTGCAATACATATATTAAATAAATAAATAATCCGTCGTTAATATCGTCGTAAATAGTAATCGTTTCCTATTAGTCTATTTTTCAGACCGGTCATCATCATCATCATATCAGCCGAAAGACGTCCACTGCTGGACATCATAGGCCACCCCCAAAGAGTGCCACAATGACCGGTCCCTACCACCCGCATCCAGCGCGCAGCGGACACCGACTCGCACAGCTATTCAAAGAAGAATGTATTATGTATCGGGCGGTACGCTTATTTGCCACCGACGTGGTAAAAAAAAAAAGTAGCCCTCAAAATGTTTTCTCGCTCGCTTAGGTACTTGCGGTCCAACCCCCTGGCGATCCTTAAGCTAGTTGAGTTGAGATAGGTACCGTTATATACCGAATCTTAATCGTGTAAAAATAAATTAATTTATTTACCTCGAATTTATGTTGTATGTTTGTAACTTGGACAACTGCGATTGCGATTACGTCCTTTTTATAACGACCCGATTTTAATTAGCAAGTGCTAGTTAACACTCTTATACAATATCTCCATATTTTGAACTAAGGTCGCCGCTCGTTTAGCGTCGCGTGACGCCACACGTGTCTGTAAGTGAGTATTTAGCCGCTCGTCGCCCCGCTGCCCGCTGGACACCAGCGTGCCGAGTCCTTTTTTTCCCAACTAGGATGACTAGAGTTGATTCTGTATGACTCGAGTCAACTCGATTGTACATTTTGTTCGCTGATTAATGGCAGCGGCAGCGACAAGTGCAGAGCCTGCCTTATGCCTAATCACGTTATCCACGTTAATCACCTGACCCCGATCACCCAGGGGAATTAGCGGCAATTATTTTATATTCAACTAGGAAAAAAATATAATGTTCGGTTATGGCGCTTCGCCGGACGCTACCGCGTCACGCTCGCTTCGCTCGCTCGGCTCGCGCGCTGTAGGGTCGCAGTTCACCTAACAACCTAACCGTTTTTTTCCCCTGGGGGATCAGGCTAGGGGATTAACGTGGACAACAGCTGCCTAATGGACATTTTTGACACTAGAGAAGGCACAAGCCCGTTGTTGATCCACTATTGATTTAAGAAAGAAATTGGACGCTCAATATAAATCCTCGGGAGTTCTAATAATAATAAATAATATTGTGGGACAATACTACACAAATCGACCTAATCCCATAGTAAGCTCAATAAGGTCTGTGTTATGGGTACGAGACGACGATATATATAATAGATATAAATAAATACACAGAAAACATCCAAGACTCGGAAACAAACATTCATGTTCATCACACTAATATTTGTCCTCACCGGGATTCGCACCCAGGACCTTCAGCTTCGTAGGCATAGTCACTACCCGCTAGGCTAATCGGTCGTCAAATGAATGACCTTAGGTACAAACGCCAACACAGTTAGCTGACCATCCTGTATTTATACAATGTGTATTGCTTATACTTGATCAAACGAAATGTGCGGATACTAGACAAAAAAATATCGATAAAAAAAATAAAAATAAAAATTATAGGCTAAAAAAAAAAGAAAAAAAAGCCTACCAAAAAAAAAAAACCAAAAAAGTGCAAAAAAGTCTTTATTGCACTTATTTGGCATTTAAAAAAAAAAAAAAAAAGAAAAAAAAAAGCCTACCAAAAAAAAAAAACCAAAAAAGTGCAAAAAAGTCTTTATTGCACTTATTTGGCATTTAAAAAAAAAAAAAAAAAGAAAAAAAAAAGCCTACCAAAAAAAAAAAAAAGCCAAAAAAGTGCAAAAAAGTCTTTTTTGCACTTTTTTGGCTTTTTTTTTTTTTTGTAGGCTTTTTTGTCTTTTTTTTTTAGCCTATAATTTTTATTTTTTTTTATCGATATTTTTTTGTCTAGTATCCGCACATTTCGTTTGATCAAGTATAAGCAGTACACATTGTATAGAACCTTATTACAATGCTCATAAAGTGCACGGATGGTCAAATAACTAGTACATATAGCTACAGAGTGGTGATATTAAGACTGCGGTTTTCTGTGAGTTGGAGTGCTCTAAATATGAGCGAGATGACTTTTCGCTGCGCCCTGCCTCACTCAAATCGTTTCATATGTGCTTCGAAAGTACATTTCGATTCCGCTAAGTACTTCAAAGTAAAGGTCTATGTGTTTTTTACATGAACGTGTAAGGGCACTGACTATATCTAGAATAAACTACCCATTCTGCCTAATGACGTAACCTCGTGTTTTGCCATATAAGAAACTGTCATTATCCATTTAGCAGCAATTTACGCTCCAGCGCAGACCAATCGCGGAAAAACTCTCAAACGGGCGGCCGGTAGCGGCAGAGGAGCTTCGGAGAAAATATACAAACTAGTGGCTTTAAGGAAAAAACCGGACAAGTGTGAGTCGGACTCGCCCACCGAGGGTCCTGTACAAATTGATGACGTACTTTAAATAAAGACTATTTTTATAATTTAATTACAAAGTACGTAAATTATTCTACTTTATCCAAGTTTATTCAAGAAAAGGGAAAGCCAATTTATGAAAGTTAGTTACATTCGTTTCTTAAAAAATCACGCCGTTAGCCTGTGAATGTCAAATAACGCTTTGTATCGAAATCGAACCACCTTAAGGATTTTTTATTAGATAAGGCGTTTTATGGTATTAAGGAATTTTATAATTATTAATCGAATAATCTTAATCGACAATACAATTACTTTGTACCGATTTAAGGAGCGAGCACACCGGTGCTTAACGCTGCGTATACGCGTTGACGTGTCGTATGCGTCACGTATTCTTCATACATTTTGCTGCGTTTACGGTGCGTTAGCGTATTTTGAGCAGCGGTGTGGTCGCTCCCTTAACCTTTGTCTGTAATTTTACCTGTGTCTAGTGTAGGTACAATAAAGTATGTACATACATACATACTATTATTATTATTATTTTGTTACAACTACTTAAGACATTTGACATAATTTAATGTTATTTGATTCTAATGTTATTTTTCATGCGTTAAATCATTTGAATTAAATGGAAAGTGTCGAAATATACGTTTTTTGCGGCATCTTTTTTTTACGTTAACTTAGAAGTTTGATTTTTTCACAGCTTGAAGGCTTGTAAAGCTGAGTATATGGTTTTAATTTCAACTCGATACCTCCACTCGTTCCCGAGATAAAAGGGTCTTGACAGACAGAGACGGACAACAAAGTGATCCTATAAGTAAAATAATATATAACCCTAAAAACGAAATACTAAATCGAACTCCATGATTCGAGTTATGACGAATCGCGGCATCAAGATTAGGGCTTCCAACCCCGGTATTCCGAGATCTCGGTATTCCGGGATCCCGCGCTTTTTTTCAGTCCCGCTCGCAGCGGGATTACGAGCGCGGGATCCCGCGGGATTTGCGGGACTGAAAAAAGGCACATGAAAGCAAATAATAAATTTGATATTTTAATAATTTGTCTTAAATTATAATTGAGTTCCTTACAGTTTGTTTAACATAGGTTGATTATGATCTCAATATAATTAATAGAAGTGCAATATAATTTTTTTACGTTTAATATTTAATGTTCAAAAGGTAAACTCGACTAAAACTTTAAATACGTACGTACATTTAAGTGTAATATTGAATGTTTAAAAGGTAGACTCTAATAAAAGTTTAAATACGTTGATTATTTTGTTGTATTATTTACCTTAAACCTTAATTGATATCATTAATTTCTATGCGGGATCCCGCAAATACCGGGATCCCGTGGGATCGAAAATGTGCAATCCCGCAGGTACCGAGATTAAAGATAGGCTGCGGGATTGGAAGCCCTAATCAAGATATATAAAATTTGTGGGTGAACGGCGAGGTGAGATTAAAACAAGTTACAGAATACAGAGGCTCTAGTATGGGTATATAAGTTTAACCGAAACGAAACGTTACGACC
The DNA here is from genome assembly GCA_947578815.1 of Epinotia ramella. NCBI lineage: Eukaryota > Metazoa > Arthropoda > Insecta > Lepidoptera > Tortricidae > Epinotia > Epinotia ramella. The sequence continues at coordinate 4,307,959 of OX388227.1, read as the reverse complement.
GCGTCTGCGTTTAGCTGTCAAATCCCATACAAATTGAGGTTAAAACGCAAACGCGATCGTAAAGTTTTGTTTCGGTAAAACTTATACTGGAGCCTCAGGGGCTTATGGACGTCCTAGCTACCTGTGGGGTGATGAAGTCTATAAAGACCTGAACGAGCTCCGTGCTACCGATTAAAGTCTATTCATTCTTACGTGTCCTATCATGTAAACAAACATGACGTCAAATATGATCATAGACATTGACTAGTGATTGGAAATGACGATAAAATATACACATATATAATATATATCTAGATATCGTTATGTCAGAAATTTTGAGGCCATATTTTCGATTATTGAAGAAATTCTTAGCATAATAGTACATTACTACAGAGGCTGGGAAGTAAGGGGTTGCCGGCCGAGTACATATAGACGGCCGAGCGTAGCGAGGTCGGATAGTTATGAGGCTGGCAACCCCTTTTCACGCCGAGGTAAGTATAGTGCTTTTCTCAAACATGCAATGAAATAAATTAAAAAAACTCCAAGAAATCAAACTTTAATTTTCATGGCTGAACGCCGTGATCCTGTGCCACACATTGTGAAATGGAAATTAAAAAAGACCATCTTGCAGGCCTAGGCCTGCAATTATGTATGAAAAGCCATTGCGGGTCTCTCGTCTCGCTGCGCCCGAAACGTGACACTTCGAAGCCCATTATGAAGAACACAACGTCAATATTTCATTGCATGTTTGAGAAAATTGTATTTTGCAGTGGTTACTTAGTTGATTTCAATACTTTGTGAGTTTTTTTTTAAGTATACAATAACATTTTAGGTGATAATTATTGTGTAATGCCAGATAAGTGCGATAATGTCTTCGAGAAGTGTTTGTTTACACGATAAGACACGTAAGGATGAATAGACTTCAGACAAAGACAGCATTGGACAGGGAAGTCAGACGGCCATTACTGTCGCCAAGATCAATTTGTGTCATTTCGCCACAGCAGGGGCTCCTTTAAATCCGATCCACTATTACCCTATTTAACAACGTTGTAAATGTCGTTCGATATCCCAGTTCCCACGTGTTATGGTAACCAATGCACCAATGATTGCCAAATACAACGCTTGCGCAGCGAAGGGCAACGGAGACGGGAGTATTGTCGCGCCATCCTTTCTAATGACCATAATGCGCGCGCATTGGATAGATCACTGGATAAGACAGTAATAAAATATTATAATTTATGTACATTTCGCGTCGAGACCCTCGGTCCGTGGGGTCCCAGTGCGCAAGTTATTTGCGGAAATCGAGAAACGTCTGGTTGACGTAACTGTACGTCTAGCAAAACTTGCTGACAAGTCGCTTCGCGCGCGACTGAGCTGAGCGTCTCCTGTCTCACTCACACCGTTCAAATTAGATAGAGGAGGGTAGATCTTTCTCGACTCGCGTCGCGGCGCGGCGTCAGTTGTGCTAGCCCTCTGGTGACCGAAGAGCTGGCGGCTTTCTCGCGCAACGGATCGCATTGCAATTCAGCGAGGAAATGCCGCCGGCATCCTCGGTACAATGCCTCGAGGGCCTTTTTTAGATTCAACTTAATTTTAATTTAATTTAGTTAATGTTAGTTATCATCTTGTATATACAATTTGTTTATTAATAATAAATAAGTAATTATGAAATTTATGTATATGGTTCTCCGCATTTATTTCAATGATAGCAGTCGTAAAGGTTCTGGTAAGCTTGAGTATTCACTTGTAGAGCATACTAGCGAATGTTACATAACATGTAAAAGCTCTCAAAAAGGAGCATTTTAGGGAGCATCCTAGCAACACCAGCACGTCTATCATGGGACGGCCGCGACATACTCTCTATTTTTCTCGCACTATACCTCTTGTTCTAAGTGTTCTAATAAGAAAGAGACGGATAGTGCGAGAAAAATCGAGAGAGCTCGCGCGCCGTGCAGTGTAGCCACGAGGTATTTGCCCATCACGCGCACGGCATTTCCTATTTTACAAACACAAAAAAATAAAAAAATAAATTACTTCCCGGCCTCGGCCTTCAATTTTGTATGAAATTCCTTTACAGTTCTCTCGAGTTGTTCCGCCCGAATCGTGATACTTTGAAGCCTGTTATAACGCACGTAATGACGACATTTCATTGCATGTTTGAGAAATAGGTGGTGAATTCGTGAACCTCACCTTCGGTTCGGGCCACAAACACCTGCGATCTGGGGCTTTACGAATTACCGCCCGTGGTGCGTACACAATCTCTTCTCCTGGGTGTGAAGTGAGATTTGCCGCCGCGCCCGTGGGCGGTAAATCTCACTTACCGAGTGACGTAAAGAAATTTTATGATTGCGATAGGTGACCGGAGAAACTAATTTTGATCAACATTTTCTATACACACATATTTTTGCACGACTATGCCAGAGCCGAAAGGAAAGGATACGATTTTAACAGTCTAAATGACATGTGTGTATCTGCGTGTGTTCCAACCACGTTCCAACGTAGCGTTTAAAATACTGAACCGATCTTGACGAATGAGGCATCAATCGATTGGAAATTATGCTCCGAGTAACATAGGGAACAATTTGTTTTTTTTTTTACAGTAATATGTACGCTCGTTTGTCATTCGGCTAGTTTAAAGGCAGTCGCTTCCAGTGGCTCTAGATTACGCTCTACGTAGAGTTGTGTCATGTTTGGTTGGAAGCTTGCTCTATATGCAGGCTCGCTTATCGAGGCATAACTTAGCATTTATTTATGCTTGGCAGTGCTGACGGGGGCTTCGGCTAAGGATACAATTTGGTGGCGTTTCAGTCAGAGTAATTTCCTCCCTCGGACGCTCCGGTTATGGAATGAGCTCCCTGCCGAGGTTTTCCCGAGGGACTACAGTATGGGGTCCTCCAAAAAAGTAGTGTATATAAATTCTTATACGGTCGGCAACACGCATGTAACACCCCTGGAGTTGCAAACGTCCATAGGCTGCGTACTTACCATCAGTTGGGTAAGCTTGCTCGCCACCGACGTGGTATTTAAAAAAAAGCTGTGCAGGTGGTTTTGCAAGGTTGGCTAGTGTCGATTCAAACGCGCGTTTTGTCGCTAAAGAAGCCGTGTATAAACTCTATAAATCTACCGTGTCAATGCTCAATATAGTATTCCCTTCACTGTCTGTGCGTATGTAAATGATGTTCGTGGGAAACTGGTCCGATCTGGACAGCGATATTCACATTACCCCGCGTTGGGTGGTCACGACCGTTGACTTATCGCCGACGGAATTGGGTGATGGTGGATTTACCACCAATGCGCAAACTTGCGCGTAATCATGCGTGCCAGTTTGCGCTAAAACCAGGCAACACCATTTGGACAGTGACAATAACTGTTGACACCAAATAAAATAAGCAATAATGTTGAATGTTCTCGAAATTGGATTAAAAATATCGTCAAATATAGAACAGAGTAAAGCAAGGGATTAAATAATAACAAAGCTATAAGTATAAGTGTCCAAAGTTAGAGTAAAAATGCACCATTATATTAAACGATTGTCATTTACTTAACGTTCTGCGTACAATGTCTCCATTTTATATACCGGTGATATTTTTATCGGATGTGTACCCCTGAAAATTAAGCCGCTACATACAAATTAACACATTCATTGCCCAGAATCGCTACGCGCTACGCTCGTAGCCGATCCCGTGGTTTTCCTCGTATGTAGCGGAAAGCGACTACGACGGTCTGACGCATATGTGTCGTCAGGGGCCCTGAATGGGTTAACAAAGCTCAATTTCATAAAGCTACACACAAACTTGTGACTATCAACAGCCATCTCCAATTGTATCCCTTTCGATTATGATTATGGGGATAAAAAAAAGTATCCTACCAGGGTTCTATCCAGGTTATAAACTATGTCCATGCCAAATTTCATCTCAATCCGTTCAGCCGTTTATGCGTGATTGAATAACAAACATCCACGCATCTCATCAACATCATCATCGTCAAATCAGCCGAAAGACGTCCACTGCTGGACATAGGCCTCCCCCAAAGAGTGCCACAATGACCGGTCCTGCGCCACCCGCATCCAGCGGACTCCCGCGACCTTTACAAGGTCATCAGTCCACCTTGTGGGGGGCCTACCCACGCTGCGCCTTCCGGTACGTGGTCGCCACTCGAGAACCTTTCCGCCCCAACGGCCATCAGTTCTACGTGCAATGTGCCCCGCCAGTTTAGCGATTCGGAGGGCTATATCGGTTACATTGGTTCTGCTGCGGATAGCCTCATTTCTAAACCACGCATCTAAACTTTCTCATTTATTATAGGTATTAGTAGGATAAATAAACTTTAGCCATTTACATATGCATATCCTAAGCGATACTCAATGGTTCAGTCTAGTTTACTGAATGCCTAGTTTTGGTGTTATCAGGCCATTTGCGCAATTAAACGGCATCGCCATGGTACGCATGCGCGCTTGTAAAAGCTAACGATCTTCGTTAGGGATGGCGAAATATTGCTGTAATATTCAGATCACGAGGTATACTGCGATCAACGGAAGGCAAATCTATATTATAATATATTCCGTCCGCGTGGAACTCGTTTTTATCGCACCAAAAAAAATTCACACCCTTAGGGACTGATTTCCGGGATAAAAACTATTCTATGGCCTTCCCCGGGACTCAAACTATCTCTATACCAAATTTCACCCGCACAAACTTTGCACCCCTATGTAACCCGCTTAGAGGTGGGTTTTTCCAAAACCCTAAAACTACTTTTCTTGTATTGTAATAAGGAGTCCATACACAAAGTTTCAAGTCTCTCACTCAAAATTTTACTCCATCCAACAAACTTTCAACCCTCTTTTTACCCGCTTGAGGGTGGAATTTTAAAAAATCCCTTCTTAGTGGGTACTTACGTCATATAAACTGCTCAACTTACTAGGTTCAACGGTTTGGGCTGGGTGTTGGTTTAAGTGAGTGAGTCAGTCAGGAGTGGACTTTCACGTTTATAATATACTAGCTGCCCGCGGTTTTGCCCGCGTGGTTATAGGAAAATGTAATATATTGAATTTTCCCGTGGGAATTAGATGTTTTCTGTAGAAAATGTAACAAAATGCATATTTAGATACCACTGCTGCCATCTGTTAGCATCTTAGTGACAACTCATGTCATGTATAACGGTACTTTTAAAAAGGAATTAAACCAGTGTGTTTGCAACTGTCATACGAGTTTTATTAGGTTATGGCCCAGACCATATATTTATAAAGAAAAGTAGTGTTTCGATCAGATTAATCCAGATTATTGTTGTTTTGTTGTGTTGTGCAAATAATGGCTTCGAACTTCATCGCAAATGTGCCAAAGTTAAAGGGCCGAGAAAACTACGATGAGTGGGCGTTTGCGGCTGAGAATTTACTCGTCTTGGAGGGAACGTTTCACATCATACAAGGAGCGGATGTGTCTTCCGACAGTAAAACGGCGGCGGCAATTGCCGATATGGACGCAAAAGCCAGAGCGAAGCTAGTTTTGACAATAGATCCTTCCCTATATGTACATATTAAAACTACGAAGACGACAAAGGAATTATGGGAGAAGTTAAGATCAATGTTCGACGATCGAGGTTTTTCCAGAAAAATAACCCTTCTTCGTAATTTAATATCAATCAGGCTGGAGAATTGTGATTCAATGACGTCATACGTGACTCAAGTTGTTGAAACATCGCAGCGGTTGAGAGGTACTGGATTTGACATAAACGAACAATGGATTGGATCGTTACTGGCAATCCTGCCATTGCCGGACAAGTTTTCGCCAATGATAATGGCAATAGAACACTCAGGTATTCCAATCGACGCAGATGTCATCAAGTCGAAACTGCTCGACATGGAATCGAGTGAATCGGAGTGTGGGGCGTTTGCTGCAAAAGGTTTCCACAAGTATAAAACTGGCAACACCAAGAATGTATCTATGGCTAGATCAAATGTCAGTGTCAAATCGACAAACAAGAAAAACATAACCTGTTATCAATGCAAACAACCGGGTCATTACAGAAATCAGTGCACGATGATTGATAAATCAGAAAAGAAAAAGCAATCAAACGCATTTAGTGCAGTATTTTTGAGCGCAAAGTTTAGCAGCTCTGATTTTTATATAGACTCCGGTGCAAGTAAACACATGACTCCGAATAAACAGTGGTTGACAAATGTGTCAAACAAACCTCGCGTAAACGAAATAGTGGTTGCTAACAAAAGTACTATACCTGTTGAATGCAGTGGCGATGTGCGTATCACCACAGAGGCTGACGGTATTGAGTACGAGATTCCAGTCACGGAAGTGTTGTATATACCGAGCTTAGCAACGAATTTATTGTCTGTCAGCGAATTGATGCGCAAGGGCAATAAAGTGTCATTCGAGCAAGAAAGATGTTGTATTTACAACAAGGACAATGTGTTGGTCGCTACTGCGGATTTGACCGAAGGTGTCTACAAGTTAAATACAGTGAAATTTGACAGTTGTTTGTTGGCATCAGCGACGGGAAATGTGTGGCATCGCAGATTTGGTCACATCAACAGTGATGACCTCAATAAAATGAATGAAGGTGCAGTCACCGGGATGTCATTTCAAGACAAACTTCACGTAACCAAAGAAAATTGTGTTGTATGCTGTGAGGCTAAGCAAACTCGACTACCATTTTCTCATGTGGGTGTCAGAAGCACAGAGGTTCTCCAGAGAGTGCACGGAGACTTGTGTGGGCCTATGGAAGTGAAATCAATAGGCGGCTCGAGATATTTTCTTCTGCTGGTTGATGACTACAGTAGAATGGCTTTTGTTTACTTCTTAAAAACAAAAGATGAAGCGTTTGAGTATTTTAAACAGTTTAAGATATTGGTGGAAAATCAAACTGAGAAGAAAATAAGGTGTCTGAGAACGGACAACGGCTTGGAGTTTTGCAATAAGGTATTTGACAAATATTTACAAGGTGCTGGTATTATACATCAAAAAACAAATCCTTACACAGCGGAGCAGAATGGATTATGCGAACGAAACAACAGGTCAGTTGTGGAGAAGGCTAAGAGTCTGGTGTTTGACGCAGAATTGGGAAAGAGATTCTGGGCAGAGGCTGTACATACAGCAGTATATCTGAGAAACAGATCTATAGCATCAGGTTTAAACAATAAAACACCATATGAGATGTGGACAGGGCAGAAGCCAGATGTCAGTAACCTGCGGATTTTTGGCAGTAAGGTAATGGTGCATATACCCAAAGAACGCCGTTTGAAATGGGACAAGAAAGCAAAGCAATGTATTCTTGTTGGATATCCCGATAATGTCAAAGGCTACAGAGTGTATGACCCAAACAATAACACTATTATGACCAGTAGAGATATAGTGGTTATTGAAGAGGGAGTTGACAGAAACTCTAGTGTCCAAATAGGAGTTTCATGCCCTGAAGCGAAGACAGATTCAGTTGAAGAGGTGCAGGCTGAAAAGGAGGATTCTCAGATCTCAGATCATAGCGAAGAGACCGAAGAGGGTCAGAATTCTTCAGTTGAATATGAAGAGGCAGAGTTTTTTGACCTGGATGACCAGCAGCTAGCCAAAAAGGAAAGCATTCCAGTCGGTGAGGAACCGTTAGTTCCAGCTTCACCAAGCACACCATCCAAGAGGATAAGGAAGAAGCCAGACAGGTATGGGTTCTCAAATATGTGTGTGGAATCAAGTCAGAGTACGGCTGAGGGCGGTATTACTCTAGAAGATGCCTTGAATGGACCAGAGTCTTCATTCTGGAAGGATGCTATGAGGGAAGAATTGAATTCATTCGAAGAGAACAATGCGTGGGAACTAGTTGACTATCCTGAGAATAGCACAGTGGTTCAGTGTAAGTGGGTGTTCAAAAAGAAAATAGATTTGGAAAATAAAGTGAGATATCGTGCGCGTTTAGTTGCAAAGGGCTTCACCCAGAAGGAAGGTGTCGACTTCCATGAGACATTTTCACCGGTGCTTAGATACTCTACTTTAAGACTTCTTTTTGCACTTGCTGTAAAACTAGACTTAGATGTAAGTCACCTGGATGTAACCACTGCTTTCTTAAATGGTTATTTAAGTGAAACTGTGTATATGAAACAGCCGGTTATACCTGACTGCAGTCATAATAATGGTAAAGTTTTGAAATTGAAAAGAGCCATTTACGGGCTCAAGCAGTCTTCTAGGGCTTGGTACCAAAGAGTAGAGGAGTATTTACAGAGTCTAGGTTACTACAAATCTAAATTTGAACCATGTTTGTTTACAAAGTTTAATGGTGATACAAAAATTATCATAGCTCTGTTTGTTGATGATTTCTTTGTTTTCTCCAATAGTAAATTAGCTAGTAATCAGTTAGTGGACGAACTGAGTGCTAAATTTAAAATTAAAAACTTGGGTGAATTGAAACAGTGTTTAGGCATGAGGGTCAAGGTCACAAAAGGTATGATAACTGTAGACCAGGAGCAATATGTGACTGAGTTACTACATAGGTTTAATATGATTGATAGCAAGTTGGCTGAAACTCCTATGGAAGTAAATTTACAGTGTGTAAAGTCTGAACAAGGCTGTGGGGATAAAAAATACCCTTACCAGCAACTGTTGGGTAGTTTAATGTATCTTGCAGTATTAACTCGCCCTGACATTGCCTATAGTGTAAGTTATTTAAGTAGATTCAATAATTGTCATAACGAGAGTCACTGGAAACATGCCAAACGAATTCTGAAGTATTTGCATAAAACAAAAAATTTTGGTCTTGTGTATAAAAAAGATGACTCTTATCTTGAATGTTTTGTTGATGCGGACTGGGGGTCAGATGTCAATGACCGTAGATCCTACTCAGGATTCTGCTTTACCTTGTCAAATTGTGTCATATCTTATGAATGTAGAAAGCAGAGAACTGTGTCGCTTTCAAGTACAGAGTCAGAATTTGTAGCTATGTCTGAAGCGTGTAAAGAAGCTATGTATTTAAAAAATCTTATCACTGAAATACTTGGTAACTGTGATACTATTGTTTTATATAACGACAATCAGAGCGCGCAGAAGTTAGCTGTAAATCCAATGTTTCACAGAAGGTCGAAACATATTGATATTCGCAGTCACTTTGTCCGGGAAGCCGTGGCAAATAAGTATGTAACAATTCAGTACATGCCAACAGCTGAAATGCCGGCCGACATGTTAACTAAAAGTTTATGTGCTGTAAAACATTACAAGTTTGTTACTCAACTAGGCATTTCAACTGTTTAATATTATAAGTTTATTTTTGTATTTTGTTAAGTGGTGGTGTAGAAAATGTAACAAAATGCATATTTAGATACCACTGCTGCCATCTGTTAGCATCTTAGTGACAACTCATGTCATGTATAACGGTACTTTTAAAAAGGAATTAAACCAGTGTGTTTGCAACTGTCATACGAGTTTTATTATTTTCCCGCTAGAAAAAGTAGCCTATGTCACTCTCCAGCTTCTAAACTATCTCCATACAAAAAATCACATCAATACGACGCTCCGTTGTGACGTGAAAGAACGACAAACAAACACACACACACACTTTCGCATTTATGTCTGTTGTTACCTTTTCACGCTTAAACAGCTGAACCGATTGAGATAAAATTTTGTATGGAGATAGTTTTAATCCCGGGGAAGGGACTACTTATCATCCCGTAAGTCATCCCCTAAGGAGGTAAAATGGGAGGCGGAAGTTTGTATGGAGGCACGATATAAAGGAGTTCCACGCGGACTAAGTTTGGCCAGTGTATAAACTTTCCCGCGTGGTCGTGCCGGAGGCTTCCCCTGGATTTTCCCCGGGCTACCCTCCAACCATGCAATTCGACCGCTCGCTATATTGGGTCCGTCCTATTATAGCCACAGTCAGGTTCAAAAAAAAAAAAAAAGACTAAGTTTGGCTAAAACGTAGTGTGCCATAGGTTACTTACAATGTAAAAAAAACCGGCCAAGTGCAAGTTGGACTCGCGCACGAAGGGTTCCGTATTATTATCGTTATGAAAATGTATTTGATGACATGTCCTGATCCTTATTTAATTATAAAATTTTAACCATGTAATTAGTTTTTAAGGTTTTCTAACACAATGTAATATTGTTATAGAAATAAATGAAATGAATGAATGAACTATCGATTAAAACGGCAAAAAAACACGTTTTCTCAAACATGCTCGGAAATGTACGCGTTAATATCACGAAATGAAGACGTGAAGTTTCTTGTTTATGGCTCCCTACATTACTTCTTGGCCTTAGGCCAAGAAGTAATGTATGAAAACCCTAAGTAAAACCATTATTGTCCGCTACTCTAACTTTTTAAATTTGCTTACTAATATTAAACTGACAAAGGAAAATTTACATACTGCCAACCACCACTAGACACTGTTAGCATACTTGCTTCATAAAAAAAATAAAAATAATCTATGGTACTATACTTTATGTGCGGTTAAACATGGTGCTCGAACGGCTTGTTCAAATGGCATGTTTAAAAAATAAAAAAGGCGCAAATGACCTATTATTTAATTGATTACCAAGTATTTATTTTAATTTTAATATTTCCTCACATCTTTTGAGAAAAGTACTATACAATCCTCGGCCGGAACAGGGATTGCTGGACTCGTTGTATTCGGCCTCGTCTACGACTCGGCCGTCTACCCCAATCTCGTCCAGCAATCCCTTACTTCACGGCCTCTGCAGTAATCTACTATTATTTTAAATATTTATTTTAGTCTGTTTTTAGTAAGTATTTGTTGTTATAGCGGCAACTGAAATACATCATCTGTGAAAATTTCACTGTCGAACTAACAACAAATCACGGTTCATGAGATACAGCCTGGTGACAGACGGACGAGGTTTTAGTGGACGGAGTTTTAGTAATAAGGTCCCTTTGGGTAAGGATCCCTAAAAACGAATACAGAAAACATCATTCGCATCTTTTTCAATGGACTTTGATGATGACTTAAATCTATGAAAAATGCTTACTTTATTTAAATCGTACCTTTTTTTGAAACCTAAAACTATAATTTTAAGTAGGTATTATTGACGCTTTTACCAAATTTTCCAAGCTGATTAGGGGTGGAACAGTAAGCACGCTGCATGTAAAAATTTGATTACTATTTGTATACCGTTTGGTAAGGCGTAGTGATACATATTTAACCAATTTGCAATATCTATTGTAAGTAAGTGTAGCCGAGTACATATAGACGGCCGAGCCTAGCGATAGTGCTTTTCTCAAATATGCAAGGAAATTAATTAAAAAAAAACGAATTTAATTTTCATGGGTGAAAGCCGTGATCCTGTGCCACAAATTGTGGAGTGGAAATTAAAAAAGACCATCTTGCAGGCCTAGGCCTCTAATTTTGTATGAAATGCCATTACGGGTCTCTCGTCTCGCTGCGCCCGAAATGTGACACTTCGAAGTCTTATTTTATTATGAAGAACACAACGTCAAAATTTCATTGCATGTTTGAGAAAAAATACTTACGGCCGTAAGTTCATAAACGTTCTACAAGCTTGGCGTTAAAATTCGTTCGTCCTTACTTCACTTCCACTTGTCACTTTGATATTTGTGTTCGCTAGAAAGGGACAAAGCGCATTTTATTTAGCAGAGGCATATTAAGTTTTATGAATAAGGGGTTAGATTTTAGAATTCTAAAGAGTCAACGTCGTCGTCGATTGGACTAAACGCAAATTTAAATGAAAGCTTCATATACAAGAGTGCTGTTTCCCATTTACGGCCACTTTCTACGACCAAACGTGGCAAATACAGTTTCGGTGTCAATTCGTTTACATATTTATGCGCACGATGCGTACGATTGTTACCTACATGTTTATCTGTATGTGTAGTCCGATCCAAAATGTCTTTACATGTAATGCGCTCAAAAACTTGTAGACAACCACTCTGATACCATTTAATTCAACATTCAATTACCCGGCAGATGGCGCTGTCACGGGCGGGCCAATTCCTACATCGCGCAAGACTAATGGTCGTCTTCATAAACGTACTACAAGCCTGTTTTAAATATTTAAAAAGCAGAAAAACCCCCGACATTTTCATTTCAAAGTCCAATATCTCAAAAACGGCTGGACAGATTTTCATGAAACAAGGCTAAAAATTATCTATGACACAAAAAAAACCGCATTCAAATCGGTCCATCCGTTTGGGAGCTACGATACCACAGACAGACACGTTAAACTTATAACACCCCTCTCTTTGCGTCGGGGGTTAAAAATGGCGTTAAAATTCGTTTGTCCTAATCTGTCACTTTGACATTCGTGTTCGTAAGAAAGGGACAAAGCATATTTTATTTAGCAGAGGCATTTTAAGTTTTATGAATAGATAAGGCGGTAACAGTTGTTCGTGAATTGTATAAGATGTCAGTCAGACTTATTATTCCGAAGTCCATGCTCAACCGAGGAATAAGATATTGTCAAGTGAGCATATTGCACGTAGATCCGCTGGCCGTTGGGGCGGAAAGGTTCTCGAGTGGCGACCACGTACCGGAAGGCGCAGCGTGGGTGGACCCCCGCAAGGTGGACTGATGACCTGGTAGAGGTCGCGGGAGTCCGCTAGATGCGGGTGGCACAGGACCGGTCATTATGGCACTCTTTGGGGGAGGCCTATGTCCAGCAGTGGACGTCTTTCGGCTGGTATGATGATGATGATTGAAGTTATGCTCTCATCAAAACATTGAAAGCCCTATCCAATGTTTCGAGCATGGATAAAACCGAACCCGTATCCAAGTCAATATCCAGGATCGATATAAACAAACCCCGATTGAGTCGATCGCATCGGCTTTCTCCGGACAATCTACAACAATAGATCGAATCTTAATTGTAACCAGTTCACAGTTTATAGGGCCGCCGACGGCGAGTAGCGATTCGTTCCGCTGATTGGTATAGCGCGGGCGCAAGTTCGGAGCTTTAGCGGTTTTTTTTTCTCATTTTGTTACTAGCTTCCGCCTGCGACTTCGTATTCGTGGAATCAGGATAAAAACTATCCTATATCTTTAACCAGGCTATAGACCCTCGTGCCATGGAAGATGGGACGGCCTTTAGTATGGGACGCGACATGTGCCGACACCCTAGCGCTCTCCATCTCCGTGAAGGCTGGCTCTGCAGCCAACTCGGCCGAGCTGTTTAAGCGGCGCAAGTATGCAAACATTAACAGTGGTTGCATATTTGAGCAGTTTGGGGTTGAGACCCTAGGACCCTGGGGAGAAAGTGCCCACAGGGTCTTTAAGGAGTGCTCGAAGCGACTCGCCGAAACTACGCATGACTGTGGGTCATACCTCGCACAGAGGATAAGCATTGCCATCCAACGTGGCAATGCTGCAAGCCTTCTGGGCACGTTGCCGAGCGACTGCGAACTGGGGCAAATATTTTATTTGTCAGTTTTATTTTATTTATTTTATAACTAGTTTAGTTTTAGATATAGTTTTAATAAGTTCTGTGTATTTTTGTTAATTTCACATGTTCCGATGTTTGTTTTAATTAAATTTGTAAATTGTTGCGGCTATAAACTATCTTACATACACACACATACGCTACATAAAAAAAGAAAAAAAAAAACAATTGACAGTTTCCCGCCCAAAGCCCATTTTCAAAAATGAGTGCCGTGAGTGTTGAGTGCTTCACGTTATGATGCAGTATTCCTTTGTACACACCCAAAAGGACCCATAATATCACGAAATCAAGCTGCTAAGTATATGAATAAATCGAAGGCGTTTATTAACTAAGTGGGTGAAGCGATATATGGAGTTTAAAAAGGTTGACGACTTACCAGAACGCGGGAAAACCAAGAAGACCTCCTCTGGAGAGGACAACGGGTCTAGCAGATGTTTTCAAGAAATCCAATTCTGTCTTTGCGTTCTGGACAAGAAAAATTAAAGACGAAAGGTTTGAAGATATCTTTAGATACAATCAGAAGGCGTTTGAATGAAAATAGTTTGAAATATCGCAGTACAGTAATGAAACCACTCCTTACTGAAAAACACATGGAAAAAAGACTATAGTGGGCGAGACAAAACAAAAACCGATATTGGAATAATATAATTTTATCCGATTAACCTTCTTTTTGGGCAGCTAGTTGCTCGACTCGGGCTTGGTCTACGGCAGATAATAGAGTGCTCGTGCGAACCGTTAAACACCCGGTAAAGGTACACGTTTGGGGATGCTTCTCGAACCAGGGTTTCGGCCATTTGCACTTGATCACCGGTACACTGGACGCCCTTAAAATGGCCAAAATTTATAAAAAGGCCTTGTTGCCTTCCGGTAAAAAGATGTTCCCAAAGCACAACGCGTCTTGGATTCTGCAAGAGGATAATGACCCTAAACACCGAAGTCAGTAGTGTCAGTACTGTCCTGTATGAAAAACTCAAAATGGCGTCGACATTTTGGATTAGCCTTCATAATCACCCGACGCCAATCCAATTGAAAATGTTTGGGCATGGATGAAGCTTAAATTACGGGGAAAAAATACTGTTAGTGTTTCTGACTTAAGAGGCTGACAAGGCCTAATTTGGTGAAATTGATGTTATTTAAGCAGTTTTTTAAGAAAATCTATTTGTTCTAGCACATCAAATAAAATATATGTTAATATTCACCATATTTCAAAGACCGTAGACGGGCTCGATACATAATTGGACGAAATCGGCTCGGAAAATAATTCCAAAGATTGGTCTTAAAATCACTTTAAACGGTTCTCTGTCTTTATTTGTTTGACGTAACCTCTAACACTATGGATTTTATAGTCCGAAATAAATGATTTGTATTTGTATTTGTATATAGGTCTGCAATTAAAAACATGAAGTCAACATATTCATACCTAAACCGCTAGCGAGTCATATTTCACAAATAATCCACCCTTTTTTTTATTTCAATATTTATGTACTATTATCTTTAAAAACCGGGCCGCCCAGTAGTAACACTCGCTCTCGTTTACTCCGATGCAAATACACTCGCGGTCAAAGAAACCGGGTCAGTCCGAAAATCTGTAATATCTCCTAAAATAATAAAGCTAGGGACATGAATTAAACTGCATATTGTAGATAATTTTATACTGAATTAAATAACATCAAATGGTGGAATCGTAATTCTTTTGTTTAATAAAATTACATAGGAAACAAAAAGTCAACCAATTTTACGTACAAAAATAAGCAGTAGGTACTTCACATACAATACAAAAAATAAAAATTAATACTTCGTATTGCCTCCTCGGGCTCTTCTTACAGCTTCTAGACGATTCGGCATGCTGTTTATTAAGTTCTTTATGCGTTCTTGCGGGATATTGTCCCATTCTTCCACTAACGCCTGTTTCAGGTCTCTAAGTGTAGCTGGGGCGGGGTTTCGAGCTCTTACACGCCTCCCAAGCTCGTCTCATACATGCTCAATCGGATTTAAGTCCGGACTCCTCGAGGGCCAGTTCATACAGTTGATACCAACCTCCAAAAAATAATCTCTGACAATTTGAGCTGTGTGTGGCCTGGCGTTGTCATGCATAAACATAGAATTTCCACCCATATTAATTAAGTATGGGCCGACATGCTCATTAAGAATCTCTTCTACATATCTTGCACTCGTTAATGATCCATTTTCTATTAAAACTAACTCCGAGCGACTCTCTGAAGAGATTCCAGCCCAAACCATGACTGACCCACCGCCGAACGCCACTTTTTCCTCAAAACATGCTGGAATAAAACGTTCACCAGGCCGTCTGTAAACTCTTTGCCGCCAGTCATTTGCATAGAGCATAAATCTGGATTCATCGGAAAACAAAATTCTTGCCTAATCTTCGTCACCCCAGTATCTGTGATCGCGGGCATAAAGTCGTCTTGCTGTTCGATGTATTCTTTAAAGTTTTGGGCCATTGGCCGGCCTATGTGGGGTCAAATTTGCTTCTTTGAGCCGCCGCCTGACAGTCCGCTCGCTGATGCCGTCCCTTCGGGTCTCTAAAAGCTGATTTTTCACTTCAACTGCTGTGAGGTGCCGATTTCGGAGCATGGTTGTAACAATAAATCGATCTTCTCTAGCTGTAGTACATCTTGTTTTGCCAGTTCCTGGTCTTCTAAGGTTCTGCCCAGTTTGTAGGTAACGTTGGAGGACTCGCTGCACTGTAGAAAGTGACACACCTGTTCTTCTCGCTGTATACCTCTGACTTCTTCCTTCTTCTAACATAGTGATGATACGAGTACATTCATCTCGTGTTAGCGGCATGATAGACATTCAAGAATGACCACAAAATAAAACAATGACAGCCTTTTATCATAGTTCTTTGACAGATTGAAAACAATTGTTTAAAAACAAGCAAAAGTAAAACGAACGCAATTTCAAATAAGTACCTAATTGGTTTTTTTTTTCAATTAAACCTTTTTCCAGTTACTACGTAGAACATTGAAGGTTGGATTTAGAAGGATATTAAATTCTCTATAAAACAGAGTTAGTTTCATGCAGATACGACCAACGGTTTACAAAATATTGAGGTTTTCGTCACTGACCCGGTTTCTTTGACCGCGAGTGTAGACAGTGTGCGCGCTATCCAAAATCCTGGTGGCATTTTGGTGGTGACACTGTTGACAGCGTCTTAAATAACTCGAGAACTGAAGTCTGCGTGGGATATTATTTTATAAATAAATGATTGAATTAAATTGAATTGAATTGAGGTCTTTACCTCGCAGTTATGCTGTCAATTTGGTCAAAAGTATGCCTCAAAGATGCCAAGCGATTATTGATAACTCAGGAGACTGGACGCCTTATTGAAAATAAAGCATGCATGTGTAATAATAAAACTCTTTCATTATAGTATTGGACATGAAATTCTCACGCTCTTATCGTACATAGTGTATAAGTGGGATTTAGTAACAAACATCCAAACATTCACATTTTTAATATTAGTATGATTAGTAGGAGACCGACGTTAGCAAATTAGAGAAAATACTCTACTTCGGCAGAGAAGTATTATTATTATAACACTCCTTCTTCGGCAGTCGGGTAAAAAGCAATGATTCAGGTTAAATTCTTTTCGGGCAAGTGATAATACGCAAATATGTACTTCTTAATATCACTACTTTAGCGACGACACGACCCGACTACGACAAATTACCGTGCATTTTCGACTCGGTAAGCAGCGGTAGGTAGTGATGAGGTTTTGTCATTATTGGTTGCGGTTTGCTGTAATTATTTGCGTGTGGAGGGAGGACGTGCAGAAATAAACTGCGAATTGTCATTGTACGGTAACAATGGCAAAGGTCACAGCTCATTAGAGCCACCCAGCACCCGACCGGCACCGCCTCGCCTCGGATCTCTACTAACTAATGCCTTAAGGCATTAAGTCCGCCATTTGTACTTCTTATCTGTGCAATAAAGTTTAAATAAATAAATAAGTACGGAGTTGATGTAGTGAGCGCATGCCCATACAAATCCATATAACCGCTCGAGGCGAGGCGGTACGGGTCGAGTGCCGGGTGGCTCTAACGAGAAAACAGGTGGTCCGCTCCTAACCTGCGCCACACTCGAATTGATTCTCACACTTTACTCTACAATTACGTACAGATTTATTTTATTCGGTAGCCATATCCATTGTTGCGAAACTTTGCAGCCGGCCGCAAATAAGCCTTGCGGAATGGATATGACAATAAATGAGTCTAATACAGGCAAAGCAGGGCACAGATTTAGTAATATACAGTTACGGAACACCGCAGACATAATAGAGTGTAGCCAGGGAAAGATGAGCCTTTTTAGGGTTCCGTACCCAAAGGGTAAAAACGGGACCCTATTACTAAGACTTCGCTGTCTGTCACCAGGGTGTACCTCAAGAACCGCGATAGCTAGACAGTTGAAATTCTCACAGATGATGTATTTCTGTTGCCGCTATAACAACAAATACTAAAAACAAAATAAAATAAATATTTAAGGGGGGCTCCTATACAACAAACGTATTTTTTTTTGTAGATAATGGTATGGAACCCTCCGTGCGCGAGTCCGACTCGCACTTGGCCAGTTTTTTTTTTAGTATTTGTTGTTCTGTGAAAATTTCAACTGTCTATTACGGTTCATGAGATACAGCCTGGTGACTGGCGGACGGACAACGAAGCCTTAGATAGGGTCCCGTTTTTACCCTTTGGGTACGGAACCCTAAAAAGACCTGAGATTTAATGTTAGACCAAAATTTGGCTGTTGTCCACGTTAATCCCCTAGCCTGATCCCCCAGGGGAAAAAAACGGTTAGGTTGTTAGTTGAACTGCGACCCTACAGCGCGCGAGCCGAGCGAGCGAAGCGAGCGTGACGCGGTAGCGTCCGGCGAAGCGCCATAACCGAACATTATCATTTTTTCCTAGTTGAATATAAAATAATTGCCGCTAATTCCCCTGGGGGATCAGGCTAGGGGATTAACGTGGATAACGTGAAAATTCAAGTAACTCGGTACACTTTTTGACATAACTTAGCGACATAAAGGTCTAACGGATATAAAACCGCGCCTTACCAGTCTACAGTTACATTGCAATAAAATAGTTAGTTTAGATAGGTATTTATCTAATAATTCAATGTAGAACTCTAAACTCATAAATCACAAATAATTACAGTTAAATTAAGCTATATAGGACATGTTATGTTAATAGGAAACGATTACATCGAGTAAGAAATATTATCTGTCACCTAAATTATATGATCTAGGAAGGATTCTAAATAGATCATGAACGCAAACTTAAGCTGTGTTTTATGGTTGACTATGGTTGATCTATAACTTAGGACTCTTTGGGGGAGGCCTACGTCCAGCTGTGGACGTCTTTTGGCTGATATGATGACTTAGGAAGCCACTGTAGAAGATATAAGGCACGCGGTTTTCGTAGGTTCGCCGTTCGAGTCCCGGGGTTATAATAATAATTTCACCTCACTGTAGCGAGGAAATTGCAACATGCAAAAAAACTGCTCATAAAAAAATTATGATCATCGTCAGGTTAATTATAATCATCATCAAAATAGTAAAACATTATTTAATATTGTAATTAACTAATAAAGATAACAAATCATTAAGAAAATACAAAACCTAAAGAAGATATAGGTGAGGAGATGTTAGTGATATAATGAGTGCGGTATATGACATATATAACTACAGAGCAAGCTAGTGAATGCAATCTCGCAAGATTTCAGTCTGAGATCTCGCGAGACCACAAAGCCAGTCTATATACGATACGTTACATACAACTCTTTATGTAACGTATCGTAGAGTCTTTATAAAACCGGGTAGAGGACTAATTAACAAGGTAATTGTAGTAACGGGCTTCTTAATGAATTCAATTTAAAACCACCATTTGCTTGAATAAGTTTTATTGGAATAACTCTTGTCATTTTGACATCTGTCATGTTCCCAAAAGGCGGGACTCTGTAGCGTTTCGCTACTAAGGAATGCACACGTTTAGTTGCGCTCTTACAACATCCTTCCCTTTCATTATTTTATAACTACAACATAATTAAAGGCTAGTATAAACATAACATCTCCACTAACATGCATTGTATCCTTGAATGATACTTGACATTATACTTTTACTCTAAAAATAGCTATTAGTATAAACATACCGCCGGTATACAATTTTAATCACATATATAATCATTAAGATACCCTGGTCTTCTCACAGACCTCTTGGACAGCCTCACCTCAGAATAAGATGAATCTTGACCTGGATTGACTTCAGTTTGCAAGGCACTGTCTGTTGGTTCAATTGGCGCATCCAAAGAGTCTGTGCTTGAATAACAATCATGGTACACATTTTCATTCTGAGAATGGGGCTCAACATAACTCTCCTCTTTCTCTGACGAAGTCTGTGGCATACCAGTCGACCCTTCGAAAGGCTCTGGAAGTGGGGCTGAAACGAGATGCCAACGATTTCTCCTAAATAAACCTCTGTCAGTCTTTATAACATATGACCGCGGTTGTTTACATTTACTTATTATTATACCATATGTTTTTAAGTCCATTACCCAGACCCTATCCCCTTCATTCAATTCTTTTAAGTCTTTTGCCCTATGCCTTTTATTGTAATTAACTGCATCTCTAGACTTTTTCCCTGACATATATTCTCTATGTTTCTCCCCTAATCCAGCCATGTCTTTTAGTTTACTGGGTAGCATAGGTAAATTATCTCTTAATTTCCTACCTAGCATTAATTCTGCAGGGCTAAATCCAGACTCCAATGGTGTGTTTCTATATATTAATAAAGCTGCAAATATATCTTCATTTTTGGTCAACAATGACTTGGCTATCTTGACACCTGACTCGGCTAGCCCATTACTCTGTGAGTAATAAGGGCTGCTTGTTACAGACTTAAACCCATACTCCCTAGCAAAATCCATGAACTTTGTTTTGAACTGTGTTCCGCAATCTGACCTGACTATCTCAGGGATACCATACCTTGCAAATGCCTCTTTACATTTAATAATAACACTATTTTCTGTCAAGTCCTTTAACTTCTCTATTTCCAAAAATCTCGAATAGTAATCCATCATGACCAAATACCAATTGCTATGGAATTTAAACAAATCAATTCCTATTTTTTTCCATGGCCTCTCGGGTATTTCTTCAATTATCATTTGTTCTTTTTGATTCCTATATGTTTGTATACATCTTGAACAGTTTTTTACTAAATCTTCAATTTGTTTTGACAACCCTAGCCACCAAACTGCTTGTTTTGCTCTCAGTCTGCACTTAGATATGCCCTGATGGCCTTCATGAATTTTATAATATTTCTTTTTGCAATTTATCAGGTATTACTATTCTTGAGTTATATAATAGTATACCAGACTCTATAGAAAAATTGTAACGGTATTGATAATACTGTTTAAGTTCACTTTCTATTTTATTAGTCCTTGGCCATCCATTTATTGTATATTCTTTTAGCCTGTTACATTTTATACATAAATTTTGTTCAGAGCAAATTTTTATTAAATAATCATCTGATATGTTATCATTAATTAAAGTCCTAATTGTGAGGCCCTCTTCATTATCGGATCCAGTATCTGGAAGGGGTTGCCTAGACAAGGCATCTGCTACTGACAACTGTTTCCCCGGAGTGTATTGAACTTCATAGTCAAAACGCATGAGTTTCAAGCGGAACCTCAGGAGTCGTGGACTGAGCTCATCCATTGGTTTTGTTTGTAATATTTGCACCAACGGTTTATGGTCTGATTCTAGAATTATGTGGATCCCTGTTATGTATTCTTTAAACTTTTCTGCTGCCCAATACAAAGCTAAACATTCTTTCTCTATTTGTGCATAATGTTTTTCTGTTTCTGAAAGTGTCCGACTGCCATAAGCTACTATAGTTCTTTTGCCAGATCTGTCTATTTGCATTAGGGCTGCCCCTAATCCATAGGAACTACTATCGGCCGAAACAATAACCTTAGAATCAGGATCATAATGTGCTAACTGAGGAGCTGATTTTAGTTTATTTTTTATGATCTTAAATGCTTCCTCTTGAGCAGGTCCCCACATGCACAAATTGTTCTCCTTTAGTAGTTCATGCAATGGTGATAAAATATTTGACTTGTTTGGAATAAATCTGCCCACAAAGTTCACCATACCCAGAAATTGCAGTAGTTCTTTTTTATTTGAAGGAGATTTAAATTGTGTGATGGCTTGAACCCTGTGTGGATCAGGTTTTATTCCTTCTTGATTTACAACATGGCCTAAAAACGTTATTTCTGTTACCCCAAATGTGCATTTACTTTTATTTATGGTTATACCTTCTTTTTCTAATCTACTCAATACTTCTCTTAATATACAATCATGTTCCTTCATACTTCCCGCATGTATCAATATGTCATCCATGTGTATTAATATATTTAAATCTTTGAACAAGCTCGCAAACTTCATGCTAAAATATTCAGGAGCGCAGTTTAAACCAAATGGGAGCCGATTATAGATATATCTACCGAAAGGAGTCACTATCGTAGTAAGTTTTCTTGATTCTTCGCTTAGTTTAATTTGATGCTCTTACAACAGTAATTAATGAGATAGAAGGGTCATTGTCAGTCAGTAAAACAAAAATCGTCTTTTCAGTGGGCAATAGTTAAGGGCTTATGTTTATATATAATATGTTTTTATCGCATAGAGAGGCGACGCCGTTTACGCGGATTCAGAGTTCAACCAAAAATTAGGCTTTAAAGCCCTTAACTTTGGCAATGTCCACCGAAAAGACGCGCACCTAAATCTGACCATGACCCGGAAGCAAGCGGGCTCAGAGGCTGCACTCAGAGACAGATGATTTAATTCTGCAAAATTTGTCGACGCGCTAGTGCTAGAGCGGGCATAATCATTCTCATATCATCTCAATAAGCGTTTCGGAAATGAGCCTCAAGACCTTTTTGCTACACTAACACTCTCCGTTGACCTCAAACAGTCTGTTTGTGTATTGTTTATGTATGTACGTATGTCTGTACGTGTGAATGCAAGTCGTGACCGTCGCAGACCATCTGCCGCGCCCGTTACAGTTTCCGCGCACGCGCGGGGATGTGTCGTTAAATTATCGATATCGATAAACTTTTCAAGTAATTATCAACTGTCGGTGGAAAGTTTGCGTGAGACATCACAGCAATGTGCTAAAAGTGATTCTAATTAGGTTTACAAGGGGAGCAGCATGCCAGTATATGTATCTGCTGTCAATAATGAGAAAAGTTGAAAAACCCCCGACATTTTCAATTCAAAGTCCAATATCACAAAAACGGCTAAGCCGATTTTCATGAAACATAGAACAATCGGGATAAAATTATCTATGACACAATAAAAACCGCATTCAAATCGGTTCATCCGTTTGGGAGCTACGATACCACTAAACACCCCTCTCTTTGCGTCGGGGGCTAAAAATGCCGCGCCTGTGAACGTCGAATCATCGACACACACTAAGTAAAAACGCCAACACAGTTAACTGACCATCCTGTATTTATATTGAACCTTATTACAATTCACATAAAGTGCACGGATAGTCAGTTAACTGTGTAGGGGATGGTAGACTAACACACACGACCAAGGTCACAGGCTACTATAGAAAAAACGTCCATCAAAATGGATGCATCTATTTGTTATGCGAAGGTACTCTCACTAAAGAGGGTTTGCTCCCGGGACTGTATTTTGTATGGCCAGTCCCAAGGAAAGTCACTGTAACATTGCAATAACCAAACTTCAAGAGGGTAAGCACCTTAAATGTTTTAAATCACAGTTGAAATTCAATAGATATGGGGTTCCGCAAGGTAGTGTCTTAGGACAGGACAGGACTTTGGTGCATATTTTACAGATTCATGCAAACCACTATTTCTAAAAGTAAAGCTGCTTACTCTGCCATGTATGTATATCAAACAATTAGCAATATTTGTGAAAGCAAATCCAGGACTATTTACTAAAGTAAGAGATAATAGGACGCAACGAACAGTTAACGAAGGTAAATTAGTGTTACCATAAACAAAATTGTATTACTGCAGAAGAAATGCTTATGTTATGGCCATCAAAGTTTTTAATAAACTGCCTACAAATCTGCGTAACTTGCCCTTAAAAATATTTAAAACTGAACTCCATAAATGGCTCACTCATAGAGTATTTTGCTCGGGGAATGAATTCTTTACTTATAAAGAAAATATTGTGGAACATAGACATTAGTTAGGTTAGTAGCATGATAGATTTTAATCTAATCATGAATTTTAGATATTAAGCATTTATTAAAATTCGCACGCCAGGAAAAGGTGTAATATGTAGATCCACTATAATGTAATTTAAGACCTTCGTAACCATATTACTGCGAATAAACGATTTGTATTTGAAACTTATGCTAGGGGAAGTCAACTCTACTCTAGCTACTCGTATCCAAAAGTCCAGGGGATTGGAGCGCCTCGAATTTGTCCCGGGGCGCCAGGCCTGTAAAGTTGCGAGGGTCAAAGTAGAATGCGTGATCGCTCACCTTTGACTTTTCTTTAAGCGAAACTGTTCGGACTGCCCGGACAATCGTTGGGAGGTTTAGTGGGTACTCTGAGCCTTCTGCGGCTTCTGCGCGGCAGTCCCACACAACCGTCCGGTCCCCCTCCGGGCGGACGGACCATCAACGCATTCCCCCAACGGAAATATAAATAACTAGCTTCTGCCCGCGACTCCGTCCGCGTGGAACTCGTAGCTTCATACAAACTTAACCACCCCGTTTCATCCCCTTAGGGTACGATTTCCGGGATAAAAACTATTCTAAGGCCCGGGACTCAAACTATCTCTATACCAAACTTCATCTAAATTATTTAACCCGCTTAGGGTAGGTTTTTCCAAAACCCTAAAATTACTTGTCTTGTATTGTATTGGAATACACAAAGTTTCAAGTCTCTCACTTAAAATTTTACTCCATCCTTATACAAATTTTCAACCCTCTTTAACCCCCCTAGAGGATGAAATTTTCAAAAATCCCTTCTTAGTGGGTACTTGCGTCATATAAACTACCAATTGTGAAAGAAACAGCTTTCTAAGTTCAACGGTTTGGGCTGGGCGTTGATTTAAGTGAGTGAGTCAGTCAGTCAGTCAGGACTTTTACGTTTATAATTATACAGGGTGTTAACGGGGTCATGATCCGGAATGACAAAAAGCGAATAAGATGATCATACTGAACAACCTTTCCCATGGGACCAACCACGAAATCGCAAAAAAAAAGAGCCAATTAAGAGTTAACTGTGAGTTAACTGCGATTTAATTGAGAGTTATGTATGGAATACCTGGTTTTTTTTTGCGATTTCGTGGTTGGTCCCATGGGAAAGGTTGTTCAGTATGATCATCTTATTCGCTTTTTGTCATTCCGGATCATGACCCCGTTAACACCCTGTATAGATAAATAAAGAGGAAATCCACTCTACACAATTTAACTCAATGTAGAATCGACATGGATATCGACGTGAGTTAGCGCACCACTAATATGGTCCCACGCTGCGATGGCTACATATATGAATACGTTAACTCGTTACACCGACAACAGGATAAGTGCGCCTAGGTTGTTTGTCATGAGGCTAGCCGCTTGTTTTATGACATCAATCTGGGCCGGCAACTTGGCTTTTACATCTAAGGTGGCAAGTGGCAAACTAGTACACACTACACAGCCTGCCAAAAGGTAACTATAGGCAGCGTAGTCTATGGACGCTTTTGACTCCATCCCCCCTATTCTGTAACTTTTTTAAGCTCACCTCAACGCTCCACAACAAATATATCTTGACACCGCGATGCGTAGTAAAGTCTAAGCGCAGAGGTGACGAGTGACCGACGGGGTGAGCCGCATCAGCGCGTAGCGAATAACAGCCCAGCAGCGGGGCTAGCACAACTGACCGCGCCGCGACGCGAGTCGAGAAAGATCTGCCTCTTTCTAATTTGCACGGTGAGAGTAAGACAGGAGACGGTTAGTCGCGCGCGAAGCGACTAAGCAGCAAGTTGTACTAGACGTACTGGGCTAGCACAAGACCGCGTGTTCACGATGCGACAGATCGTGATGAGAGACATTCCGACTCTTTCTAATTACGACACTTAGGTATGGCTGCACCAACCTGTCAATCCATGGAACTTGTCAAAGTTTCCTTACACTCGGATTTTAACGAATACCGCTTATACAATTACAGACGGGTTGATGTAACCCACCCTCAAGGATGGTCGCACCAACTTAAAATGCTACGGCAGCTGTCATCTCACGGAAACTTGTCAAACTTTCCGTCCCTTCAGATTTGAACGAACGGTTTGGTGTAACCCACACTTAGAAAGAGAATTACCTTTTGTGCTAGCAGTGCAGAGGACACTGTCAACCCTTAAGACGCTGTCAACACCAAAATGCCCTTGAGGATTTTTGATAGCGCGCACACTGTCTATATGTATTGGAGTAAAAGTACATAAACATTGAAATAAAAAAAGGGTGAATTATTTGTGAAATATGACTCGCTAGCGATTTAGGTATGATATGTTGACTTCATGTTTTTAATTGCAGACCCATACGTCAAAAAAATAAAGACATAGGACCGTTTAATGAGATTTTAAGATAACAAATATTGCAATTATTTTCTATCGAGCCGATTTCGTCAAATTATGTATCGAGCCCGTCTACGGTCTTTGAAATATGGTGAATATTAACATATATTTTATTTGATGAGCGAGAACAAACAGTTTTTCTTAAAAAAACTGCTTAAATAACATCTATTTCACCAAATTAGGTCTTAAGAGTCCGCAGTAATCTCGGCCGAATTTCACCTTCCCATACAAACGGAGTTTCGTTCTCATTTTAAAACTACGTGTTGGATTGTGATGAAACTTTGCATATACAATGACATGAGGTATATCTATGTCTGTAATTAGTTTATATGGTTCCAGTTTATAAAACAAACGAAATGCAGCAAAAACAAGTTTTGTATGAAAAACTTAAATTCGCTGTATTTTTTTTACTATGGTATCTGGAGCTACATAAACTTATTACAGACCTGGATATACCTCATGTCATTGTACATGCAAAGTTGTTACAATCCAACACGTTGTTTTAAAATGAGAGCGTAACTACGTTTGTAATACAATAAGAGTCCGCAGTAAGCTCGATTCTCCATACAAACTTAGTATGGAGAATCGAGTTTACTGCGGACTCTTAATTAGTTCGAAGATTCGTTGTATTAACGGCTATAGAGACGATGCGTGACCCTCACTCTCAACAGAGCACACCTTCGGGAGCCATGGCAACCTGACTCACAACCAGGAACACAACACCACAACCACATAACTACAGACAGATCCTGATCTAGACTTCTGACCGCCCTAGGCTAACTATGAAATGTAAGTAAGTCTCAGCTCAGTGCCGCCCCCCGCCGCCCCCTTGCTTGATCCTTGCGCCCTAGGCTTCTAAGCCTGTGGGTAAATCAGGCCCTTATTTAATCGTATGGCATTCACCGAGTATAAGTTAAAAATGTTCCAATTTGTAACCAAAAAAACCATACAATTTGTATGTCAAATAAAAGTTTTAAAATGGAACACTTTTAACTTATACTCGGTGACGTCACTAACGATGCATCTCTTCTCGTGAAATTGCCCGACTACTGTCATAGACAGCAGCCGGGACCAACTGCTTAGCGTGCCTTCCAAAGCACGCGGAGAAGTAGTCGTGTATTTGGCTACGTTCTTTTGTGAGGTATATCCCAAATAGCTCCAAACGAATCTTCGTATATATTTTAATGATCACTAACGTTTCAAGCGTCTATATGCAGATTAAATTTTCAGTTTAACATTAGACAGGCCGGAATCTCATTCGCTACAATGGCGGTACAAAACGAGCACATATCTTTGTTTAACTCGGTTAACGAGATCTTAATAAACACCAGATTTAAATTACCTTATAAAGTTATAATAATAGGGAACCGTGAGATATAATGTTGGTCGCACAATACACTATTATCTTTGCTTCAAGAAATAATAGTTTAGAAACGTAGTTAGGGCTAGGCTCACTAGCACTGCGGTCGTGTTCATAGTAATATTATAAGCTTTTATTTAACTTGCACAGTTTAATGTAAGTAAAAGGACAGCAGTTTTCTTTGCTGTCCTTTTACTTACATTAAACTGTCAGTGTCATTGGTGTCAAGATACATAACATTCTTCCAAACGAAATAATAAACTCATGAAGTCATCTCAGAGCAAAGAATATGTTTTATTTGGTCTGAGGAAGTGATGCAGTATTTAGGAAAAATCTAAAAAACTTTCTTGTTGACCTAGCATGTTATAGCGTAGACGAATTTCTATCAAGGAAAAATGAACTCTAGAATATTAGATAATAATAATTAGGTACCTACTTATACAATACAATACAAATATTCTTTATTGCTCGCCAGACATAGTAAAAATAAAATAGAAAAATAGATATAAATTAAACATAAACAATGGTAGACCACAGGCGGTCTTACTTCCAGACAACCTTACTTATTTAATAAATGTTAACAATTTGACTTGTAAAATGTACCAATAACATGATCTGAATCTATTGATTTAGTATATATGACTAGATGCACAATGTCAAACAAATATGCCAACAAATGTGCCCCAAAATGACAACTCTAGCTACATTTCAGTAGTTGCTAATAGCGTTAACTTACGAGTATAACCTGCATCAAGATATATGTTTCATAAAAAAAGAACTCAGTGTTTTAGACTTTAAGCACCATATTAGAAAACCAACATCAAAAGATTAAATACTTTTTAGTTTATTGAGACATATCATCATAATGTGACTTGTGCTCGCGTCAAAACT
Organism: Epinotia ramella; assembly: GCA_947578815.1. Classification (NCBI taxonomy): domain Eukaryota; kingdom Metazoa; phylum Arthropoda; class Insecta; order Lepidoptera; family Tortricidae; genus Epinotia; species Epinotia ramella. The sequence goes on along the minus strand of OX388227.1, from coordinate 4,279,719 downwards.
TTAGTTAGCGTTTAGCGAATGAATGGAGTTGCGTTATAAAATTATTTATTTAATTTATTTAAACAGAAAGACCAGCTCAAATAAATCAGGTTTTTTTATTTTACAAGTGGGGAATAAACAGTTTCAAATGTATGTACAAATATTATATGTATACAAAACAATTGTTGGGTGAGATTTCCGTAAGTACATACAGTGCAGCTGACAGAGTCCTTAAAAAGAAGTCATTTTAGTTTCCTAGAAATAGAATCAGTTTGTTAAATAATTTTCTTTTGGACCTGCCTTTACTTTTGATACTTTCTTTTTTTGTGATGTAATGTAAGCGTACAGTCAAGTAGCGATGAGATATCGATTTTATTATAACAATCATACGATTGTTGCTGTGGTCTTTTTCTGAGCTTGAATTAAAAATGTTTACGCTCAAGAATGTCTTTAATACCTTTGTTGCTGTAGAATTAAAATACTAAATATGAACACAGTTAAAAAACCTGACCTACAGTGCCGCCGGCGGCCGTGTCGTTACGGCCTATTATGCTGAATGCTCCCGGTGCTAAGGGCGACAGAGAGAGGAACCTCTTGACTATCCGCGCAGTATCCAGGCCCCGTATCATGGTCGGCCTTATCACACGATAAGTGACAAGATAGAGCGTCCGTCACTGGCTGACACCGTTCGATAGAACGAGACGACGCTCCTATCTTGTCACTTATCGCATGATAAGGCCGACCATGATACGGGGTCAGGAGTACCGCCTTGTGCATCAGATCAGACCCTTGATTCAGCTACACAAAATACATACTTGTTTTGAGGTAAACTTTCTTGACCCAAGATTTTTTTCGCTTGGTTCAAGAAAATCATCTAAATTCAAGATATAAATCACCAATAACTGGCCACCTCATTGTAAAAATGAACTCTATTCACCTATAAATCCTATAATCTACACTAAATTCATTTTAGTTAAAGGTGTTAATTACTGGCCACCCTTCAGTAACTGGCCACGTTATACTAAATTGAATTCTGTTTGTTGGAGAACAGAGTTCATTTTTAGTTTGAGCCCCCTCATTATTCGACGATTTACCCTACGTCTGTTTCATTTAAGGCGTTGGCGTTCTTCCTAATTATTTATTGATGAAGTATTTTTTGCATCTAGGAAGAGTCGTGATGGTCGAGGTCGAGTCTTCGTTATTATTTTATGACATGGTTGAGTATGGCATGCTTTTATGATTTTAATGGCACCTATATCAACGAACGTTGCTTTCACCGTAATTCGTAGCGAACACAGTTATTTAAATGATTGATCACGCTTATAACATACATATTTATTACGCTATCGGTGAGGATCTGTTATTAGCTCACTGTCACTACTGTTTTAAGCTACTATGTAGTATTTAAGCTGATGATCTTCTTATATAAATAGTTCAATAAATAATAAGAACATATTTGAACTGTTTGACGCTGAATTGGACAGTGAGCATCATATAGTAGCAGCCAAAGTAGCCAAATATATCGGAACAGTTAGCTAATAACCATGTTGCAAAAACAGAATTTCTGTTTCAATGACTATTCTTAATAAGGAACAAAGGCGTCAAAAAAATATATATATTTATTTGAACCTAGATATTAGGGACCTGGAAAGCTAAAATCTCTTTAAATTAAACAATGTAGGTAAAATAATCTTGAAATTTTGTCATTAATGTAAAATATTGTAATAAATTATTATCGTGAATTAAATTAATCTACCTAATCTATACAATTTCTTTTATTTTACCTTATAATATACTAAGCTATACTTAACTTTAAATTTATTCTCGGACGAAAAAAACATATTTTTAATATTGTCTTATATCTTTTTATGCTATTTATTACTTTTTGTACTTTCCTGTTAAGGTATTGTTGTCATTTTAGTAGTGAATTAAATATACTCGTAGTGACACAGTATGTTATACATTTTAACACAAGGCAACTACCCAATTACCACCGCCAAAGTTACCAATGTTACCACAGTTGACGTCGCCATAATTTAGATGAAAACGTTTCTAAATTCATAAGGCAAGATATACATCTCATGTATTATATCACTGGCTATCTAGACTCGCCATCATCTAGATGTATGAGCAAGATACAGATTACACCTATTTTATAAATCAAATTGTACCACGTTGTAAGCGACGTATATAATACTAGCTTATGCCCGTCACTCCGTCCGCGTGGAACTCGTTTAAATATATCGTGACTCGAACAAAAATTAGGGCTTCAAAGCCCAATATCTCGCAAGCGAATCCTTAAATTGAAGAATGGTTTTAAGAAACCCATAATATTTTTGAACAAGCTATCCAACGATACCCCACACTATGGGTTGAACGAGAAAAAAAATACTTCCCCACTTTAGGTTTAGGGGAGGTATCCCAAAAAAATATTTTTTTCAAGATTTTATTTTACTGCTTTGTCGGCGTGATTTGTTCAGTTTTCTAGTAGTAATGGTTACTGAGCTAAGCCGAAGACGGACGGACGGACGGCCAGACGAACATTGCGAAACTATAAGAGTTCCTTGTTGACTACGGAACCCTAAAAATTGTATTTTAAACATTTAAGGCAAACATAAATTATTACTATAATAACAATTTGTAAGGTAGGTAAAATGTACAAACTTTTCTAGCAATGCTCATTAACACGTTCGCAACCAAGAACCCGCGCCTGGTAGGCACTCGTAATGTTTGCTCAGATGCCGGCTCAGCAGTAAACCTACACGCCTAGCGAGTTCAGTCGGTTTCTGGTGTATTGTTCCATTTTTAGTCCGGTTGCGAAAGTGTTAAGCCGCCTTAACATTTCAAAAACTATCACCTGAGGTAGCAACTCCCCTTAACATGTCGCACCGTATCAGGTAAAACGATCGGCTTCCCTATGCATGTAAATTGAATGTAAGTGCATTGAGCTTTGTTATAAATCAAACTTTATAGAGTACTATGAATAGATAACGCCTTAAAGGGTCTAGAGGTATATTATGACTTGTGATACGTTTAGTTGATTAGCGAGTTGCATCTTTATTTGGAAGAGTTAAGGTTCAAGTTGAGTCGAGAATTAGATTTAGATCAGCGCCAATCGACTTGTTTTATTGACAGCTCACGACATCGCCAATGGACTTTTACCGATTTTTTTTTTTACAACGACGGTGGCAAACAAGCGTACGGCCCGTCTGATGGTAAGCGGACACCGCAGCCTAAAGACGCATGCAACTCCAAAAGAGTAACATGGGCGTGATATGCTCTGACCCTTGATATGTTTGAGGATTCGCCGTGTTGACAGCTGAAGGAACAAATTCCCTCGCTCTCAACAGAACGCATCCTAGCATACTTATTTGGAGAGTAATTTCATTTAATTTATTTGTCATGTCGCTACTGCGCATCTCTCCGCGCAACCTTCCGCGCGTTTTATAAAACTTGCCCGCCATTCATTCTTGTCGAAAAATAAATCTACAAATGTTATCAGTTTTAACGTTTTAATCCTGGGCCCTAAAGTCACATCATCATCAGGATCATGTCACAGCGTTGGCGATGTCACCAACTATCAAAAAACAAACTTGAATTGTGTCCTTATCTACATGATTAGGTGCAGAACACACGAGCCGTGTCAGCACCGCGCCCCGCCGCGTTGCGTGGTCCGCGTGAACACGCGTAGAAACACATGCGCTTTTCGAAATTCGAAATTTAAAGACTGAGGGCCTACCGCGAAACGAAAACGAACTTCGTTCGTGCGTCCCTCTCTGTTGCACTTGCAAGTTCGAGCGACGAAAACACGACACACGAAGTTCGTTTTCGTTTCGCGGTAACCACCAGCGAGTCGTGGCACAACAAAAACAAAAAACTAACACGAAATGTATGGCGGCGTAATAGAAATAAACTGTTGCCCTTAAATGAATTTGAAAAAATGAGATTCTTCTATGACGATATAAAACTTGCAGCCTAACGCCGCGCCGCGCCGCACAGTGGGCTGGATGGCTCGAAAAGAGGACATTCGCACTTTTTTCAGAAAATCATTTTTTGAAAAATGCTATCCAATAGAGAATTATATGAGGAACAATAAATGTGGTATACATTTTTGCGAAATAAGGCATATTGACAGCAGAAAAAAATAAAGTCTGTTTTTTTTGTATGGGACCCAAAAATAGGTATCTTGTTTCTCAGAAACTATTAGAGGTCCCGTCTTCTACCTTTCAAGACTTTGTTTTTCTACTTTTATAGAGTAAGAAACGATAAGCAGATTTTCTATTCAGGTGCTGTTTTTTTTTTTAGTCCAGTAAAAGTTAACACATTTTAGATTTTTTCGTTTATGACTTTTTTGGGTTTTTACATTATATTTCGATAGTTAAAAGTAAAAATGATAATAACACATAATATATGTAACGTTTATTAAGTTATAAAAAAATCCTAAGTACATTTTTTACATTTTTCATACAACTAAAAAGAAATAATCTAATGTTTTACAATAGACACATGTCATTTAAAATAAACAATAAACAACAAAAAGTAATATGGTTATGGTATAATAATTACGATACATAAAATAACATTTCTTAAAAAAATACATATACCTAAATACAAAAATTACTACACTTAGTGAAAAAGTTATTCATTGGTATTTTCTAACATTTCAAAAAGATTATATTCATGGTCGTCGCTCGTATTATTTTCTATAATTAGTAATTCTAAAGCTTCGGGTGAGAGTTTTTTAGCTTTCTTAGTTAGTCGTGGTCTTAGAAGAGTTATTTGTGGATCAGTAGATATAAGAAAGTTGTGCAAAATATCTTCATTCGTCATGGTTCTGCTACATTTTCTAGCATGGTGTTCTCTCACATTGCGAAAATCTTTGTTCCTCGCTTCTGATGCTTCTTCTGATAATTTTCCAATTGGTAACATGCCGAAATGCTTAATTATGTCAGCCCCATGTATTAAAAGCTTGTGTACGCTAGATGGCATATAATACCACGCGTATAACTCTTCACTTGTACACAAAACTGCAGTTTCACGACAATAGTCAGAAAATTTTGTTATATTTACATGTTCTCCAGAAGCAATCACTTGCAAAATTACATGAAATCGTTGAATCACATTGACATCGATTCCCGTAATACGGGCTGTGATTTCAGGGTTGGAGAAGAAGCGTCTGGCAGTGTTACCATCGTTTGTTGTCCCAGCTCCTTGCTTAACGACATCAATTAGTAATCCCAGTTCAGATTTAAATTCGTCTTGAATCCGTTTCTTCGCTTGTTCCTTCAAAATCTTGTTCTCTTTTGCTGCGGTCCATTTCTTGAATTGCAATCTGTAAGCTAAAAAAAATAATGTTATTACCAAATGACTCAAAGTAAAGAGTGTAAAGCAAAAAATACGTTTATAATAAAAAAGTTAAATTACCTATATGAAGTAAGTATTCCATACACCTAATCCAGGCATGTAATGACGACAACCCATATTGTAACATATCCTCTCTGATATTTTTTTTACTTAAATCATCAATTTTATTCATTTCCGTTGGTTTAGCACGGCAAATATCACATGAAGCTGTTGAAGTTTCTGACAGATATGAAGAAATTTTCCCATCAATCATTGTCAAGTGAAGCTCGTGTTCTACTTTCGTAGAAGATTCAGTAATTTCAGTATACACAAGGGCATCTATTTCCGCCTGTGTTTCGGATTTATATTTTTCAACCATGCTTTTTGTTTCCTTTGTAAACTGAAACATAATTGGACGACAAAACCCAGTTGATGATGGTCTATCATTCTCCCATACAGTTTCACCATCACATGTTAACTTAAGTGGTACTAAACTAGCCATAAAAACGCTTGACACATCAAATTCACTTTGCGTTTTCATTTTGTAGTTGCTTTGTGCAGAAGCTCCATCAAAACCCCATTTACTCTGCAGCTTCAAAACTTTGTTTTCGTATTCACCTCCAATCGCCTTCAAAAGCCTTTTGGCAGTTAAATCTAATAAAGCTTGTAATTTTATTCTGGCACCATCTTCAGTTATAACAACATTTTCATTCGAAGGGTAGCACATTTGTTTTTCGTTCTGAATGGCAAAATATGATGGATATAAATTTACTCCTTGGTCACTCGCTACATCACGTAAATTAATATACTGCCACTTAGTAAGTTTCAATGAAGTCATTAAGGCTAAAGCTTTCTCTGGTGATAGTAACTTATTCATTTTTTGTTTGTGTATGTAGTCATCTACATTTTTTATGTCTTCTGGGTGATGCAGCAAATAATCAATAATCTTGTTTAAACTCGCGTGGCCGCCCTGCTTTAATTGTTTACAGTTAGCTGCACTCACTTCTTCGGGCGATAAGGATTTGCTTATCCGCTCTAATCGTCTTCTCTTCTGTCTCGTCGAAAGGTCTTCAAAAGGTTTCCGTGAAGATGAAGGTGTTGCGGGATCAAATGAAGATTCCACAATGTTTTTATTTGGTGGAACATTTTCAGCGTCATCGTCATCATCATCCTCTTGAAAGTTTTCGGCCACCGACAAATCATCTTTTGGCCAACATATGGCCCTGCTTAGCCATTCCCTGTTATTCTTCATAAAATCGCCACGAATGCGATTAGACTTTCTCCATCTTCTTTGGATATTTGAGCAGTACCTTTGACAAAACTTCACATATAACTGTTCTTGTTCTTCAGATAAGTTTAATGTCACCTTCAAGTATCCATATAACTTTGTATTGTCCGATAAAGATCCAATATTATTCAACACGTTAAACAAATCAATATTGTTAACAAGACTTTCCATTATTATTAGTATAGTCAATTCCGTACTAACTGAGAAACGATAACCGAGTATTGTTTTCGAGAAACTAATTTATGTGTTAAGTATATCACCCTTTTATTATAATTTTAGCTTATCCCCACTTAAGTGAAACGTAATCTGGGGTTCACCCTTAATATAAAACTCATTAATGTTAGGTAAGAAACTACTACCTAATAGTGTAAATCACTAATTAATAAGAGCATCGCTACATGGTCATAATCTCATCAATTAGCGATGAGCATCGAGGGGCATTAGCAATGACATCATTAGTTAACTGAACTCTTCTAAATTAAGTATTATGCATATTGTTTATCAGTTAAACAATTGTAGTAAATTAACACGCATTTACAATACAATAATCTTTAACTAAAGACATTATAAGATATACGTTTATGCAATCATTAAGTGGTGGCCTATTAGTTAAATCGTTATTTTAAATGAGTCTTATTTGACCATATTGTAAAATATAATTAACATTTTATGATTCATTTTGTTTTTGCGAATAATAATTGTTTCAAGATAAAAGAATACTCACTATTTCGTCTTCCATAAAATGATTGAGTTGTAAATAACTAACAACAAATTTAAACCAAAATCAACTGTTTCCCAAAAAAAAATGTCAAAAATCGTCGCATCTGTAACTTGTTATTAATATTATAGAATTAAACTACTATCAAAAAATATTGTGGCATCCCAAAAAAGACATAAACGAAAAAATCTAAAATGTGTTAACTTTTACTGGACTAAAAAAAAAAAACAGCACCTGAATAGAAAATCTGCTTATCGTTTCTTACTCTATAAAAGTAGAAAAACAAAGTCTTGAAAGGTAGAAGACGGGACCTCTAATAGTTTCTGAGAAACAAGATACCTATTTTTGGGTCCCATACAAAAAAAACAGACTTTATTTTTTTCTGCTGTCAATATGCCTTATTTCGCAAAAATGTATACCACATTTATTGTTCCTCATATAATTCTCTATTGGATAGCATTTTTCAAAAAATGATTTTCTGAAAAAAGTGCGAATGTCCTCTTTTCGAGCCATCCAGCCCACTGTGCGCCGGTCTCGGCGACAAATTGATGCATCCAAATGAATGGCTGTAATATTGTTCCAACGTTGAATTTTGGCATTCACGCCCGTTCCATTCGGATGGCGCGTCGCGAAGGCGTTCCGCCCGTTTAGACATCCCACGTACCATGCCAACTATATCTTTAAACGGTACAGTGCAGTAAATAAATAAATATTAGTGGGACATCTTATACACAGATCGACCCAGTCCCAAACTAAGCAAAGCTTGTACTATGGGTCCTAGACGACGATAAACATAATTATATATGTCGGAGAGGAGAAGTTTCATGCAGCGCCCTCTATTACATTCATCGTGACTTCGGTCGTAATGTGCTCCACTGTCAATCTACAAATGTCATCATAGAAATACATGCGAACGAGGACATATTTGTCTGGGCAAACTCGGGAGCTCATTATTTCCGCCGCGCGCCAACAGAGGGCTATGACGAGTATTATTTTGAATTAGAAACAGAACAACGGACGGTTGTGTTCGCTGTCATGGAGGAAAAAGCATGACAGGAGGTGGTTGCTCTCTTGGATGGAGAATTAATCGTTTAGAGAGAATGGTGTGACGGAATACCAGAACCGAAATTGCCAGTTCGCTGTATTTCACATGAATTTTGTAATTATGCTGTGGAGAAGTCCTTAGTAAAGTTTGTAATCATAGTAACATCGTTTCCTATCAATGCCCGAGAACCCAGGATACGCCCACACCTCGACATATAGATAAATAAATACTTAAATAAATACATAGAAAACATCCATGACTCAGGAACTCCGGACTGTGGGATTCGTGCTCATCACACAAATAAATGCCCTTACCGGGGTTCGAACCCAGGACCTCTTGCTGCGTATGCAGGGTCACTACCAACTAGGTTAAAGCGGTCGTCAAAGTTGTCATTTATACTCCTTGTTGGAGCTGTGGTAAATGCCCAACCTCCTTATTCTGTAACTTGTTTTAAGCTCACCTCAACGCTCACCCACAAATATATCTTGACACCGCGATGCGTAGTAACTAAGCGTAGGTAGAGGTCTAGTTGCGTGACGGGTGACCGGCGGGGTGAGCCGCAATAGCGCGTAGCGAATAACAGCCCTTTTTGGATGGGTTGCACCCAACTGTCAGTAATTGTAAGCGGTGTTCGTTAAAATCGGAATGTATAGAGTAATGTAGCGTTACTATGGAATGACAGCTATAACGGCGCCATATTTGACGTTGATTGGTCGGTAATCGTAACTTATTTATTTATTTATTTATTTATTTAAGGATCACCAACAGATAATACATCAATATGCTAAAAAACTAACCTAGTACAAAAATCATTGTAAGATGCTTAGCCACTTACAGGTGACCACAGCTCACACACGTGTTAAAGAATAAATACTAAAAAAAAGAGCAATGATACAAAAATGAAAACAAAAAATGATATAAAACAATAATAATAAACAGAATGGTATGTGCCTACATAGTGAATAATGCACAGTGTGCAGTAGGTAGGACACATTCGACACAACCATGATACACTAATCTAAAGTAAACTAATACAACATGAACATACAGACGAGAGATGTCGACAAAAGTGGGTCGGCCCAATCACCTTCCAGACTCCAGTGAAGTTAGATGAGAGATGATAGTTTTCCTGAATGTTGTTTCTGAGTCATTGAATATATCTACTCCCCTGGAGTCCGGAATGCCATTGTATAACCGCACCATCCTTGAAATTGGCGAGTTATTGCCCTGCCTTGTCTTCCTAAAGCGCTGTTAGTAACTTGACGCAATCCGCCGCTAGTAAGTAAAGCGCGACCTGTGTAGCCTAGTGGGTAGTGACTTGACCCTACCTTACCATCCTGGGTTCGAATCACGGTAGGAGCAAAAATTCGTGTGATGAGCATGAATATATGTATCTGAGTCTTGGATGCTTTCCATGGATTTAAGTATTTATATCTATTATATATATCGTCATATAGTACCCATAGCACAAGCCCTAATGATCTTACTACTGGGGCTACTTCGATTTATGTAAGACTAGCTTCCGCCCGCGACTTCGTCTGCGTGGACCCGAGATAAAAACTGCCCTATATTTGAATCCAGGCTATAAACTATCTTCGTACAAAATTTCATCCAAATCGGTTGAGTCGTTTAAGCGTGATTGAGTAACAAACATCCAAACATCCAAACTTTCGCATTTATAATATTATTAGTAGGATTGTCCCCTAATATTAATTTATTTATGGAGACGGCTCATGTGTACTGCGCCTTATTGTGCCTATTGGTCAGAGGTCAGCAAAGCGGTAAAGTCGTATAATTATATTTTTTAATAATACTAGCAGCATTATGCAGTTACCAGTTTTAAAACGCGTTTTATTGGGATTATTATATGTTTATATACGAGTGAATATACCTACCCGGTAGCTTATTATAATAATCATTGCTAATTGAATAACTTTACGTATTATTAAATGTAATTATTACCACTAAATGCGGTAGTTGTATGTTTAAGTAAATTGGAACTTGATTTCGAGTAATTTCTAATCACTCAGGACCAGCTATGATAATAATAATACCACGTCCGAGCGAGATGCTAGCATACAAATCTTGATAAGTGTGGCTGAAAGGGTAATATAATTCGTTTTGCTTGTCATAGTTCCAGTTTTAATAATTTGCCACAACTGATTATTGCTCGTTGCACACGAGGGCAGAACAGTGAGGCAGAACAGTGGGCAGCCAGTACTGCTACTGTTTGAACGCATAGAACAGTACAACCTCCCCGCCGAAGACTACACTAGAAACCATAATTAGATTCCACAAAAATAACCTCAAAATTGCCATTAAAATGATAAAGTAACCGACACTGGCAGACTTACTTACACTCTTCCAAATGATGGACGTAAGTAAAAACTAGCTAGGAACGTTGCCGCCTATCGTGTGGCATCCACTCCATGGCTATTTCCAGGCAGACGTGGCCAGCCCATTCCCATTTCAGCTTGGCGGTCCCCAACGTCGGCAATGCGGGTTTTTGTTTTGAGCGCAGCGTAGAGTTTCGTAGAGTTCGAGTGGGTAGGCCCCCGACAAGGTGGACTGGAGACCTGGTAAAGGTTGCGGGAGTCCGCTGGATGCGGGTGGCGCAGGACCGGTCGCTTTGGCACTCTTTGGGGGAGGCCTATGTCCAGCAGTGGACGTCTTTCGGCTGATATGATGATGATGATTATGATGTAGAGTTTCGGACACGGTCCGATCCGTTTCACTCCCAGTATGCTACGCTTCATAGCCTCTTGGCAAACCTTTAATCTGGTCTTTTGTGCCTCGGTGAGTGAGAAGTTTATCTATTTAAAACTTATAAATTGTAACGTAGGAATCCTCTGCAAAGCAATAGGATCCGATTGGTATTTTTTATGTCTAGAGGAGTGCGAGGTCGCCAACTGGCAGATGTGAGCCGGATCTCATGACGGTTATAAACAAGTACTTACTTATTGATAAAAAAACAGTGTGTCTTCCATAAGAACATATATTCTAAGGGCTGAAAGTATAAGCCCTAATGAACGTAAATTGGTGTCGCTAGTTAAAAAAAAAACTGTTATTTTTCATACATATTAATTCGGCACATTATCGCTAACAAAGCTAACAACTGACAGTAACGTTAAATAAATGTTAGCAGTACATTGCATTGCTGCTCGAGAAAATGTTGAAAATTAATAACTCCGCAGACGAAGAAAACTGTGCTTGCTAGAAGATATTACACCAGGTAGATATAAATAATAAGGACTTTGATATGCTCATCAATTTGTACGCCGCAAGCCGCCACAGTGAAACAGATCATAATTCTGTTACAACCTGTACAATTCTTGATTGACAATTTTTTTAAACGATATGATACAGATAGAAAGAATATAATGGAAAAAGCTCGCCCATTAGAGTGGTGCCAAGGCTGTGAATAAGTCTTTCAAGAGGATACAGAGAGGGCGCTAGTCTTAGCGGGAATGTAATGCAAAAATACACAGCTTTCGTCACTGTCCTCGTAGCTCAGTTGGTAGAGCAGTCTAGCGTTAATAGAAAGGTCGCAGGTTCGAATCCTGTCGGGGGCTACAGACAAAGATGGTTTATTTTCCATTATATTCTTTCCCTCTGTATAATATCGTTTAAAAAAAGATCGGGGTAACTTCCTCGTTAAAAAAAACACGAAACAAAAATATTTAATTAAATAATTTGTTTCGTTATAGAGGGACAACTTTTTATTTTATTTATACTTAACCCAAATAATTACACAGCGTGTTATTAAACATAAATTTTCGCCAAACTTCAAGGCAGTTTGTTGGTGCAAAACTGAGATCATCGCGTGATATTAATTCTTATAAATCCCTTCGCATTGCCTTTTCGGGCCGATTTTGAATGATACTTTTATAAAATCGACCTCTTTAAAAAATACTAAGAACTAAGTATCTGGGCGACCGAGCTCTATCGGATATCGGAAAGTAGAGGAAACGAATTTTTCGAGATCTGAGACTAGCTAGTCCAAATTACAATGAAATCTTTAGAACCGTTTTCGAGAACGTGCTGAACATGATAACAACTATATAAATACAAATATTACCTGTTTAATGGTAAGGTAAACGTCCGAGTGTTCGACGCTCTACTATATAGTATATGGCATTAGGCACTCTATGTCAAAGCAATATGGATTAAATTCGAACTATGAGGATTTTTCATCATTCGAATTTAAGCCAAGTCACTTTGACATATAGTGCCCATGCCATGTACTGGTAGGTACAGCGTCGAGCACTCGCACGTTTACCTTATATGGCTTATATAGGGTATAGGATTATAACGTGAATCCTCATATTACTTAGTAAAGGCGTCTGGGTGTGCGAGGTCAACTCCACTATCGGATAAGACACGAGCCGGAACTCATGTTCGATATTAAAAAACACACTCGATAATAATGGCATAAACTAAGCAGATCCAGTCTCTTTAACCGACTCGGAAAAAGGAGGTTCTCCATCTGAGTTTCTTATGTAGTCTGGGATGTTTGTATGCTCTCTTCCTACGATTCTGACCAGAGCTTACAGCTCAGCTTAGCTTTTCTGACGAGCTTTAGGACAACTTTTATGACACTTATGTGTATTTTTTCCACACACAAAAAAACATTCAGATCTACCTAACGTACGTCCGAAACGTTACGCAATAGACCAGCTGATAGTCTAAGATGTATTACCATGTCTTAATATTTAATAGGTTAAGATTATAAACTATCTTTTAATATTTTTTATTGTATGATGATATTGATGATGATTGACACTTTTTATTATTATGTAGGTACCCTTCTTGATATTAAGTAAATAATTTGTGAATGTAAATGATTTGATTTGATATATTTGTATTTTTATGGAATTTTAATGTTCTGTAATAAAAAATAAAATAAATAAATATTAGGGGACAATCTTACACAAATCGACCTAGTCCCAAACTAAGCAAAGCTTGTACTATGGGTACTAGACGACGATAAACATACTTATATAGATAAATAAATACTTAAATACATAGAAAACATCCATGACTCAGGAACAAATATTCGTGCTCATCACACAAATAAATGCCCTTACCGGGATTTGAACCCAGGACCTCTTGCTTCGTAGGCAGGGTCACTACCAACTAGGCTAAAGCGGTCGTCGAATAAAGATATATATTATATATTTTTTTATATTTAATGAAGCAACTATTCGGGAAGTGTCAGGCTCTGGTACATTTACCTTTACTTTACGTACTAAAATGTGTCCTTACACCAAAACATCAGATAATTACGTAACGCTAATTAAACTAAACTATAGTGAAAGGGAGAGTTATCTATCCCAATACAAAAGGTCCTATACACCTCAATTTCCATATAAACTACGGCTATTTTACAATACTCACTTAGTTACATCGGATGTATATTTGAGATTATTCGAGTTGGCCGAATTGCATCAAAATGGTCCATTCAAAACAACTCTACCGTCCAGACAGAAGATTCCAATTCAAATGGCAGATTTATAAAAAGTTGACCACGTTAAATAAGCTCAACCACACTGACCATAAATAGACCGTATGTCCTTGCAATAAGGTCCACGTATGTTCAATTCTATGTTGTCGATCGCCTGGTTGTATACATGGTGTTACACGATTCAGTGTGACTTTGGGTACATTACTGGTTATCTGAAAGCACACTGGACATGGACAGATGCTGTAAGCCTGAATCAACCGATCTAGACCACTTTTAAGATTCAAGCTGATTCAAGATTTCCCAACTGCATTTAATTAAAACCCCCTCTCTCCCACCGACCCACATATGGTATATTTCAACGGACTTTTCCATGTTTTGTTTAAATTAGAACTTTAATAAATAATACCCACCAAAAACATAAATGTAAAAAGGGAGAGCCAAGTTCAATACAAAAATTACGCTTGGCTGTGGGCTTCGCCGCAAAAAGAATGCAGATCTAAATGAGTACCAAGTTCTATGCAAACTCCAAATATGTATTTATAGGAACAAAATAACATCATGAACAAGTATTAAACTCTATTTCTTTGCTTTATTGGATACCTATAATAACAATTGCTGTTATTTAAAAATGTGAGATCTTAAAGTAGGTTAGATTTCAAAAGTGGCACCAAGTGGTTCGTGTAATATTACACTCGGCGCTGGCTAGCCAGTTCCTTTACTTGAACGGCGGCTCCTGACAGGCTCCCGCGTGTCTAGATAATTGCGTTTAAATTAAGTGACGCATATGTGTGTCAGCCGGAGCCAACAGAGACAACATACTCATACCCGGGAGAGGATGGGTAACCCTGATTGAAACTGTCTGTGTCATCATTCATCAATGTCATAATCATCCTCCTAGCGTTATTCCCGGTTGTGCCCTAAAGGCGCCCGGGATCCGCTTTGACACCTAATCCCAAGATTTGGTATAGGCTCTAGTTTTACGAAAGCGTGCCATCTGACCTTCCAACCCAGAGAAAACTGGACCTTATTGGGATTAGACCAGTTTTCTCACGATGTTTTCCTTCACCGAAAAGCTGACGGTAAATATACCGTACATAAGTTCCGAAAAACTTATTGGGACGAGGCGGGATTCGAACCTACGACCGCCGCTTGACAGCCGCATGCCTGACTTACTAGGGTATTATTTATAACTTTAAATTGAAATTCTGAATAAGCTAGTAATTACTATTTTTATTTAGCCATGCGTGAGCGAGGATAAGAATGTTCAGTGACAGGATAGAGCGTCCGTCACTGGCTGACACCGTTCGATAGAACGAGACGACGCTCCTATCTTGTCACTTATCGCGTGATAAGGCCGACCATGATACGTGGTCTGGTCACAGTTGTAATATAGCTTTAAGGCGCCGTAGGTTCAGCGAAGTTAAGAGAACAACGTTTTTGAAACAATATAATGCGTACAGACGCAAAAAAGCCGCATTCATATTTTTATGAAACCATATTATTATAAACAGTTATAATAATATGGTTTCATAAAAATATGAATGAGGCTTTTTTGCAGCGAGATCAGTGATTCGAAACATGATTAAGCAAATTTCGCTCGATAGAAAAAAAATCACGAACATAGGTCTAAAATAAATAAAATACACGGAAACGATAACGCAGGTTAAGCAAAGATGGCAGCGGTCAGTCTTTGGATGCTGACCGCCTGATGTTTGAGTGGTTAATATAAATGAGCGGCTTAAGAACTAACAGTCGAGTTGCCCACTCACTTGACAAAGGGGGGACTGTTATTCGCGTCCGCAGGAGCTACCTACCACAACCCTGCACGTGTCCCCTGGGTGGTACTAAACAGTGACAAACTTTAAAGGCCAATATAATGTATGCCATACGATAAAATAAATTATTGGTATGAAAGTTCTCAACGGACTATAAGTTAGTTACTACCTACTCTAGTTGAGAGACTGCTTTAGCTAATACATTATTTACTGTGCTCGAACTTTCTTCATACATCTTAGTCAAACAACCACTTAAGTACTATATAGCCCTACACTGAACACCCTGTATAGATATAAATCATGTACCGGCCCTTGTTAGATGGTTAATGCAGATTTCCTGCGTCGATAAATCGGTGTATACAAGACCGCTGCTCGGCTTTGCTTGCTAACGGCGATTTCACTACGCACGGAGAGAATACAGGGTGTGTTAGGTAATTGACGGATAATTGACGTTTTATTTTTCTAAGACAAAGGTTTTTCTTATAAAGGTATGTGGGCCTGTATCCTATAAAGGTTCTCTGTATTCTGTTTGAAAAGAGGACACTAATAGTCGTATTTATTATGAATGTAGCTATTCGTTGGCTCGGGCTTTTAAAAAAAAAGTGCATCTATACACGATGATTTTTAATCCGTGATCAAGAGTCGAAAAATATTATATTATAATAACGTAGAAACT
The DNA here is from genome assembly GCA_947578815.1 of Epinotia ramella. Classification (NCBI taxonomy): domain Eukaryota; kingdom Metazoa; phylum Arthropoda; class Insecta; order Lepidoptera; family Tortricidae; genus Epinotia; species Epinotia ramella. The sequence continues at coordinate 4,263,431 of OX388227.1, read as the reverse complement.
GCCCGAATAGTGTATTTCAGCTACTTCCACAGCGTAATGGCATATGGAATTTTACTTTGGGGCAAAGCTGCTGATATTACAAACCATCTTCGATTTGCAAAAACGAGCAATACGGTCAATATACAATATGGGCTCACGTGTATCACTGAGAGAACACTTCAAAAACATAAATATATTAACAATGGCATCACAGTAAATTTATGATACTATTATGTATGCTCTTAAAAATGTAGACACGTTCCGTAAAATGCATAGTGCGAGACATAAACACAAAATTGCAATAACCAAGTTTCGAGTCAGGAAAGTCAGTAAATCCTTTTTGGGTCAATGCATTCATTTCTATAATACACTACCAGAGGAAGCACTAAAGTTACCCTTTCCTAAAGTAAAAATATATTTAAAGACTTTTCTACTGAAAATGGCATATTAGACCGTTGAAGAGTTTTTAAATGATGAAGATGACTGACCTCTATAGGGCTACATAAAGACCTTAATAATAATTGAAACAGACATACATTGAATTACTTAGAATTAGGTGACATGAATTATTTTAGTTATTTTCATTAGGAAATGTGTAAGTATGTGTGTTTGTATAACAGAATGGTAATATTGCGGATAGATACAATGTAATCTATGACGATGCAAAAGTGATTGTGAAATCCTACTTGAATAAATGATTTTTATCTTTATCTTTATTGATAAACAGCCAAAACGGAACTGATTTCAATGGATGAGGTGCAATTCTCAACTCATGCAATTAAAGCACAGTTATTAATTAAAATGAATGATATCGATTATGTTAACACTACTATGCACTGAATGTTTGGTCACCCTACATTTCTTGAAATTAAGTCAGTAGATAGGTACGTCAAACGCACATACGTAAATTTTTTGCAAACTACCGTTAGGGTGACAATGGTTTTGAATTATAAAGTGATTCCTTTTACTTTTTATTCAGAAAAAAAAGAACGTCTGTTTTAGGTAACTTCGAGTTAATCGTGTTTGGTATCAATTACAGAATTGGAAAAAATTACACCTGATCACGAATTAAAAATCGTCGTGTATATTTATATTTATTTTGGTCTCGTGCGATACAGGAAATAGAAATAGAAAAAAATATTGTACAAAAACCGTTCCAACAGTTTATACCCTTTTCGGGCACAAAATTTTATAATCTTAACTTAGGTAGGTACAATTAATAAAAATGCCTACATTATTTACTTAAACTACGTACTTGTGTATTGAATGACCTTTTTTTATTCATATCGAAGCGATATTTTACATAAGTAATATAATTTGGGTTTTTTTTTCTGGTAGTATAACGATTATTTTTCAACTAAGTATTCTGTAGCCTAGCTTTTGACGAGTTCCTCCAATAAATTGTAGATTGTGTCTCGAGGGCGCAAGATTATATATTTATTTACGGCGAGGGCGGTATATTGAACCCTGCATAAAGCGAAAGATTCAAGTGTTTACGCCCAAGATGGAAATTATTTAGCTACCGAGTATTGAACATACTGATCACACCTATGAGGGCAACAATGACCATTTACTCGAAAAACGGTGCGAGAAAACATTTTTTACTTGTACAGTCGACTACAAAGAGATGTATCCACTTTTAGACCTTATTATAAAGCAATAAGGTGAAAATGTGGATACATCTCTTTGTAGTCGACTGTACACTGAATAAAAAAAAAGAAAAAAGGAAAAGAAAAAGGGGAAGGCCAAGAATATATTTACATGGAGCAAATAAAATAAAAAATAAACGCTTCATCGTATAGAGAAATAATAACTACAACTTGGAAAAGTTGAAAAACCCCTGACATTTTCATATCAAAGTCCAATATCTCAAAAACGGCTGAACAGATTTTCATGAAACATGGCTAAGAACACTCGGGATAAAAGCCGAGTTGAAAGCTAGCTTGAGACTATTCGAGTTGGCCTAATTGCATCGAAGTTGTCCATTCGAAAAGCAACTCTGCTTCCATGGTAGAAGATCCAAATTTCAATGACAATTTTATACAAAGTCGGCTACGTTAAATAATCTCGTCTATATATCAATATATCTCAAGCTAGCTTTCAAACCGCATTCAAATCGGTCTATCCGTTTGGGAGCTACGATACCACACACAGATACACAGATACTTTAAACTTATAACACGCCCTCTCTTTGCGTCGGGGGTTAAAAAGAAAGGCGGAATGTACAATAAGTTGGAAATTATGACATGGAAAAACCGCATTCAAATCGGTCTATCCGTTTGGGAGCTACGATACCACACACAGATACACAGATACTTTAAACTTATAACACGCCCTCTCTTTGCGTCGGGGGTTAAAAAGAAAGGCGGAATGTACAATAAGTTGGAAATTACTCCACCGGCAAGAGGCTAGCCCTTAAATAAGAAGAGAGACCGAGTGAGACGCGTCTATAAGGAAGAAATAAAAGGAATAATAATCAATAACCATGCGCGTGCACAGTGCCACAGAACCCATTTCATTTTGATATATAGACGAGATTATTTAACGTAGCCGACTTTGTATAAAATTGTCATTGAAATTTGGATCTTCTACCATGGAAGCAGAGTTGCTTTTCGAATGGACAACTTCGATGCAATTAGGCCAACTCGAATAGTCTCAAGCTAGCTTTCCCGAACGTTAAAGTCCAATTGTAATCGACCCATAAACTAGTCGAGATGAGGTTTACAGTCGTAACATGATATTACAATATGTTTAACATTTAACTGTGTGCAAAGGCATGGTAGAACGAGCGAGCGAAGCGAAACAAGTTTTGTAGCTTGGGCGGAAATTCTTTCATACGGTCTGTCTGTCGGACTGTTTTTGCAATGAATTTTATATTATTTTCGTCTTATTTTTTTTAACAACTAGTACCAATTTTACGTGCACGTTGTAACAATTTTAGTAACTCCTCACCCATATTCATAAAACTTAAAATGTCTCTGCTAAATAAAATGTGCTTTGTCCCTTACGAACACAAATTGTCAAAGTGACAGATAGGGACAAACGATTTTTAACGCCATTTTAGTTCAAACAGGCTTATGAATGAATAATTTATTTCAGACGTATGTCCATATGGGCTAGTATACATTGTGAACTTATGCTATTGTTAGTACATTCAAATATAATGTCGGAATTTAATATTAATATTAAATTAATAAATTAATTATTTTATTTAATATTTGTGTGATGAGCATGAATATTTGTTTCTGAGTCATGGATGTTTTCTATGTATTTAAGTATTTCTATCAATACAACGTGTCAATAAAATAACGCAAAACCTGAAAACCGTTTGTTCAGAATCGAGCATAGAATGGGAAAAAAATAAAAAAATCAAACTTTTGACAAGATTTATTTTTTACATTTGTATGGAGTGTTGGCCGACTGGGGCGACCTGCTCCATACAAATGTAAAAAATAAATCGCGTCAAAAAATTTTTTTTTTATTTTTTTCGCATTCTACTCTCGATTCTGAACAAACGGTTTTCAGGTTTTGCGTTATTTTATTAACACGTTGTATATATCGTCGTCTAGTACCCATAACACAAGCCTTATTGAGCTTACTATGGGACTAGGTCGATTTGTGTAAGATTGTCCCCTAATATTTATTTATTTATTTAATAAAATAAAACATAAAAATAAAACATGAAATTCACCTATTTAGGGCTGGGATCTCGCATGAAGTCTGATGCATAGCCTGGTAAGTGGAGAGTCTGGCCGGTTTGACAATGCGTTAAGGACGCCATTCGAACTGCCCCGCGCCCTGCGCACCAGCGAGGCAACGCGCTTACGCACGATGGCGTGAAAGCGTACGCGCCTCCGCAAACATGGCCGATACGCTACAGTAACGTATACTTAAGTATATGACGTTTATGAATAAGGCCGTAAATTTCTGAGGAGGAACTTGCTTTTAGAATAAGTGTAAAAAAAAGATGTAAAAGAATAATATGATTTGATGACAAAATTATAAAATGAATTGCACTCTATTATAATGTGTTTATTAACGATTTCACAACATAAATCATGGCATCTAATATAAAGTTTTATTTTTATGTAGACTGACTTCGAAAATATTTTAACATATGACGACTCCATGGATCCCAGAACCACGGTGTCCACGGTATGCTACCAAAAGTCCCAAGCCTATTACCTAACCACCTTAGATATTTTTTTGTGGCTGTTAAACCCACATTTTAATATAACATGTAAAACTGTTATATGTACATATACAACGTGTTAATAAAATAACGCAAAACCTGAAAACTGTTTGTTCAGAATCGAGAGTAGAATGCAAAAAAAATAAAAATAAAATTTTTTGACGAGATTTATTTTTTACATTTGTATGGAGCTGGTCGCCCCAGTCGGCCAACACTCCATACAAATGTAAAAAATAAATCTTGTCAAAAAAATTTATTTTTATTTTTTTCGCATTCTATGCTCGATTCTGAACAAACTGTTTTCAGGTTTTGCGTTATTTTATTAACACTTTGTATATACATATTACATACATTATAATGCCGGCTGTACTCATTGGAACAACGTCTACCACGAACTTCGAAAGTCGAAGTTCGCGTATTTCCACTTCTATCGCGCTCCCTCAATCGAGTGACAGGGATGCATGTATTACGAACTTCGACTTTCGAAGTTCGTGGTAGCGCCGCAGCTATGTTAACGAAAGAGATCGAATTATAGCCCTCTCCCTCTAACACATAGCTGCCTTCTGCTCACGCGCCAACGTTGGCCCAGCGTGTACAGCAGGCTTAAGCTGGAGAAAGAATCAAATGAAGAGGTTTTGTTTGGTAGGAGATAACCGACCGTAGTTAACGAGTATTATGTAAGTGGCAACAAGCTGCGGTTTTCTTATTCACCAGGCAGGCGGGCAGGGTGCCTGTTAGACGCCGACGAAGTATTAGAAAATAATGCGCTGAAAAAAGGGTGCCTTTTTCTCACGTTATCCACGTTAATCCCCTAGCCTGATCCCCCAGGGGAATTAGCGGCAATTATTTTATATTCAACTAGGAAAAAATGATAATGTTCGGTTATGGCGCTTCGCCGGACGCTACCGCGTCACGCTCGCTTCGCTCGCTCGGCTAGCGCGCTGTAGGGTCGCAGTTCAACTAACAACCTAACCGTTTTTTTCCCCTGGGGGATCAGGCTAGGGGATTAACGTGGACAACAGCCTTTTTCTCTAGCTCGACACAAATGGACTCCGTAAGCCTAAATGGAGGCCCTGTAAATGTACATACTTTGTAAATGGTAACAATAGTTATTTACGATACAAGTGCCGAAAATAGGAAATTCGCAACGAGTGGTGATAAATTAAAACACGACCGAAGGGAGTGTTTTAAATCGACACGAGTTGCGAATTACCTATTCGCACGTGTATCGTACAACGTTTTACTGTACATATGGCTCTTTAAAGTTTCGACATATGCACGAAAAGTGCTCTTTTCCGCACTAGTGCGGGAAAGTAGGACCATATGTACTGTAAAGGTTTTATTTATCTGTTTTTTGGCTCATAAGCATAGATTACTCACCAGGGGGCCGGCCGCGTCTCCTAGGGGTAGGGGGTCGTTTGAGACTCAGGTCCACCGGCTCCATTTGCACCGGGGGGCCGCAAGCCTGCAACAACATTATTATCATCAGCATCTTTTTTTTTTATGGTAAAAAATTACATTATCATTGTCAATATCATCAACATTAGATACTTTATTATGTTCCGGTAAGCCAGGAGACAATAGGTACACTTTGTTATAAAAACGATTATAATTAAGTACTGAAAAAAAGCGGCCAAGTGCGTGTCGGACCACGCACAACAAAGGGTTCCGTGCTTATTAAAAAGGTCGTATCGTTACTGAAATCTTATGGCACTTACGTCCTTTTCTTTGAGGAAGGCAGTTTTTTAGGAATATCTCAAAAACCTTTGAACTTATCTTGTTCAAAACAATTTTCGCTGAAAGAATTTAATAAGCCATGTCCATGATTTTTTTCATATTTTTAAAATACACGGTTAAAAAATTAGAGGGGGGGGGGGACACAATTTTAGTGACTTTCGGGGCAATTATCTCCGGCTCTATTCACTTAATCAAAAAAAATGCTGAGAAACCTTATATTTATTTTGAAAGGCCTATCGATTGATGTGCCACACGTGAACTTGCAATGAAAAAAAAAATTGCCCTTCAGTTTTATGTATGGAGTAGTCCACCTCTAAAAAAAATTTATAGTTTTAGTAATTTAATTACAAAACTATGTAGCGGCTAACAAAATACTGTTCAAAACAATTTTCGCTGAAAGAATTTAATAAGCCATGTCCATGATTTTTTTCATATTTTTAAAATACACGGTTAAAAAATTAGAGGGGGGGGGACACAATTTTAGTGACTTTCGGGGCAATTATCTCCGGCTCTATTCACTTAATCAAAAAAAATGCTGAGAAACCTTATATTTATTTTGAAAGGCCTATCGATTGATGTGCCACACGTGAACTTGCAATGAAAAAAAAAATTGCCCTTCAGTTTTATGTATGGAGTAGTCCACCTCTAAAAAAAATTTATAGTTTTAGTAATTTAATTACAAAACTATGTAGCGGCTAACAAAATACACCTATCCTCAAAATTTTATTCAAATACACCTTATAGTTTTCGAGTAAAATGCCTGTGACATACGGACAGACAGACATACAGACATGACGAATCCATAAGGGTTCCGTTTTTTGCCATTTGGCTACGGAACCCTAAAAATGGTAACAAAATAGGAACTATTAGCAGCATAAAGCATAATTGACCGCACTCTTGGTTCTACTTTGGTGCACGGTCATTGAGCGCCCAATGCTTGGAGCGCCTAGATATTAATGACCAGCGCTGTCAGACCGCCGTAGTCGCTTTCCGCTACATACGAGGAAAACCACGGGATCGGCTACGAGCGTAGCGCGTAGCGATTCTGGGCAATGAATGTGTTAAGGCACCGTAGGTTCAGCGAAGTTAAGCGAACAGAGTTTTTGAAACAATATAATGCGTCTGTTTATAAATAATCTTGAGGCTTTTCTGCAGCGAGATCAGTGATTCGAAACATGATTAAGCAATTTTCGCTCGATACAAAAAAATCACGAACATAGGTCTAAAATACACTGAAAATATTCGTAACAAATGATGCACAAAAGCTAAACATATTAAAATTGCTTCTAAAAATCGGTAATATCAAGTTTGAGAGAACTCAATGATTACTTTTTTATTTATTTGTACGGCCAAAAAATTAAAATTAAAAAACATGATATCCGCGCTTCCGAGCACGCACTTCCATCTCGCTCACGCTTATGCTCAGTGAAAGGGAGAGAAGACCATGAACCTACGGCGCCTTACTTCTTACCTTCGAGGCGCTTGAAATCAAGCGTAGATAGTCTGCATCTAATCAGGCTTATCCCACTGTCATTTAGGTCTAGCGCGTGACGTTTCATATATACGTTCCATTGTACGTAAGTTCTAGCCTGCCGATCGAGATGGTTTGTAATGTAATGAGCAGCTTATAGGCGTGGCTCAGATGTGACATGGGTCGACGGTTCTTCAGCAGGGTGTTGTCACCCTTTTTGAAGAAACCTCTGTTCCTTGCCTTTGGCGTTCTCCCTCCCAGTAAGACGAATAGAGGTATTTTTGGGATTGTAATGACGAGTATACCTCTAAAGTTTGTTTAATAAGGCGTCTCTATTGTAATTATTCAAACAGATCATACTTTAACTTGAAACTAGTATAAGAGTTTCAAGTTAAGTACAGCATTTTGCTAAAATGGGGATAGATGTAATCCCATTGCATAAGATGAACTGTTTTAGGTACTACTTATTAGTCAGTGTATTTTTTTATTTAATCCTGACTGCATTTAATATTTTGATTATCATATCATAATGTTATTTCCAAAATAGATGATAGGAATTGAAATTATTATAATTTTAGATGTTCAGTTATGTGGTAGGTCCCTTGTTCTGTGGGTAGGTCCATCAACAACCCTACCTCACTCTACGATTCTCTATTGCCAAAAAAATTACAGCTAACGTCACCCATCACTTAGGCAGTGGACTTTCTGTACCTTTACCTAGTACAATTTTTATTATTTTGTCCTCTCAAGCTTATCCGAAATTACATATTTAAAAACCGGCCAAGTGCGTGTCGGGCCACGCGCAGTGCAGGGTTCCGTAGTTGCCCGTCTGTCACAGAATGCGGACTTAAAAGGAGCTTTTGGGGTTTTTATTCACACACACACACACACACACACACACACACACACACACACACACACACACACACACACACACACACACACACACACACACACACACACACACACACACACACACACACACACACACACTGGCAGAACACCTACCTGCAAAATATATAATATAATTATAGTAATGTATACCCGTTTGTTAGCCCTGCACGAAGACATGTTAACTAGTATTGTAAGCTTGCACTCTAATGGGTCCTGTAACACAGGGAGTCCTAGCTCAGGACCCATTGACAATTGTATTCCGTGTAACGTGTTTTTGTGAAATAAATATTTCTTATTCTTATTCTTATTCTTATTATAGCTTATTTTTATTTATTTTCAATTTATTACAAGACAACTATGAGGTACACTGGTGTTAATTATTCTTAGTCTAGGTTAGTACTTCATGGTAAAAAGGGATTTGGTGCGGTCGGTAAGTATTTTTGTCAAGGGACAATCAAACTTACCAGCTATCATTTTCAGGATGATGTTGCTGCTCCCGCGCATTCTATTTAGGAGAGAGGCAGACTTTTTGCGCCAAACGGCGTCAAAGCCGTCTGTACGCGCCTCGGCAAACATAAATGACGCACTGCAGAAGCGCGGCAGCCGCAACAGCGCCCTAAAGGCATTATTAAATTGGATGCGCAGAGCATTGTATGCCTTTTGGGTATATTTGAACCACAGACTTGCCGAGTACAGTGATGTGCAATACGCTTTGAACAGCGTTATTTTCACCGTATCTGTACATCGAGCAAATCTGCGGGCCAACATGTTCGCCCGGACTGACAACGCTCTGCGCTCTGCGCTCAGCTTACCCTCGTAAATAATCGTAAATATTAGATACCTACTATAAGGGGGCATGTCGCAGGGCAGCGGCGCTACCACGAACTTCGAAAGTCGAAGTTCGGGTATTTCCATCTCTATCGCACTCCCGTAATCGAGTGACAGGGATGCATGTATGACGAATTTCGACTTTCGAAGTTCGTGGTAGCGCCGCTGGTCTTTTGCGCGCTCGCCGCGGGCAAGAAGCACCGTGCCGTGAAAAAGCAACTCTACCGTGCACGGTAAAAGGTTCAAATTCCAATGACAATGTATATGCACCCGGAATTAAGTGCATTTCTTACCAGTTCATTAGTTATGTCTGCTACTCGTTAACTAGTTATGTCTACTTAACTGTGATAGTTTTTCTTTTAAATTCATTATATGTAATACTGCCACGAATTTTTTCACATCCCCAGTAGTAGCCATTTAGCCGGCAGGGGGAGGGGGGGGACACATGACTCGAACAAAAATTAGGGCTTTAAATCCCATTATCTCGAAAACGCATAACTGAGTTGAAAAATAGTTGTAGAAAACCCATAATATTTTTGAACAAGCTATCCAACGATAGGTTTAACGAGAAAAAAAAATACATCACCAATTTACATGTAGGGGAGGTACCCTAAAAAAATTTTTTTTTTTCAGGATTTTATTCTACTGTTTTGTCGGCGTAATTGGTTTATATACCCACGCCGAATTGCAGTTTTCTAGTTGTAAGGGTTACTGAGCTAAGCCAAAGACGGACAGACAGACAGACAGACGGACGGACAGACATGGCGAAACTATAAGGGTTCCTTGTTGACTACGGAATCCTAAAAATCACCACTTAACACCTTAATGCTGGTTAATGTGCAATTGTATAAACTGAACTGACACCTTCCGTACATGTATCATGTAACACATCAATCACAGCTGACATTGATGGTTGAGCAACATTAAAAGCGTGTATTGGTGGCACATTGGATTACAAACATACGTATCCATTTTTTCGCCTAAATGCGATCTAAGGGCATGATCACTTTTCGTTGTAAGTTTTAGGCGATTCTCCCACTGAATCTCCATTTCAAGAATCCTAATTCAAGAATCTCAATTTATATAGAAAACACGCCTAGTATAGGTACAACACAGTGCCGACGCGGCACCGCGCGTGTAAAAATCTGTCGCTCCGCGCACCGCGGCGGGACGCGGTGCAGTGGGAAAATCGCCTTACGTATCACAATTTGACGAGATAGAATATCAGTCTCTTTCTAATTAGAATGGTTAGAAAGAGACAGCCTGCGAGCCGTCCTGTAATAGCCGTGCTGATGAAGAAAAGTGGCCCAATTTTTATTCCACTACGTCACTTTATCCATAAATGTTGTATGGACCGGCGCGTCACTAGAAACCTAAAAATAATGGAAAATTAGGGCCAGATTATTTCTGTATCAGAATCAATATCGAAACATTCAGCAGGAAAAAATAAACATTATTTTCTAAATTCTGGGAAAAATGTAAAACTTACAACGCCAATACAGAATTTTCCACGACATTGCGCGAATTGCGGCGCGGCAAGCGTGTTATCTGTTCATTGCGCCGTCGAGACGCGCAACGCACTGTGGTTAGTAAGGATCACACGCAATGTATTAGAAAAACCGCTGCCTACGCCGCCAGCGGCGGCACGCAATGTCGTACTCGGAGCCGTGTACAAAGTTCGCCGGACAGAGCTGCGGTGCACCGTGCGGAATTTATATACAATATATACCTAGTACTGAAATACAACGTTGCGAACCGTCGCTCCGCACGCCGCAGCGGCAGCGGTGTGATGACCGCCTAACTATTTAAAAACACATTACACACGTCATACAGTGTAGGTATTTGTTGGCTTTTCCGGAAATATTTAGCGGTTAATAGTGCTTAATGGTTGCGATTATGATTTGTTAATTTTAGGATACGGTGTGAAAGAGAACCCTGTTACAAAAGAGTAATGACTGAGAAATGAGATATGTAGTATGGGACTACTTAAGAGCATGAATTGATAAATTCTGAGGTTTTTAAACTTTTTAACATAATAATATAGGTACTTAACTAAATATATCCTAATAATATTATAAATGCGAAAGTTTAGATGTTTAGATGTTTGGATGTTTGTTACTCAATCACGCTTAAACGGCTTAACCGATTTGGATGAAATTTTGCACGAAAATAGTTTACAGCCTGGATTAAAATATAGGATAGTTTTTATCCCGGGTCCACGGAGAAGAAGTCGCGGGCGGAAGCTAGTTGATAATAAAAAAAGAAATGCCTCCCAAGTCCCCGTCGTTGGCTATGGTGCCCAGAAGCCTGGCAGCGGTGCCTCTTTGGATTGTTAAGCTAATCCTTTGGCCAAAATAGATGCCAGGTCTCTCTGGTCACCGGATATTTGAATGAGCCGCTCCGAAAGTTCCTTCAAGCCCGGTCCCCACGGCGCCAGGGTTTCCACCCGTGCCGAGGAAAGCATATTTGCGCCTCTTGTGTCGCTCTGCCGTGCTGGCCGCAGCTCCGGCTTTGGAGGAGGTCGCTTGGAGATGTGATAATGGGGCTAGCGCATCAACGCAGTTACACTTTTGTTGTTAGTTCAGAACCTTCGATATTTTACAGTTATCTCTTAACAATCCGTAGTCAACAGGTGCTTCGGCTATCAGAGACAAAAACTCATTAAAATACTACTTCCTGCAAAACATATCCTCATGATTATTGATAAAAATCGTTTAAATCGCATAAAACACGAATAATCGTGCTGATTTGTATTATTTATAAAACGCTAAAACATGCAATAATGCTTGTCATTACGGCCTGCCCGTGCAAAAAAGGTCTCATTTTATGCTAAGCCGCCAGATACGGTATTGTGCAATGCATATTCATAGTCGCATGTCGTCCGATAACGAAATAGCTCTGCCTTTATAATGAACCCAATGCCAGTGGCTTTATGATTGATTTTAGATCTTTTCTCTCCAGGGTTGCAATTGAGTGTGAAGAAGAGTCTTTTATCAGCTACGAGATATTCACTTTATACATATGTATGTTTTTTTGTGAATAATGCGTTTTCAACAGTTTCTGCGGTTACCTAAAAACGCATCCATTAGTACACCAATTTGATGCCATATAGGGTTTGTTGGAATAAATGTGGCAAAAACAATAGTCTTGATCCGTGACGGTAACAGGTGCAGTCACGCGCAATAATATGTATCCGTTTCGGTAACTTGTAAATGGGTTAGCCATAGAGCATTAACGTATCTAAGTATTTGGCGATTTTGGCGAATGCCAACACATTCACTGCCAAGAACAGCTACGCGTGTAGCCGATTCCGTGCTTTTCCCGCTAAGTAGCGGAAAGAGCCACCGGCGTAGGCGCCCGCTAGGCAGGTTCCTGGCCGTGAAAGTGTTGACAATGCTGTATTGTAATTGATAGTGATAGTTAAACCAGCAACTGTTTATGAAACGTCAAAAACGCTGTTTTAGTTTGGAGATTTATAGGGAAATACAGACTAGTGACGTCACAATATTCTATCAAACAAATTTTAAATCCTTCGAAATAGTAGAAATAAGTTGCAGCTTCGGTGCTTTTTCTCCGCGTAATTTGGAATGTTTCGTTTGTTATTTGGTAATGTAAAAATAATTTATTTTGAAAACTGTTGTCAAATACCGGTACATATATACTAATTTATTGCTTATTCAAGTAGTACATACAATGTGGTCGGGAGGAGTCTATAATACTTAGCAGATTGCGTCTCAAGAGAGCAAACTGATATAATTACAGCGAGAGCGGTACTTTGAATCCTGATAAGCGAAAGATTTTGCAATACTCCTACCTCGCGATCGGGGTTCTAAAATATAATCTTGAGCGTAGCGAGGGATTCAAGTGTTTACGCCCAAGACGGAAACAATTCTGGTACAGTGGCACTTTTTAAAAATAAACACGGAATAACAGGAAAGACAAATACAACGTTGATCCCTCATTTGAAGGCAACAGTTAGTATTTTCTGAATAGCAGGAGTATGTTTTTTTTATTGCAATATATGAACTGAAAAGGTATACTCGTACATTTATAAGTACATATTATTATGTTTACTCGTGGATGTGGTGTCATAAGGTTACATAATAGGCAGGAACTATAATAAAAAAAATTGCACACGGTTTGTTTCCCGCAAATCGTGTAATAACCTATAAATGAGTGATTAAGTATAGGCATGTTCGTGTGTGGGCCAAGCGTGCTAAATTGAGGTCGTATGGTCCTAGTGTTAGCGGATACTTAATTTTATTAAAAAAAATAGTCAAAGCTTGTGCCAACGCTATTGTATCAACAGGATCGGACTGGATAGAGAAATCAAAGATCTGTCTGGACAATTAGCCGTCGCAATTTTTCTACCTTTGCAATTTCAGCTCGTAATGTATTTCAATTACAATACGAATACTAGTAATTTATAATACTTAGAGCTTCTGCTTGGAACTCGTTTACATTGTATGTCGATACAAACTTTCACCCCCCAATTCAACCCCTCAGGAAAATCTATCTCGACACCAAATTTCATTTCTATCGGATTAGCGGTCTAAGCGTGAAGAGGTATCAGATAGGATATTCACCTACTACTCGTATGAATCGTACTGGTTAAATCTGATTTCCGCTACCCTAAGTTTGTCTGGAAGAGATCGCTCTCTAGCAAAAACCGCCTGTTGTTTTCTTTACCTCTACTTGTATTGCTTATGTGCTGTACGGTGTTATTTTACTTAGGTGCGCAATAAAGAGTAATTGTATTGTTTAGTTAGTCGCATAATTATGATGAGTGAACACGTTAATTTACGTTGTGAATAGGATGTAAGCTGATACACCGATAATTTCCGTCTGGCATTTTATTTGGATCGCACTGGCGTGCTCGAAGAGAGGCTTATCCTCAGCAGTGGGCGATTACAGGCGGATGATAATGAAAATGATGATGACTGAGAAGCCGCTGAAGACGCAACCGACCCTATACGACGTGAGGTCCTTATAACGATCCTTATTCGCTTATTAGTGCTGAGGGAACGTACCCATACTACGTGACCCGTTCAGGGTGGGAGGGGGTCTTACAAATAACACGCTTGGTCACAGGGGCAAGGCTTAGGTTTTCATCACAATATCATCTAGGGAAATCTCGCGCTTTTTTGAGGTATAAAGATGAGCCAATTTCTTTTTTTTACTTTCTGTTTGCAAAAAATGGTCTAATACCAATTTTATGAAAACTAGGGTGGGGGGTTCTGGGCATATACTACGGGTGGTCACCGAGGGTGGGGGGAGGGCGAGATACAAACCCTTCTATCTCCATCGTCAGATCAGATCATTGGTGCCGTTGTATTTGTCTCCTGACTTCAATATGTATAGGTTTACAAAATTGATGGATTGGACTGGCATGACATTGTCACCTTCTGGCTCCATTATCATCATATCAACTTGATCGAACCAAATTATTATAAACAAAAATATACATAATTATGTATCTTTCGATTTGAAACTGCAAATATGTACAGACAGCATCATATAGTTAGTAGCAGCCAAAGTAGCCAAATATATCGGAACACGTCTTTATTACTATAGGAATAAGGAAGTGTTACGATATATTTGGCTACTTTAGCTGCTACTAACTATGTGATGCCGACTGTATGTAGGTATTTATACCTACTTACATATTTGCAGTTTCAAATCGATCCGACTATTGGAAGTGGGAGAAAATCGTCTTTCAAGATTTGATTGAATTGTACATACCTAATTTTATGTCCTTTTGTGTCGCCGCTATGTTGCCTGAATTCCAAGGCCTATCATACAAATATTTTATAACCTATTAAGTTATAACTTATAGGTGAACATCCCGCAAATCGTGTAACCCAAAAACGACTCGCAAACGAGCTTGTGTGTGGGCCAAGCGCATACAACACAGTTATTAGAAGTAGTCGCGTGTGGCGCCAATGCTAGCGGGAAATAGAACGGATCGCACGCACCAAAGCTTAATAAATCACTGCCAAGAATCGCTTCGCTCGTAGCCGATTCCATGGTTTTCCCCGTATGTAGCGAAAAGTGACTATGGCGTCGGCACTGGCCAGGCGGGTTCCTGGCAGTGAGGTTAAAATACGCTGGAGCTGCGTTACACAATTATAACAGAGGTAGTTGAAACCAACAACTTTGTGCTTACTAGAAATGCAGGGAATTATATCGGTATTCATAAAAAATAAGTAAAAATATCTTAGTGTGTACAACTTACTCAAAAATATGTCCCATCGCTCTTATGTCAGCGGATTAAGGTTTCGGTATATTTATGAGAGGATAAAATCGATACATATTTTTGTACTTGACGGTATAATAACCGTATTATGTAGTAGTAGGTATTGGTAATCACGCTGTCATATTAGACAAGTCAGTTAGAATTACACAAATATTAAATACGAAGCGAGATACCGAAGTTTGCATAAAAATAATACCCTGTCCTAGCAATAGCTAAAAGTGGACCGCACCAGCGGTCCTCCTGGCTGGTGCTGGTGGTTCATTCTGTGTTACCTCTTCTGAAACTGAACGGGATAGACCTGAAGTCAGCTCCAGTGATTGACACTCGCTTACACTGACGCCCTACACAATCGTCTCGCAACATCAACTAGTTACGCAACCAGCGTGCCGTGCCACGCCCGTCAAGATATTTGTGCCATCTTCAACTGCACTTCTAACTTGTGACTCTTTGCATCCCTCTCTGATTAGCATAGTATGAGAGAGACCACATAAGTTGGCGTGGATATTGTTGCTTGGTGGAGCTGGAGACGCTGGAACAATACTTACTGTTTGGGAAACTAACCCGCAGTTTTATAAAGATCTTATATTGGTCAGTAATGTCAAAAAAATTACAAAATATGGATTGACATTTGGAGAAAGTAACCTGTAATGGCGGAAAGTACCTTCGGGAGTAATAACTTGGTGACACAATACAATACAAATATACTTGGTACTGTTGGGTGTTAGCACCTTAATGGCTCAAGCTCTAAGCTGCAGCTATAGCCTTCCTAGAACTGCAGACGTTTAGTCTTAGCTTAAGGCGGGTAGCTCCGACCACACTTTACTGAGCAGGTGGCATTGACCACTGCCATCTCACAAAATACTGTCAAACTTCTCATATACAGGGAGGAACATTTCCTTGGACTAAGCTGAAAGGACAGTGTTATATAAGTGACGTACAAACGATCTATTATAAATGTTAAGCTGGATTTAAAAGAAAAAAAAAAAAAACATAAAAATCGAAATATTTTATCTTAGTGACAACCCTAATACTATACATAGTTATTATTTTCATTTGAAATTGACACATGTCACAAGTCTCAAGAATCTTGCTGACTTCATTGAATCTGCTGGATAGGGTTGAAACATACAGTTTTTTTTCACCAAAGTTTAACAAGTTGTATCTCGGTAACCGTTAGAAATATTAATATGGTTACTAGGTGAGAAGTAAAGCACTAAACCTGATCTATATCCCATTTGCTTAAAAGTCCATCGATCTGTTCCACCCAGTATAAGCAGATTTCAACGCGCGAAGCTTACGTACTACCCGTAGGCTTGATAGGTTAAAGAGCCGCTAAGGGGTTGCACCAAACCGTCAGTAGAAGATCGTAAGCGGTGTTCGTTAAAATCTGAATGTATGGAAAGTTTGTCAGGTCTCTATGGGATGACAGCTGCCGGCGCCATATTTAACGTTGATCGGTAAGTTGGTGCAGCTTGGTGGAGGTGCTGGGATAGCCCCGAAGGTTTTTTTTTTAATTTGCTTCAACAACGTCCATAATTACAAATACCTTACAGACTAACATACATAATCAAGGATAGGACAAACGCCCGTCATTTTGAAAACTTAACCCTGTTCTGTACAGTAGAGACTTCCTTATATTAATAAAAAAAATTAGGTACTAAATAAGTGAAAATTTGGAAAAAATTGTGGTCATTCTTTTCCATTGGCGAAAGTGATTTATCGCCTTAATCATCGTCATTTGAATAATTTGTCACTGGAAACATATAAATTATGGTACTTAAAATAAATTTATAAAACATTCCTTTTGTCCTTTGTTTTGTATTGTCACGAATAAACTATTCTTATTCTTATTTAGTACCTAATTTTTTTTATTAATATAAGGAAGTCTCTACTGTACAGAACAGGGTTAAGTTTTCAAAATGACGGGCGTTTGTCCTATCCTTGTACATAATATACATATGGATATACAAAACTTATAATATACCACAATAACATGTTAAGACGGCGACGCGCGGCACATGTTCTGCGTGTCAAAAAGCCACCCTCGAAATCGCCGGAAAAATACACCCTACGGCCAGATCTCCTCCTTCACGAAGGTCGACGTAATTGAAACTCGCTTTGTGGCGGGACTCGAACCGCCCGACCCTTAGGGTAAACTTGGTCTTGAAGCGCAAGTACTCGACGGTTTTATCCACCCGCTCACACCGACGCCCCACGCTGCAATCTCACAACGTCAACCGCTCGTTGCGCAAGCGGCGTGCCGCCACGCCCGCCGAGATATTTGTGCCATCTTCAAACCCTTCTAACTGCAGTTGATATGCGAATAACTTGAAGGACTAGTACTAGACATTCGTACTTTCTCTTACTTAACCAGTTGAGGCAGTAACTTTTTCGAGAAGTACTACCCACCTATTACAGTTTTTATTTAGTTTCACCTGTCCCGTTGTCTGTTTGTCTGTAATCAAATCTTGCAAGTTAAATTTGACCCACTTCCCGGTGACCGATTGAGCTGCAATTTTGGATATAAGTATAGTTTGGATGACAATTAAATATTATGGTGCCATCGACCTGATCTGATGATGGAGACAAAAGGTGGCCATGGGAATTCAGTACTTAACCGACGTAACCCCGTCGAGTTTGGGCTCGTTAGAATCGTTTCAATGAGTAGTTGATGACAGTATACAGAAAAAAATACAGTCGGTAATGAAAGCTTGTATCAAAACTGAAATTTTTGACAGAACCTTACCTACTAATAGTATAAATGCGAAAGTTTGGATGTTTAGACGGTTGACACTCAGTCACGCTTAAACGGCTGATCCGATTTGAATGAAATTTTGCATGAAGATAGTTTATAGCGAGGATTAACATATAGGATAGTTTTTATCCCGGGTCCACGCAGACGAAGTCCCGGGCGGAAGCTAGTATACTTATAAAATTGAAATTGTAATAGTTTCAATTGACATATCGGTCTACGCTACGGGGTCATATGACATGAATGAATCAACCTTCCTTCTGTCACTAGCTGCCATGGTCTTTTTATTATGGCAGGAAAATCCTCCGCGCCACGGGGATAGCGCGGAGGTCATGTCGGATTGACATTGGCTGAAAACCCCCCGATGGTCTACCTCGACGTATTATGGACGGTTCTGGGATCTCCTACGGAACGCACCAGTGCCGCCCTAGCGTCATGTCTCTGTGGGTCTTTTTTTGTACGATTGCAGCCCCCAACCCAACTGAACCGTGTACCACACCGAGGACCCTTTAGGGTGAGGCCCGACGAGCGTAATTTTGCTCACAAATTTCGCTGGTCTGGCCTCACCCTTAGGCCAGATCGTGGCAGTTTCTCAATCATGCTCAGTAATTAACACCTTATGATCAGCTTATGACTGTTAAGCACAGCGTTACGGGCGGCACGACTTCAGAGGTCGGTAATGGGATTTATATAGGATATTGCCGGCGTGTTTGGAAATTGCTGGCGCGCTCACCACCCGCCCGCGGCGTCATCCGGGTCACCCCTCTGGCGCCAGGCGCGGCGACGTCGCACCGCATCACATCACCAGCAGTTTTTTTACAGAATTTTTGTATTTTACTGGGGATTTCTTATGCTACGCTAGCCTAGTGGTTCAGGCATGCGACTGTCAAGCGGCGGTCGTGGGTTCGAATCCCGGCTCGTATCAAGGATTTTTTCGGAACTTATCCTACGGAACATTTACCGTTAGCTTTTCGGTGAAGGAACATCGTGAGGAAACCGGTCTACTCCCAATAAGGTCTAGTTTTCCCCATGGGTTGGAAGATCACATGACAATCGCTTTTGTAAAACTAGTGCCTATGCCAAATCTTGGTATTAGGTGTCAAAGCGAATCCTGGGCTCCTTTAGGGCACAACCGGGAATAACGCTAGGAGGAGGATGACTGGGTTTCAAATTTCTGATCATTTTTTGAGAAAAGCACTATACGTACCTCAGCCGGAACTAGCGATTGCCTGCCCCGTATTACTATCCGGCCTCGCTACGCTTGGCTGTCTATATCGCACTCTGCAGGCAATCCCTTCCTTCCCGGCCATTGTATAGTAATGTACTATTATTGCACACCCCAAAAAATTACACAATACAGAACATAAAGCTTAGGGGTAAACAACAGGCGTTCCTATCGCTAAGACGCGATCTCTTCCAAACAACCAAGTATAGGGATAAGTTCGCCTTTGTACTTTGATCTATTGTGTGACACGTACATTCTTTAAGAGGCTCCCATACGCCAATGACCTTCGATCTGAATCCCTTAGTTTTCTAATGTTTTTTGTAGCTTATTATATTAACAACAACGGCTAGTATCCCATATTTACTTCAAACTTCATTGTTTTCGAGATATTTGGCATCAAAGTTGAACAATTTTAGGCCAAAAAACTGGTTTTGTGTTAATTGGTTTAAAATTAAAACCCTCTGCCAGTTTTTAGAGACGTCATAGACGAACCCAAATTTGTAGATTTCGTATATGTTAGATCTTTCACGTCAATAGAGATGCGAAATAAGTGTTTTTTTAGACAATGTTTAAAAAAATCATACAAAATTAAGTATTAATTTGTTTCAAAATCCGGTCTGTCAAAATGGAGATAAAAGATTGAAGAACCGATAGCCGTTTGATTTATGATTCTATCTGTAGTGCAAAAGTAGTAGATACGATTCAAAACTTGTCAAAAATCGATGAAAACCTCGGGTAGCACCTTAACCTGTTATTGTGTACGACATACATCGATCGGATCAGGATTCAGGGACACGGAGCTGATGCTCAATAGACGACTTCAAAAGCTCTTATTCCCTTTTAATAAAGACTTTTGACGTCTTCGTTTAGCCATCAGTTACTTTTGATGCTGACTGTACCAAAACTGGCTTCGTAGATAAAGTGGGACTGGGCTGGACATGTCTGCCGGGTGCACGCGGAGCGATGGGCCAAATTAGCCACCGCACAGCTTCCACAAGATGGCTTCCGAGGTAGAGGCACACCGAAAAGGAGATGGCGGGACGGCCTTTATACGTTTTGTACAGTTAGTGATGCCACGAATATTCGGCAACTATTCGGTATTCGGCCTATTCGGCCACTTTTTTGCTATTCGGTATTCGGCCGAATAGTGCGTACTATAAGACACACGTTATTTTACTCAAAATTATGTATTTATTTCCAAATTACAACATTTTACTACTTAAAATTAATCAGTGGTAAGTTGTGATGGATAAAAACGAGCTTTTCAGCATTTTTTGGTAGCAAACGATTGCGCTTTTCATCGTAAACGTTACCAGCCTCAGAAAATAACCTCTCACTATAAACGCTACTTCCAGGCGAAGAAAGATAAACTTTTGCAAATTTCGAAAGGTTTGGGTATTGCTTTTCGTTTGCTGACCACCAAGCATTCAGCGGCCGAATATTCGGCGCTTCGGCCGACAGCGTTGCCGAATATTCGGTATTCGGCCAATTCACTATTCGTGGCATCTCTAGTACAGATTGGCGAACATACATAGAACCTTTCACTATATCACGTTTGTATCGCTACAAACTCGCCGTGTGTCTCTCATAGGTGAAGAACGACAGATATAGAGTATACACTAGATAACTTAAACACCTCAATCTGCATGAAAACCGACCGTGTCACTTTTTTCTACCTACTGTGACGTCACACGGGCGAATTAGTGATGTGAATTCCCCGTTGTCCGCGCAAAATCGATTCTGCAATAACTGCAATAAGGCATTTTCTTAATATTCACGGACAACCGGCTACCACAACAGACGCGCGCGGAATGTCAGTCGGACGGCCAACTCGGAGACCGAGTTCGGACACGCGAAGTAGATGCATTTGCGTGATCTATGTTCTATATCTGTGTGAAGAACAGTAAAGTACATACATTAATAGCAACGCATAACCGCATACCGAGGCGTGGTCATTACATTACAACACGATGTGCGCAATTAGACGAACCACTCGACGGTCCCTTGCTGCATATGCACTCGTACAACATACATAGTACGTTAATGTAAAGTGCGTGGAATAGGCATGATGCCTCATGTTCAAATTGATAACGTAGTGACGCTAAACGAATAGAAAACCATCAAATTATCGTAATAAAGTATAAATTATAAAATATAATTAAAATCATAAAAAGATATAAACCTTGAAAGTTTAGAAAAAATATGCATTTTTTTTATTGTCCAAGAGTAAATTAAAAGCTACCAATAGAATCCTTACGCTTTTCTAGAAACAAAATTGTATGACAACTATGTACTTAAACGCAGTATTTCGCGACCGAAACAACAATTTACCTGATTTTCCATACTACGATTAGTACAAATATACAAATGTGACGTCACACTTGTATAGACACACAGTATGAAGCGTTTCGCGCTGCCGCCAGCGAGGTCAATCTTTATCTCAAATTTTTAGGTTTAATTGTAGTTGCTCCCATACAAACATTTGTTCCTCTCCAAAAACTGGTTCGAATGACGTCACAAAAAAATTTTAGTCATCATCCCTATTGTGCGTGATGCATTAAAATTTTATTAGACTAGTCTTTTACAAAGTTTCACCCCTATATCAACTCCTTGAGGATAAATGTGGGATATAAATTGACTGATTAACCTCGGAATTTAAAGTATTTATATCAAAACCATGTTGTCATGCATAGACTAGACACACAGATCGACTTCCACATATACCCTTACTATTAATTTATTCACTAGCTTCCGCTCGGGACTTCGTCTGAAAATTCATCCAAATCGGTTGAGCCGTTTCAGCGTGATTGAGTAACGAACATCCAAACTTTCGCATTTATAATATTAGTTATCATCAATATCATCATCATCCTCCTAGCGTTATTCCCGGTTGTGGCCCTAAAGGAGGCAGGGGTCCGCTTTGACACCTAATCCTATGATTTGGCATAGGCATTAGTTTTACGAACGCGACTGCCATCTGACCTTCCAACCCAGAGGGGAAACTAGACCTTATTGGGATTAGACCGGTTTCCTCATGATGTTTTCCTTCGCCGAAAAGCTAACGGTAAATGTTCCGTACATAAGTTCCGAGAAACTCATTGGTACGAACCGGGATTCGAACTCACGACCGCCGCTTGACAGCCGCATGCCTGAACCACTAGGCTAATGTAGCTATTTATAATATTAGCAGGATCTGAAAATACTATTATTAGAAACATTAGATACACTGCTTTTCGTTAGTCAGTCGTTAAAAAAGGCGTAAAGTTTTATTTAGACTTAGTGACTTTATTTGACGTAACGTTTGGGTAACGGATAATCTGACTGGAATTACTCAACCGTTTTAAAATAAATTGCCATTGATAAATGTATCGCTCCGAGCTGGATTCGAACCTGCGACATTCAAGCCCGTTGCTCTAGCCAACTAAGCTATCGGAAAAATCTGCTCAGTCGACAAATCTTTCAACCAAGCGACATCTACGTAGAACTCAGGCTTCTTAAGGCGCCGTAGGTTCATGGTCTTCTCTCCCTCTCACTGAGCATAAACGTGAGCGAGATGGAAGTGCGTGCTCGGAGGAGCGGATATCATGTTTTTTAATTTTAATTTTTTGGCAGTTTGAATAAATAAAAATGTAAACACTGATTTCTCTCAAACATGATATTGCCGATTTTTAAAAGCAATTTTCATATTTATAGCTTTTGTGCATAATTTGTTACGAATATTTTAAGTGTATTTAAAAGCTACGGTAGCCTAGTGGTTCAGGCATGCGGCTGTCAAGCGGCGGTCGTGGGTTCGAATCCCGGCTCGTACCAATGAGTTTTTCGGAACTTATGTACGGAATATTTACCGTTAGCTTTTCGGTGAAGGAAAACATCGTGAGGAAACCGGTCTAATCCCAATAAGGTCTAGTTTTCCCTCTGGGTTGGAAGGTCAGATGGCAGTCGCTTTCGTAAAACTAGCGCCATGCCAAATCTTGGGATTAGGTGTCAAAGCGGACCCCGAGCTCCTTTAGGGGCATAACCGGGAACAACGCTAGGAGAATGATGATGATTTTAAGTGTATTTTTGTGTGTTTAGACCTATGTTCGTGATTTTTTTCTATCGAGCGAAATTTGCTTAATCATGTTTCGAAGCACTGATTTCCCTGCAGAAAAGCCTCAAGATTACTATTCGTATTTTTTTGAAACCATATTATTATAAACAGACGCATTATATTGTTTCAAAAACTCTGTTCGCTTAACTTCGCTGAACCTACGGCGCCTTAACACGTTCGCAACCAAAAACCCGTCTAGCGGGCACTCGTAATGTTTGCTCAGATGCCGGCTGAGCCCGCTAGGCGGGCAGTAGTATGAACTTGTTTTTTGCATTTTCGAATTCTGTCGATTTCTGGTGAATAGTTCCATTTTTAGTCCGGTTACGAAAGTGTTAAATTAAATTCACCGGTGTATAGAATGATTAGGATGACCTAGGACATAGAGTCTGGCCAGGGAAAGATGAGTCTTTTTAATATGGCAACTTTTTATATGGCAACAGTAATATCGTTGTCAAATGTGTCAAACGTCTTAAATTAGTATGATGTCCTAATCTTGATACTTGATATCGTAACTAAGAAAGTAACTGTTCGATAATAAATTGGACTGTTTATGGCGTTTAAGAGAAATCAAATCAAATCAAATCAAATCAATTATTTATTCTGCAAATAGGCCACAAGGGCACTTTTACATGTCAAACGGTAATTTACAATAAAATAGTAATCTTACACAATAATAATTTAAAATTATATATAAAAGGTGGCTGGAGAAGGCTAGGCATCAACATCAACGGCGAGTACATCACTCACCTTCGGTTTGCTGACGATATAGTAGTCTTGGCTGAGACCATGGAGGACTTAAGTACGATGCTCGATGACCTCAGTAAAGCTTCCGAGGGAGTTGGTCTAAGAATGAACATGGATAAGACGAAGATCATGTCAAATGCCCATGTAGTACCAACTCCCATTACAATCGGACACTTTACGCTCGAAGTTGTAGACGATTATGTATACCTAGGACAAACTATCCAGTTAGGTAGGTCTAACTTCGAGAAAGAGGTCAATCGTCGAATCCGACTCGGCTGGGCAGCGTTCGGGAAGCTACGGCACATCTTTTCGTCCAATATTCCGCAGTGTCTCAAGACGAGAGTCTTTGACCAGTGTGTGTTGCCAGTGATGACATATGGTACTGAAACGTGGTCGCTTACTATGGGCCTCATAAGAAGGCTCAAAGTCACCCAAAGGGCTATGGAGAGGGCTATGTTGGGAGTTTCTCTGCGGGATCGCATCAGAAATGAGGCTATCCGCAGTAGAACCAAGGTAACAGATATAGCCCTCCGAATCGCTAAACTTAAGTGGCAGTGGGCGGGGCACATAGCACGTAGAACCGATGGCCGTTGGGGCGGAAAGGTTCTCGAGTGGCGACCACGTACCGGAAGGCGCAGCGTGGGTAGGCCCCCCGCAAGGTGGACTGATGACCTGGTAAAGGTTGCTGGAGTTCGCTGGATGCGGGTGGCGCAGGACCGGTCACTTTGGCACTCTTTGGGGGAGGCCTATGTCCAGCAGTGGACGTCTTTCGGCTGATATGATGATGATGATGATGATATAAAAGGTTTACAAACTAAATGTCACTAAGTTAATGTAAACAAAACAAAATTGCAAAATATGACCATTACATTCGATATAAGATCTGTATCAGCATTAACAGAAGTTAATGATATTATTCAGTATTCCAGAGATGTATAAGGTCTCTGAGAATTAAAGGGAGGCCTTACCACTAATGTTATTCATATTGAAGAATGTCATATAAAGTACAATTAATATGTCTCGTAAATCGGAAATTTTGTAGATTGGTTCTGATTATTCTTCTTAAAAATAAAGTAGAAGGAAGTAAAACAGTTTTATTTCATGTAACTTTACTTCCTTCTGCTTGACCAGTTGCATTTTGAGAAATGAAAAAAAAAAAAAAAATTTCAAGTATCATTATTATTTTATCGCGTTATGTTGCAACACGCTGTTTTTTTAAAATTGCCGCTCTTTTCTATTCTCATCTTTCCCTGGCCAGACTCTATTTACCAATTCAAATGGTTTATTGCGTTACAGCCCCGCCGCCTCCATAACTGAGATAGTGCTAAATGATGAGGAATATTAGTATGTCTGGACAGACATTAGACTATGTATGGTAGCTAATAAATGATCCATACATAGCTGTGTGTAAACACAATAAACAAATAGATATATGTGTTTCTCAGAACAACATGCCAATGGCTACGTTTATGTACCTGTAGGTATACCTCTACAAAGAACGGCTGTTTTTATTAAATAAGCAATCATTTGGTTTGGAAAAGCGCTATCCAAGTGTAAGTTTGTCTATCGTCGGTTCCTTGCTCATAGGTTAACTGTAAGAGATCCCTTACACTTATAAGGATAAGTTCGCCTTTGTACTTATCTGTGGGTAATACTATTATCATGTGCGCAACAGTTTGCTGTCGATGGTACACTAAGTTCATTGCCATTAAAATAGATCATTTAGTAGTAAATATGTAGGTAGGTAGGTATAACACAACTCTGTTTAAAGTTAAGAAAAAAGCGCACATTAGCCGACAAACTGCCCTCAGTTTGGCGATCTTGAAATGTATACTTGCCGCGAAGATGTTTTTTTGAAATAAATAAACAAAAAAAAAAAAAAAAAAAGGATTTACAAATCTGTATTTGTACGGTAATACACAAATGTCATATAAACCTATATGGTATATTCATAAACGTTTAACAAACCTCTTTTAGATAAAATGTCTTAAAATTCGTTTTAGCCTTATCTGTCTCGTTCACATTTGAGTTCGTAAGTATGATACAAAACACGTTTTATTTATCAGAGGCAATTTAAGTTTCATACATACATTCACGCCTTCATGCAAAGGGGGCAGAACACATGAAACTCATACAGGTTGTACCAAAAATGGGGTGTGAACCGATCAAATTCGGTAGCGCATTGCGATTCCAAATACCTATGCATTTGTTTATGTTTTTTTATCTTTTGTTTATATTTATATTTTTACAGACTTTGTTTTTGTTGACATTGCTTGGAGATTTTTTGCATCGGAGAAGGGTGGAAAGGTTTATTTCATTTTCAAGTCCCACGCGCCCAGCTGTGTTATGAAACGAATGTTTTGTGTATGTTTTTTTGATAAGCAAGTGACGGCTTTTACTTTTTTGTTGTGATACACAAGCAAAATAAACAAAAATAAATTCTTTAATGAAAACATAAACAAAAATGTCAATGTAAAAAAAATGCAAAAATCAAATGCATTTTTGGAATCGCAATACGCTACCGAACCTGGCCTTGATGGGTTCACACCCCATTTTCGTTACAACCGTATACCAGTGCATTTAAGTTTTATGATACATAAACATACATAAATTCACGCCTGTGTTCCCAAAAGTGGTAGGCAGATTCAAAATCCAATCCAATTTTATTTTCTATTCAAGTTGTACTTAATTTGTGGAAAGCTGTCAAACGACAGCTTTTTTCTCGACAAATTTTATCTCGACAAATTACATGATCGATTAGTACTAATAGCAATTTCGAAACTGGTACTATTAATCTTTGGCAACTTATTCTTGCCATCTCCTTATAAGGCGGCAATCAAGCACTATTCATCAAAATCTAGTTAGGTAGCAACAAAATAGTAGGTTTAACTAGTTATCAGAGATGTACCGACTAGTCGGGAAAGCCGACTATCCGGCCTCATTTGTAGTCGGCGGCTAGTCGGCGACTAGTCGGCTAAATGTGCCGATTAGTCGGCACTTTATGGATCACAGGAAAACGAGACATAAGTAAACTGTCATTTTTTAACATTCGTTTTATATTTTACTCAAATACAGATTTATTATCACATTTGGTACTTTGAACGCATGCAGACAGCGCGACGGCATAGCGAAACGAAGTTTCCCGATTGCACCCGAACTTAGCCGAAGTCCACGATCGGCCTAGCCGACTATTCGGCCTTCTAGGCGGCCGATTAGTCGGCTAGTCGGCCAAACCCATAGTCGGCCCATCTCTACATCAATTTATAATAATAATAATAATAAATACTCTTTATTGCACCACTACAAGAGAGAAACATCTTACAAAAAAATTTGCTTAATAAATAATGGTAACAACAGGCGGTCTTATCGCTTTAAAGCGATCTCTTCCAGACAACCTTTGTACAGCAGGAAACACTTAAACTAGAATTCAATCAAATCAAGTCAATTTATATTTCATGACATGTATTAAAATGACTCTCTATCTATTACTTTACTTGCTATGTCAACACAATACATTTGACCAATATATTTGTACGCCGACAGGCATCACATAGTGATACGAAAGCTAATGTAACACCTTGTAGGTACATACCTATGTTGAACAAATAACATCTTTGAATCTTTGAATCTACTAGTTATGTTATATGAGTGAAATATGCAAGACAATCGGCATCTAATATCTATGCAAGCAGTAGATTTTGCGTCTCAAGTGCGCAAAGCTACGGTAGCCTAGTGAAAGCTACGGTAGCCTAGTGGTTCAAGCATGCGGCTGTCAAGCGGCGGTCGTGGGTTCGAATCCCGGCTCTTACCAATGAGTTTGTCAGAACTTATGTACGGAATATTTACCGTTAGCTTTTCGGTGAAGGAAAACATCGTGAGGAAACCGGTCTAATCCCAATAAGGCAATAAGGTCTAGTTTTCCCTCTGGGTTGGAAGGTCAGATGGCAGTCGCTTTCGTAAAACTAGTGCCTATGCCAAATCTTGGGATTAGGTGTCAAAGCGGACCCCGGGCTCCTTTAGGGCACAACAGGGAATAACGCTAGGAGGATGATGAAGTGCGCAAAATGATATATCAACGGCGGGAGCGGTATATTGTATCTTGAGCGTAACGAGGGATTCAAGTCTTTGCGCCCAAGACCGAAACAATTTTGCTACAGTGGCACATACTTAAACTTCACATCTTCTATGAGAAAATTAAATGCCTCATTGGGGGGCAACAATGATTAATGTAAGCTTATACAGCTTTCAGCATTAAAATGTTTCTGTCAAAAAAAGAATTTTTGGTACGTGCTTTTATTGCCAACTGTACTTTTCTGTATACCGTCATCAACTACTCGTTGAGACGGTTCTAACGAGCCCAAACTCAACGGGGTTACGTTACGTCTGTTAAGTCCTGAATTCCCATGGCCACCTTCTGTCTTCATCATCAGATCAGCTCGATGGTACCATAATCTTGAATTGTCATCCAAACTATACTTAAACCTAAAATTTCCGATTGGTTGAACGACAAACGAACGAGGTCTAGTTTAGTAGTTTGACTCCGATTACTATAATTTATAAATATAAAATACACGCTTCTGTCCGCGACTCCGTCCGCGTGGAACTCGTTTATATAGTATACAAACTTTCAACCCCCATTTCACCCCCTTAGAGGATGATTTCCGGGATAAAAACTATATAATGTCCCACCCCGGAACTCAAACTATCTCTATACCAAAGCCGAGGTTTTCATCGATTTTTGACGAGTATTGAATCGTATCTCCTACTTTTGCACTACAGATAGAATTATAAGTCTAACGGCTATCGGTTCTTCAATCTTTTATCTCCATTTTTGTCTACCGGATTTTGAAAGAAATAAATACTTAATTTTGTATGTATTTTACACATTTTAAACGTTGATTTTTTTTTAAACATTGTCAAAAAAAACACTTATTCTATTTCGTATCTCTATTGACGTGAAAGATCCAACATAATGAAATCTACACATACACAACACACAGGTTCGTCTATGACGTCTCTAAAAACTGTTCCAGGGTTTTAATTTAAAACGAATTAACACAAAAGTTATGGCCCGAAAACCAGTTTTTTGGCCTAAAATTGTTCAACTTTGATACCAAATATCTCGAAAACAATGGACTTTGACGTAAATGTGGGATACGCTTAAAGCCGTGGTTGTTAATATAATTAAGCTACAAAAAGCATTAGAAAACTAAGGGATTCAGATCGAAGGTCATTGGCGTATGGGAGCCCCTTAAGCAGTGTTCTTAAAATCTGAATGTATGGAAAGTTTGACATGTTTAACAGCTGCCGGCGCTATAACTAACGTTGATCGGTCTGTAATCGTAGACTAGTGCAACTCGCCGACAGTTTACACCGAAAACATCGCAAGATCCCGGTACAAAAATAAGCATAACTCATTTGCAACTGAGTACAAGCATCGAGGTTCGAAACTACTTGTGCAATCCGTTTTCACCGTTCGTCTATCTGTCTCATTGTATTAACCCAACACCCTAAATCATCATATAAGGGCACAGTTACGCTAACGATCACAAAACGCGCTGATAAGTGACAAATCAATAGTTCAATTACACGATACGATCGGGGTTTGGTTTATATTCAAATTGTGCGTCGAATTGGGGCAGCCGCTTGCGCAAGTGATCTGGTGATGAGATAAGTTTCGTCATTGCTGATCGGAAATTCAGAGAAATTCTTACGGAGGCGGGTGAAACCCGATTCCCACTGTATAGTCTAAATAACACAAGTATGGCATAATAGGCGTCCTGTCACGCTGCCTGGCAATATGTTCTGCCCAACTCCATTTGAGTTTGGTTATGACTTCTCCGACGTCTAGCACCTTAGTGCTTAGTCCTGACTCGGTCTTGTAGGTTAAGAGGAAACACAAGGGCCGTTTTTCCATAGAAACGTAGTACCCTGTTTTCTCCCTGGATAATGGCAGTAAAGCAATATTTTTTTTCCATAAATCTATGGCTACTATTGACATGTTCCTATGTTTTCCTTTTTTTCATAAATTTATTCTAAAAAGAGACCTTCACAAACCTAAGAAAAATGCCAGATTTTCCGCTGTGTTCAAACATCCAGAAAACCATTTTGACTAGATTATTAAAAAAAAAGGAAAACATAGATATACAATAGATAAATAGGTCAAGTTTTGGAGGAGAAATCAGGGGACTACGAAACGTTGATTTTATGTACTTTTAATTGGTATTTTCGGTCCAAGCTGCAGTTGTCTCTATCGCGCTCTGCGGGGGGAGGCTTGAGGTTGGCGCGACAGCAATACATTTTACAAATACCTATTTCTCAATTATCTCGCCATTAGTGTTATCTCACAGTGCTGGTAGATATTCACACATAATACAATGCTAACTTAATGTATGTAACGTACCTCCATTGTAGTGGGCAGCACAGCGTCCTCTCGACGCCCCGCGCCCTCCCTTTCATCCTGAGGCAAAAGAAAAAGACAGTAGGTAAGTAAACGAAATTAATGAATTTTATTCTGCAAGTAGGCAGTAATGGCACTTTTACAAGTAGAAATTCTACCTGCGTTTCTGAAAAGGACGACAACTGTTAAGAAGAAACGCCAAAACAAACTCAATTGACAAATTTTGCCAAAAAAAAATTTTTTACAATGATTGTACTTTAACCTACTTATAATAAATAAAACTTAACCCTTGGCATGCCTGGTAGGGTCTGACAGACCCGGGCTGTTAAAAATCCGTCGTTATTTTTTGAAATTTTAAATTTACCGCGTCACGTTTCTGAGTAGCTTCGCGTCATGAACTACCCGACGTTTTGACGCTGCTCCCGCAGTCGGCCGCGAGCACCCTTTCGATTTGGACGTGCGTAAAGTGCTCGCGGGCCTGAGAAACCCGACCAGGCATACGGCGTAACATTGTATCGCTAAGTACATTTACGTTATTTTTCGTATATATTTTATATACATACGAGTATATATTTTATAGATAGTCACAATGATATATCAGTGCCTTCAATAAACCTAAGACTGACGTTGATCTTAGGTATAAGTTTAATTTTTATGTTTTTTGACATGAGAGTCAATTTTTGTTGATGGAAATATCAAATGTTTTTATTTATGTAATAAGTTCTTATGGAGTTTCTTGGATTAAGACTTGTATTTATTTCTAGTAAAAATAATGTACAAAATAACCAAAAACACACAAACCAACAAGTTAAAAAAACAATTCATATGTAATTTTTTTTTTTACATTTACGGGTTTGTCAGACCCACCAGGCATACAGTGTGACTTTCGTTCACCAGGCATGCCAAGGGTTAATATGAAAAAAAAGAAAAAAAAACATAATGAGTTGTCAACAAAACATGTCCGAAGAAAGGCAGATATGTTTAAAACGAAAAGGAAAATAATAGAAATGCGACTATTAACTAAATCCTTGGCTATGTGGCTATGCTTTCTTGTAGGAAATGTGTCATATCACTACATAGTCACTATCACTAGTATAAAACAAAGTCGCTTCCCGCTGTCTGTCCCTATGTATGTATGCTTAGATCTTTAAAATTACGCAACGGATTTTGATGCGGTTTTTTAATAGATAGAGTGATTCAAGTGGAAGGTTTATATGTATAATATAGTACCCGCGCGAAGCCGGGGCGGGTCGCTAGTTATAAAAGTAAATTATAAATGTTTAAGCTATTTTGGGCCCTAGTTGGGCAGTAGTATTCAAATCGCAATTTTTTTTGTGAGCCTGTTGAGTGTCAGCCTGTTGAGGCAAAGGCCTCTCCCCGTGATAAGAAAGATATACCTAACTCAAAATGTTTAATGTTATCAGTGCCATTCACCTGAGAGCTCACGAACCACGCACTCATTAGCCACTTTTTTTTCAGTCGCCGTTGCCGTATTCGGCCAGGATGATGATAATGATGGTGATGATGCCATCATAATATACAACCCTAATGGATAGATTTCTGTGACCTGTGTTCTGTTTGGGGTTAAATATAATGACCACCAAAAAATACTTTGATACCCTAAGGCCTCTTACCAAAAAAATAATTCTACCACTACCATAGTACTATCGACAAAACAAAACAGCTAACTGACCATCCGTGCACTTTATATAAACACAGGATGGTCAGTTAACAGTGTTGGCGTTTGTACTAGCTGTTTTAGTAACGACTGCACATTAAATTGTATTTAAAGACCAAATCTTAGCGAACAAATTAATACAAAATTTCTACCTAAATACCCCACTATGATTGCCATAAAATGTATGCATATTATATTACCAAATAAAGTATCATGATGCCAACACAAGTGCTACCAAAACCCGAATCAGCGCACTCCACTTCCACGTGGTCTTGTCTGTCCTACCCCTAGAGTGTATATAAAAGCCCGCGGAGCCAGAAGCGAGTTTCTGGCGGGAGCCCGGGCGGAGGGCGGGAGACTGAGTTCCAGAAACGAAAGCGGGGCTCCTTCGACTTTAGGCAATGATTTACTGTGTTTGGGAGAAATAATGATTTACATAGCGTAGTTTACTTTACTAGGATAACGAGATGTTAAATAATTGCTTGACATTCTAAATTAAAATTTGGTGGTCATAAAATATTTTTGGGTTAACATTAACAATGATTAGTTTGGAGTCATCTGTTTTAATAGGAAAGAAAGTTATAATTTGTGTTATAATTTAACATAAAAATGGAGATTCAATTTTGGCCCTCATTAACTATTTTTGGGTTAGCAATGATTTATTAGGATAGAATTTTCTTTAATAGGATAGTAAGAAGTTATATATATTTTTGTTTCTATGTATGGGAGTTCGTTACTCAATCACTCTTAAACGGCTCAATTGATTTGGATGAAGTTATACACCAAGATAGTTCATAGCCTGGATTATAATATAGGATAGTTTTTATCCCGGAAACACGCAAAAGAAATCGCGAGTGGGAGCTAGTATAAATTACAAAATTTAATTAAAATCATAAAAATATATGTACCTAGAAAGTTTAGAAAAATATGTAAGTATTTTTTTATTGGCCAAGAGTAAATTTAAAGCTACTAATAGAATCCTAACGCTTTATAGAAACAAATTTGTATGACAACTATGATATATATGATGGACCAACAGGAAAGACAACAGCTGTATTTTTCACCTACCTACCTACCACACCTGCACGTGTCCCCTGGGTGGTACTAAAGAGTGACAAACTTTACAGGCCAAAATAATGTATGCCATACGATTAAAAAAATATTTACGCGCTCATGCGTCCTCACCCGTCACGCCTCACGAAACTAGACCTCTACATGGCGTCAAGATATATTGGTGGGTGAGCGTTGAGGTGAGTTTAAAACAAGTTACAGAATAGCGGGGCTGAAATCGCAGACGCGTGGCCATCGCCAGCGGCCCCGGCTTATCCATACTAATATTGTAAATGCGAAAGTGTGTCTGTGTATCTGTTACCTCTTCATGCTTAAACCGCTGAACCGATTCAGATGGGTATAGCGATAGTTTGAGTCCCCGGGAAGGACATAGGACAGTTTTTATTCCGGAAATCTTGAAATGGGGGTGAAAGTTTGCATGGAGCTACGATATAAACGAGTTCCACGCGGACGGAGTCGCGGGCTGAAGCTAGTGGTATAAATGCGAAAGTCAAATCAAATCAAATCAAAATTATTTTATTTGCAATAAGTATATAGTAATACATGCAAATACATATTAAATTAACACATTATTGGTAATCATTATAATTATTTTTACAGATACATGTTTTGTCTTAATCTTTTGCGTTTGTAAAATATTCCTTAATGGTATAGAATGGTCTGGTTATGAAAAATTGTTTTAGTTTTCTGTCAAATATTTTGATGTCATTACAATCTTTAATATCATTATTTAGATGATTATAAACTTTAATTGCATTATTATTAATACTATTATTAAAATGTCTAAATTGTGGCCTGGATAGAGCTAGATCATTTGAAAGTGTGTCTGTACGAGTATATCTGTCTGTTGCCTTTTCACGGTAAAACCGCAGAAACGATTGAGATTAAAGTTCGTATGGAGATCAGTTTGAATCCCGGAGAAGGTTATAGGACAGTTTTTATCCCGGAAATCACCCCTAAGGTTGAAATGGGAGGGGAAGTTTGCATGGAGCTACATATAAACGAGCTCTACGCGGACGAAGTCGCGGGCTGAAGCTTGTAGTATAAATGCGAAAGTGAAACTTTATATTATCAATAAACTATGAATATGAATATGAATAGTGTGTCTGTCTATCTGTCTGTCTGTTGCCTTTTCACGGTAAAACCGCAGAAACGATTGAGATTAAAGTTGGTACGGAGATCAGTTTGAATCCCGGAGAAGGACATAGGACAGTTTTTATCCCGGAAATCACCCCTAAGGGGTTGAAATGGGGGTGAAGGTTTGCATGCGAGTTCCACGCGGACGATGTCGCGAATCATGTCAGTTGATGATATCGCGAGGACTAATTCATGGTCGGAGCGTGTAATACCGCCTTAAGAGATTATTTACTCTGGCAAGGTTGTGTTATATTTGTAACTGAGGGTAAATTAAGAATTGTAGTCTTTTGCGTATTTAAACGAATAACGCCTTTGAAGAGACCACTTTTATTGTCTACCATTGTGCTGTGGCGAGTGTCGGTGTAAGCTGAAGTAATCTCAACGAGGAATTAGGGACTACACAGCTAGTCCCTATTGAAAGCGAAGTGTCTTAGTTTCTTGGTTCATTCTTTGTTCTATTCGATTTATTGTTCTGCTATTATTGTGATCTATAACCTGAGTACATATGCGAGAGGTTTATACTTTTATAAATTAAACTCAAACACTGATGCCAGAATACTTTATTCACACTTCAACAAAATCTTTGCTTATGATGTGCTTATATATTTAACATTAATTATTTCTTTTACAATCAGACAACTGCTCACTTCCAGTGCCGCTCAAAGAATGCCCTTTAATCGACATGGCGCGTAAAAACTACTGGAACTGAACTCGAACCGGATTGGCCAACAATTCTAGCACGCGATTGGTTCATTTCAAACATCCTGTCAAAAGACTTTATATCAAATTTTAATGTTACCAGTACAATATATTTTAAAAAATCATAACATTCGGCCATCCGACTCGTGCAACGTCCCGGTGCACGCACCTCATATATACTAGGGTTACTATCCTTATACTGAGACATATGAAATTGACAGACATATTACATTACAGATATTAAGTTTACATCGCAGTATGCACTAATTGGTGATTACTTCTACTGACAATATATCGCATATATATATCTTATGTTTAATCACTATGTAATGATCTATATAATATTTCAATGTATCATTTACATTCTCAATTGATTTGTAAAATCATAACATTCGGCGGATCTTGCATCTATTTTAGGTCATAACATTCATAACAATAATTATTATTAATAGCAATAATTAATAAAAATAATGATTAAATCATTTACGAGTGTTGGGAATTTTGTCGAAATTCCGACAAAGGAATATTATCGTCAGTCTCACAGTCTGATGATTCACTTGAGCTACCAGAAGACCTATCAGTGGAAGGATCTAGAGACTTTATGTTAATCCAAGGTCTTATCCTGTCAACTGCTACCACAGTCTCATATGACCTTTTATTTTTACTAAAACCTGGTATATTTGCGATACGGTACCTATCATTGTCTAAAACTTTTACAATTTTAAAGGGTCCCATGAATTTAGACAAAAGTTTTGTACTACTGCCCTTATTGTGGAAATTTGTTCGGGTTATTTTAACCAAATCCCCTTTCTTGAAGACTGCAGCGGGAGCTCGACCCGAATCATATCTACGTTTTTGTTTTACCTGGCTAGCCTGGATGTTCTCACTCACGTCTCTCCTTAATTCATTAAGTGGTTTGTGAGCAACGTCAGTTTCAACACCCAGTTTATTCGAAAGGCTATCGCGAGATTTCATGCCAAATAGAACTTCCGATGCAGTCTTCTGGATAGTAGAATTGACGGTGTTGTTTATACCCCACTGTACTTTCTTGAGACACACGTCCCAATTACGCTCATCTTGATCTGAATTATGCCTCATCATTGAATTTAGTATAGTTTGGTTAAACCGTTCTGCTTGGCCATTCGCTCTGGGGCACGCCACTGCATTTAGAATATGCTTAACGCCATTAGAATCGCAAAACCTCTTAAAAGCCGCAGAAGTGAACGATGTTCCGCGATCGGAAATAATACGTGAGGGATACATAAAATCATGGAAAACATCTTCTAGTACTTTAATTGTGGCCTTTGTCTTTGTACTTTTTACAGGTTTTATAAAAACGTATTTAGTAAAACCGTCGACAATTGTCAAAATGTAGGTATTACCATTCACACTCCTTACGAATGGACCCAAGTGATCTACATGAATCGTGTGAAAGGGTTTGTCGCCCTTCGGAATTGGATGTAGGTGACCTTTCTTTTGTCTCGCCGAACTATCTTTATTATACGCACAAGGGATGCAGCTCTCAACATACTTCTTTACAAAACGGCGTAGTTTCGGAAACCAATACTGACCCTGTATTTTCTCTAAGGTTTTAGAAACGCCTAAGTGCCCGATATCGTCGTGGTTTGCGCGACAAATTTGAAACCGGGCGCTCCGTGGGACTACTAAACGGAGCGTATCGTCTACCTTCCTATAAACCTTATGGTCTCTAAAGACATAGTTTTTCCTGATATCCTTAGCCTCCTCGTCATTTTCAGGTTTAAGTACCTTAACAATTCGCGCTATGTCGGGATCGGATAGTTGCAAAGCTAAAAGCCATTGATCTTTTTCTATGTTATAAACAGTGTAAGTGTTGGAGTCGCTATCTGTATTCGTCAATTCAGTATTACGACTAAGAGCATCGGCATGAGTCATTTGTGCACCTGGTCTATACTCTATATTAAAAGTAAACTCGCTTATTTGGAGCCACCACCTCGCAATCCGTGGTACCAAGTCACGCTTTGTGAGTGTCGTTCTGACAGCGTGACAGTCTGTCACAACTTTGAATTGTGTGCCTAAGAGGTATACCCTAAATTTTTTTAGCGAACATACTATTGCTAATGTCTCGAGTTCATACGAATGCAAGTGGCGTTCTTCTGGAGTGGTCTGCCTGCTAAAATAGGCTACGGGTTTAAGCACACGCGGACTCTCTTGCCACTGTAACAATATTCCTGCCACGCCAAGAGCACTTGCATCCGTATGGAGCTCGGTCTCGAGTTTTGGGTTATATAAGGCCAATATTGGGCGGCAGACCAACATGTCTTTTAAAGCAGTAAACGCTGTTAACTCTAAATCAGACCACCGAAATGGGACATCTTTCTTTAACAAGCTAGTAAGGGGCCTAGCAATTTCTCCAAATCCCTTGACAAATTTTCGGAAATATCCGGCCAGCCCTAAAAACTGTCGAACCTCGTGAACTGTTTTAGGTACAGGAAATGTCTTTACCGCCAAAATCTTGTCCTCATTTGGCCTAACTCCGTCCGCAGATATTTCATAGCCGAGATAGTTAATCGAGTTATCAAAAAACCGACATTTAGACAATTTTAGTGTAAGGCCAGTCTCCCTAATAAGCTTCAGAACGCTCTCTAATCTCTGTATACCCTGTTCCAAATCGGTAGAGGGCACAAGGATGTCGTCTAGGTATGCCAATGCAGATTCAAAGCGTTTTGACCCCAGCATCTGGTTGATAAGTCTCTGAAAAACCGCTGGCGCATTAGCAAGCCCAAACGGCATCCTTTTGAATTCATAGTGCCCATCTGGTGTTACAAAACCTGTGAGACGTCGACTATCTTTCGCCATGGGAACCTGGTAATAACCGGAAGCGAGATCTAGGCTGGTAAAGTACCGGTTACCACTTAAGTTCGATAATTGGTCTTCGATCAAAGGGAGCGGGAAGCAATCTTTCCTAGTCTTATTATTCAAGGCCCGAAAATCGACGCATAAACGCTGTTCACCCGTTTTCTTCTTGACCATTAAAATCGGACTGGCGTAGTCGGATTTAGACTCCTGTATAACATCATTATCCAGTAGTTCTCCAATTATGTTGCGTACCTGCTCCCTTTCCGAATGAGATAGCCTATAAGGTCTATATACTACCGGTCTGTCATCTAGCAATTCGATTGTCATTTCAACACCCTTAGCCAACCCTATCTCACTCAAATTCAGAGCAAAACAGTCACGGTACGACTGTAGAAGTGTATGTAATCTGTCAACAACATCATCAGTAATGTCCTTGCCTACAATGATATCCTTTCTTTCAATAGGTTCCAGTGATGAAACATCACAAGAAATCCTATTCACCTGACGAATATCTCTCTCAACAAAGGGTGTAGCCCTGGCCACGAGAGTGTTTGTGTCTAGTGCTAAAGTGTCATTAGCTAGGTTGGTCAACACAAGATGACCCTTGCCATCCTTGATACTATAGGCACCTTGGTGTAAATGATACTCCTTGCCTGGCTCTCCGCAACTATGCCCTTCAACATAAACATCGCCAGTAAAGGAGGAATCTTCTGCATACACTTCGACAAGGTCTATTCCTTGAACTTTGACAGAGCTAAGTGTCAATAATTTCACAGAACTATCCTGCTGTTGCATTTCATCACTCGGGCTCTTATAAAAAAACAACTTATGGTTGTCCTTCAATACCGTCACGAAAGGTAACTCTGTGAAATCCTGCCCTATCAGTAAAGGAGTCTGCATAAATTCGCCACCAACTACTAGTACTTCAACAGAAGCTTCAACTTCGTCAAGCTTTATAGAGACACGACTTCTATAGACAGGCAAAACTGAAGAATTTCCAAATCCTTTTATTACGGGCAACTCCGTAAAGCATTTGGTTAAATTTAATTTTTCGGCTTCAGTTTCGCGCATCAGACTACACTCACTCCCAAAGTCTATATATGCTACACAGTCAATTCCATTTACATTAGCCTTCCTAAAAAACTTGTCATTTGTGTCGCAGAGAGTAGAAATCACAAGGGTTTTACGCTCATCGTTAACTGGTTTGCTATCTGTCCTAAGATGCAAAGGATTAAGTTTGCAGATTGCGGAATCATGGCCTACCCGATGGCATTTTTGACATTTAATGATAGGGTTGGGACATTTATTGAAAGCGTGTCCCTTACCATGACAGTTAAAACATGTCATGGTACTTTCGTTGGAAGATGTAGTGGGAGCATTTTGCCGAGGCAAGGTGTCGGTACGTTTTTTAATGAAAGGTGCATCTGGTGGTCGTTGGGAATTAAGATATTCCAATAGGTCCTCTGGTTCCTCACAATTTAATGCTTGAGCCCCATTCCTAACAGATTTATCAAAAATGCCATGTATAACACATTGCACAGCCTTCTTTGACCTAATTTCACATCTGTTCAGTAACGTCAACTTATCGTAAAAATATTCGCGATAATTTTCACCGCTACGCGTCGTACGAGCAAGCATTTCTTCGAGAAGCCGACCATAATTTTGTTCATTAGGAAAGGCTTTTCTGAGTTTCATTTGCCATTCCTCCCAGCTATAAACAACGGATGGTAAAGCTTCAAACCACTTTTTTGCGAGACCTACAAGTTTCTGAAGTGCAAAATGTATGGTCTGCTTCTCGTTCCAATCGTAAATGTTGACACATTCATTGACTTTGCGGATCCAGCTATCGATGCTTTGCGTCTTACTGGAGGGATCAAACTCTGGTACAACGTTATTCATTTGACTATTATTAAATTGCTGAGATTTGCCTTTGTTCCCTTCATGCAAAGAATTGATAAGCTGCAGTACCTCGTTAAAAGTTACTCCAGGTGCTGGAACACCGCTGGGCTGCGCAGACGGTGGAACCTCCGCAGACAACTCTTGTGTCGTCGTGACCGGGTTGGCTGGTGACTCGACGTCTTCGACGGTCCAAGACGTCGTTGGAATAGGTTTACGCGCTTTCTTATTGTGCCTCCGGGGTGAAGGTGACAGCTGATGGCTCCTCCTCTTCCGTATGACGCGTCGTGTTTTATCTGGCGTCTCATTTTCGGTATCGGTTGGCATCATCTCGGAATAACAAAACGACATATTATAGCGTTATATTGAATTTAAATTCAGAATAAAAGTCAAGCTAATCAAAACAACCCCAAAACATCAAACTCGAACCTCGAACATGAACCACAAACTCTATCTCAACTAACTGCCCAGTTAATCACTACCTAAACTTAGTCCACTCGTTCAACCTAACTCTGCATATAATCGTCATCATACACGTTACGCATATATATTAATGACATTATGTAATTGCCGCTAATAATAACTAATTTTGTATGCCACTAAATTTGATATACCTAGTATATACGTTAAAATTGCTGTGCCCAAGCAGGGTTCATGTTGCGAACTGTATTATCCTGTAAAACCATTGTAAACCACATGAAGCAATAAACGAATATGAATATCACTGTAGGCATAGCCTTTTAGCGGTAACGCACGTGGTCATACACACTA
Organism: Epinotia ramella; assembly: GCA_947578815.1. Taxonomy (NCBI): domain Eukaryota; kingdom Metazoa; phylum Arthropoda; class Insecta; order Lepidoptera; family Tortricidae; genus Epinotia; species Epinotia ramella. The sequence goes on along the minus strand of OX388227.1, from coordinate 4,222,773 downwards.
GCTTTCTGGCATAACAATTTATCATTGGCTCACATGGCCCTTTTAGTAGTAACGCGCATGGTTACGTACTAGCTACGTGATTCAATAATCTATTACAGGCACACATGGCCTACTAGTAGCAACACACATGGTCACATACTAGTCAACTAATCTTACGTACACATGGCCTACTAGTAGCAACACACATGGTCACATACTAGTCAACTAATCTTAGGTACACATGGCCTACTAGTAGCAACACACATGATCACATACTAGTCAACTAACTATAGGCACACTAGGCCTACTAGTAGCAACACACATGGTCACATACTAGTCAACTAACTATAGGCACACATGGCCTACTAGTAGCAACACACATGGTCACATACTAGTCAACTAACTATAGGCACACATGGCCTACTAGTAGCAACACACATGGTCACATACTAGTCAACTAACTATAGGCACACATGGCCTACTAGTAGCAACACACGTGGTCACATACTAGTCAACTAACTATAGGCACACATGGCCTACTAGTAGCAACACACATGGTCACATACTAGTCAACTAACTATAGGCACACATGGCCTACTAGTAGCAACACACATGGTCACATACTAGTCAACTAACTATAGGCACACATGGCCTACTAGTAGCAACACACAAGGTCACATACTAGTCAACTTTGTCTTTTCTACCATAACTACCTTATGATCGCTAATCCTAATACTCGAATTCAAAAATGAATATCAAAATAACGTACCACTGTAATTCAAATGAATATGAAATGAACGCACCACTATAATTCTAATGAATATCAAAATAACGTACCACTGTAATTCAAATGAATATAAAAAATAACGTACCTTCTTCCAGATCTGTTCGTCCCCGCTTCTGAGTTTTTATAAATTAAACTCAAACACTGATGCCAGAATACTTTATTCACACTTCAACAAAATCTTTGCTTATGATGTGCTTATATATTTAACATTAATTATTTCTTTTACAATCAGACAACTGCTCACTTCCAGTGCCGCTCAAAGAATGCCCTTTAATCGACATGGCGCGTAAAAACTACTGGAACTGAACTCGAACCGGATTGGCCAACAATTCTAGCACGCGATTGGTTCATTTCAAACATCCTGTCAAAAGACTTTATATCAAATTTTAATGTTACCAGTACAATATATTTTAAAAAATCATAACATTACTAAGTAGTATTCCTGTGTAACGTAATGACAATTACCCATCATGATAACATGCTACCAGTAACCTAGGAATAGAGTTACTGATTTGAGAGATCGTATGCCCGTCCTGATAAATCTAGTTGAGCGTCGACACGTGTTAGGTGTCGACTTTGTCTCCTCTTTATACGAGCTCAGGGCCGCCCGTCCCTGTGTCGGATGGGGGCTCAGTTAGGTGTGTGGCTGCAGAGGTATACCCTGGTATAAAGCCTGGTCCAGGTAGCAAGATCGCCCCATACGTGAGCCATAGAGGAAAAGGTTCCAATATGGGCAAGACCCTATGCGCGTGCGTGAGCTTAGTGTCCCAGATCCGGCCTTGCCCTAACCCCAGGTGCCGGAGATGGGGCAAGGACGGACGAACCTGTGAGGTCTGAGAGTGCACGACCCGTGTGATTAAACATGCTTAGGGACCGGCATGGCCGTTATCGGTTCGTGTATCAGTCACGTGTTATCTACACAGACGAAATGTGTGGATAGCAAGATCACCCTTAGGATGATGAGTAATGAATTATTGGTTGAGAGATAAGGCTCGTGGACTAAAGACAGACATACAATAGGACATGACAACTGTTAGTTCGAATCACCCGGATAATGCAATATCCTTGAATATCAGTACGACATAGATGAGACCTTTCCTATCAAGATATAAAGGAGACAAGAGACGGTCTAGAGATGAGGTGTTGTCATGGTTGCTCGGCCGGTGGGCGAGAGCATGAGATGGACACAGTATAGTAGAATGTGGAGTCCCAGGGTTGCTCGGCCGACAGGCGAGAACCTGGACAGTAATATACAGTGCACACACCTCATGTGGCTAACATATTATAGTACAAGGAACTGGCAGTATGTAATTGAGATGAGTGTTACGACGACCATTAATATAGCTACAAGGAGGAATCCGAAACGACTCCGAAAAAATCTCCCGTTGTTTAGTAGTTAGAACTAACGTGTGCCAAGTTCTAAGGCTCTGAGTGACCGTGTTTTCATATAACACTCAACCCACAGGTGGGACAAGCCGTCAGAAGCGAAGCAGATATATACATGGACTGCGTGGGATGATTTTAAGGTAGGATTCAAATTTCCTCTCCTTAAATCATGTTTAAACCTATCGTGGCGTCCTCAAGCTTAACGCAGTCTAATTGTATTATACAAGAGATTATAATATATCATTAATGTGTAACATTCCATTATAAAGAGGGCGTTGCGACAGACGAAGTCGCGGGCAGAAGCTTGTAACTTATATTACACAATAAGTTGGTCAAATCAGCCACCTACGGCTCCCAGGCTCGTCAAGCAAAAAACCTCGTAAATCCGATCTATATCGATCGATCGTTTAGGCTCGTCCTGAGCGTGGGAACGTAGCATTTCGCGCTTTCACTGCGCCCGCGCCGATTGGGGTACCAATGATTTACGCATGATGCCGTTCCGCTTGAAACGGTCTGTATTTGGAGCAGAAGTCAAATTAATAATGTGCGTTGAAACTGTGGGCACAGAATAAATAAAAGTACCTGCTACGTACAGAAGGTTGTCTGGGGGCTCCACGCGCTTTTTGGTTAGTTTGGTTTTGACGCGTTTTGAGTTGATATTCCTCCGTCAAAACTATAGATATATTTATGACACAAACACTCATCGGTTCTTCAAATCTTCATCTACATTTGCACGATTTTTTTTAATGATTTATTTAAACATGGTCCAAAAAAGCTCAGGTTTCGATATTAGTATGTTGTTTATCCACGTTTATATATGAAATCTACACATAACTGTTTCTTATTGACGTCTCAAACAACCCACGAGAGATTTTTATTTTTAACTCATTTTCACAAAAGTTACGTCCAAAAAAGTGGTATATTGGCCTGAAATGGCCAGTTTGGTGCCAAATATCCCGAAAACTGTGAGTTTTGAATTACATATGGAATACTATTTCGCTAAACCTCGTTGTTGTTATTACGATAAGCTATAAAAAACACGAAAGTACCCACAGTTACAGATCGAAGGTCATTGGGAGCTAGGAGCCCCTTAACAAATCCCCTGTTGAAGAATCCCATCCCTTTCTATCGCTTGCAACGCGCTGGATGGAACGCGTGCGTGCCGTAGCAGCGCTACAAGTACATGACGGCCGGTAATACTTGCAGCGGCGCTACGAAATCACGGAGTGAGCCGTCTTGCCATGGCCGGGTTGCATCAAGTTACGATTACAGACCCATCAACGTTAAATATGGCGCCCGGCAGCCATTCCATAGAAACTTGTCCAACTTCCCATATAATCAGTATTATTTAAAATAATTTTATTCCCAAGATTAAGGTATTTTTTTTTGGGTTCCGTCGTCAAATCAAATCAAATCAAATCAAATAATTTATTTGCTCAGACTACAATTTGTGCAGATGTTACATTGTTAATTATAAATATGTCTATTGTACTCAGCCTGCATGCAGGCGTGCAAATATTTTGTAAGTAATAGTCAACAAGGAACCCTTATAGTTTCAGCATCTCCGTCTGTCCGTCTTCGGCTTAGCTCAGTGACCGTTACTACTATAAAGCTGTAATAAAGCATGATATAAGTCAACGACGCCGAAAAAATGGCATTTTTTTAGGGTACCTTCCATTCACTTACGTGTGTTGCTATTTAGTCTACTTTAAAAAACGTCCTGAGAATGTTCTATCAAAAACTACTCGTTGCGGGTTATAACATAATCACAGTATTTTCAATTTTAGACAAAGTTTCGTTCGGCGCTCGAGGTCACAAACTTGGATAAGTATATTACTAATGAAATAATCGATTGTTGATATTAGTAATCGCTAATTATTCGATTAGTCGAATCATTCGAAGTCGCGCATCGCATCGCTACATAGTTCGTATCGCCATTCCTTTCTGACAGACATCGGACACCGGACATACGAACATAGAAATTTTCGTATGTCCGGTGTCCGATGTCTGTCCGGCTGTCCGTCTGTTCTGCTCTATAGGTCGCATTTCACCGATACTCGTGAAATTTTGTGAGCAGGTCCGTTAAATATGTAGTTATTTTTTTGTCGTCACTTTTTCGCAAAAAAAAAACTCCCAACTCCCGAGTTCTACAGCTCACAGGCTCCACCCGGTTGTTATCTGCCGCAACCCAAAAAAAGTAGGTTGTTTCTGGTAAACCGTCAGCCATTTTAAGACCACTTCTTAATTTAGCTGCATTAGGAGCCTTTCCGACGCTTATAGTGGCAACGGTATACCTCCTCTATAGAAATGTATACTCTATAGGGCCCTCCACACTCGCGCGCTAACGCGCGAACGCGTGAAGTGAGCCGACTCCACATTGCCGCGCTGTAGCTCCACATTCACGCTTTCACGCGCTCGCGCATAATTTTCGCGCGAATGTGGAGGTAACTTAAGATTTAAGTATAGTTTGCGTGTTTGATCGCCATAATTCTTCAATACCCTCGGACGCTCATGGTCACCGTTCGCCTATACCTATAATCACATTAAATGAGTAATTAATTCACAATAACCTAAAACTTTCTATTTATTGCAACGACCCTAATTAGACCCGTTTAAACACTATGAATGTCTATGAAAGACAACGCTATGGATGTTTTATCTGAAAAATAAATGATTTTATTATTATGTACTAGCGACCCGCCCAGGCTTCGCACGGGTACTATTTATAGGTACATATAAAATATAAACCTTGAATCACTCTGTCTATTAAAAAAACCGCATCAAAATCCGTTGCGTAGTTTTAAATATCTAAGCATACATAGGGACAGACAGCGGGAGGCGACTTTGTTTTATACTATGTTATGTAGTGATTATTAAAATGATACAGGGTGTCCCAAACGTCAAACAAAATTTGAATTATTAAGAACACAGTCCTTTTACCGATCTTTTTCATTTAGTTATTCATAAAGTACTAAGTATAGGGATTTTATGCAGTAGCACATGTAGATAGGGTTGCCATTCGTCAGGATTTACCCTGAAATCTCCGAATTTTTGACCCATTGCGAGGATTGCGGTTAAACTTGGCAAGCCGGATGGAGCCCTGCTGTTTCGTCGCCTTAATAATTAATAATAATAAAAAAAACAGCCTATATACTTATATACTGCCCACTGCTGGGCACAGGCCTCCTCTCATGGATGAGAGAAAAATAATTCTTTTTTAGGGTTCCCAAAGGGTAAAACTAAGGTACGGAACCCTTCGTGCGCGAGTCCGACTCGCACTTGGCCGGTTTTATTTTGACTTTATAATTGTGCTAGCTTCCGCCCGCGACCACGTCTGCGTGGATAAAAACTGTCCTATATTTTCAGGCTATAAACTACCTTCGTGCAAAATTTCATCCAAATCGATTAAGTCGTTTAAGCGTGATATGAGTAGGATTGTATGTATGTTAGTTTTTAAGGTACCTATCTGTAACTATGGGCAATGATGCCTTAAACAAATAGTTTCTTTTTATTATTATGAATTCGTTGGCAGGTTGTATAGAGTCAAAAGTCGTAATTCCATTGAATAGTTTAGGGTTTAGATGCCTGAGCCAGGCGCTACGCGCATTTGCTGCCTCCTCTCCTCGTCTACCGTAGTGGGACGGTTTTCGGGGGATACCCTGCCAAAATTGGTCCCACTCGACTGAATGCGCTGTCTGCGGCCCGCTACCCTGTGGCCCGTCGGTCGAATGCGTAAAGCGATCCCGCGGCGCCCCTCCCTTAAGACGGAGCTGGCACTCGTTGGGTTTTTAGACGGTAGTCCAAGGCTTTTTGCAGCGGTTAGTCCGTCATACCCGCCCTGCCCCCCTCCCCGTGGCGGGCGGGATGCGTAAAGGCATTTTCCCCAACTTTCAAATACAAAAAAAAGGGTTTAGATGCGTCAATGGACACGTGTCTCAGCTGTCAGATTTGGTGGCCATTTTTAAACACAGAATTTCATATAGACAACGTATTTTTCCCCTCACTGTCTCGGAAAGCCGTCTTTTATCCTTTAAAACCAGAGAGCAAAAACGTATTTTATCTACTAGTGGGGAAAGTAATTTGACCTTGGAGCGTGTTTAGGTAGCTTTTGAGACTTTTGACAGATAACAAAACGTAGAACACGCATAATACAACATTTTCACAGATGATGGTATTTCGGTTGCCGCTATACGAGTAACAGCAAATACTAAAAAACAGAATAAAATAAATATTTAAGAACTTTTAAAGAATTGCTTGTTGACTTCATTCAGGCGCTGAGTCTCAAAATGTACGGGAAAATTAAAACCCGACTCGCACTTGACCAAAATTCTACTTGATATTACTTAACGTTATTATTACTATTTGTTACTGTTAAAAAAATATAAATATTATTATTTATATTAAATAAAGTTGTTTTGCATGTTGCACTTTCCTCGCTACAGTGAGGTGAAAACTTTGTGTTACACACGGGTGCAAATGTATTTTAGGTACTACTCGTGTGTTGAAACACTCGCTACGCTCAGGATTCTAATTTAGAACCAATTCAACTATACAATCCTTTAGCTTGCTTGTGTTTCAATTCCGCACTCGCGGGTAAAATACAACTTTGCACCCTTGTATAACAAATAACCATTTTTAACCCCCGACGCAAAGATGAGGGGTGTTATAAGTTTAACGTGTCTGTGGTATCGTAGCTCCCAAACGGATGGACCGATTTGAATGTGGTTTTTTTTGTGTCATAGATAATTTTATCCCGACTGTTCTTAACTATGTTTCATGAAAATCTTTTCAGCCGTTTTTGAGATATTGGACTTTGAAATTAAAATTTCGGGGGTTTTTTATATTACATCATTGTATGTATATCATTGTTATATGTGTATGTATCGTTCTGTGTTGTTTTTTATATTATATCTTGACGCCACGATTCCTAGTAACTAAGCGCAGAGGTCTAGTTTCATCAGGCGTGAAGGGTGGAGTGAGGCGTATTACCGCGTTCCGAATAACAGCCGTGTATAACATGTTTTCATCGCATACAATAGGAAGCGCTCATAGCCTAGCGGCGCCTGTGAGTCGGAAACGATAACGCAGATTAAGCACAGATGGCAGCGGTCAGTCTTTGGATGGGTGACCGCCTGATGTTTGAGTGGTTAATATAAATGAACGCTTCCGTGCTTTGGAAGGCACCCTAAGCAGTTGATCCCGGCTGCTGTCCATGACAGTAGTCGTTAAGCCGAGTTGGAGGCCTTCGGGCGGCTTAAGAACTTCTCTAACAGTCGAGTTGCCCGCAAAGGGGGGACAACTGTCACTCGCGTCCGCAGGAGCTACCTACCACAATCCTGCACTAAACTGGTGGTACTAAATAGTGACAAATTAAAGTCCAAAATAATGTATGCCATACGATTAAATAAATCGCATACAATTACACTCGGTTACAATATCTGTGGACCCCGCTGGAATGTGCAGGCCCCCCCCCTTCACCTTTTACCTACCCGCGCTCGCCCCGTCGCGTCAGTACGGTTAGCACTGTCGTTGCCGATACGCGTCGTTCATTTTAGTTCATTTTAGGTTAGCCTAGTGGGTAGTGACGCTGCCTACGAAGCTGAAGGTTCTGGGTTCTAATCCCGGTAAGGCAAATATTTGTGTGATGAGCATGAATATTTGTTTCTGTCATGGATGTTTTCTATGTATTTAAGTATTTATATCTATTATATATATCGTCGTCTAGTACCCATAACACAAGCCTTACTGAGCTTACTATGGGACCAGGTCGATTTGTGTAAGATTGTGTCCCCTTATATGTATTTATTTATTTATTTATCGACGCCAGCACGGCTATCACGCGACGGCGCGCGAGCTCTCTCGATTTTTCTCGCACTATCCGTCTCTCTCTTATTACAACACTTAGAACAAGAGGTACCTACCTATAGTGCGAGAAAAATCGAGAGTATGTCGCGGCCGTCCCATGAAAGACCTGCAAGTCCACAGATATTGTAACTGGGTAGTATAGAGGAGCTTCTTTTATTCAACCAAAAACGGTGTACAGAACGTATAGGTACCTAATATACCTAATACTAAATTTCCTATCAGTTATTATTAGAATAATATACCGCAGCAAAAAGTAGTATAGGTAATTAGGTACACTAAAAACTAGCCATCTTTTTTCACCGTCTGACCGCTTCGTGATGACCTGATGACCGTACCGAGTGACCTTCACCCAGTAACTTGCGCGGGCGCAAAGCGTTTATCCGATTTTGATAATGAAACTCACGCCTGACCATGCCTAACTTTTACTCGTTTTGATGAAACCAACATCATCTTGAAGAGATGACTCTGCGGAACCCGGAGAAAATAATCGCGGCTCCAGATAGTTTCGCTTCAGTCGTAACAACAGGGGTGTAGACAGCAACTAAAATAACCAAAAAATTTGAAGTTTCCCGAAAAAGGATCAGCAATATGGTAAGTAAAGCAGGGGATTCAATAATCAGAAAGTTTTATAAGTGTCCAAAGTTTTCAGAGGGTTTCTGTCCCTTTTCCGCAAAACGCACCTTCATATGAAACGATTGTCATTTACTATGACGCATGGGGATCGTGACGTCACGATCCCCGAGCGTTGTCTCTCTCTCTAACGAGCAATATTAGAACTATTGTAGCTTCGTAATTTTTAAAGATATCTGAATAGGGTTTTCGTCACCAGGCATTTTTTTTTATATCGACCTAGACGCAAAGAAGTAGTCTTTCTTTTGGAGTACTTAATAATAAATAAAATACATATTAGGGGACAATCTTACACAAATCGACCTAGTCCCATAAGCAAGCTCAGTAAGGCTTGTGTTATGGGTACTAGACGACGATATATATAATAGATATAAATACTTAAATACATAGAAAACTTCCATGATTCAGAAACAAGTATTCCTGGGTGGTGCTAAAAGTGCAACAACTTGGCAACCGTACTGTCTTTTCGAAGATCTCACGGTTCTAAATACACTAAATTGCCATACGATAAATAAAATAATGGTCATCCATCACACAAATATTTGCCCTTACCGAGATTCGAATAATAACTTAACTTATACTTTTATAACTTTTGAGTCTACACCCCTATCTGGGGACACGGTAGTGCCCCGCCAAGTCGAGCCAAGCGAAGCGCAAGGGCATTACCTACCTTTTCTCGAAGCGGTTCGAGACTGGTCGAGTTTGGACAGCTAAATAAAAATAAGTGTCTGTTATTTTAGACTAGGTACTCTATAGCATAAATATATAAAAATAAATCAAATCGGAGCCGGACTGTTTTGTTTACCTTTCCTTGATACTGAAATGTAAGTTTGTATGTAGTCATAATCATAATTTATTTTTATTTTTATTTTTTTTTCTACACTTACAACTATCTTTACAGGTACTTAACCTAAGACAATAGTGTAACTATTAACATGTTTGCCTTAACTAATTATTCTAAATTATGGCGCCTATAACATACCGTGAACAATGTGGACTTTGTGAATTCAGTCAGAGAACACCAAAACAAATCAATGTTCTCCGCTATTATGTTAAGGGTCCGCACAGCGCGCGTCAGCGGCGCTTTACCGAGCAGGTTGGTGCGCCCGCGCCGCTCGGCCAGCAGCCGCGGCCGGTGCCGCCGCCACACGTACCTGTCGGGCACGTACAGGCTCACACAGCTCAACACTTGACTGTTGTAGGCTTTCCCCCTTAGCACCCGGAACAAGTATGTTGCCAGACACAGCTCTCTGCGCACCTTCAACTCGTTGTACCCCACCATGCCCAGGACGAACAACGTGGGATACATAAGAGGGTAAAAAGGATATACTCCATATTGCCGCAAATACAAAAAACGAATAAATTTATTTTGTATGCGTTCGACCATTAACTGGTACTTCGCCTCATGTGGAGCCCAGATGACCGCGTTACATTCGAGGCTGCTGCGGACGAGAGCATTATATAAGGCAGCAACAGCTCCAAGGTTCGTAAAGCTATGAGATCTACGCAGTACAAAACCAAGCATCCTGTAAGCTTTTTTACAAATATTTTGAATATGATCACGAAATCTCAAATCCGATGTAAAATTTAAACCTAAATCTTTTACTTCTGTCACTCTTTTTAACTTTTCGTCGTGGATATAGTAGTCGTGACATATAGGGGTGTGCGCACGAGAAAAAGTAATAGTCACGCACTTGGATGAGTTAAAATATAACTTGTTACTTTCACTCCATAAAACTACCCTGTCTACATCGCTCTGGAATCTGGCGCAATCTGCAGCACTGTTTATGGGTAAAAATAATTTTAAATCATCCGCAAACAGTAAGCATCCTGCATGTCTGATAATCTGGGGCAAGTCATTTACCATAATAATAAATTCTAAAGGGCCAAGATTACTTCCTTGACTTACTCCAGACCTCACAAGATAAGGACACGACCTGTACCCCGCGTACTCTACATACTGGCGCCGGTCAGTCATGTAATTCGCAAAGAATTTTAATAAGTGAGGAGTAAAACCGACGCCAGCCAACTAATCTAATCATTTATTTGCGTAAAAAAGGGGGTATAACATAGTTGTAGCTGTAAAATATACATGTTTTTTGGTTCCACCTTTCTTAACTGTCCATGCAGCATGCAAATTTTTATAACATAACTAAACTGTGATCTATGGAACCGCTTATCCGGTTTCAGAAGTTTCCGGATGGTCATCCATACGATCATACTTAATATTATAAATGCGATAGTGTCTGTCTGATACCTCTTCACGCTTAAACCGCTCAACCGATTTGGATGAAATTTGGTATAGAGAGAGTTTGAGTCCCGGGGAAGGACATAGGATAGATTTTATCCCGGAAATCATCCCCTAAGGGATTGAAATGGGGGGTGAAATTTTGTATCGAGCTACGATATAAACGAGTTCGATGCGGAGTCGCGGGCAGAAGTTTGTAGGCTATATTCTATGCCGCGGGATTGCCTGCGTTTTTTGCCATACGCGGGCGAAGCCGCGCGGGAAGCTAGTGAATAAATAAAAGGGTAAGGGGATGCCTTGATTTGAGTCGAACACGCCCCCTAGACAGAGACACGCTGATGCCTCCCGCGCACGAGAAAAAGAGATGTAACACTTCGGGAATGGCTTTTTTGGTCAAATTTCGAAAAATACCTAACTTAGGGAAGTTTTATTTAAATTTCACCAAGTGAGATTTTAGATGAGATAAAATACTATAGTATTAACTTGATTGTGTCGTAAAATAATGTATCGTTTGAGTAGGCTGAGTAAAAAAAGGAAAATACAGACCCAACTTTGGCTTTTTTTTCCATCGAGGAAACTTTAAGCAATCATGTATCGATCAAATCAGATAAACAATCATATAGTCAAGAATCATATATCTGAAAATCAGACCTTATTGTTTCTTAATCTAGTCAGAACGGCGTTTCAAAGCACGCGATAATTTCCAATGCACCGCACACTGCCAACACCTTGAGGATTAGGCATACGGCGCTCACTGTCTGTTTATATCGGAGTAAACGAGACCGAGTGTTACTGGGCGGCCGGGTCTTAGAAGATAATAGTAAATAAATATTGAAATAAAAAAAAGTGTGGATTATTTGTGTAATATGACTCGTTAGCGGTTTAGGTATGAATATGTTGACTTCATGTTTTTAATTGCAGACCCATACGTCAAAACAATAAAGACATAGAACCGTTTAATGATGATTTTAAGACCAATCTGTGCAATTATTTTCTATCGAGCCGATTTCGTCCAATTATGTATCGAGTCCGTCCACGGTCTTTGAAATATGATGAGTATTAAATTTTTTTTTGATGTTCTAGAACTAATAGGTTCTTAAAAAACTCATCATCATCATCATCATATCAGCCGAAAGACGTCCACTGCTGGACATAGGCCTCCCCCAAAGAGTGCCAAAGTGACCGGTCCTGCGCCACCCGCATCCAGCGGACTCCAGCAACCTTTACCAGGTCATCAGTTCACCTTGCGGGGGGCCTACCCACGCCGCGCCTTCCGGTACGTGGTCGCCACTCGAGATCCTTTCCGCCCCAACGGCCATCGGTTCTACGTGCTATGTGCCCCGCCCACTGCCACTTAGGTTTAGCTTAAAAAACTGCTTAAATAAAATCAATTTCAACAAAATTAGGTCTTGTCACTGTCAGCCTCTTAAAACGCCGCCATTTACGTTTTGCAATCAAGATTGACGGCCTTAACTAAAGCTTTAAGAGGCTCCCATACGCCAATGACCTTCGATCTGAATCCCTTGGTTTTGTAATGTTTTTGTAGCTTATTATATTAACAACAACGGCTTTAAGCAATATAATATCCCATTATTTACTTCAAAGTTCATAGTTTTTGAGATATTTGACATCAAATTTGAGCAATTTTAGGCCAAAAAACTAGTTTTCTGGCCATAACTTTTGTGTCAATTGGTTTAAAATGAAAACCCTCTACCAGTTTTTAGAGACGTCACAGACGAACCCAAATATGTAGATTTCGTATATGTTAGATCTTTCACGTCAATAGAGATACGAAATAAGTGTTTTTTTAGACAATGTTTAAAAAAATCATACAAAATTAAGTATTAATTTGTTTCAAAATCCGGTCAGTCAAAATGGAGATAAAAGATTGAAGAACCGATAGCCGTTTGATTTATGATTCTATCTGTAGTGCAAAAGTAGTAGATACGATTCAAAACTTGTCAAAAATCGATGAAAACCTCGGGTAGCCCCTTAACGCGGCTTCGTCGCATCAATTTGATGTACGCATTCGTACGTCGCTCGTGATTGAGTAAATCGGGACGGTGTTTAGTTCGGATAAAGGTTAAACCACAGATATAGGAAATAAGGAGATCGGACATGCCGGGCGATTTGTACTGAATATGCATGTCGCAAGTTCTTGAGTTCGTGGTTTTATTAGAAAAAACACCGGCCAAGCGCGTGTCGGGCCACGCGCAGTGTAGGGTTCCGTAGTTGCCTGTGTGCCTTAGTTACGTCGACGTGCGGTGCGGTTGCGTCGGCCGAATTTGTACGAAAATCGGCCTTTCCAAGTACACATTAAATTGGTCGACTATTACTCGGTAACTACTTATGCCTACTTGTCCGTGATAGTTTTCATTTCCAAATTCATTATATGTACTACTACCACGATTTTTTTCAAATCCCCAGTAGTAGCTATTCAGCCGGCAGGGGGGGGGGGAACTTGACTCGAACAAAAATTAGGGCTTTAAAGCCCAATATCTCGCAAACTAATCACTGATTTGAAAAATGGTTCTAGGAAACCCATAATATTTTTGAACGAGCTATCCAACGATACCCCACATCATGGGTTTAACAAAAAAAAAAATACATCCCCCCTTTAGGTGTAGGGGAGGTACCCTAAAATAAAAATAAAATCAAGATTTTATTGTACTGTTTTGTCGGCGTGATTGATTTATATACCCATGCCGAATTACAGTTTTCTAGTTGTAATGGTTACTGAGCTAAGCCGAAGACGGACAGACAGACAGACGAACGGACATGACGAATCTATAAGGGTTCCTTGTTGACTACGGAACCCTAATAAATAGTATTTATAGTATTTGCCTGTGAAAAGTGATCCCATTGGTGTGGAAATTAATCAAATCACTGCGATGTTTGCAAGTAATTATTGCACAACTCGGCATTTTGAAAAAAAAAACGGAACTTTCTCGGTGGACAACGGACGGTGAACTGGCGGCGGAGTATGCCCAATGAGCTAACATGTGCGACACAGCCGCCGGGGGCTCGTCCGCTCTATAGTATTATATGCTCTGAGGGTTTTACACACTTATGAAGCACGTAGGTACTTTATAGGGTTTTTTAGGGTCGGCAACGGGCATCTAACACCCCAGGCCCCTTATCATGGCCGGCCTTATCACGAGATAAGTGACAAGATAAGAGAGTCGTCTAGTTCTATCGAACGGTGTCAGCCAGTGACGGACGCTCTATCTTGTCACTTATCGTGCGATAAAGCCGACCACGATACGCATGCTGGAGTTGCAAGCGTCCATAGGCTATAGTAACCACTCACCATCAGGTGGGCCGTAAGCTTGTTTGCCACCGAAGTGGAATTAAAAAAAAAAAGTGTGTTTAACGTCAATAGCTTCTCCGTCCAATCTCCTCCGACCGCCTGAAACTCGTTTATGCCTATATACTCGTAGTAGCTCCATACATTCAGCGCCATTTCACCCCCTTGGGTTCAGAATACAGTTCCAAGATTTGTCCCACACTAACAAAGGAACAGGTCAAAGCCTTATAGACCGTTTAATATGAAAACAGAAAAAAACTCACCATATAAACCATTAAGTGATGTTTCTGCCAGCTCCACCTTCGCTATATAGTCTTGTAATCTGTGGAAGAGGGACAACATTATCATTATCAACTATCTTCCTCACTATGTATTCCTTCACCGAATTGTTATGGGGTGTATACATGTCATGATTTGTCAGCCCCAATTTATCAGAAGCTGACTAATTGCTATCGTCTGGAGGCATGTTGCGCTGCTGATCCAACTGTCAAACGAGATCTACTGAGAAATTGCATGCACATGTGGTCGGATTGTTACATCTGTACGCTTCATCCAATTATGACTTCGAGATGTTGCACTGACAAATTGGTGTAACATCACATAATCTGTATACCCCATTAAATATCAAATGACATCTGCCTGGCGTGTCCTTACCGCTCGGATACAGTAACTTTTCGATAAAAAAAATGTAGGAATAATATTGGCATAGATGATAAACAACACCTCACAGATGAGTAGATCCGAGTCAAAATAACCAAATCACAATTCCACTACTTACATCCATATAAATATTATGAATGCGAAAGTAACTAATACCTGTTGGTCCGTTATTTTTTCACGTAACCCACCGCTGAACAGAAAATATAAATTGTGTACGCACCACGGCCGGTAATTCGTAAAGCCCCAGATCGCAGGTGTTTGTGGCCCGAACCGAAGGTGCGCGCATATGGCATGTGCACGCACTGACATATAAACACATACGTTTGACGACCGGTTAGTCTAGTGGGTAGTGACACTGCCTACGAAGCTGAAGGTCCTGGGTTCGAATCCCGGTAAGGGCAAATATTTGTGTGATGAGCATGAATATTTGTTTCTGAGTCATGGATGTTTTCTATGTATTTAAGTATTTCTATCTATTAAATATATCGTCGTCTAGTACCCATAACACAAGCCTTATTGAGCTTACTATGGGACTAGGTCGATTAGTGTAAGATTGTCCCCTAATATTTATTTATTTATTTATTTATTTACGTTGCATTTTTGCGAGTCGATAATCGCACGACAAAAATCGTAGTGCGTGCCTGGCCTAATAGTTTAAAAAAAGTAGCGCCCCATACGTTTACATGGCGTACGTACAGTTTAAATAATAATACTAAATAGTACAGACGGCCTACTCTCTTAGTGATGACGTTAGCTGTCAGATTTACGCCATAAACAATAAGCGCGATGTCGTAACAGGGTTGTCAACAGATCAAATGAACATTTTATTTTATAACTCGGCATAATTCCATAGTATAGCTTTCACTTGACAGTGCATGATAAATATCAAATAAATATAAATGAATCAAATTATAAATACTTAGTTATGAATATGTAAAGGGAATTTCACTTACCAACTATTTGCTCATCCATCTCACAATCTTGTAGCACCATTTTAAATTTTAACCTAATACTGGCCTAATAACTAGACACATTGTAATCACATACTATTTTAGTAAATTCACTGGTTTTAAAACTCGTTCACAGTATTACTTCTTTTGTAGCATTTAAAGGGTTCATTATTTGAGGCATAATCTGAAACAAACGAAAAATATATATGACAATTGACAATACAGGAACTACTGTTATTTTTTACTCACGCTTGTATTCTCAAAAGGCCTTAAGTGAATTAATGCTCTGGAGGTTTTATGAATTTTGTACCTGACTTTTGACTTGCCATACAAATAAACTAGTGGCAAACCTGTGTTTCCTTCTAAAATATTTGGACCAAATAATGCATTATTTTTTTATTTCAAAATGACTGCTCAACAACTTTATCTTATTTTTTCTTAATACCAAGACGAAACAAATCATAATTTAACGATTTTTAAACAACATTTATACCCGCGAAAAAAGTGCTGCTGAAAATTAGTAACATTATTACTTTTTTCATCAACTTGCTTAAGAAGAGGAAGAGGTCTTAAAAAAGTAATAATAAGGTTTCTGTCAAAATTTTAATTTTTGGTTCAAGCTTTTATTGCCAACATACTTCTCTGTATACCGTCAGCAACTGCTTGTTGAGACGATCCTAACGAGCCCAAACTCAACGGGGTTACGTCTGTTCAGTCCTGAATTCCCATGGCCACCTTCTGTCTCCATCATCAGATCAGCTCTATGGTACCATTTATTTTATACAGGACACCAACAGAGTACATAAGAATAGTGAGTTACATTTTAATAGTTATGTGGTATTTAGGCATAATATAGAATTGTAATCCAAACTATACTTAAACCCAAAATTTCAGCTCAATCGGTTGAGAATCTGCTTCAAAATTGAGTTGCAAAAATCCTCCGGAACAAACAAACTTACATACAAATACAAATAGCCTTTATTCACTGACTTTCTACAATTTCATATTATTTTATTTTATTTGTTTATTTATTTTATTGCGTCAGGTTGTCAGTTTTCACTGACATAGGCCTCCTCTAAAGTTTTCCAAGTGTCTCTGTGTGCCAATCTTGTCCACTTGGGCGGGAAGTCCCATCTTCTGTGTTGTCTTCCCCTTCCCTAGTTACCCCTAATTAAATAAAAGCTTGTAAAATAGTGTGACACTTGGCTGGCAGATTATTTAATTAAAATCTGCAATTATTTAGCCTTCCATAAAGGTAAAATAATCACCAACTACTTAAGTAAGTATTTCACCAAAAAAACCCATCTCGATGGAACAAGGTAAGGAGCTCAGGACTCATCATATCAGCCGAAAGACGTCCACTGCTGGAAATAGGCCCCAAAGAGTGCCAAAGTGACCGGTCCTGCGCCACCCACATCCAGCAGACTCCAGCAACCTTTACCAGGTCATCAGTCCACCTTGTGGGGGGCCTACCCACGCCGCGCCTTCCAGTACGTGGTCGCCACTCGAGAACCTTTCCGCCCCAACGGCCATCGGTTCTACGTGCTCAGGACGTAGAATGTTGAACAAACAATAACAATATATACCGGGTGGAAAAATCGAATGCAACATGGTTGGCAACTACCTTAAATATTGTAAATAGCACATTCTGTGTAAAGGAAACATTCCTTTGTTTTTAAAAACAATAAATTCTGCATTTAAGGATTTATGAAAAATCGCTTGCCTTAGTCGGGACTCGAACCGGTCAAATGTGACAAAAAATAACGTGCTCTATTTTATGATGCAGATTGAAAGGGTAACTGATAAGGTTCATTTTTCTCTAAATAACAAATACAATCAGAATAACGGAGTGCCATGAAAATTGAAAACTAAAAACTAAACCGGTTCGAGTCCCGACTGAGGCAAGCGATTTTTCATAAATCCTTAAATGCAGAATTTATTGTTTTTAAAAACAAAGGAATGTTTCCTTTACACATAATGTGCTATTTACAATATTTAAGGTAGTTGCCATCCACGTTGCATTCGATTTTTCCACCCTGTATACTGTTTGTATGTTTTTTACTGTTTAAGTTTAATCTAAATTGTTCTGTTAAACGATCATAGTGTATGCAATCTCGTTGAATAAATGTCTATTATTATTATTATTATGTATGTTTTTTCCATATCTCAGGACCAGGGGGTCCCGGACTTTTGGAAGGCATGCGTGGGGCCGAAGCCAACAGTGCAGAAGCCCTTTAAAACAAATATAATATAAAGCGAGGGATACACACGGCAGATACCATCATCGAGTGCACAACGTGATACACCCGGTGATGGGCCCCGCCAGGTGCAAAGACTATT
Source organism: Epinotia ramella (assembly GCA_947578815.1). Lineage (NCBI taxonomy): Eukaryota > Metazoa > Arthropoda > Insecta > Lepidoptera > Tortricidae > Epinotia > Epinotia ramella. Next base: position 4,204,621 of record OX388227.1, on the reverse strand, counting down.
GCAGTGCAACACTGTGCTGCGATGGAAATTAAGGTCAGGGTTTATTGGGTTGAATGGTGGGTGGTCTGGACAATGGGTTATGGGAGGAGACTAGCGGACACCTGCCGTGACAATAAGTCTCAAAATTGTGAAAAGGCAGGCGGTGACTCGCCAACTTGTTAAGTGGGCCCCACAAACAGTCGCACGCACAGTGCGACAATGGAGCAACACGTCTGAGCGGCTGTGAGGTTATCGAGAGGTGAGTCTGCGGTGCGCCAGATCCCGGTAATCCGTTCAAGGGCCGCCGGCGTTATAACATTTTACACTTCCAACCTGGAGCATAGGTTCTGCTCTTGCGACTCCACTCTGGCCGGCCGGTTAAGGCAAGCACAGAGGCGAGGGCCAGATCGCTCGGGCCCTCTGAAGGTTAGGGGTCCGCGGTGTCGCCACTCACCGTCAGCTCGCCACAAGCTGCCCCCACGGGCTTATTATTATTATTATTATATGCATACTAATAGTCTCAAAAGTTACCAAACAGCAATAACTATTAAAAAAGCATAATCAACACTTTTCATGGAGTTTCCTAGCTGGATTCAGTTGGCCAAGAAAACCATGGGATGGAGAAGGCTTTTCCCAAATGGGGTCCGTATAAGAAAATATACGTATAAAAATTAACAACTTTTAGATTAAGTAAACACTAACAATATGGAATAAGTAAGGCTTAAATAAATAAATAAATAAATCAACGCTTTATTAAGAATAAAACAATTAAAAGGAGGTTAAACATAAATCATGAAATTAATAAAAATTGCTACCGCTAATTTGTCTATTCAATATTCCGCTATGACCAATAATCCGGCACCTAAGCCTCCACCCTAATGCCGCTCCTTGCTTGCACTCTGGCATAGTGTAACCTTGATTTTTCTATATAATCCAGTAATCCAAACATTCCAATATTTGGGCACCTAGTTTTGAATAGTACCGGATTAGTGAGACTACTGTATAATGAGTGCAATACATACTTTAAGTTTGAAAGTTGGAGCTACCCAGGTCTGATCCAAGGTTTTAGAATTGGAAATTTAATCAAATGTAGCATCACTGATGCATAGAATCATAATCTGGTTTTATATGGCAGTTTGCTTGTAATAAATGACTTTATTTCAGTATGAATGTAGACAGGCAATACAATCTTTAAATTTTTAATTTAATATGGTTCAATTCAAGACAATCAATTAATCTAATTTATGGCAAATTGTTTGATTTTTCTTGGCATATATCAAGTGGCATTTAAGTGAAAATCCATTTAAATCCGTTCATTGGGTTTGAAAAAGTACATTTAAAATGGAAACATCATGTTGATGTATGTATGTTTCATGATAAAGGTTACGAATTTACAACACGAATATTAATCCAGGAAATTATTATGATACTTACAAAAAATACTAGAGCATAACATGGTAAAAAAACGTCACCCAATAAATCCAATAAAAACCAACTGTACACACCTATTTCCACTTTTGCAACGCTACACTGAGATCCCGTTAGCACTGTTTCAAAACTTCTAAATCAAAACGTTTAAAATATCAACTATGAAACGAAGTAAAGTACGTAAGAAATCTTAAAAAAGTTATTGTTGTCATTGAACTGTCAAACAATTATTATCCGACTTTATTAAAAAAGACAACCATCGTACAAACAATGCATGACACGTGCCTCGTTAATTTAGAGGGATAATATTTTTTCTTTTTTTTTCAAAATATTTTTTTCTACAACATAAGGCTTAAGCACTACGCATATTAATCCTTAAACTATAAAGGTTGTCTGTGCAATTTTACTTATTGATAATTCGTTTGCGTGCCCGTGCCCGCGTTACAGACCGCTGCCCGCACGAAGCGGCCTTCTAATACTGTTTATACTGTTCTCAACTCAACGCGGGATTATTTATTCTGTGACGCGGGATAGCGAAGTAAGCCGGTTAGTTCATACCTATGTACCGATAGTGTTCAATGCACTTACAATGCCATAATAATTACCTGGACAATTACGGATACAAATTCAAACCACGCTTTGGAGGTCGATTGCGTCAATTTTAGTATTTTACTGAGCGGTTTATTTGGTATTACAATCTCTAATCAGTAACTAACATCAGAATACTAAAATTATGTCCAGCTTGGAGATGAGTCCGTCCTTTCTTACAGTAGTATAGCGCTATTATAGAAAGGCATGAATGAGTATAGTTTTTCTGCCACTTTGTTAATCACTGTAGGTACTTAAGGCGCCGTAGGTTCATTGTCTTCTCTCCCTATCACTGGGCATAAGCGTGAGCGAGATAGATGTGCGTGCTCGGAAGCGCGCATATCATATTTTTAATTTAAAATTTTTGGCCGTTTTCATAAATAAAAAGTAATCACTGAGTTCTCTAAAACATGATATTGCCGATTTGTAGAAGCAATTTTAATATTTCTAGCTTTTGTGCATAATTTGTTACAAATATTTTAAGTGTATTTTGGACCAATGTTCGTGATTTTTTTCTATCGAGCGAAAATTGCTTAGTCATGTTTCGAATCACTGATCTTGCTGCAGAAAAGCCTGAAGATTACTATTCGTATTTTTTTGAAACCATATTATTATAAACAGACGCATTCTATGAAATTCAAAAACTCTGTTCGCTTAACTTCGCTGAACCTACGGCGCCTTAATTTTAAATGTAAATTCGCGCGCCGAGCTACGGATGAATGTTTTGCTAACCGATGTAATACATTATGTATTTGAATGAATAATTTCTTTGGTGGAATCGGCGTGTGCTTTGATTGATTTCATATTTGGTATTACAATCTCTAATTAGTAACTTACATCAGAATAATAAAACTATCATGTCCAGTGAGTAGCTTGGAGATGAGTCCTCTCTTTCTTACACTAGCGCTTTTATGGCAAAGAAAGGAATGAGTATTATGTGATCTGCTACTTCGTTACTCACTATACCTACGTGCCTACTAAAGTTTAAATGAAAATACGCGTGCATGGACCTATAATACTCAGGACAAGCTATAGATAGTAAAAATAATACCACGTCCGAGCGAGATGGTAGCATACAAATCTCGATAAGTGTGACAGAAAGGGAAATATCGTTCTTTGTCCTTGTCATAGTTCCACTTTTTTTATTTACCACGTCTGGTGTAGTATGAAATTGTGGCAAATAAACCATTATTCGCCCAAAGCAGGGGGGGGTCACTCCGCCGATCTGCGTGAAATTATAAGTACATGCCGGCCGCCGCACAGTGTACGGCTTATTCAGTGGTTGCCCCGCCGTGGCCCGTGACACTCGCGTGCGTGTCTCCCGCATACCAACGTCGCAAGCGCGTAAATACGATGTATAAAATAAGGGCAAAGGCATATTGCATTGCTGCGGGTTGCAGAAACAATGACAAAAATTCGGATTGCAAGTTTTTCTTTGTTCCGACGCGTGAAAAGGATACCGAAAGGTGAGGTAGTAAGCACTAAATGCTCATTTATACCTATATTTTCATAGTAAATCGAACACAAGAATCAAGTAAAACAGCACAGTGTTATACTTGAATTAAATAGGTATCTGTCAACGGCATATCTACATATGTATACATATACATCAAACGAATTGTGATTAAATAAATCAGTACTTATTGGACTCATTTTTACACCTGGCGTGCGACCGCGAACCGTAACGGAGATCGTAAAGTCTATCTCCGTCTCTGTCACTCGAATAGTAAGTGTGACAGAGACGGAGATAGACTTTACGATCTTTGTTACGGTTCGCGGTCACACGCCTGTTATGTTTTCGGTGTTACCTAAGTAGCTGCTAAGTGTAAAATTTATGCATGTAGACCACGCGTGCTATCTAATATATATAATTCGCGTATTCTGTGTGTGTATATTATTGGATCACGGATAGGTACAAGATGTCTAGGTGGTACATTTAAATATCTTATTGTCGTCGAGGCGCGCCACTTGCCACCTCCGCGACGCCGACGCCGCGGCGGTGTCGGGTGCAAGTTCTAACAAGCCGCTAAGTTAGTCCAAGAGCCGTGCTACAAATTTAATGCTTCTCCGCTGCCGTCAGCTCTTTCGGTTAAGTTTTTCATAATTGGGTGGATTGCAAAAAAATTGTACATAGTTAAGGCCTTAATTTAATCTACGCTTAGTTTTGTTCCATTGTGTTACGACAATTAGTCATATAATTTGTATGGGTAACTCTCGTAACACAATGGAACAAAATTAAAGCGTAGATTTTTTTTGCAATCCACCCAATTACTATTTTGTTGTGTTAATGTTCGTTTAATTGCTTTTTTACATTCATGTAAAAAGTAAAATATACCCATCTAAAAATATATAAATTTCAAGATAAGAGAAGATGCGAACAAGTTATTTTAATTTCCCCGTGGTTTAATAAAATTTACCATACCTGACTTTATATACTTATAGTACTGTTTTTATGTTAAAAGGTGTTGTTTTTCTTAGATGTCACCTCAAAACCCTATTTGAATATATAAACTAGCCTCAGTCTACATTACTTCAGATAATTAATGGTTGTACTATATGGCAAATATTAAAAAAAAAACACCGATTATGAATGATTTTCAATTTGAAAACCACATTAGTTTTTTCGCTTATTCCAGGCGCCGGAAATGGTTGACATTACTTGGCAGAGAAGACCTTTTGCAAAAGGATGTGAAGAGATCATATCGCGTTTGTTGTGCACATTTTGACCCGTCATCAATAAAAATGATAAAACAACTCAATGAAACTGCTGTCCCAGCACTGCTTTTAACCAATCAACCACAGGAAGGGCCATCATGTTCAAAAGTACAGCCAATATTGGCACAATTTAAAGATACTCAGATTTTATTGTCTAAAAGTATCGAAGGAAACGCGTCATGTTCAGCAATGCCTTCCAATTCAGTAGAAATCAAAAATAATAATGAAGTGATCGTTACTAAGATTAAAAAAGTAAAGAAAAATACTCTGACTCAAACAAATGCACAAGATTCATCCGAACAACAAACACAGACATCAAAATTACTCACAGAAGGAACACCTAGGAAACGAAAACTTTTAAATGAATTAAAGGGCTGTAAACTCAAACAAAGAAGGTTAAGTCAAGAAATTATAAAAAATAAGCAAGAATTGGAGAGAAAGAACAGACCTAATACATGTAACGACCCTGATGACGAAATCACAAGAAGATTTCAAAAATTGATAGATTGGCAGAATAAAATAAAAAATAAATACAAAGGAAATCGATACGACGCAGAGTACAAATTATTTTCACTGAGTTTGCACTATTCGAGTCCACATGCTTACAGGTGCTTACAAACAGTACTAAAATTGCCCTCTAAAAGCACGTTAAATAGATTCAAAATTAATCTCCCCCCAAAATTAGATAACAGGGCTCTAGATACCCTGGCATTGAAAATTAAATCCCTTCCGGATGCAGCAAAATACTGCACGATTTGTGTCGATGAGATGACTCTGAAACGTAACTTATACTACAATATAAAATTAGACGAAGTTATTGGGTTTCATAATGTTAATGGTAGAATAACACCTGAAATTGCCAGCAATGCATTCGTCATTATGCTTCAAGGTATGTACTTCAATTGGAAACAACCAATCGCATATGCATTGCTAGCAACTGCGAAGCATTATGATGAAATCGACATATGGTTGAATGAAGCTATTTCAAAACTTTCTGCAATAGGGATTAAGGTAAAAGCGATCATTTCTGACCAAGGATCCAATTTTGATAAATACGCGAAAGAAATAAAGAAGGTATCGATCGAAAAACCGTATTTCGCCTATGATAATACCAAAATATACTACGTGTTTGATATCCCCCACTTAGTAAAATGTATCCGGAACAACCTACTAACAAGCGATTTTATTCTTAATGAGAAAACAATTTCATGGAAATATATCGAAGAACTGTATAAAGATCAAAAAGACAGAAATTTACGGCTCATACCGAAAATCACTGATGCTCATATTCATCCCAACAATTTCCAAAAAATGAGAGTGAAATTAGCTGTACAAGTATTGAGCCGTACTGTCTCAGCGGCACTTCATACTTATATTGATTTGGGAAAAATGTCTGAGGCAGCCAGGCCAACTGCAGAGTTTATAGAATCAATCAACAATTTATTTGACGTCCTCAATTCGAGTAAAATAAAATCAAATAACAAGTTCCAGACAGCTTTCAGGCTTAGTAAAGATCAAGATTCAACACTAAAGACTGCTAAGGAAATGTTCGCTGGTATTAAGGCCATAAACAAGAATTCCGGGAAAAATAATACAGGACATATTAAAACTTTTGTAAATTTTCAGCTATCCATACAATCGATAACAATGTTGTATAAAGATCTACTAGAAGATGGGTTTAAATATTTACTGACTCGAAGATTAAATCAAGATAGTCTAGAAAACTTTTTTGGTTCTATTCGCCAACAGGGCGGAGCCTGCACAGAACCAACACCAGTCCAATTTCAACGAGCTTTTTCAAAGTTATTTGTGTGTAATATGATTAAAAACGCACCAAATACAAACTGTGAAGTGGATATTTGTGATGTATTACTCAAGGCCGAAGATATGATGAATATGAAATTTACAGGTGACGATTTTCCACCACAAACATCGGTTTTGTGTTTGAGAGGCGAAACAGATCATCGTATAGACTTGCCAGACGAAAACACGTTAACCTACGTATCTGGGTATCTTTTTTACAAATGTTGTAGCAAACACAATTGTCCTGCAATAGATGACATTTCAAGATCAGTTGCAGGCTTAGACGAGACTAATCTATTTACTAGATACAAAGCATTCAACAACCAATCTAGTTTTTATGGCAGCTTAAAAATGCCACCAAAAGATTTTATAGAGTATGTACAAAAATTAGAAACCACTTTCATAGAAAATTTTGAAAATTGTGTTCAAAGTAATCCAGGCAGAAAACTGATAGAACTTTTTAGAAATATACCTCCACAATCACCATGTGCATGTTTCCCGGTGGAATATTTATTAAAATTGTTTTGTAGGTTTCGCATATATGCAACAATTAAATTTAACAACCGGCAATTTAAAGATGGTAAAAAACAAATAAAAAAGTATGTAAAAGTAAGGCATTTGTAGTTAAGTAAGCAATAAATACAGGTCACGCCCGCGTTACCTTTAGTATTTACTTACGTAAACCAATAAAAAGTAATCAGTAAATATATTGTTTTTTTTAATCATTTTGGTTGCTAGCTCCTAGACTATAAAACGCTTATCAGCCGGTCTAAACCAACTGTGACACGTGACTCTTTCTCGAGCGAGAAATTATATTAGGTACCTATCTCTTTTTGTGCACTACTGTGTCGGGTGTCGTTATGTCCTGCAACGAGAGCAAGCAAGCAATAAGCATAGTTGTGCTAGACGGGTACCTTATTCTGACATAGTCGATGCTTGCGCCACAGAATAGATAATAGTGCAAAGCTACCGTATCCGCTTACGATCAGGCGGACCGTACGCTCGTTTGCCACCGACGATGTTTAAAAAAGTGACAACCCTATTTTCGGCAAGGTGCGGAGTAATGTCGACCTTCGCGCCGGGCGATAGAACTCAATGACGCGCGGCTGGCGTGCGGTCCGTTGCTAATAATAATTAATAGGCACGTAAAAAGGCGGCATTCGTGAACATCAAAACAGAGGGTCTTCTGTACTTGTACTATTATTTATTCTGTGTTTATGGTAAGCCATCAGTCATTTTAATTAGCTGCTTAGGTAGGAGTTTCCGTCCCTAGGTCCATCTACGCGTGCCTACTGCTACTAATTTGTTTTGCTAACCGATGTAATTGATTATTTGAATGTATAATTTCTATCGTGGAATCGGCGCGTGCGTCGATTGTTTTCATTGACTAATTGATGCCTTGTACCCTTAATCCTCCTTTTCAATAATAATAGCGGCACAATTATCTCTGTCGTTGGTCCCAATGGAGGAAATCTAACAAGTACCTAATAAAATCTAAAGATTTTTCAAAAAACCTAACTTTTTGGTGAGGTAGGGCACAGCGAAATGTTATCCCGCTCGAATGTGGAGCAGCCCAAGTGGGGAAGTACCTCCGCTTTGCAGAAGACCACAGCCATAATAACACTACTACTTGCTCTGTAGTGTTGTGTTCCTGGAGGTGAGCAAGGTCGCCAGAGCTCCCGGGGATGCGTTGTGTTGAGAGCGAGGGAATTTGTTCCTTTAGCTGTCAACACGACGAATCCTCAAACATGTCAAGAGTCGGCAACGCTCACCTTTCTTGCATGTTCTTCCTTTGGAGTTGCACGTGTCTATAGGCTGCGGTGTCCGCTTAACATCAGGCGGGCCGCTTGGTTGCCAACGTCGTTGTATACAAGAAAAAAATACTGATTTTTTTTCAAATATTAGCCTATTATGACTCCCACGATTATGAGGAATCCAACGACACTTCATATGCCAAAATCCATCAAGCCGTTTGGACTAGCACGTGAAATAGAATTTTCTTGTCCACATCACATACATACTTACATACATCCAGTCGAAAAACATAACCCGCCTGCAGGGCAGTCGGGTAAAATTATGCTCGCATTGATTTATTCAAACTTTCGGCGCCCAGCGACATCTATTGATGTCGGGCGTAAAACTGCGTTGGTGTCTAGCGTAGGTACTCTGTGGTGCCCTGCGCACGAATTTATACCTTTTTCCCCTATAATCAAGTCTATTTCAGCTTGATTCACGCGCCTTTTGAACGGAGGGCCTACCGCGAAACGAAAACGAACTACAGTCTATCGTCTTCGTCGCTCGAACTAGCAAGTGCGACAGAGAGGGTATGCCCTCAGAGTAAAGCTCAAAGTGTCGAACATTATCCATTACTTTCCTGTAACTGGTCAAGGAGATTCAAAAAGTTCGTCACAAACTTGCCGTCATTTTAGTCGTCGATTGGTGTCGATATCGACAGAGTGCGCATCTGTTGTCTGCTGAGTACACGTTAATTTTGTAATTTGTTTCTTTGAAATTCAGAGAATTTTATATGAAAACTGTGCGATATTTTTGGACCGTTTTACAGATGTTTTATCAGGAATCTGTTACTAAGTTAGTGTAACATTTTAGCTCTGAAATCCAAGTCCTTAGATAGAGTAGAGGAATTAATAGATGTAGTATTAGCGAATAAGAAAAAAAAAATCTCCTCGCTAAATTGAGAAGGATCAGAAAACTAGACCAAGGGTGGTATTCCAGGTTTTTGCTTGAATTGACGATTGGTTGAATACAATTGACGTGGTCATTGGCAAAATATCTCATATCGAGTTATAATAATTAGTTACGTGTTTTATGGTTACTTATTATGTTCTTCGGTTGGTTAAGTTTGCACGCATAATTAAGTGACTGGTTTTATAAACGACTTTGGCTTGTTTACCGGACTTTGTAATCATCTTATTGCGACTATTTTGGCTGACCCTAACTGGACTCCGAGTTGCTTCTGATTTGACTAAGTGTAGACTTGTTGGTTTAATTTAAATAAAAACAGTATTAGACCTTCCTATCTAACTGAACATGCCTCGGCAAACCAAGGAAGAACCTGTTCTAAGCTGGATTGAATCCTATTCCGATTTAATGTACGAATCGACAAGACATTTAATAAATTGTACATGTCAGGATTTTTTTTTTTTCGAAAAATAGGAGTCCCGGAATCCCGAGTCTTATCCATGTTATGTACAGTCAGCATCACTTAGTTAGTAGCAGCCAAAGAAGCCAAATATATCGTAACACTTCCTTACTCCTATAGTAATAAAGACGTGTTCCGATATTTATGGCTACTTTGGCTGCTACTAACTATATGATGCTGACTGTACAATGTTTAAGGTCATTCACCCGAAATGGCACTACCTAATCCGATCACTGGAAATGAGGCTATCCGCAGCAGAACCAAGGTAACCGATATAGCCCTCTCTGAATCGCTAAACTTAAGTGACAGTGGGCGGGGCACGTTGCACGTAGAACCGATGGTCGTTGGGGCGGAAAGGTTCTCGAGTGGCGGCCACGTACCGGAAGGCGCAGCGTGGGTAGGCCCCCCACAAGGTAGATAGATAGATAGATAAAAACTTTATTCATACCCACAATTTACATGGCATAAAAAGAACAGGAGAACATGCAACTTAAGAACTAACATACTAAAAACGGCAAATAAAAACTACAAGTACAATAAGTGAGCCATGTGTCGTGGCAAAGAATGGGCGCTGACTCAGCATGATGATGCGGCAGGAGCCACATCGCTGATATTCTGCCAGGACCCTCCCTAAAATTCACAACCAGTACAATGCTATGCGCGTGAGTGTGTGTGTGTGTGCGCGCGCGCTTGCGTGTGCGAGTGTCTATATAATATATGTCATGAGTGAGTGCGTAAGAATGATGTAAGTATACGACTTATTAATTTATTTTTGTTCTAGAAAGGCCTATTTATTGGTTACAAGGTGGACTGATGACCTGGTAAAGGTCGCGGGAGTCCGCTGGATGCGGGTGGCGCAGGGCCGGTCGTTGTGGCACTCTTTGGGGGAGGCCTATGTCCAGCAGTGGACGTCTTTCGGCTGAAATGATAATGGTGATGATGAGGTCTGTAATCGTAAGTTGGTGAGTAATAAACAACGTCTAAAATTACCAAGTTTGTATTTATTACTTAATCTACAAATACATTGTATTGTATTAAACTTGTGTGCTGCCGCCGTCTGTGTCCAATTTTCGTTTTTTTTTGTAGTATTCTATCCGTTCTTGTAAACTCGCTGAAAAAGAAAACATTTACTCGTGACAAACAAAAATAAACAACAAATAAAAATACAATAACACACTAAGTTTTGTCACGAAATGGACCCAGCTCAGCATGTTTCAATTATCTATACTAATATTATAAAGGGCCAAAGTCTGTGAGATGGTAGCTCGGTAAGTTTGTATGTAATGGGTGGTCTCCGGAACCGCTTATTCGATTTCAAAAATTGTTTCACCTGCGTGTAGAACAGAGTCTATCCAGAAAGTCTATTCAATAGACTTTCTGGATGGATCAAGGCTATATTAAATTGTATCCAGCAGGCTTGCTGTCTTTGCAATAGGCGGGCGAAGACACGTGGGCAGCTAGTGCATACTCCTTAATACCCTTCAAGCGAGATGGACGTACAAATCTCAATAAGTGTTCCCTTGATATGTTTGAGGATTCGCCGCGTTGACAGCTGAAGGAACAAATTCTCGGGAGCTCTGGCGACCTTGCTCACCTCCAGGAACACAACACTATTACAGAGCAAGTAGTAGTGTTATTGTGGCTGTGGTCTTTTGCAAGGCGGAGGTACTTCCCCAGTTGGGCTGCTCCACATTCGAGCGGGATGACATTTCGCTGTGCCCTTCCTCGCCAGTGTGATAAAGACATATATAATTTGTTCTTTGTCATAGTTCCTTTGTTGTTGCTTGCCCTCGCAAATAGAGGACTACATAGATACAGTCCTAGCGAATGACAGCAAGGGATGGAGGTAAATTAACCTGACTAAAGTGGGAAGTATTAGAAGATTAATAATTTTTGACAGCAGCAACCAGGCCTTTAAATACCGCTATTTTCGCATAGCGCTATCGTTTATAACGTTATTATTCCAATAAAGCGTTAATCTCAAAGCTATATTTTACGCGCTGTAGCGGTATCCATTATAACGTTATAAATCTAAGCCAATAGTAAATATAACGATACTTGCTTAAGCGATATAATAGCTTAATAACGTTATAGGGCTTATAGTGTCTTTTTCGCACTTCCCATTCGACAGCGCGGCTCGTATTTTAAAACGATATTATAACGTTATTCGACCGTATTTTATAATGTTATGATATTCATTCTGTTATGATATCTATATCGTTATGGGGCATACTGACTTACTTACATATAACGAACAATTTCAACACTAACGAAATATAACTACTCTTTGTCTATGTTTCTATCCTTTCTCTATGATTGTCTCTACTCGCCCAAATTAAGTAGGTTGTTTATGGTTAGCCGTCAGTCATTTCGAAACGGTGGTGTGCGCGTGGCTTCTCTAACGGATTCTTCCTCTAAGAAACTGTATAATTCATATATGCTATGGTGTAAGTCACCCAAAGGGCAATGGAGAGGGCTATGTTGGGAGGTTCTCTGCGTGATCGCATCAGAAATGGGGCTATCCGCAGCAGAACCAAGGTAACCGATATAGCCCTCCGAATCGCCAAACTTAAGTGGCAGAGAGCGGGGCACATAGCACGTAGAACCGATGGCCGTTGGGGCGGAGAGTTCTCGAGTGGCGACCACGTACCGGAAGGCGCGGCGTGGATAGGACGAGGTTGACTGATGACCTGGTGAAGGTCGCGGGAGTCCGCTGGGTGCGGGTGGCACAGGAACGCTCATTGTGGCACTCTTTGGGGGAGGCCTATGTCCAGCAGTGGACGTTTTTCGGCTGATAAGATGATGATGACGGTGTAAGTTACTCGTAAATTGTAAATTAGTAGTAACAGTACTACTAGCGCCATCTAACAACGAGTAGATTGAATTAATCTATAACAACTACTTGGTTGTTTCTATTGTCCAAGGAGAATACAACCACTACATACTACCTTTGTCAGCTGTTTAATGCGGGTGTAGACTTGAAAATTATTATCACTCCAAAAGAAAGAAGGCAAAAAAATATGCCTAGTGACGAAAATCCCATTCAGATATCTCAAAGAATTACGAAGCTACAACCGTCTTATTATTGCTTGTTAGAGAGAAAACGCAAACAGTGTGTGACGTCACGTTACGGGATGCGTCGACGGCGGCGCCGAACACGACGGGGCGCGGCACGTTGCCGTCTATTAGTGACGTCACATTCTTCCAGCGTCATCGTTTCATATGAAGTTGCGTTTTGCGAAAAAGGGACAGAACATACCCCTTCTTAAAACTTTGGACACTTATAACTTCGTGATTATTTAACCTTTTGCGTTGATTTTTTTCTCCATTTGACTGCATTTTTCAACCTTTTTCGAGAAAATATGACATTATTGATTATTTTATTTAGTGTCTCCGCCCCTATTACAACTACGAACTTATTGGTAAGGTTTGACGACCGCGTTAGCTTAGTTGGCAGTGACCCTGCTTACGAAGCAAGAGGTGCCGGGTTCGAATCCCGGTGAGGGCATTTATTTGTGTGATGAGCAAGAATAATGTTTCTGAGTCATGGATGTTTTCTATGTATTTAAGTATTTATTTATCTATATGTATGTTTATCGTCGACTAGTACCCATAGTACAAGCTTTGCTTAGTTTGGGACTAGGTCGATTTGTGTAAGATTGCCCCCTAATATATACAGAAAGCTCTATATTACAAGCTTTTATTTAACTTGCCCTGTTAGTATGTATGGGACAAATCTTGCGAGTTAAATTTGACCCACTTCCCGGTGACCGATTGAGCTGAAATTTTGGGTAGAATTTTGGGCTGATAGTTTGGATGACAATTCAATATCATGGTACCATCGAGCTGATCTGATGATGGAGACAGAAGGTGGCCATGGGAATTCAGTACTTAACAGACGTAACCCCGTTGAGTTTGGGTTCGTTTGAGAAGTTGATGATGGTATACAGAAAAGTACAGTCGGCAATAAAAGCTTGTGCCAAAAATGAAATTTTCGATAGAGACTTATAATTTACTTGGGTCTATTACTACCTTTGGTTGTTCAAATTTAAACAGTACTTACAACAGGTATCTCTCTCCAAAAGAGGCTTATACACTTTAGGCTTTACACCCTGTAGCAGACAGTCGGTATGTGCCGTAACCCTGTCTCTTTCTGACGCGACACTCTCGCATACGTCCGTCCCGCTTTTACATATGTGTTCGTACTCTTTTTCTAGGTGCCGCAACGCGTCACGTATCATGGTGGATCTGAAAATTAAAAAAAAACTTTATTATTATCACACCATCATCATCCCCCTAGCTTTAATCCCGGTAATGCCCCTAAAGGAGTCCGGGGTCCGCTTTGACACCTAATCCCAAGATTTGGCATAGGCACTAGTTTTACGAAAGCGACTGCCATCTGACCTTCCAACCCAGAGGAAAAACTAGACCTTATTGGGATTAGACCGGTTTCCTCACGATGTTTTCCTTCACCGAAAAGCTAACGGTAAATATTCCGTATATAAGTTCCAAAAAACTCATTGGTACGAGCCGGGATTCGAACCCACGACCGCCGCTTGACAGCCGCATGCCTGAACCACTAGGCTACCGTAGCTCTCTTTATTATTATCACATCGTCAACCTTAAATGTCCGTCTGCCTCTTGTACGTACAAGAGCGCAACAGAAGTGTACCGTTTCCACATTTTATGGCCCCGCGTGCAGCAGTTGCTAAACTTAAGAGGCTCCCATACGCCAATGACCTTCGATCTGAATCCCTCAGTTTTCTAATGTTTTTTGTAGCTCATTATATTAACATCAACGGCTTTAAGCAATATAGTATCCCATATTTACTTCAAAGTTCATTGTTTTCGAGATATTTGGCTTAAAAGTTGAACAATTTTAGGCCAAAAAACTGGTTTTCTGGCCATAACTTTTGTGTTAATTAGTTTAAAATGAAAACCCTGGACACGTTTTTAGAGACGTCAAAGACGAACCCAAATATGTAGATTTCGTATATGTTAGATCTTTTACGTCAGTAGCATATTATTGTCCGTCCTGGCTCACTTCCAATGTATGGGGAAATGTATGGAACGTCCGTTCTGGCTCACACCAAAAATTTCAAAAAAAAGTGAGCCAGAACGGACGTTTCATACATTAGTGTGTTCCTTAAAGTGTTTTAGTAGTGTAAAATGTATGTATCATCATTTCAGAATCACATTCTAAAACTGTAAAGGAAGTGTGATCCAGGACGGACCCTCCATACATTAGTGTGTTAATGTGTGTGTGTCAGAAGCGTGAAGACGTCGTTGACGGCCATGACCGTTGGTGGTGCCTTGGAAGAGGTAGTTGGCGACCGGCTCTGTCTATACTTAAAGTATGTCCTACGTCATAGCGTGTGTATGAAGCGGTCGTTGGCTGTCAAGGCCGTTGGTGGTGGCTTTGAAGAGGAGGATGGCGGGGCCGCTGACGATGCTGTTGACGCGTTGGTTGGATTTTAATACAGGTGTGACGTTGGCGGGGCCGCTGACGGTGCTGTTGACGCGTTGGTTGGATTTTAATACAGGTGTGACGTTTGTAATTGAAGTGGGTTAGATTCCTCATTAACACCTGTAGAGGATTAATTAATTATTGGATAGAGGTAAATAAAAATCGTGATTGACCAAATCATATTAATTTATTCAAGTACTTTTTTGATTGTTCAACGTGTAGTGTCCCCAAGGTAGCGTTGTTATGCGATCATTGTTGATAAACCTTTTATCGTCTAAACCGCAAAGTGTTTTTTTCCTCCTGCTCTGGGTGTACAGTTTATGTTTATCGCTGGCTATGTTATGTACGGTATCGTAAAATGCACTCGTTAAATTAAGACATTTGCGATAGTTGTCAAATTGAATCTTTCTGACAGCGGCTGCGGTGACTCCTTTACTTTTTTTAACACATGTGACTTTGCTGTTTTCGTCTTCATCCAGTGTATAAGCATACATTTTCGATCTTAATCCGATAAATTCAGTAATGATTCGTCCTCGAGTTTCATCTTTCATGACTCCAACGATCTTCTTGTTAACCTGTGGGAAACCGTGAATGTTGTCGGTGGGGAAGTCGGATGTGTCATATTTAGATTCTAAATCAGGTTTGATGTCTTCAAAGAAGTTGTCTGTTTTGATTTGGTAAATGAATGAGTCTGTGTCAGTGTATAGTAAGCGACTTTAATCCGCATATTTAGGCATCATATAATTATAATGAAAGTCATACATTAAAGTTTTTGACAGCTCTAAAATGGAAAAACCCGCATATGTAGGTTTATCATAAGTGACTTTAGTTGGATTCAATTGAACAGCAACCAACTCTTCGGAGAAGATAATGCAACTGTGAAAGTTCGGTTTTGAAATGTAGCGTTCAAGTCCATAATGAGGTTTCGTTAGAGTGTCGATATCCTCCCAATGTTGACAGAAATGTACAATTTTCCGCTTCTCAATGTTCTCAATGCTCTTTCCAAAAATGCTGTTGACAAATAACTTGTATAGATTTTTCTCAAAGGTGCTGGTTGCTTGAGCTCTTTTCGCTGAGTTTAAATCAACGTACGGTTTGAGCCATGGTTTCTGGTGGAAAGTTAAGATTCTATGAATTTTCATGCAAACGAGTCCGTTTTCAACGCATTGTCTTAGGTTCACGCCGTGGATGATGTAATTTGATTTGTCTTCAAGTGATAATAACAACTTCTTTGTCTTTGATCCCGGTGGTGATTTGGTTTCAGCACAGAATGGATAGTCACGATGAGCATCATGCAAGTGATTAGGATACTTTAAGTCGACTTCTAATATGTACCCATCTGAAGAGTCTTGTTGTACGGAATAAATGTCAAACAGATCAATTTCCTCTTGAGTTAACCATTTAAAATCGCTTATCGGAAGGTGCTGCATCATCGCCCATCCGTAAAGGTTATTGACGTCTAGGTATATGATGAACGTGCTTTCCTCTTCATGGTTATATTTCTTCATAAATTTGTTATTGGCAACAGATTGTCGCTTCATGACGTGACTTACACCGCCCCTTATTCCTTTTTTTATGAATTGAATCATTTCATAATCGGTCAAGAGTTCGAGTTGTACACGGGTGAACTTTAGCATCGCGCTCCAGGAAAGACCAGGAGCAGTGTAATAATGACATGGATCCAATTTGTATGTGTCTAAACAAACTTTTCGGAAATTTTCAAATACTTCAGCTAAGAGCAGCACATCTGTTTTGAGGTATAAATCGCTGTACTCACCGAGGGTCTTGATATTAAACTTTTCCCACACCTCTTGAGCGTGCTGATAGTCAGCATCATCAATGTGTGAATCGCTTAGTTGACTGTAAAAATCACTCTTTGCAGGTAATACGTTTTCTTCAAGTCTTTCCCAACTATTAACATACTCATAAGGAAAAACTCCTTTGCGCGATAACAGTTTAATAGCGAGCGCTTTATCCTTATTAGAACAGTCTGTAATGTGTTTCGGTAAAATGTGATATTGATCTCGAGAGAGGTTGTTCACGAGGTTGGTGAGAAGACGAAGCAATGAGGAAAAAAAACACAATTGATAAGGATTGAGTAATTAAAATACGATTGTTTCCTTTAGCATAAAACATTTATTCACATCAACAGAGAGGAATTGAAAAGAATTTCTATAGCTAAACACCTGAGTTCACAATCTATTAGAGAATTTCTATCATACACGGAGTCAATGAAGAATAGAGCTTGCGTCATCGTCGTAGGCTGCTTTAATTTGAGATGTTTCCTGAAGAAATTGAAGCGGTTCTCGTAGGTGATCTTATTCCTGTTTAAATGTTTTATCTGAGCGTTTACACATCCGATAATTCGCTCCATGTACCACCAATCAGAGCGTCCGAAGAGTACAGTGTGTCCATCTTCATCATAGAGAATCAGCTGAGCACCCGGTGAACAGCCTGTTCCAACTGCTGCTGCTGCTGCTGTTGAAGAGGGTAGCAGCGTAACAGGTAGTAGTCTCTTGTTACCTGAGAGCTGTTCAGCGTTCACTTTTGTCGGTTGAGAGAGGAAACTTCTTACGGCTTCAATTTGAGTTATATTACCGAAGCTGTCGAACCAGTCATTATCACTGATTGTGACCTTGTTGTCAAAGCTCACGCATGTCTTGAAAGCAACTTGAGATCCTAAAACTTGCAGCTTCATGTACACATGTACATTGGCGATCGCCGATGACTCATTCTCATCAATATGTTGAACGGTGTATAAGCTATGTGCCAAGTTACAGCTGTTGTAAATTATGGAGGCGGTATAGCTCGGATAATAATAATAACTGGAAAAGTCCATCTCGAGTGTTGAAGGATAAAGAGTTGCGTGCGATCTCATCAAATGTTGCGATGAAACTGATCAATTTGTCTTCTTCACTCTACCCGTGAGAGCGCTGTATTCAAACAGTGAATCATTTATGATGAGACAGTAGGCGGTAGTGTTGCCAGCAACGGGCTTTTTAAATTCCATCTCAACACGTATGTCCACAGCGCCAGAATTGAAGGTATCCGACTGACGCGAGGTGTCAATGATAAACAGAGGAGTTTTTGTTTTAAAATGAGGAAAAGCAACAATCGGACTAACATTATCCTTTCCATAATATACATGTTGAAAGTTTGCAAACGCGTCATACATTAGAGAGTAAGACCCCTTTTCGAAATCTATGGTATACGAATCATACGGATAACACTGTGAGTTTAGATACACCTTGCAGCTTTGCAAATTGCAATGATCAAACTGACTCATGTCTTTAAGCTCATCATTTTTACGAGCTGTCTGCAGTCCAATGATGACAAAACGCGGTTTCTCCAACTGACTGCTAGTTTTGATTGGCCACACATGCTTAACGGCGCCAACTGGTAGCGAAGGGTATTCACAAAGATCCCAGGTGCGAAAAGGTATGGGTAGAGGTATATCATTCTCCACATATTCCATTAAACGGAGTTTTTCTCTATCAGACACTTTTACAATGGGCATGCGCCAAACGATGCGTGACAACTCGACAGTAACATGTTTACCGGCATCCTTCACTATGGCACAGTTTGCATTAGTGTTTGTAAGATTCAAAATCAACTCGTGCTTGGCGTTAATTAACACCTTTTTATAGTCCTCAGCAAAGCCCAGCAAATGTGATAGCGGAATCGTGAAGCTAAAGTCTCCATCGGTGATTTCTTTATATGCACCCATGTTCCAAGAGCAGCTCTCCATCGCATGTTCGCTTTCCTTCCCATAAGAAAGCAATCCTTTCATCGTAGTGGTGACACCGCAGTTTTTAGTCCTATCAATTTCCACGCCGTTCAATTCATACCGAATGTCTTGTAACAAAAATGCTATACCGTTGTTTACTAATGTGCATTCTTTATTGATTTTTCCTTCAATCATCAAATAGCTTTTGTGCGGGAGCACAATCAGATCTTGTCTGTTGATGGCAATCCACACTTCATCGTTGTTTTTAAATGAGTCATTGTAAGGGTTATACGGGTGAATTTCTATACTTTCAATACAATCGTCCACCATCACCTTTTCACCCACATTCAAGATTGTATCTGACGAGAACATATTTTAAAGCCCAGCTGTTGTAGAAAAGTAGCGTTAGATCCGGTTAATTTTATTTTATTTGTCTTCCCTCGTGCAAGTGGAGGGGATGAGGAGGAGGAGTAGGAAGATGCCGCTCGTGTTGTCTCGTCTGAGAAATGACTGCGACTAATGGTGTTAAATGGTACGCCTCTGTTTTTATAGACAATCATTTTGCAATTACTTTTCTAATGTGTAGTCTAAGTGAAATATTTTCACCCCGGAAATTTACTAGATCGCCACGCTCGTTCACTATTCGCACTTCGATTTGTTGTATTCTGTTCTCTCGTTTCAGCGGTAGATAAATGATATTGGTTGGGCACTCTATAATTTGAAATCCTGGCGGCACGTTGGGGGAGAATTCATGTAGTACATGTGACGGTTTGTTGTTAACGAATGATCCTTCAATCAAGTTGCATTCTATTCTTATAGAATTAGTGATGAGTATATCTATCGGGTTATCAGACGTATACACCTGTTCAGTTCCTCCTTTAAGAACTTTTTTCGAAAATCCGAAAAGAGAGCCAATGCTTCGAGGTTGGTCGAATAGCACGTCGAGTTTTTGTGAAGTGATTAAACACTGTGACGTGTTGGTGTTTGTTTCAATCTCTACAACATTCGTGAGATCATTACCGCTCTCATATCTAATATGTTTTCTTAATAACGTTATAATGTCAGACAGCTCATAAGCGCCCTCGGGTATCTTAATAACTTTATCACCATAGTGAAACAAGTTGTTTGTTTCGTCCACATTCGGTATTGAATTGAACGTTTTGAAATAGATTAAAGCGCATTCGTACGGAGAGTCATCGTCCAGCTCAATTGCAGGTAAAAAGTCTGCAAAGAGCTGCGCTTTGGAAGCACTCATGCTAATTGTATACGAGGACATTGTCATCGGTTCAAAGCTGCAATCAGTATGCTTCAATGAAGTGTGAAACTGTTTAATTTATAGTATTGTGAAAAAAAAACAGCTGATAACAATAGCACGCGCGGACAACTCGAGTCATTAATTAATTAATTAATTCATTCATTCATATAAGGAAATTAAATGAGTAAACAAGTGCGTTGTGTGTATGATTTTATTCATTGGAGAGAGAGAGACAGAGATGGACATAATCAAAACATGGTTTTAACAGCATCATAGAGAAAGTTGAGACACAAATGGCCACAATTCTTGGCATTGTATTTCTGCAATCTGGTATAATTGTATTCGATGCGCACCGGTCGCGTCGACGGCCAGTCGATACCGCTGATGGGACCGTCGACTAAACTGCTGCCGGGGCCGTTGAAGGGACCGTTGTTGTTGACACCGGGACCGTTTAAGGGGCTGTTGCTGCTGTTGCTGTTTAAAACGGAACCGTTTAAGGGGCCGTTGCCGTTGGCATGATCGGTTATGATGAGGCTGTTTGAACGGGGTGCGCCGCCGCCGACGACGGCTTTATTCATGTATTGAACAAACTCTTTAGGTGGTCTCAAATCACCATAGCTGTCAAAGTATAGACAGTTGTCACCCTTTTTCACATAGGCAGTCCAGTGAGTTCCATCACCAACGTCCAAATTCAAAATTCCAGTTTCATTGCGAAGAGGTCCTCCGGTCGGCAGAGTGTTTCTCATGAAGATGCCTCTAAAGTGAGGTATTTTTTTTCTTTGTATACATTTCATCATATCAATATCCGTCAGAGGGCGCTTCGGAAGGCTTAGTTTTTTTTTTGATAAGGTGATAGATAGAGCCCCATCCCAGACTTGTATGGTTTCAAGTACAAGCCATTTCCCACTACTACAGTGGGAAATGGCTTGTACTTGAAACCATATATATATAAGAAGAGAAATCGTGGTGAAAATGCACCACGATTTCTCTTCTTCACCATCTCGTAAATGTTCTTTGCGGCCGTAGTCACACCTCCTGCGAGCGTTCCGGTCGCTGCCAACGCCCCCAACAAAGGTATGAGTGGTAAAAAACCGCCCCTTTTCGGTATGGGGATCACTCGTGGAGTTTTTACAATTTTACCCTTGACAAATTTTTTAGCAGCCTTGAATGCTACATTCATCAAAGTCTTGGTTGATTGGTTTTTTTTTCTAGATTTTCTATGTTTTTTAACAACGTCACGACTCGTTTTGATGACTTTTGAAAGGGACACGCCCATACCACGTTTGACCTTAAATTTCATTATTTTATTGACTGCAAAAGCTGCCAATCGCTCTGGAAAATGTTTTGATTCACGAGCACGCTTCTCAGCCGCATCCGCCAAAAGCAAATCCGCTCTATGTCGAGAATCTAAGCTCCTGTTCTGTTTGTATGCAATGTCGTGAAGTTTACAAGCTTCGTCCAATCCGTTGACTCCTGTATCACCACGCGCCAATCGCTTATCTAATTTAGTACCGGGTCCACAATAATTGTATCCGGGCAAGTGAAGTTCAAATGGTAATTTGTTAATTAAATTATCGATTAATCCTCCGCCAGTTGCTCTCGCGGCTACTTTCCGTGACATACTAACACCGTTTGTTCATCTCATCTTTTTTAAATAGGTTTTATTTTTTGTTTCTATGCGCTAAGAATACGCGTAGTAATTTAAGAGGATATTTTTCGATATCCTACGTAAATCTTTGGAAGAAGGATTGTAGATTGATAAACTATCAGCAGATCCCACCATGATGTTGAGGAGCGTATAAAAAAAGCGTCCTTTTCTCTATACTGTACATAACATAATGAAACTTAGAAAGCAGAGCACGTCTTTAAAAATAGGCTCATGGGACTTTCATGATAGCAGTGCTATGACGAAACATGGTAAACACGGTGCTTTACTACCGAACAGTATCCGCTGTCTTATAAGCGGACCGTCCGGTTGCGGTAAAACAAACGTCTTGCTTTCACTACTGCTTGAACCCAACGGATTAAAATTTATGAATGTATATCTATACTCGAAATCTCTTCAGCAGTCGAAATACGTTTTTTTGAATGAAATACTGAACAACGTTGAAGACTTGACATTTTACCCGTTTAATGATAAGAGTGATGTCATTTCACCGGAAGAGGCTAAGGAGAATAGTGTGGTTATATTTGACGATGTAGCTTTGCAAGATCAGGACACAATACGTCAATACTTTGCTATGGGGCGTCACAGAGGGCTGGATTGTTTTTATCTGTGTCAAACATACAGTAAGATACCTAAACAGCTGGTGAGAGATAATGCTAATCTAATACTCTTATTCAAGCAGGACGATTTAAATTTACGTCACGCTTTCAATGATCATGTCAACACTGATATGAAATGGGAACAATTTAAAAAAATGTGTGACACATGTTGGGCTGATAAGCATTCGTTTCTTACCATCGACAAGGAAAAAGACGCTAAAAGGGGGCGTTATCGCAAGTGTTTTGATTATATAATCGATGTGTGAAGTATAATGAGTATATATGAAGCGAATAGCGTGCTCATCGTATCATTCCTAAAATGGAGTCTGCCGACGTCAATCCTATCTTTGGAGATAAACAGTTGAAAAGAAAACTGGTGAAATCGATCGAATCTGTGAAAAAGAAATTCAAATCGCTTCAATCTAACAAAGATCTATTAACCCATTCTCTCCAGGAAACCTTTGAGCCAATTACAAAGCCTCTGAACGTTTTGATATCTGAAACAAAAAAAACAACAGCGGGAAATGCAATTAAAACTGAAGCAGCGTCTGCAGCATTACCACCACTAGCACCATCACCACTAGTCAAACACGAAACTACATTAAAGAAATCTACGAAACAAAAGGAAATTGAAACGGATGAAGAAAAGTTCCATGACGATGATGATGATGATGATAATGACGATGATGATGATGATGATGAAGGGGGGTACGAGAGTAGTGTTGATACTCGTTTAAATGTCGATTCACCGCAGAAATATATATCTCGCCTATTTAAAAAAGTAAAAATACCTTTCGGTGCTTATCTAAACGCCGATAAGACGATATTTGTGGGGGACACTCGAATACGAATTGATAATAACAAAAAAAAATTAAGTGTGAAAGATTCTAACTATACCATGTCTCCAGGATTGATGGAGCTATTATTTAAAAAAACACCCAATCATGAACTGATCGCTGAGAGCGACATCGAACGCTATATGGAAATCATTCAAAAAACAAACGCTCATCGTAGAGGCTTCTTATCATACGGTCAGATCCAAGGAGATAGGAGCGATAAATATAACAGATATATAAAACCCTTTGTCTTGAAACAAAAACAGCCTAAAACGGGTGGGGGTCTGTTAAAAACAAACAATGTTCTAAACGTTAAGAGATATTATCCTGATACTGATATCGTTTATTGGGATGACCCCAATGAACTAGTCGATCGGTTACGGTTACTGATAGCGTCACAGAACGCTGGCAATACAAATCATACTAATGAAATAAACTCTATTATAGAAGAGCTAAGGGAAGCGAGAATCATCATTGAATAAAACTAGAATAGACATCCCACTATCAATCAGTCTCATCATGCCCATCAACAAGTTTGGCCAGTATTTGAATGGAAACAATCACTCGTCGGTTTCTTTTAACAATCGCCCTGAAGCTGACGCCATCGATTGCGGTGGAAAAAGACTGCAGAACGTGCAAAAGGGTTTTTATAAAGGTGATACAGTCAATAAACAACAATTAGACGATGTGTCTATTCAGTGTCTTCAAAAGATAAAAGATAATACAAAAAATCATCGCAGAGCGCTTTTAAGGCTTGAGGCTTTAGAGAATCGTTTTATAAAACCGGCAGCAATTGCGTCTCCCTCAACACCTTTGCCTAAGCCTGCTGATAATAAAAAGTATATACCGCTAATACCAGCAGTACCATCACCACCACCACCAAGCCGCCCCAAGAGCGTTGACAAAAAACCTACGCCTAACCCTATGGGAGAAGAAAAAAAAAGGAAACGACCTAATCCTCCAACACCATTAGCCGCGGAAAAGCCACTTGCTGCAGCTAATCCTTAACATGAGCAAAGCGGATGTTGTTCAAGAAATTCACAGATATGCTAGAAGAAGATTCCCTAGAAGACGTTTCATACAGAGAGGATTAGACGATACTTGGCAGATTGATCTCATTGATTTACAGAAATATTCTCGAGATAATGCCGGATATAAATATATCTTGGTGTGTATTGATACGTTCTCAAAGTACTTATGGATGCAGCCGCTAAAGTCTAAAAATAAATCTGATGTGAGTAATGCTATGCTGCAAATACTGCAAGGTAGGAGACATCCAAAAAATTTACAGTCTGACTCAGGGACAGAGTTTTATAATAATGACTTTCGTGACCTAATGAATAGATATAACATAAATCATTACTCTACCTATACCGTTATGAAAGCTTCTATTGCTGAAAGGGTGATAAAAACTTTAAAACATTGGATTTGGCAGATGTTCAGCTTGAATGGATCATATAATTGGACGAATCAAATTGTAAGTCTCGTTAAACGTTATAATACAAAAGTGCACTCTACTATCGGTATGCCTCCTTCAAAAGTTAATAAAAACAACTCTAAGGACCTGATGCATAAGGTTTATAATCATTTGAAACTGAAATGTCCTTCAAAATATAAAGTGGGTGATTATGTGAGAATAAGCAAGTATAAATCAACCTTTGCAAAAGGATACACAGCGAATTGGACTGCTGAAATATTTCAAATCATGAAGGTGAACACTACACAACCACCCACTTATCTATTGCAAGACGGAAATAGAGAACCTATTGCTGGATGTTTCTATGAGCAAGAACTGCAAAAAGTTAGACATCCTGACATTTACCTAGTTGAAAAGGTCTTAAAACGAAAAGGTAAAAAAGTGTATGTAAAGTGGCTAGGTCTAAATGAACAATCTTGGATTGATGAGAACAATGTTATCATATGAATGTTTATATATTTTTAAACTTTAAGTATTGTATGAAATAAAATGTTATTAAAAAACCCTTTTGTACCTTTTATTTTGAAACTTATCCAGGAAAATCCTATACTAATGTGAATAGAAAAAAAGACATCTTTAGTCAAAGTAAAAAGTATATTATTGGTTGTTAATACAGCACACAAACACACAAAAACATGAACATAATATGGAAAAAGTTCAATTATTTAAAACATAACCTAAAGTTAATAAGAGAATTAAAGAAAAAAAGATTACAGTATAATCGTGAAAAAAGAATCTACATCTAATTAATACACATTCGTGATAAATTCGCAAGTGATTATTAATAATTAACACATTTCTTTTTATAACAAATTAATTTATAAACAGCATTTAAAATTGAAATTCTCAATTGTATATTAATGATTACATAAATCAATTCGCAAATTGCAATTAAAATTAAATTTCGCAAATGGCTATTATTAATGATTATATTATTATACATTTTTAAATCTTAAATTAGTATACAGAGTAGATATTGATTTTTTTTCTACTACAAACACATTCAATGTCTACTCTAATAATTATATTATAATAAAATCATTTACAGAAATCAACAACAGGTTAACAAATCTTTCGCATGTGCGGTTGTCAAATTGAACATATGAATATTGAAAACAACTAATCGGTAAATTTTTAAATAGTGATAAAAATCCTTTAAAATGAACATTAATGTCTCCAACTGTCACTTCCAAATGTGATGAAATGCTATCCCATATACACATGAGCGAGTAATAATGTTTACAAAAGTCATTATTGATGTATAGCATCGTGAGATAATTTCGTATTTTAATTATTACACTGCTTATAGGCATCTCATTGACCCAATAATAAAGAAACTCGTTCTTTTGCAAATGTTCAATCATGCTTTCTTTGAAACAATTTGCGTCAACTTTGGCGGCTACGTCAACAATTAGAGCCATATTTCTGAAAAGATAGAAATGTAAGAATTAACTAATGTACATCACCTGTCCAATTTATCACTTTATCACTTTACTCGAACGCAATGTTAAACGTGCGACCTGCAGCACCGAGCACCACCATTTTCACTTTACCACTATTCAAAATCGAGAAAGCAGAGTCGTCAAGGTCGCTGAAGCGACCCGGCAAGGAGCAGTGCCCAATATCTTCGAGCACCACGACGATGTGACCCTTTTCAGGGTTAAATTTCGAGTCCCATCTGCTGCAGGACGTGATTGGCAGAGGCGTGTTGATAGGCAGGTCCTTTACACTAGCCCACTTTATAGTGTCGATTCCTTTAACGTTTACAGCTTTAAGGGACATAATTGCAAGAAGTTTAGTTATTACAAAAATAATAAACTTACAATTCAACACAAGAGCACACAGTAGGAAAAAATAAATGGAATTAATGGCTCACTACGGTGTTACATGAGCTTATATACATGACGTTATCTCCCCATGGTATACGTGTGGGGAGGGAGGAAGGATGATAGCAATATAAGTCAGGTCGACGCTGGATGACATAATATAATTTTAACATATTACAATATGGCATTTTAATTACACCTGTGGAAAACCATAGGTGTAATTAAAATGCCGTAAATTTATATTATATCGCCCAGTGTCCATCTGATTATTCATATGGTATAAACAATAAAGACTATAAATTTTAACACTAGACGATAAGTCTAACTTATCAACTATAGACATATGTTTACTCACCTTCGGCTCCCTTATTTCTAAACTTAATTGGCTAACAATCGGTAAAGTAATGTCCGGTTCACACTCATTTAATTGTTCTTTAATTTCTTGCAGCAATCTGTCTCTTAGAGTCCACTGATTTTCACTATTAACACTAGCACTAGAAATTATTCTTTCCAAGTTCTGTTCCCACTGGGCGTGGCCTGAGTCGGTCGTCACAGCGAATCTCCTCTGATAATCCCTTCGCGCTGACAACTCGACTTCGGCCAATGTAGCGGCTTCTACATTCAGCCCAGTGTTAACAAAGTGATAACGCCGACAGGATAATATGAGGAGCCTATGATGCTCCTCACAGTATTTATACTGCACCTTTATATATTTTCCACATGGTCTGCCGAACGTGGTGGCTACACAAAGCTTATAGTCCTTAGACTTCAGCTTGTCCAGCTGTCCGTTAAACCACGCAGAAAACATTTTGAAGTGCAAAATAAATGCTATATGTAAAAAAAAATAAAGAACTGTAGTAGTAGTAGTAGTAGTAGTAGTGATCTAGTAATGAAGCTGCGAGTAAAGTGATCCAAGCGTTTCATTGCTTTATATATATATAACTTTTAATGCTAATTAGCTAATTTATCCTGCTTTATCCCCTTTTATTTCACAATACACATGAGCGGAAATATAATTAAAACTTGTTATTGCAATGTGTTTTCACAAAATGTGAGTTGACCTTTTGATAATTTTTTCAACTCTGATAGAGTCCAAACTAGCATATTTGCTAGGGTGGTGTTATATGTCAAACAGTCTTCTGACAATTTAACAGCATTTTTGTCTTCTAAAATCACATCCTTATACATGTTTGCGAAATTTATTTCCCTCTCTTGAGTTTTCGGTAAATTATTTTCAACGATTTTCCCTCCGGAGGCTGCAACTGATGGTTTTCTATTCACTCGGACTGAAAATTCCACTCCTACATCATCTCTCACCACCTGCGTATAGCTTTCCGTCGACCATGCCTGTTTCATTGTCACCTCTCGCTTACCGCGGCCAGGAATTTTCTCTCTTGTTATTTCCAAACGGTGCACAAGCATATCTTCATTGTCACTGCAAATCGGTATTCTCGTTATCTCACTCTGTTTCACCCATATTGTTCTGGCAGGTTCCATGTCTCCTCTAGGTACCATTTGAATCTTTATAAACCATTCACCAAACATAACATTTTCAGTATTATCCAATACAAACGCTTTACTTAAAAACCACTGATTAGGAATTGTACACGAAGGAAAGTAATAATCACGTAACGATGATGTTAATGTCACATTTTTAACCACCTCGTCTATAGACGACTCAATTGTTAGAAGTAACGAAAGCGGTAGCAAATTACTAATAAACATTTTTTTTTGTTTATGATGCAACCAACACGCGTATTCGAACTCTAATAGCACATTGCTGCAGGTGCAAACAAATTTATATTCAAAATATTGGCAGCATAATTTTTTGGCAAGGTAATTTTATTGTGTAATCATCATTGATATCTAGCCAAACATTTAATTATAAAGTTGGCATACAAACCTACCTTTATTTCAATAATACGGAAGAATGCAAGAATATTAATTAAAACTCTGGAACGATAAGCGCATCCTGTTGTTTCGCCTGGTTGAATGCTAATTAATCATTTTATCCTGTTTTGCAACATATTACATTATTCTTAGAATTATAGCTCGAACTAATTAAATGCGACGCGTTATCATAAAACGTGACTTGGCAACACGAACCCATACCTCTAGCCAATAATTAATTAATCCTCTACAGGTGTTAAGCGGACAGGTGTTGAGTAATCTAACCCACTTCAATTACAAACGTCACACCTGTATTAAAATCCAACCAACGCGTCAACAGCACCGTCAGCGGCCCCGCCATCCTCCTCTTCAAAGCCACCACCAACGGCCTTGACAGCCAACGACCGCTTCATACACACGATATGACGTAGGACATACTTTAGGTATAGACAGAGCCGGTCGCCAACTACCTCTTCCAAGGCACCACCAACGGTCATGGCCGTCAACGACGTCTTCACGCTTCTGACACACACACATTAACACACTAATGTATGGAGGGTCCGTCCTGGATCACACTTCCTTTACAGTTTTAGAATGTGATTCTGAAATGATGATACATACATTTTACACTACTAAAACACTTTAAGGAACACACTAATGTATGGAACGTCCGTTCTGGCTCACTTTTTTTTGAAATTTTTGGTGTGAGCCAGAACGGACGTTCCATACATTTCCCCATACATTGGAAGTGAGCCAGGACGGACAATAATATGCTACTTACGTCAATAGAGATACGAGATAAGTGTTTTTTTAAACAATTTTTTAAAAAATCATACAAAATTAAGTATTCATTTCTTTCCAAATCCGGTAGACAAAAATGGAGACAAAAGATTGAAGAACCGATAGCCGTTTGACTTATAATTCTATCTGTAGTGCAAAAGGAGGAGATACGATTCAAAACTTGTCAAAAATCGATGAAAACCTCGGGTAGCCCCTTAAGTCGCAGTGGGCGGGGCACGTAGAACCGATGGCCGTTGAGGCGGAAAGGTTAAGTGGCGACCACGTACCGGAAAGCGCAGCGTGGGTAGGCCCCCCACAAGGTGGACTGATGACCTGGTAAAGGTCGCGGGAGTCCGCTGGATGCGGGTGGCGCGGGACCGGTCATTGTGGCACTCTTTGGAGGAGGCCTATGTCCAGTGATGATGTCGATGAACTTACTTGATATTGTGTATAGTCCAGTCGCCTTGCAGCTGAGCTATCACCGACTTGAGTTCGTCCTTGTCATACATCCATTTTTGAGTTTTTTCCAAATCGTAGGTACAGTTGAACAAGTTTAGAGGGACGTCAAGCGCCATACTGTATTGTGGTTTCCTGTAATAATATAATATTCTATTATATTACATTCATGTAGAGGCTGGAAAGAGGGCTAGTTGGAAGATTTAGTTAGATCCTCGCCTTCGGCTCGGACTTCGAGGATACGATATTGCACTTTCGGCCGAGACAATATTAGAGCTTTTCACGAGTATTGCGAGGAAATCGCAAATAATAATAACCCTAATGAATGCAATTTCACTATAGAGAGGTACTCTATACTAAACTACTCTGTATACCTATCGTCTGTTGCATTATATGTTTTTTATGCACTGAACGAAAAAACCAAAGAATGCGTGCTCCTTAAATATTTCTACCCAAACACGTGCCCAAAACCCGGTATGCGCATGTTCGAACTAAACGGCTGCCTGGCATCGTTTTGACACCCCGCCCACATTTTATTTTTATTGAAGTGAAAACTTCTTTAGCGGCGCTGAGCACTTTTTGGGATGGGGAAAAATTGTTAAATACGCGACAGAGTTTTGTGACGTCAGATGTGAAGGAGGTCACTTTTTGCTGCTAGCCGATTCGACTTCATTCAAAATAGAACGCTATTCGTAAGAGTATAAAGCCGTTAAACACTTTTTGCAATAGCATATTCTCCAAATAAATTGAATTTGAATTTGGCAATGGCATAATCAAATTGGTATTGTAAACGATATGATACAGAGAAAGAATATAATGGAAAAATAAACCATCTTCGTCTGTAGCCCCCGACAGGATTCGAACCTGCGACCTTTCTATTAACGCTAGACTGCTCTACCAACTGAGCTACGAGGACAGTGACGCAAGTTGTATATTTTTCCACTATATTCCCGCTAACACACGAACAACACGAAACAAAATTATTTAATTAAATAATTTGTTTCATGAAAAGGGTATAAATTGGTATTGTGTTTGCCGCCGCCCCGCGCCCGTCGGCGCGCCGAACCCCGGCACCGTTGCGCCGCGGCGGCGCGTTGGGCCCGTCGCACCCAACGCGCCCGCGGCCCGTCCGCCTAAGTAATTGATAATTGTTTATAAATTTGCGTCAAATTAATTTTTAGGGTGACACCGTAAGATGTCACGTGACCTGATCGAAAAACTGTTACAATGTTATTGAAATTTCACTTCTGCCGGCACTCCCGGAGTGCAAGCCGGTCTTTTTTTTATTGGTATTCAGGATAACACCAGCCGTAAATGTAACTAAAACATATTAATGCTTACATAAAATAAGGCCTGTAGAAGTCATCCATTGAATTACATTAAGTAACGATTAAAAATAACAAAAATAAGAAAACCACAAGAAAGTACAATGCACACAAATGCTCGATACGCTAGAAGTTCTAAATACATACCGGATGTAAATATAAGTAATCTAGTCTATTTTTTTATTCCGTAGACTAAAATTACATTTCATGTATTGCTAGTTTTTTACGTCCTATAAATAGTGATGCGCTACAACCGGTAGGTACTAACCGAAAATAAACGATTGGGTGGTACTTATATTTGTTGATGAAGCGTCTGTAACACAATTAATGGATAATCCGTGACGTGCTAAAAGAGTACTCTAGGAGAGGTATTAAAAAGGATTTCAAATGTTTGAGTACATTAGTAGTGAGTAAATTTTATTTATTGTTTATTTCGTATCATTTTGTGAGTAGATTTTATTTATTGTTTATTTTGAATCCAAAATTAATAAAGTAAAAGTAAAGTAAAGTTTATTTGTGAAACATAGGTAACAAAGATGGTACAATGGTAATATGTGTATCACTATGTTTGGCCGTTAGGCATACATATTTGCGAGCAGCATGCATTTCATGCTTATACATATATATATTAGTCTTAATTATAATTATATTTCGCTACAGTTTAAGTACTCATTTACTGAATAAAAAGCTTTATCTGTTAAGAATTTAAATAATTTCGATTTAAAATGGGGCAGGTCAGTTTCTCTTATAAATTCTGGTAACTTATTGTATAATTTCGGTGCCATGCCGAAAGCACTTTTTGCTAGTAAAGCTGTTTTCAAAGGCCTAGAATTAATTTTATGCCGCTGGCGTATACTTTTAAAAGCAGGAAATTGCTTGATGTTGCACTTTATATACATAACTAACTCGAAAATATATAAACATGGCATGGTCAATATCTTAAATTGGATAAAGTAAGGCTTGCAAGAATCCGTTGGCTGTAGCCCACAAACAGATCTCAAGCACTTCTTCTGAGCCCTAAACACCAATTCTCGGTCAGTGGAATTGCCCCAGAATATGATGCCGTATCTAAGTGTA
The DNA here is from genome assembly GCA_947578815.1 of Epinotia ramella. Lineage (NCBI taxonomy): Eukaryota > Metazoa > Arthropoda > Insecta > Lepidoptera > Tortricidae > Epinotia > Epinotia ramella. Next base: position 4,172,567 of record OX388227.1, on the reverse strand, counting down.
GAGGTTACATAGGCGTGGTAGGCGGTGAGTACTGCAGGCCGATTCACTACTTTATAACTTACTTTTACTTTATTTTATTTAAGATTTTATCGGTTATTCACAAACCGATATCAAAGATCAGCACTGTTTGTATATAGCTGGTCACATTATTTCTACGTTTGTCATTTGTGGTTGTCATTTTAGTCTACGGAATAAAAAAATAGACTTTAGTTTAATTTTACAACTTAAACGTATTTTGTTTTGTTATAATTTCATTTTAATTTAAATATCCATATAACCATCCCCGCATAATCGCAATGGCACCCATTCTGTGGGACCATTTTGCGGTGGTTATAGGGTGGTATTCCATTCCACTTGTCTAGATTCTTTGTCCAATTTCTATATCCAATGTTTGATCAATTTCTTTGACGTAGTAGTGGACAATGGTATATGTATAAAGTAAATATAAGTAAATATGATTTCTTAATTTGTAATGCTTAATCTTAATGTGTTAATCGTACTGAAAGCTATTGGTGCATGTCGTGGTTACCTTTAATTGGATAAGCATCCAGTTAGAATAAAAATAGAACTAAGATATTGTAAGATGTGTTATCTGTTGGTAATCCTAAATAACTAAATAAGAGACTAGATATAACTAGATAAGACCACCCTTAGACCTGGGTCAAGCTGCCTCGTGGGAAACCAGTCCTGTCAATCTGTCTTGACAGACATTCAGATGTACTCTATGAGTAGTGATTGCAAGGATAATAGATACAACCCCCCCAGACTTTGGTTTAACACATTGGCGCCCTATCATCATATCAGCCGAAAGACGTCCACTGCTGGACATAGGTGTCCCCCAAAGAGTGCCACAATGACCTGTCCTGCGCCACCCGCATCCAGCGTCCATCCAGGTCATCAGTCCACCTTGTGGGGCACATTGGCGCCCTATATTAGTGTTTTATCTGACAATGGATCCTACTAATATTATAAATGCGAAAGTAAAGATGTTTGGATGTTTAGATGTTTGGATGTTTGTTACTCAATCACGCTTAAACGGTTTAACCGATTTGGATGAAATTGTGCACGAAGATAGTTTATAGCCTGGATTAAAATATAGGATAGTTTTTATCCCGGGTCCACGCAGACGAAGTCGCGGGCGGAAGCTAGTAGTACATATATTGATTTAAACTTTCACGATTCTCACACATTATTTACACTAAACGGGACTTAATCGCGTATAATTAACTTATTTATTTACCTCACTGAGCCCCGCGCTGGGCTGTTGTCCCGTGACCATGGATGTTGCAACACATCCGAAACGTCGGGAGACCTCAGTGAGGTAAATAAATAAGTTAATTATACGCGATTAAGTCCCGTTTAGTGTAAATAAGGTGGATAGTACCTTGGGTTCTTCTCCACATCCAGCAACTCGCTGATGATGTCAGGGGATTCGTTACCCTGGCCGACCAGGAACAGTACCCCCATGATGCACCGGATCTGGTGCCAGAGGAACGCGTTGCCTTCGATGCGGAGGTAGTACATGGTGTACGCTGTAATGTTAAGGCGGTGCATTGGAAATTATCGCGTGCTTTAAAACGCCGTTCTAAGAAACAATAAGGTCTCATTTTCAGATATATGATTCTTGACTATATGATTGTTTATCTGATTTTATCGATACATGACTGCTTAACATTTCCTCGATAGAAAAAAAATCAAAGTTGGGTCTGTATTTTCCTTTTTTTACTCAGCCTACTAAAACAATACATTATTTTACGACACAATCAAGTTAATACTATAGTATTTTATCTCATCTAAAATCTCACTATATGAAATTAAAATATGTAAATTTCACTAAGTTAGGTATTTATCGAAATTTGTCCAAAAAAGCCATTCCCCAAGAGTGTTACACCTCTTTTCCTCGTGCGCGGAAGGCATCAGCGTGTCTCTGTCTAGGGGGCGTGTTCGACTCAAATCAAGGCATCCCCTTTAGAATACTGATTAGTCCACAATCATTTCCGCTTTGCCTTAAGAGTCCGCAGTAAGCTCGATTCTTAATACAAACGTTACGCTCTCATTTTAAAACTACGTGTTGGATTGTAACGAAACTTTGCATGTACAATGACACGAGGTATATCCAGGTCTGTAATTAGTTTATATAGCTTCAGATACCATAGTAAAAAAAAATACAGCGAATATAAGTTTTTCATACAAAACTTGTCTTTGCTGTATTTCGTTTGTTTTATAAACTGGAACCATATAAACTATTTACAGACATAGACATACCTCACGTCATTGTATATGCAAAATTTCGTCACAATCCAACACGTAGTTTTAAAATGAGAACGAAACTCCGTTTGCATGGGAAGGTGAAATTCGGCCGAGCTTACTGCGGAATCTTAAGCTTTGACTGGTAGAGAATGCCATAAGGCATTAAGTCCGAGTTTTGTACAATAAGTTTTTCTTTTGTGCAATAAATATTAAATAAATAAATGGATTTTTTATTTTTCAGACTAGCTGCCAGTGCGGCTTTGTTCGCAGGAGACCGCCTACGTCCATACGGAAAGTAGCATGGCGGCATTATGTTAAAAAAATATCACAAAGAGGGAGAGAGACACTTTGGGTTGGTGTTGTGAGTCAAAAGAAAGAGAGCGCGAAAGAGTTCGAGTGAGAAAGGGGAGTAACGCAATTAAAGTGAAAGAGCGAGGGAGAAATAATTAAAAAAAAACATGATACTCCCCCTCATGGGCCACCGGCAGTATCTCCGATTGGCGCACAAGCTGCGTGACGCCATTGCCGACGTCCATCTTGCAAAGATGGCGGAAGTCGCGCGACCTGCCATCTGCGCGCACGCAGCACGCATGGCGGAGAGAGAGTAAGAGAAAATACAGTTATAATACTAACGGCCGTCCCCCTCCTGGGCCACCGGCAGTATCTCCGCTTGGCGCAGCTGGCGCACAAACTGCGTGACGCCATTGCCGACGTCCATCTTGCAAAGATGGCGGAAGTCGCGCGACCCCGCCAGCTGCGCGCACGCAGCGCGCATGGCGGCCAGGTCGAGAGAGCCACGAGGAAAGTAATACTTGTATTGGCGTTGGGTGCAGTCGAATCTGGAACCAAATATAAAGAAACCTGAATGATTTTGACACAGTTGAAAGTGTAAAGAAAACGAAATGCATTGTCAATGACCGCGGGTCCAATCCTTCGCGAAAACGAAGTTCTTTCGTGTACACCGCTCTCTGTCGCTCGAATAAGCAAGTGCGAGTGAAAGGGAGACACACGGACGAACTTCGTTTCGGGGTAGCCGCTCTTGTATCTACGGCTTACAGGTGAACGTCAACCATTGAACCACCACAAAGCTTTATCTCGAATTAATCGTAGACAGAAAAAAATACATAATTTACTACACAATTTCGTACCGCTGCGCTCGTATCATAATTTATCTATGGTCATAACTCATGCATAGCAATTCTTATGACTAATAATTTTTATGGTCTTCGATGTAATAACTAAAAATGTTATGGAATTCAACATTATGATTAAAAAAAAATACAGTACATTATGTCAATGAAAGTATTATGCGCAGAATCGTGAATGACAAAAAACTTTTATGAGCTACTCTATGCGTAAAGTTGTATGACAATCGATATTATAACAATATAGTCATTATGCGGCTAGATGGACACCCCCGAACAAGACTAATGCAAGTCTATAACAATGGAAAACTGTTTAAATTCCTTTAACACTTTCGCACCGGACTAAAAATGGAACAATACACCAGAAACCGACCGAACTCGCTAGGCGCGTAGATTCATACTACTGCCCGCCTAGCGGGCTCAGCCGGCATCTGAGCAAACATTACGAGTGCCTACCAGGCGGGTTCTTGGTTGCGAACGTGTTAAAGTCCTTTCAGTAGGCCTTAAGGCGCCGTAGGTTCAGCGAAGTTAACGAACAGAGTTTTTGAAACCATATAATGCGTCTGTTTATAATAATATGGTTTCAAAAAAATACGAATAGTAATCTTGAGGCTTTTCTGCAGGGAAATCAGTGCTTCGAAACATGATTAAGCAAATTTCGCTCGTTAGAAAAAAATCATGAACATAGGTCTAAAATACACTTAAAATATTCGTAACAAATTATGCACAAAAGCTATAAATATTTAAATTGCTTCTAAAAATCGGCAATATCATGTTTGAGAGAAATCAGTGATTACATTTTTATTTATATAAACGGCCAAAAAAATAAAATTAATAAACATGATATCCGCGCTTCCGAGCACGCACTTCCATCTCGCTCACGCTTATGCTCAGTGAGAGGGAGAGAAGACCATGAACCTACGGCGCCTTAAGAGGATATAAGGTCAGGTAACAAAAAGCTTATGCAACGCACCTAGCGCTATATTCAGCCTGGTCTTCTGGTATTGGCATCCAAGCTACTGCCCTGATTTCCTTTGGAAGCAGTCGATTTAATACCTTGCAATATGGGATCTCTTTAATCGCATCTTCATTACCGTTGCTACGGAGCGATATAGATATAACCTGTAAATTGTAGAAGTAAAACATTAATACTCTTCAATGGGTTTCCGGCAAAAAATCCCCTATCTTAACCCCCGACGCAAAGAGAGTATAAATCTGTGTAGCTGTTTGTGGTATCGTAGCTCCCAAACGGATGAACCGATATTCGTTTAGTTTTATTTGTGTCATAGATAATTCTATCCCGAGTGTCCATGCCATGCCATGCCATGTTTCATGAAAATCTGTTCAGCCGTTTCTGAGATATTGGACTTTGAAATTAAAATGTCAGGGGTTTCTCAACTTTTCCAAGTTGAGAAACCCCCGACATTGGTACAAGCTTTTGTTGCCGACTGTACTGTTCGCAGTCATCAACTGTAATTCGATGTTTAACTGGCGACAAGTGACAGCCGTCATCCCGGTACAATAAACGTCAATGATGACTGTGCTGGGATGACAGCTGTCAAATATTGGATTTCAGTGCATTTTCACTATAGGTGGTTCCAATCTGGCCAAACACAATGACCAGATGTCTCCGTCATCGGATCAACTTAGTGGTGCGATTATATTGCACTATCACCGAACTTACATTACATAAGTCTTTAAACAAGCCTAAGTCTTCTGGTAGATGTCGCTACACGCCTCCCTAAGGCGTTGTAGGAAGGAACTGATTGAAGAATTTGGTGCCTGAACCGGATTGTTCCGATAGCTCCGTTGGTTAGTAGCGACGGGCCATGAATGCCTGTGGTCGCCGGTTCGAATCCGGCTCGGAGCATTCAATTTTTCCTTTATTTAAAAATGTATAATTTCGTTAGCAGCGTAACTGCTTAATACAAAATTAATTTAGTACTGACCTGCCCAAAAGCACTGACGCCTTTATCAGTCCTTCCACATCTATGGTACTGTGATGTCTCCCGGCTCTGAAATTGATTAAAACACTTATTCTCAACAAGTGAAATTAAAAGATTTTTCAAAAAACCCAACTGCTTTTTTCAAATTTTATAGCCTATGTCACTCCCACGATTAAAAGGAATCCAACGACACCTCATATGTCGAAATCCGTCAAACGGTTTAGGCTGCAGGGCGTGCCAAAGAATAAGGTCACATACATACACACGATCAAAAGTCGGGTAGAAAAGGGCTTCTGCTGAAATTGTTTGATATCTGGTCTGGTAAATACGCATCCCATAAAAAACATTCCATGTAAAAAAGAGGCCAAGTCTCGAAACTCTTCCACCGTAAAAATTTGTGAGATATTTCGCAGTACTTCTCTCAGGCATTCTTATTACTCTTTATTTGCTAGCTAAATAAAATTCTGTAACTTGGCAATCACACAACTTTACTGCATTTATGGATTTTTACCTAAAACTATGTAGTATTGTGTGAGGATTAATAAGAATGCCTGAGACTTGGTACTACGAAATATCTCACAACTTTTGATGTCTGCCAGAACTGCCTTAGAGTTTTGATGATCGGTCAGTCAGTCAGTGAGTGAATAACAAAATCAAGAAACTTTGACTAGTTATAATTCTTAAACTACTGGTTCTAATTGAATGATATTTGAAATATACCGTGTTTATACAATGCCTGTTTGGTTACTGAAAATTCAGGCTTCTAGTTTTATCTACAACGAAGTTATAGGGGGGGTCGAAAATGGCCTGAACTGCTTCGAGAAAAGGATGGCACGGCCGTGCCGCTGTGTTGCTCGACGACAGATATATATTTATATATACATACATATTTGTATTTATTAATTAAGAATGTAATAAAATTCTTGTTAGTACTTATATTGGTTTAGTAGGTATCAACATTTTTGAAGTGAAAACTTCTTTAGCGGCGCTGAGCACTTTATGGGATGGGGAAAAATTGTTAAATACGCGACAGAGTTTTGTGACGTCAGATGTGAATGAGGTCACTTTTTGCTGCTAGCCGATTCAACTTCATTCAAAACTGAACGCTATTCGTAAGAGTATAAAGCCGTTAAACACTTTTTGCAATAGCATATTCTTCAAATAAATTTGTAATAATACCAACGCGTCCTTCACCGTAATGCTATTGAGAAAATTCGAATAGTTCGAATTTGGGCGTTATTCCTAAAGAGATAAAGCTTAGAAAAATATTTACCAACGGCAAAAACAAATTGATATTTTGGTCGCCACCGCCGTCTGCTGTTCTTGCGAATTCGAATAGTTCGAATTTAGACGTTATTCCTAAAGAGATAAAGCTTTGAAAAATATATGGCAACGGCAAAAACAAATTGATATTTTGGTCGCCACCGCCGTCTGCTGTTCTTGCGAATTAAAATAGTTCGAATTTAGACGTTATTCCTAAAGAGATAAAGCTTTGAAAAATATTTGGCAATGGCAAAAACAAATTGGTATTGTGTTTGCCGCCGCCCCGAGCCGGCGGCCCGGCGCACCCAACGCGCCCGCGGGCCGTCCGCCTAAATAATTGATAATTGTTTATAAATTTGCGTCAAATTCATTTTTAGAGTGACACCGTAAGATGTCACGTGACCTGATCGAAAAACTGTTACAATGTTATTGAGTTTTCACTTCTGCCGGCACTCCCGGAGTGCAACCCGGTCTTTTTTTTTATTCTGCTGATATAGCAGTGTTCTTTATTTTTGTTCTCACTGCACCCACCTTAGCAAGTTTCTGTTTTGCGCTACGGTTGACTGGTAGAGAATGCCTTGTGGCTATAAGTCCGCCTTTTGTACTTATTTATTACTTGTGCAATAAAGTTTAATACACACATACATTCACGCCTTCATTCCCAAAACGGGTAGGCAGAGCACATGAAACATTTATTGATCCTCCTGTACCCAACTCACCTGTATCAAACAGGATGTTGTTAACGCATAGAACAGATGATGCTCTATGGTCTGCGTTGTGTCCTCCTGCACCGCTAGACCCTGGTAGTCCCAGCCGAAGTAGACAATGTGGAGGAGGACTCTTCGGTACTGGCATCTGGGTGACAAATAAATAACTATGTATAAATTATCTACGACAAAAAAACCGCATTCAAAAGTCAAAGTTGAAAAACCCCCGACATTTTCATTTCAAAGTCCAATATCTCAAAAACGGCTGGACAGATTTTCATGAAACATAGCTAAGAACAATTGGGATAAAATTATCTATGACCCAAAAAAAACCGCATTCAAATCGGTCCATCCGTTTGGGAGCTACGATACCACAGACAGATACACGGATACACAGACATATTAAACTTATAACACCCCTCTCTTTGCGTCAGGGGTTAAAAAATAGACTTTCTCACTCTCATTGCAATTTGATCCGTTTGTTCTGAATCTGGCGGTATATACAACAGCTAGTATTTCGGTGTATGGTGTGTATCTATTTTTTAGAAAAGCCATTGTTTTTCATTGTTCCTCTAATTGTCTATTTTATTTTATGTTTGCTGCAACTACTAATAAAAAGTTGTTGATACCGTTGCACTTTTGATTTAAATTTGTACCTACATTAACCCACTCAATGCCACTGAATGGCAGCCCGACAACTCAAAACGGAGACGCGGCAGACCTCGCCGGCGATGGCGGGACGAGATAGACTCCTTTTTAAAGGATTGTCAAGGAAGCTAAAACAGCTAAAGAGGCGTCCGTCTTTTGACAGGCGCCATAACTGGTCATGCACTATTAAACAAACACCTTTTCACCTTAGGTAATAAAGACAGTCCTCTCTGCAGAGCCTGCATGGAGGAAGAGACAGCCGCCCACGTCATCCTGACGTGCCCTGGGTTGGCAGAATACCGGGCAAAGCACCTCGGAACACCGGGGTCACTACCGGAGGCCGTCGGCAACACAAAGGGTCTGCTAGCCTTCCTGGTGGAACTGGGCTGGCACGAATAATAGTAGCATTGGCACTACTATTATTCGTGCCAACCCACACACAAAATAGGCGCAGATATGACGTTGAGTTGCGGAAAACCAGCCCGCGTACACCTATAACCTATAAAGGATTGGCCAGAGGGTGCTCGGGATCGGGATGCCTGGAAACGGAGGGGGGAGGCATTCGCCCAACAGTGGGACACCATCGGCTCCTAATAATAATAGAGAAAGGAGAATCTTGTGGAGTGAACATATTCAAATTGACCGAGGAAGCAAAGCAAACGAAGTTCTATGCTTCAGCTTCGTTCGAAAACCATTTGTAATATGTGTACATGTGCATGTAGAGCGAGCATTTAAAATTAAAAAAAAAGACCGGGTTGCACTCCGGGAGTGCCGGCAGAAGTGAAAACTCAATAACATTGTAACAGTTTTTCGATCAGGTCACGTGACATCTTACGGTGTCACCCTAAAAATGAATTTGACGCAAATTTATAAAAAATATCAATCAATCAATTAATCAATCAATTTTATCAATTATTTACGCGGACGGCCCGCGGGCGCGTTGAGTGCGATGGGCCGCCGGCTCCGGGCGGCGGCAAACACAATACCAATTTGTTTTTGCCTTTGCCAAATATTTTTCAAAGCTTTATCTCTTTAGGAATAACGCCCAAATTCAAATTATTCGAATTTTCTCAATAGCAAAACGGTGAGAACTCGTTGGTATTATTACAAATTTATTTGCAGAATATGCTATTGCAAAAAGTGTTTAACGGCTTTATACTCTTACGAATAGCGTTCAGTTTTTAATGAAGTTGAATCGGCTAGCAGCAAAAAGTGACCTCCTTCACATCTGACGTCACAAAACTCTGTCGCGTATTTAGCAATTTTTCCCCATCCCAAAAAGTGCTCAGCGCCGCTAAAGAAGTTTTCACTTCAAAAATGTGTCCGGGTCATTTGTAACTCTCGGCTTGATGTCAGTTGCATACCTTTGTTTAGGAATATGCTCATATTGCTATTGCCCTGTCTGTACATCAGAGATGCATATATCTTTGTTAACACACGTTTAAGGGGCTCCTAGCTCCCAATGACCTTCGATCTGTAACTGTCGGTTTTTTCGTGTTTTTTATAGCGTATCGTATTAAGAACAACGTGGTTTACCAAACTAGTATCCTATATTTACATCAAAACTCACAGTTTTCGGGATATATGGCACCAAACTTTGGCAATTTCTGGCCAAAAAACCCTTTTTTGGACGTAACTTTTGTAAAAATGAGTTAAAAATAAATATCTCTCTTGGGTTTTTAAAGAAGTCAATAAGGAACAGTTATATGTAGATTTCATATATAAAAGTGCATAAATAACATACTAATATCGAAAAGAGAGCTTTTTTGGACCATGTTTGAATAAATCATAAAAAAATAACTATTCATTATTTTCAAGAAAACACTCGTGCAAATGTAGATAAAGAATTGAAGAACCGATAACTGTTTTTACCATAAATATATCTATAGTTTTGACGGAGGAATATCCACTCAAACCTCGTCAAAACTAGCCAAAAAGCGCTTGGAGCCCCTTAAGTGATTTCCGAACACGAGGTGATATGATGCACAGACAGACCAGAAAAATAATCATGGACCTGCTATACAAACCTCTCGTTAGTAAGGAAATATATGGTAAAAATGTGGCCAACATGTGCATTAAATTATATAATAACTTGCCTGAGGACGTTAAGGTCCTCCGGGGAAACAGTTTTAATAATAAGTTGAAGAATTGGGTTCTCGACAGATGTTTTTATAGTGTTAAGATTTATTTAGAGTATATAAGTGACATAAATTGATATTATTGTTTTAAATTTGTTTAATTTATATTATTGCAATTGATAATTTGTAATTTTACAAAATTCATCGCCTGTCGGTAAAATATTTACATGCCTGGATGCAGGCTCAATACACTGTCATGTTCAATTATATAAGACCTTCCTGTACTGTATTCTGGTAAATAAGTACTTTTGACTTTTTTGTCCGGATGGCCCGTTTTCCCGCTGTCCTCTACAGGTCGCATATGTCAACCGATTCTCGTGAAGTTTTGTGAGCAGTTCCGTTAATTATATAGAACTATTTGTGGAGTCGCTTTATCTTAAATAATAAACTACACAAAAGGCAGACAAGACAGGCTCGCAAGTTCTACAGCTCAACAAACCACTAGAATTATACAATTTTAGGACCACTCCACATTGCCTGCTAGGTCATTTCAGATTCATTGAACATCCTCAGCTCTGATCAACCAGACACTTCTAAAGTAAGTATTTATTTAATCAATGGCATACATTATTTTGGCCTTTTAAAGTTTGTCACTCTTTAGTACCACCCAGGGGACACATGCAGGATTGTGGTAGGTAGCTCCTGCGGACGCGAGTGACAGTTGTCCCCGCTTTGTCAAGTGAGTAGGCAACTCTACTGTTAGAATTTCTTAAGCCGCCCGAAGTAAGTAAGTAAGCCTAAAGTAAGTATGCTAGTTGGACTAATTAAATGCCTTAGATGGCACGGTCATATACAAAGACGAACCGAAGACCATATCGTCAAAATAGCCTTATACTTGCCGACGACGAAGCGTGGAAGCAGGGGAGACCCCCCTGCCACTTTAACGCGACTACTACGGTCCAAAAAGACCTTAAAGAGCAAAATATCGCCTAGAACCTAACCGGCGGGACTACCACAACTGACGCCGCGCCGCGACGCGAGTCGAGAAAGATCTACCGCCCACTTTCTAATTTGCACGGTGCGGGTGAGATAAGTGACGCTCAGTCTCGCGCTTGTGCTAGACGTACAGGAACCGGGCCACCTGAAGGCTTAGGACAAGGAAGGCCGACCCCAAATAGGGATAAAGGTCCAGGATGATGATGATGAGTTGGACTAATTGTTACAAGGAAACTAATTAGTTTAAAGCAGTTTTAGTTATGCTACTAACTTGGTATAATCAAAAGGTTTCTTTCTCTTTCTGTCACTGGTTTCACCTCCAGACATATTTTTGCTTATTATATTTTTCAACTGCGCGGTGTGGGCTTCCAATTGTAATATTCTATCCACTAAATCCTGAAAACAAGCACTAGTAAATATAAAACAATGTTGGCATATAGGTTATAATTCTCAGAGGCTTATAAGTTTTTATCCATACGTCTTTATTCAAATTCAGCAACTCTTCTCTCGTTGCACCTTTTAGTTTTTTCGGTTTAGGTGGCAATACATCCATTTTATTCGTTATTTTATTCTAATTTATGCCGAAAAACAATGTTTACAAACTAGCTTCATTTGACATTGACATTTTGTTTTATTTAAATGTTTTTTTTTTCCGTCAAGTACGCCCTGGTCTAAAGCTGTAAGCGAACAGCCACATTCATAAAAAAAGTTTCCGAAATCATATGGGTACTCCGTAAGCTTAACCTTTCATGTAAAATTACAAAGAATAACCAACATTTGTCCGACTGAATAATCACCACACACCCTTCAACCTTCAGCTATCGATTACACACGAATGTTAAATAACATAACAACAATGAGTAGATTTCGCCAACCCTTGTCAGCAAATAATGCGCAAATACTGCTGCCAGTAAATAATACATGCGTTGTTACATAATACAGGTGCCTACCACATCAAATCACCCTCATTGCGTGTCTAGAGACAGTAACGTAACAGCGAATTGCTGGTGACATTCTTCTTTGTTACCGACAATTGGGGGAATTTACCAGTTCAATGGGCTTTAATAATTCATTGCGCAACATTTATGAGGGTGGATAAATAGCCGTTTTATGTGAAAAAAGTGATAAAAGGTTTTTGTTAAGAACCCGAAATCTAAGGGCGTATTATTAATAGACCCACCTAGCGGCGAATAGCTAAACTAAATTACGGCTTCGTTACTATCGTTCAAATTAAAGCTATCTAGCAGACTGTGGAGAAAGTTTGAAATAATTTCGAACTGTTCAAGAGATGGCACTAGCAGCCAAATAATTTGAAAAAATATGGTAATAGTAAACTTTATTACGTTAAATAATACATCATTATAAAATAATATCAGAAAAAGAGGAGGAATTTAATGTTCTATGATGGGTAATCCGCAGCCGTCTTCGCATCCAAATCACCACCACTACCATCACCTGTCTCATCCTTTTGAAAAAATAATCTTTTAACAGCGGTAATGTCTGAGAGTTTATAAAGTAATAAAATTGAATTTACGGTTACCAACCCTTAATTAACCTTAAATTATAGAGTTACTTACCGTAGAACCGTGCCTATATTACCTTAGGTACTTTTTGCTTAGAACCTAATGTAGAACCTTTGAAAACAATCTGTTGAGACAAGAAAGAAATTGTCAAAGTTACAAACAGGACAGGCGGTCAAAATGTCAAAACAATTTGAGAAAACTTGTACTAATAATAAAACTGTTAAATTCACGTATTATTTACGCCTAGTGGGAATTAATACGCAAGGCCGTTATTATTATCTATACGATTTTAATACTTATAAAGAGGAAAAGTCCAATTCTTGCACCTGTGTGTTGAATTCTATCCAGCGGGTTTTTCTGCGTTCTTTGCAATACGCGGCAGCTAGTCTAGTTTAATTTCAAACATGGCTCACTAAAGTTTAAATTCAGTTACAAGTCTTACTAATGTGAAAAATAGCTAATGATATCAATGAAACTAAGATGCATATTCTTTTAATAATGTTTTAATGTTGTTGTGCCTGATGTGGTTATGTGTTATTTAGTTATTTATTACTAAACAAACAGTGCAACACGAGCTCGAGGTATAATTCCATCAAACGGTTCGTATTTACTCTACTTACTAGTATTTTTCATAGTGGGGCTATGAAAAATCCAGCTCCAGGCTTAAGCCACTCTGGGAAAGGGGGCGATTCCCAATTGTCGCCACACAAAGGTTCGCACTGCGAACTGCTGGATTTTTTTCCAGTTGTCTGGGAAAATACATAATGGGAATGCGAATTCCCACTAGTCCGCAATAAACGTTGCGGGTGCGAACTACTGGGAATATATAGTAAAGCGAAAAGTAGAATCTTGCGCGTGACGAGGGATTCAAGTGCTTGAAGCCCAAAACGGAAATGACTTTGCTGCCGAGTGGCACATACTGCTTTTCACACCTTTTATGAAGAAAATTCAAATTAAACAGGGATTATCAGGGAAGAAAATACAACTTTGATAATTTGAGCCCATGACTCTTTTGACATAATATCAGCGTCGAGTCATCTTCTGTGGCTCGACATTGTGCTGAGTGGACTCCTTTTTCGCATTTCACGAAATGTCAAAATGTATACTTAATAATATTGTTGTATTCTGTATTTTTGCGAAATAAACTTATTTTCTTTCTTTCTTTCTTTCTTTCTTTCTTTTCTGAATAGTGAAAAAATAACGCTGCGATTACGTTACCGGCCGAAGGGCTCTTATTGCCGTGAACGCTGGCCTGTACCATTGCAAATGTTTTCGCACACGTGTGTCACGCGTTGAGCAAGGTGATTTCAGTCCTCGACACGTGTTATAGTTGTTTATCTTTTAGTCTGGTCATCATATCACCCGAAAGACGGGAACTGCTGCGCCAACCGCATCCAGTTGACTCCCGCGACCTTTATCAGGGCGTCAGTCCACCTTGTTAGGGTCTACCCTCTCGTGTCTTTCTGTACGTGCTCGACAAGTTTACTAGGTTCCTCATTGTAACTATATCTTTTCATCTGGTCATCATTTCAGGCGAAGGACGGCCTTAGCTGGACATAGACGACCACCAAGAGTGCCACAATGACCGGTTCTGCGCCACCCGCATCCAGCGGACTCCCGCTACCTTTACCAGGGCGTCAGTGCACCTTGCCTTGGGCCTTCCGGTACGTGCTCGCCAACTTTACTAAGTATCTGATGTGGTGAAAAAAAAAAAAAGAATACAATTCACACACAGAACACGTAAGATTTCTTTGTTAAATCCAAACTATTATTATTAACGGAACACAACAACCGCACATTTAAAACACGCTTTATTCATTTTCCGAAGACGGGTACAGTCAGCGCTTAGAGAAATCGAAGGGGTTTCACGCTCGCCACACGATACGCCCTTCAGATGAACAGCATCGGAGTTTTCCAACCAGATTTTTGGCCACAACTGTCGTAGTCTGTCGCCGGTACAAGATTCAACTCTGCGCATGCCAACAGCGGTAAAACACATCAGCTTTGTGACGGGTTAAGTTACAGGAACATGTTTCATTAGTGGTCAGAATGAGATGAGGATGAAATGAGGAATGTATGACTGCCGAGACGAAAATCCAAATGGTCATAGACGGTGGCGTTGGATGAGCCTTTCCGAATTTTGGGAATTAATTACGGATGATAGCAACCCCGGCCAAAGCTTATGCTCTGTAATATACGAGTCGCGCAACGAACAGTTAACTAGCGGGGACCATTACGCGGTAAAAAAATCTGGTCGACAATCGGATAAAACGTGCAGAGGCGTCTCTAGCCCATGTCGCGCCCGGGTGCAATCATTACCGTAGCGCCCTCGAGCACCCCGCCTAGCGCGCGCTAGCGCCCGAGTCGAGGCGAGTGGCGCCCCCTAAGACCTTGCGCCCGGGTGCAACGCACCCCCTGCACTATATAGGTAAAGCCGCCCCTGAAAACGTGTAGTCTTGCTAATACATACACCGTCTAGCACGTGCCTAACGCATAAATCTACTTAAGTAGCTACAGACGTTCGGCGAGAGCTTGGACTGAAGAGTGAAGTTCCACATCCAACGCGATGTGCACCCACAGAAACTCGTTCTACCGTCAGCGGGAGTAGACGTCTCGCATCGCGAAATTCGGCTCTCACGCCCGAAACCCGGAAGCCGGGTTGCTAAGATACCCGGCTTTTCGTCAATTTATTGATAAAAATTCTTCCTCTTCACCGCGAGCCACCAATAAACTCAACCCGCTCCAGCGTCAAACTTGAAATGACCAATGAACAGAACAACATGCGACTTGGAATACTCACACGTACACGTCACGTTTAACACTTGATCATTCACTTGCGCAACTTGCGGCATAAAATGCTCTCACGGCATCACAGTAACTGAAACACGACTGTGCGAACTTCCAACCTTGGATGAGGAATTCCACAATGTC